>BMAU01002412.1:0-728044 GCA_019973935.1 Trichonephila clavipes | reverse complement strand
ACGTATTGCTATTGAAACTAATATATGAAACGAAACGTAGATTTGAAAATGAATTGTAAAGAAACTGGTTAGAACTTGTGTGTAAATTTAGAAGCGATTAAGAATGAAAGTAAATCCTAAAAAGAAATAGACCAATTATAAGCAAACCTCTACGTTTGAATACTTTGTAATATTGTTATTAGGAATCTTCTAAATAGAATTTTAAACTTTGTTCACATCCAGTGCAAAAAGTCAAATGTTAATATCTATTTAATTCCCAGAAATGTTAAGCTATGCGTTTATATCATTGCAATTAGGCTTTCTAAATTATTTCCGACGTAAAAGAACTTTTATTCTATAAGAAGAAATCTGAATCTATCTGTATATTATGGTAGGAACCAAGAAAAATCCTACAATAAGCAAAAGGGATTGTCAAAAATAACTGTTACTTCACAAGTGCTGCAAACATCCCTCCATAAATTATGATAAAATGAATTATCTACTGGTTACGAAAATTCTACATATTATATATAATAGTTTACACAAAAATTTGGAACTTGCTGATTGTGAACTATAACCAAAGAATATAGTGTCCGCAATAAAATGGGGGAGAACGTTAGATAATTTGGAATTGTAAAAGGGAGAAAATTTAAGAACGGGCATATTGAAACTGAGTTAAAGAAACAAATTGTTTTTAACAGTAACTTAAAAATTTATGTAGAAACTGAAGTGCTTCGATTTCTTAACTACACTCAACACTACTTGAGACAACTGCTTTTACATTTCCATTTGCCAGTTTTAAATCCAATCAAAGATGTCTGAAAAATAAGGATGCCGAAATTATAAAGCAAAACTGTTAAATTACAATTAAGGAATCGCTTCGAAATGTATTAGAAATATTTCGGAAATATATTCAGCCAAAAGAAACGAAAAAAATGCTAATTTCATTTACTGAAAGTAGTCGTAAAAGTCCGTGATATATATTCCTCAAAATACTAATTATTTCATTTTTAAATTAATAAAGCTCGCCAAAGTTATAAAAGTATTCATTGTAATGCACGATGACTTCTAACTCCTTATTCTGTTTAAAAACAGATATTTCTTTAATGAATTTTTATTATAGTATAAAATATATATTTTAAAGTAGCTTGTTATGTTAAAATATACACAATTTTTACAATGAAATTATGTTTTTCAATATATTTCGTACACATATATTTCTATTATATTTTTAAAATATAGAGGTCACCACTCTTTGTTTATGTCAATTTTATTTACATATTGGAATTTCTTTTATATTCCCTACAGTGACTGCAAAAACTTCTATATATATATATAATATCAGATATTTTTGTAAAAATACCTCTGAATAAATAAAATGTTACATCTCAGAAATTTTCTACTTGCAATTATTTTTGCTTAAGGTGCTCCTGACTAGTGTAAAATCGTCAATTTTGATGAACATAACAAAAATTTTATTTGATATTTTTAATATTTGAATTTTGTTCTTCTAAAAATAATCTTTCTTATCACTTGCTTGTACTCCAATTATTTACGAAGTTATTTATAGCAGTTTTTATGTCATGGATCAACAAAAACGAACCGGAAGTTAGAAATCGAAACCGGAAGTATTTTGAATTTGAAAGGTTTTTACTCTTTTTAAATTTTATTGAATTTATTTATAAAATATTACTTTGGTAACATTAAAACTGAATATGGTGATATTCTTTTAAAAATTATTTAATAGTTTAGTAAAATTTGGCAACAACAACTTTACAGGTTTGTTGTCATTTTTCGATTTTGCTTATGTTGTAGCTACTCGATTCTTCGCTCCTCGTTTAATTTATTATTTTGATATATTTTATGAAAAAAACTGTCTTTTTCTTAAGACAAAATATTGATTAATTATGGCTAAATCAAGATCTGGGAGGTCTAAGAAGCGCCGATTTACTGGAAATCGTTATACCATTCGTGCCACAATTAATGAGAATGATGAAACATCTGAGCTCAATTCTACTGAATCCGCTAGTGCCAAAAAGTTGGAAACAAGCCATACAAGTTTGGAAATTTTCTCAGAAAGATTGTTTGAAAACTTCTAAAGACAATAGAATTGTCAGCTGGACAACTTTGATTTCATTTTTTGCCATAGTTTGTTGTCCTGATTGTTATTCTCAGAGCTTGGAACTTATAGAAGACTCTGTCAGTGGATTATGCTCACATATGAACCTAAGAAGTGCAAAACTGCTTCCTTCTTTAAGGTTTCCCTGACAGAAGATGAAAGGTTCTTGTCTTATAAACTCTTCAATTGTTTTGGGGGGCTAAGGATAATCGGGAAAGGATTTTCAGCTGGCAAAATTATGTGCTTTCCTCGGTTTACCTTTCCTGTCAAAACTTGCTTTCCGCAATCAAGAAAGAAAACTGTTGAAAAGCAACTGAACGCGTTGCTCAAGAAAACATCAACGCTGCATTGAGTGAAATCAAAGGCTCAAATAGTTTCACTAAATGTGGAATATCCATTGATGGTACTTGGCAAACGCAGAGGGCTACTCATCTTTGAATGGGTGTGTAAGTGCCATATCAGTTGACACCGGTAAATTTTAGACATTGAAGTTATGACACAATATTGCCACATATGCGCGAAAGGCAATAGCCAATCATCGAAACATGTATGTTCGAACTACAAAGGCGTTCCGCGGGGAACATGGAGGTTGTTGGAGCTACCACCGTATATTTGAGAGATCAAATGTGAGAATGTACAGTACAATGAATACTACGGAGATGGGGACTCAAAAGGATATGAATCTGTTAAAAACATTTATGGAATTAATACAGTAACCAAACTCGAGTGTATAGGTCATGTACAGAAACGTGTAGGGGGCGGTTTGCGTCAATTAAAAACGACGAAAGATTTGGGAGGAAAAATAAATTAACTGATAAATTAATCGACAGAATTCAGAACTATTATGGAATAGCTATTCGAAACAATGTAGGTAATCTACAAAAGATGATGAGTAGTGTAATAGCTGCATTTTTCACTGTGTATCTGGAAAAACAATTCATTGCATGGACAGTGTCCTGAAGGATCTGAGAGTTGGTGTCGTTACCAAAGGGCAAAAGCAGCTGGGAGTCCCTCAAAGAAATTGAGCAAGGACTTCCTAATAAAATTATAAACCAAATAAAGCCTACATATCTAAAACTGTAATGAAACTTTGTTGAAAAATGTCTTCATGGTAAGACACAGAACTGCAATGAAAGTTATAACAACATTTTGTGGAATATTGTTCCCAAAATATATTTATTGGACTGGAAACATTTCGTTTGGGTGCATTATTAGCTCTAATACTTTATAATTCTGGTTATGCTGGTATATTATCAGTAATTCGAAATGTAAATGGTTCCCTTCCTGAAAGTGTTGCTCAAGAGTTACTTAAATTTGATAAACAACGGATTTCAACATCTTTAAGACATTCTTTACCGATTGCGAAATTGTCTCGAAAAAAAAAAAAAAGAAAAGCAGCTAGAAAAACAAAAAAAGTACTAAGGATGAAAAAACAGAAGGCTTAGTATATTCATATGGAGGGTTTTAAAGTACTTCTTTGCAGGATTTTTATTCTAATTTATGATAACTTTGTGATAAACAATATTTTTCAAGAGTTTTTCGTGAATGTTTACTGGTAAAAAACAACACAAATATATTTTGTATGATATATTTCTTAACTTCTAAAATAATATGGAATAATATATATTTGTTTTTCTATGTAAAATATTTTTATTTTTAATGCAATAAGGTTTTTTTAAAGTGCTTTATACGTCTAATCTGTATTTCGTAAACTGTGTACTTAGACTTTAAGAAAAGCTTTTGACACTATAAAATTGTTAAAAATATTAAAAAAGATAAAAGTTTGAAGAAAGTATATAATATTCATAATTGCTTTGAAAATGTTTGTTCTTTTGATATATAGAGGTTTTAGGTTTTTCAGCAGTATAGTTTTTACCTTTTGAATTTTTAAATCTTTAAATGCATTTTCTCTGAAACAGATTTTTTGATATTTTACAACACGTTAAGCATGATATCTCAAAACGTTCTGTAGGTAATTTGTCTGTAATTTTTGTGTAATTGTGCATTATTATAGTATGTATGCTGTGACGTAGGGATTAAGAAAAAAACAGCATATTTACCTTTTTTATGATTTTTTTTTCTGTGTGATAAATGTGAAATTTTTGAAAAATTTGCATTGCGTGCACTTTTGACTTCTAGTTCAGTAACAAATTAAAATTTTTCAAAGATATTAGGTCAATTCATTAGTAACTGTTTTGAGTAAAAATTATGTGGGTTTTTTGAAATATTATGCATTAGAATTTATTTTACTATGTTTAACGTAACGTACAAATAACGTCTAATTTAAACCTAAAATTGACCCATATTTAAAAAATACATTGAAAGAAAAATTTTTTTTGCTGTTTTTATTAGTTTTCCAGTTATAATTAAACAAAAAATGAGTTTTAAAAAAATAAATTTTCAGCAAAATTTCAAAAAATGTCATCGAAACTAGTCAGGCATTTTAAAGTACTTTTTTTTAAGAAAATATAGTAATAAATCATTATTTTCATCTGTTATATGAATTTTATTACAAATTATAATATTATTTTTCAAATACGAGTTTTTGCTTGTAAATAACTCTTAAACACATTGTCAATAAAAATGTGCTTTGTATTTTAATACATGTGTGTTATTAGACTGAAAATTAGGAAAATGAGGTCTAACAAAAATTTCAACATTTCAGTAAAAATTTATTTGATTTCTTGAGAATTTTGAATGATTTTCTCTTGCACGTAGTTTAAAACAAAAAGAAAAAAGATTTAAAAAAACATCCGCCAGAAGCGCAGACATTTTTTCTTCATGTCCTTGACCCATTTTTTGAACATTCATTAGATTCGTGAATGTCATAAAAATTGTAGAAACTATCGATTGATTAATTTTATTGCCTTGAATTTACTTAAGAGAGATCAATAATGCTTTCCTGAGTAGTTTCCCCCCTTATATGGAAATTTTCTTTTATTAAACAATACACGCAAAGGTTGATAGATGGTCAAAGATTGAAAGAAAAATTCTAATTCAATATTTATTAAGATGTTTAAATTACCTTAAAAATCACATTTTGCAATAAAATAGGGGTGTTTTCGATTTAATTTATTTTTCAATCCTGTTACAACTTTTATAGATGTGAAGGAAAAATAAAACATATCTAAAATACAAGAAAAAAACAGTATTTGAACATGGTACGTTTTTGATACCTTTGCTAGTGAAATGTTCCAACTTAGGGAAGATAAAATTTAATTTCAGCTTCTACATATAAATAGAATACAGTTTAGGGACATTTCTTTTTTAAAAAAGAATCATAGTATATGATAATCTCAGTATGAAATAGGTATAATTTTTTTAAAAAAAAAATAAAGTAAAGAAAGGAAATGGAAATATGTTTTTAAAGATTTTGCTGTAGAACTTTTTAATTTGATGCTCTTAATCCTGATACACCAAAAAATATTTATTTTTTTAAAATACTACTAGAGAAAGTAGTTTGAAACAAAGGAAAGTATAAAGAATTTTCTTATTTTTTTTAAAATTCTTTTTTACTCTTCAATATATTCGTAGCATAGTCATAATTATTTACTTACGATTAATAATTTAAAACATTATATATTGAGTAATTCACTCAACACATTAGAATGCGAACACAATAGGGGTTTTTTATTATAATTACATCCTTTTTAGAAAGTCATTAGTTTTTATCTGAAATCTAAAGGGGTTTTTTTGTGAATTTTAGCTTTAGTATTTAATAAAACATAGGAATATATTTGTATTTTAAAACAATTTATTAATGATCTTCATTACTTCATTTATTTATGTGTAAGGACAGTAACCATAATGTTTCTTTATAAGTATAAGTGTATAAGCTTGAAGTGTTAAAGATAAAAGTTACATAAAAATGAAACTGAGAAGTGAAATATATATTTTAATATACATATCCAAATATATCATGGCATTTTAAAAAAATACCTTTTAAAATAGTTATTAAGTAATAAAAAATCAATTATAACTATTTTAAACATGCATTTTCTTGTTTATTAGCGAAAATATATTCAGATATTTTTACCAAAATTGTTTATAAATCTTAAAAGCATTTTTTTATTTCATACTCAACAATTTAAAAATGTGTAAACAATAGTTCATCAAAGGTCTTATATAATATTAGTCTTAATATATACATGTACTTCATACATTTTGTTTAATTTTTGTATGATATCAATAGCTAATGTTATTTAAAAGAAGATAATTAATTGTTAGAAAAAAATGTAAGTGAAGTATAGTATGATATGATCTCTCAAAGGAGTTGAAGTATACAAGAAAAAAAGTTAAGTAAATTGATGTTTAAAATTTGAATTTTTCCAACATAATGTGAGAAAATTAAAATTCTTATAATAATAAATATTTCATTTAAATAACTGACCTGAGCTCTCTCAGCAGCTTCCAAGAACTGTACACGACTTCCTGATGAACTCGCTGATTGACTGCGAGGAAAAAGTATGTTTTCCATTTACTCTAAATGGTTTGTTTCTCTGCTTAGTAATGTCTGAGTAGGTGAAGCTAGGCTTCAGAGAGTGATATTCTTCCCGCTCAAAAGTTGGGAAAATTGATGAATATAAATAGTTTGTTTCACCAGTTTATTCAATGTTAATTCATTCCAGTTCTGAATAATGAACAATGAACAGCTGAACAAGCTCACAAACTCTTTTGAAGTCCGTCAGTTATTAAGAACATTAAGTTCTGAAATTTTTAACTCCATTTTCCTTTTTTAAACATAGCTTTAAAAAAATTCAAGACAGTTAAGACTAAGTAAAAAAATCTTTACAACAGAAAATAATTAGAAAATTTATTTAGTTGAAATAATTATGAATTGATGTAAATCCTTATCAATATGTTATTTAATCATTTTGAATACAAGTACGAATCAATTTACAGGAATGTTTTAAGAAAATAAACCATTATGAATGATATGCATAATGCTTTAGTTAAGTAAAATTTGTTTATATAAGAGTACACCAGAAAAATGAAAATAAAAATCAGATTAATGAGATCCTTCGTATTCAATAAAAATGAAATTCAGATTACGTTATTTGAAAATTAAAAGAATTTGAAATATAAATTGAAGTTTCAAATGAATTAGATAAACACAACCATAACATATTTTAAGTAAATAACAAATATTTTTCTTTTGACGTATCTCGTCTCCAATTACAAAATATTTATATATTTCTTACATATCATGGTGTCATAACTAAGATAAATCACTGAAATGCTCCAATCGAAAAATAGCGCCAAGAAATTTATCTAGTTCAAGGAAAAGCTGGTGTACTATGGATGATGAAATTGAACTCTATGAAACACTACCGGCACATCTTTCGGTCAAAAGGAAAAACTCTACAAACATGTAAATATCGCTCGTAATCACTCGTAGATATTCATTGCCATATTATGAAGAAAAATCTCCTGATGACATCAAAGGTCACACCTGTAAGAAAACACTGTGTACCCATTAGCCATTGATGACGTAGTAAATATAGAGAAACGGCGTGGAGTACGTTCGTAAATAACAACCATAAGCCAGCCGGAAGCGCAAGAGCAGATTCAAGGGACCGCCACATCAGTATAGTAGGGTTGCAATTATCTTGATCGTGATCGCTCATTTGGCGAATTTGGACCTTTTAGAGTAGACAACATAAAAATTTGGCGATTAAAAAAAAGACTTTTCTGATATTTTCATTTCTCTTATTCAGCTACAATTATTTTAATTTGTTATATAACGATACAATATCTTAGGACTTTTTGCCTATAATGATTTAATGATTTGATTTTTTATTGAATTTTATTGTTCACATTATAAATATATATGCAGCCGAACCTCCATATTATGAACCTCTACATTGCGAATTTTTCTATATAGCGAACATTTTCCTGGAACAATTTCATTATTTTCTTCGTGAAACAACCTCCCTATAGTGAAGTGTTTTTTCTAATTAACGAATTTTATCGCTTGTGATTCAATTTTTTCCCCTATTTTTGAAGTATTTCTAGACATTTCAAGTTCTCTCTTTTAACACATTTTATGGTGGTCATAAATCCTGAACTGGTTTTATTAGGTGCCTAACTCACCGAGAGCAATAGAATTCTGGGCGTTCCATCCAAGAAGTGCAACCCTTAACCCCCATTGTCCAGCTCTCTGGAAACATCTTTTCTAACCCCATTTACCCTTAGTGGAATGGTCCCGTGTCCCCGTATCTTTGAACTAGTCTCCGTTCATTTGTTGTGTTCATCCGTCGTAATGATAAATTCGTTTGCTGTGGCTGGAAAATGTCGAAACGTAAGAGCTTGAGCATCAAAGGAAAGTTGAATAAAATTAATGTTTTAGGAATTGGATAAAGGCGTCAAGAAACTTTTCTTGCAATTTTGCTTTCTTTCTTTTCTTTTCTTTTTGATGGGTAAAATATATAAAATGAATATATGATTCATTTACATAAAAGCTGTGAATATTAACTCTCTTTTATTATATAGTGTTAATGATTTTAAAATTTGTTTTATGTAGGCTCTAAACTATATTGAAAGATGAACCTCTAAATAACGAATTTTCCATAAAACGAACTTTTTCGGGATTTAGCAACTTCGTTAAATAGAGGTCCGACTGTATATTTATATATATATATATATATATATATATATATATATATATATATATATCCGTCGTCTTATTTTGAGTATTTATATAATCCTTCCGGTATCCGACTCTCATATCATTTTATCCGAAATATTTAGAGATACATCACGCTATATGAAGAAAAAATATTTTTTTTTAATTCTCCCGCCAAAAAATTTAACTAAAACAAATGACTTGAAAATTAATATAACTTCAAAATATTATAAATATTTTATTTAAATATTGAAGTTTTTCATATAAAATATGAGTTTTTCAGTTTTTAATATTATTTTATATGCTGCGTTCTATATCCATTTTAAAAGAAATGTAAATTTTCAATATTCTTCTTTCTGAAAAGAAGTTGTGTTGCAAGAGTTCCAGGGTATAGCACATTCAAAAACAACACACTAAAGGAAATATGAAAATAAATAATGAAACAGAAATTTATATAACTATATTTGATAAACTTAAAAAGGCATGATTAGCCAAAAAACGTTTTAAGAGTAATATAATATCATTATATTTAATACTATAATAAAATTACAGCTTTCAAAATTTATTTGTAGATATTTGTACTGTATTTTTATTCTGTCATAGTAAAATACATTTACTATACAAATTTCTGCTAAAGATGAAGCAATATTTATTATTTTTTTATTTATGGATCATCTTCAAAATTTTATATTAACGAAGATTCTTTAAAATATGATTGCTTTTTTGTAGGATGCCAAAACAATAATTACAAAATACAAAAAAAACTTTCATAAATACTAAACATTTTGAGAAATATTTGAATAAAATACAAATTTAGAAGAGGGAAGTATATAAAATAAAGAGAAAGTATGAAAAGCAAAAAACTCATTTTTCAACAGAAAATATATTAACTCGATATACACTATAATTTGTTAGAGTTCATCTCAAAGGATCAAGTAATAAGCAAAAGAATTTCAATTGCAAAATAATGTGAGGGTTGAAAGCTAGAGTTATATATCTCTCTTCTGTTTGTGTGTGTGTATGCATATCTTTATATATAAAAATCTTCTGCGCGTGTGTATGTGACTAAACTCCTTCTAAACGGCTGAACCGATTTTGATGACTTGTGTGGGTTCAAGTGGATTCGAGAATGCTTTAGATTCA
The DNA here is from genome assembly GCA_019973935.1 of Trichonephila clavipes. Taxonomy (NCBI): domain Eukaryota; kingdom Metazoa; phylum Arthropoda; class Arachnida; order Araneae; family Nephilidae; genus Trichonephila; species Trichonephila clavipes. The sequence goes on along the minus strand of BMAU01002412.1, from coordinate 718,178 downwards.
CAATTCGATCCAATATCGCAATTAGTTAAAAAGATATTAATTAAAAACCTTAAAACGCATAATTGTTTTACCCCTGTGTGCTGTTTATTCTGCTAATGCACGGCAAGAAAAAAAAAGAAAGAGGGGAGAATTGTTCAATATTTTCACCGTTTTTAAAATTGCAATCTAATTTTTTTAATCAGAATCAGACAAAAAATAATTACAGTATCGGAATGCTTATTCATTTCGCCATGATACGGCATATATATAATTCTTCTGTGCGTGTGTATGTGACTGAACTCTTCCTAAACAGCTGGACCGATTTGAATGATATTTTTGCGTGGGTTCAAGTGGATTCGAGAATGATATAGATTCACAATTCGGTCCGATATCGCAATTAGTTAAAATGCGCCAAAATTATGTAAGGGCGCGCGATTGTTCATAAAAAAAACATGGGCAATATTCTTAAGGCCACTATTTTGAGCGGCAAACTTTAAGGTAAAGTTGTACTTCTACCACAGATCCCAATGATTCTTTCAGACTCAACTGCCCATTCAAATGTTTGAAATTTCCAATTCGCTTCGCATTTGCTATGACCATTAATAAGTCACAAGGTCAAACGATGACAATTTGTGGCTTAGATTTCAAAGCCCTTGCTTTTCTCAGGCCAATTATATGTTGCATGTCCGAGGTCCATCGCATTTGTTTGTTTATACCCCACAAGGATTAACCAAAAACATTGTACATTCAAATGACATTACGATAAATTTATTTTTTATGCATTAAAAATATACTTAAATATATAAAAATTGTTATAAAAATAGCTCGAGTTTTATCTTTTTTACCCTTTAATCGAAACAAGTTTAAGTTTCTATCCAGAATAGCTTCTATATTCAACTTAGTTCATAGTAAATACATACTCTCACGCAATCGATAGGTCGAATTGTGGTAACTGTACATAAGATGATGTCAGGTATTGTAATAACTTTCTTTATAAAAAATTTCATCAAAACGGATAATAATTGTTACAACTTATTCAAAAACCTTTCGCGGATTTAAGACTTGTGTACTGGACAACGTCTGTTGGGAGGCTAGTGTATATATATATATATATAAATGGTGTTTTTTAGAGGTATAGAACTTTAAATTGCAATACAACAACGATGTATTATTCGATTGACATTTTTTTTATTCGAAAGATAATCTTGTGGCATTACATTTTAAATATGATTTCTGGCATATGACTGCCACGGCTGGCTCAGATGTAGTCCAATCTGGACGTCCAATTTTCGATGACTTTTTCCAACATTTGCGGCCGTATATCGGCAATAACACGGCGAATGTTGTCTTCCAAATGGTCAAGCGTTTGTGGCTTATCCGCATAGACCAATGACTTTACATAGCCCCACAGAAAATAGTCTAGCGATTTTAAATCACAAGATCTTGGAGGCCAATTCACAGGTCCAAAACGTGAAATTAGGCGGTCAACAAATGTGTCTTTCAATAAATCGATTGTGGCACGAGCTGTGTGACACGTTGCGCCGTCTTGTTGGAACCTGAGCTCCTGGACATCATGATTGTTCAATTCAGGAATGAAAAGGTTAGTAATCATAGCTCTATACCGATCACTATTGACTGTAACGTTGTGGCCTTCATCGTTTTTGAAGAAGTACGGACCAATGATTCAACCAGCCCATAAAGAGCACCAAACAGTCAGTTTTTCTGGATGTAACGGTGTTTCGACATACACTTGTGGATTAGCTTCACTCCGAATGCGGCAGTTTTGTTTGTTGACGTAGCCATTCAACCAGAAGTATGCTTCATCGCTAAACAAAATTCGCTTATGAAAATCGGGAACAACGGCAATCTCGTTTTGGGCCCATTCGACGAATCTACGCCTTGCTTGATCATATTTAAAATGTAATGCCACAAGATTATCTTTCGAATAATAAAAATTCATGTCAATGGAATAATACATCGTTGTTTTATTGCAATTTAAAGTTCTATACCTCTGAGAAAACACCCTTTATATATACACACACACACACACACACACACACATATATATATATATATATATATATATATATATATATATATATATCAAGTAAATTTATCCTATATCCCAATTTCCTTAATTTCTTTGACTCGTTAAAGCCCGTTCTATAATTGCGCGTCTAAGTTCAGATCCTTACCATAAGCTCACGGCGTTCTGAAACTCAGTTTCCTTTCCTACTTTTTTCTTCGATTACTAAACCTCCGCTATATATCTACTAATTAATCTACATACCAGGGTTTCTTCTTGAGAGAGTTGTCTGTGAAGTAACTCAATTGATGGCCCCAAAGATTCCCCAAGAAGATTAGCTAAAAGACTCCGTAAAGCCCCGTCACAAAGTAGATTAAAAAATGTAATAGGAGAAAAACTCGAGGAATAGCCAATTCTGGTGGATTAATTTTAAAAAAACAATTTTAACTTCGTTTCTTTGATTTGATGCTAAAAATAAGGTGTTTCATGACTAGATTTCTGAAAGGTCTTAACGTCTAAACTTTCTATTGACAATATACATATGAAATCGATAATTCTTCACTAGAATTGAAAAAACCGCGAGGAAAATATGTAAAAGATTTTTATTCTAAGTGCTACAGCCGATTTCTGGCCAAGGCTGTCTCAGTTAGCCTGAACTATCTGGATCTGTTTATTGTTATTGTTTTCCATCTTTTTACGCCGATGTTTCGCAAGCATTTTTCTATATTGTCTAGCCATCTTGTACGGGTTCTGTCTATTCTCTCTTGCCTTTTGGTTTCAAAAACGTTATTTGCTTTATTGGGTTGTTGTTATCATACTTGAATATGTAGTGAAGGCATCATAGTTGTGAAGCCTTAATTATTTTAATTAAATTAGGTTCTCTATATTTCCTTTGAAATCCAAACTTAAAAAGTGTTCTCCACAAACTCCATTTCCCTTCACTGCTCCAAAAATTGTTCTCAATATTTTTGCTGAAATATCAATAAGTTTTTCTCATCCATTTTTGCGTGGTCCAGTACTCAGTGCCATATAAAACTATGGGTCTTATAAGTGTTTTGTATAGATGTACTTTTGTTTCCCTGCTTAAAAATTTGGATTTAAATTGATTTCTTAAACCCCATAGTAAGATCTATTAGCTATGTTGATTTTATTTTTAATTTCGATCGTTATATCATTGTTGTTATGTACAATCATACATAAATAGTTGAATGGGCAGACCTCAAAAACATAAAAAAAAATTTGTCAGTGGTCCCTGGTTCAAGTTCTTGTCTGAGACTGCCATAAAAAATTTGTCTTTTCTTCATTAACGTCAAACCTATTTTTTGTTGCCACTTCAAGCGCACAAAATGCTTCAACAACCACTGTTCTTGTTATTCCCTGTGAAAGCTTAAATGTATAAAATAATCAACAGTTCATAACATTATTTTTAAATAGATAAATGATAATGTAGTCCAAAACAAGCCTCTTGCAGGACTTCAAATGTGTTTCGCAAAATGTGAAAAACCGTCTCTCTCTCTGTCTAATAAGGCTACATTACTATTCCTGAGTCCTACATTCCATTATTTATATATGAGAGCAAGCACGAGCAATGGAAAGTAAAAGATACTGAACCGGAACGGAAGACTTTTTCTACTTTTGTAAAGTATAGAAGAGGTAGTCAGCTTTTCTCAGGGAATGCATGAGTGCTGTTGGGTTTAGAAATTCTCGTTTAATCGATGAACAAGGGACAGATTTGTTTATTTAAATATTTTGAAAAAGAATTTTGAAACAAAGCGCTCAAAAATGAGCATACTATCAAATTTTACTCTTTAACAGGATACTGACACAAAACTTAATGCTCATATCAGTATTGCGCACAAAACTTTTCAAGGAGGAGAGGGTTCAGGGTCGAAGTCCATTATTTTGGTATCACGCTCAAATGCGCCGCCCATCATATTCTTTGGATTTTGTCGATTTGGGGGAATAAAAATAATACAAACTTAATTATTGAATTAATAATTAACATTAATTAATGAAATTAATCATAAATAACAAGTACATAATTAAATTTTACATAATGTAAGCATAGGATTATAACTAATCGAAACAAAAAAATCAAGGGCTATGGGGTGTCCGGACCCCTAGGATACCCTCCTTGTGTGCGCCACTGCTCATATCTTATGATTGAGGACTTTTCATAACTGCCCACATGTAATCATAATATCTGCTCAGAAGCCATATCTCAATCCTATTGAGTCTAATTGAGATCGTTATATACATACAACCTCTGGCAATAAAGTTCAGTGAAGGAAGTCAGAACGCCAAATCTGGCAAAATTGGCGAAACAAAACGCTGTACATGCGTAGCGGCAGATGTTGACCATCTGCCATCACCTTTGTTCAGTTGAGCATCATTTGTGTTCCGTGTGATACTTGTTTTATAAAGTGCTTGTTTAGTGCGTTGGTTCTTAACTAAGAACAAGAAAATGAACTAACAAAAGATAAGAAGCAGGCACGTTTAGAGGCTCCACAAAATTGTGTCGGATGCGACACCAAATTTCTTGAACTAAGGATAAGACCTGATGTCTCAGGTATGATGCTGAAACGAAATGACAAAACACGGAGTTGCGTTCTTTTGCATTATCTCGTCGTAAAAAGGTCAGAGCAGAAAAATGATGCATCAAAACGATGGTTTTTCGATAGTCAAGATATTATTCACAAGGAAGTTAGTTCTACCTGAGGGAAAGATGGTGAATGCTGCAAGGTGCATTGAGATTTTGACTCGTTTCATGAAACGTCTTCTTAGATTACGACCCCAGTACACAGAACAAGGTCCATGGATTTTTGTTCAGGATAATGCTCGCCCTGACACAGTCAGTATTGTCAAACAGTTCCTGGCAAAAAAAGGGGGGGTGCAATGTGAGCATCTACCATCTCGCCAGATCTCAATCCTTCAGACTTCTTCCTCATCCCACAAATCAAACTCGCTTTGAAAGGAAAGAGATTTGACGATATTCCTGACATTCAAAAAAACGTAATGAGGCTTTTGAACTCCATCACAAAAAAGAAGACTTCTTGCAAAGTTTCTAGAACCTGTATAGCTGATTTTAGCGGTGAGGAGCGATGGGAGGTGACTATTTCGAAGGACAATAAGATAACTTTCGTTCATACTTCATCTAAGTATATATTACAGGACTATTCCCCGAACTTCTTTGTCATAGGTTGTATATATATAATATTTCCTATTATCTTGTCTAGTTATACTTAGGTTTTATAGCTATTTGGATATATTTATGGATTATATATTTATATTCGTGGCTGCATTGCACCTAAATATAGAGGAATTTTATGAATCACTTTTGTTTTTTTTATTATAATAAGCAATTTAGCTTATAGCCTAGTTCTGAATTCTTAATAGATTCTAATTTTGGCTGTTGTAAATAATCTTACTTTTTACTATTTTATTATCTATCGTTAGTTAAAAATTAATACTTTGCTTTTTTTATTTAAGACACGTTTTGCTTATTTTATTCTTATTTTAGTATAATTAAGTTTTTTAGCAATGTTTTTTATTTTATTTATATTATTATTATTTTATTAGCTAGTTAAGTCCAATTATTCAAATGTTAAATTTTGTATATGAGTAATTTGTACTATCTAGTTGATAGAATTTTGTTTGTAATGTTATCATTTAGTATTATTTGAGAGGCTGTGGGGGAGGATATTGATGCAAAACTTTATAACTTTGCACTTATAATTAATTTTCTATTACATATATCTATTTTAATGGTTTAGTATTACCTTGTATTAGCAAATGGCAATTAGCTTAGCTTATAGCTAATCTTTGCTCGGTGGTGTACTGATTAGGTAGGTACAGTTTCGCTATAAAATTACCTATTTGTTTGAGTCATTTATGTTATATGTATGGTTTTTGGTGTTCTTATCTGAGCCTTTTTATTCTTAGCTTTGTTTATATATTAGCACAGCTTTTTTTTTTTTGAGAGTTTACATTCAAGTTTGATTTCTTAAAAATTAACTCTATACCAGTAAATACCAGTAGGCTATAATTTTATGATTATATTTTAATAGTATAATGTATTTTATTTGTAATACTTAAATTTCTCCTAATATTATTCCTTCCATTCCATATAGTTTAGTGTATAGACAAATTACCTATGAAGGTTGGCTAGACCCAAAACTTCGTTTAAACCTGCAATCTTGGTTCCTAAGGCCAGGAGTTTGCTATTTTACTATTGTGGCTAATATTTTCAACTATCTTGACTAGTTATACTTAGGTTTTATAAATATTGTATATATTTATGGATTATATATATATATAGAGAGAGAGAGAGAGAGAGAGAGAGAATCCCCATAAAAATTAAAAATTTTGTTCGAAAAGGGACATAGAAAAGGAATTATCATTACACGAAACAAATAGAAGGAAACTTTGGAAAACTCTAAAGAAATCTAACCCTAAAATATCGAATGAAATTATGAATGGTAGTTAAGGCCCAACACATAATTGCAGAGATTCTATAAAAAACCTTTTTTTGTTGCCCAAATGCTATATTTTCAGATCTACTTTAAGATAATACACCAGTGGTGCAAAATCTGTTTATATATGTTTATATATATATATATATATATATATATATATATACAATGTTTTATATTAATTTTATAACAATGTTTTTTTTTTAACTTTTTTAAACTTTTTAATTTTTACATAGCTATCAGAAATGACATGTAAGAACATTTTGCTAAAAAAAGACAAAAATTTTTTTCAAAAAATATTTAAAGCTTTGTTTTGTTCCCAACTTTTTGGAAATGAAGCTGATATATATATATATATATATATATATATATATATATATATATATATATATATATATATATATATATATATATATCATTAGAGTATCGTTTTAAAAGTTTTCAAAGGTTGCCTCTGATTGTTAAGCGGAATCAACACAGTCAGCTGTTAAATTTCAATAACCTAAATAATATCTAATTAAATTGGGATTTATTTATATACAGGTACAGGCTTGAGTATGTAAATGATGTAGGTGCGTAGCCAGTCAACGAAACACGGCATAATCAGCAGTGCCTATTCAAAACAACAGGTGTCTAGCAAATATGTTATATCGATTTCTTCATCTAGAATGGAAAATTATTGAGATTTAAGTGTCTTTGGACAAGGCGTTACAATCGGAGTATCAGAAATGAGATGCAGCCAGTGGCGTAACGTACAACAGTTCAACCACCGCATTGCGGGGCGGGCAAGGTTCTAGGGGCCCAAAGCCTGACTGTCGCCAAGTACCTATCCTTTATAACATCCAACTTGGAGGCCCCAAACCTGACTTTGCAGGGGTTCCAAATGTTCTTCGTTACGCCACTGGATACAGCATTTGCCGGGAAATTTGAGTTTTCCCGTACAATCATTTCACAAGTGTATCGTTGAAAATTGGTTACCAAATAAAACAAATTCTCTGACATTGGTGTGGCTGGAAAAGGCCTTTAGAGAACAAGACCATCGACGACTGACGAGAATCCTTCAACGAGATAAAAGGGTAATACTCCTTCAAATTGGCGAGGGTTTTAATACTGGGGCATCAACAAGTGCCAACGTATGAATTATTCAACGACCATCATTGATATGGGTATTCGGGGAGCCGTAGGTCTGCTCTTTTACCACTGTTGGCAGTTTACAAAGGACTTTTCAATGTGTGGTGGGGAAAATACGCTTATAAAATGATCGGGATAAAATCTACTCTGCTACCGCGTATGCGCGTGTACTTGAATGCGCGTATGTACTTGAAATTGAAGAATGTGTGTTTTACAAATGGTCTAAAACGTTAATAAAGAAACAAATAAAAAATCATCACTAGATCAAATTCAATAATTTTGTTTACATAGAATCATATTTTTAAGTAAATTTTGGTAAAAGGCTTTCAACCTATAAAATAATATTATACATTAAGGGCTACACAATATATACACATCATTGCCATGACAATATGGGACAAATAAGAGTTTTAACCACCTCTTTCTCGCATTTCGTTACGTAATGTTTAGCAGTAAATCACTACAAAAATGTGTTCTGTAAGTTTTTACAGTGTAATTCGGTTCGGAGGGTTAGAGGTAGCGTGCTCGCTTCGAAAGCCTAAGTGCGGGTTCGATCCCGGCTGGAGTGAATTGATTTTCTGGATTCGTAAATCGTACGCAAGCTTGTCATATAGTTATGTGGCATGTAAAACATTCCTTGAGTATGGTTCTGGTATTTTCGACAGAACTAAATCACGGAAATATTTAGCATCCAGCGAGATCTCAAATTTAAAGTTAATTCAAGCTTTTAAGTTTGGTAACGAAGGCCTCCACTTGATGGTGCCCCCATGAAATGCCTCTAACATTTAGGAACTTGCCATGTCTGCAAAGGCTTAGTTGCCAATATATATATAGCTCAAGATGGAGGAAAAGAAATTTTTGGAAACTTAGAAAAAAGCTGAAAAATTTGGGGGGAGGGAAATACTTACTATATTGTTTTCTTTAATTATGTGTATTACTAGTAATTATTAAAATATGAGAAATAATTTCAAAATGAAACATTTTCAAAATTCGATCATTCATTTGTGATAATCATGTCTATCCCAAGAAACTAGCTAAATAAATAAGCATATTGCTAATAATTGAAAAACATCTAAAAATTATTAAAAGAAAAGAAGAAGAAATGTAGTTTTTTTTTAATTTCCTGTATATGATTTTTTTCCAAGACAAACAAAAAAAAACATGCAAGAAATTTATAAGCACTTAGACTGTCTTGAGTATTGTATTATACCACTCCGAAAAAATATATATATTAGTAGTTATATTAACCTCATCCTATTTTCTGTTATATGAAATTGATTTGAAAGAACTTTAAGTACAATCTATTTAACAGACATATTGTTAAAACGACAATTAAATAATAATACATAATAACAATCTGTTTATCAAAAAATTATTATATCACGTATAAAAAATCAACCTTCACCACTACCTCATCTGTCAAGCATGCTCTTTTTTGAAGTTTTAATTTTCCAATGGTAGGAACATTGAGAAACTTTTCAATTCTCTGATGAATCTAAATTTAGATTAACCATCGATTCTTGAAGAAACCGGAACTCGAACTGACTTCCATGTCTGTGACAGAAAATATACAACTGCTGTGAGGAATAAGGAGATCTTGGAGTCTTATGTTGGATTTTTTCAAGGGTACAGTTGGTTTTGATTTCATTTCATTGTATAACAACATTCATGTTCATATAAAGCTCATCTGTCTAAGCACATTTTCTGCAGATATTCGCACCATGAACTTAGCAGAATATCTCCAGACCTTAACCACAGACAATGTATTTAACATGCTTTTGGAAAGGCAATTGTAATTTCCTTCCCTCTCCCAGGAACGGAAATAACATTGTATTAGAGCAGTGGTCTTCAAACTGTGTTCCACGAAACCCTGGGGTTCCACAAGGCATACCCAAGGGCTCCACGAGTCACAAAAAATTAATAATAAAAAATATATATATACAAAAGTAATTCATGTTCTCTATTTCTGAACATCATCCCCTCCCCCCTCATTAAAACAGAAATTTTTATTTATATATATAATAACTTTATTTTGAAACACTTTTTAAACTTTTATTATAAGATAATAAAAGAATACTAGAACACACAAATTTTATCTTTATACTCTGTCCTCCAAAAGTTAAGGAACAACCTGTTTTTTGCGCCTCATTTGAAAATGAATCAATGAAGAAACACCAATTTTGGAGGACATGTGCACAAAACAGTTATGTATTGACTGCAAGATATAAGTTTACATAACAAAAAATCAAAAATTATTTGCAACAAAAAAAAAAGGCAATCTCTCTAGAAAAGTCCATTCTTGGAAAAAATAATAATCACAGTTTTATGTGGTAAAATATCATAGAAACATAACAAAAATGGGTTTTAATAAAGAATATACCCACCCCTAGATTAAATGCATTAACAGCATCAAATTTCCATGCTGTCAATTAAGTTGTCGATTACCGAAATGGGAAGCGAAGACCAGACACGGAGTAAACTTTGTTCCAGCTCTCCTAAAGACCTTGGAGGAGGACTTAAAGCAGCAACCGATCGACCAAGATAGTCCCAAAGATACTCTATAGGATTTAAGCCTAGAGATCGAGCTGGCCATTCCATTCGCTCCAAGCCAAGACCCTCAAGATATTCCTCAACAATAGTATCTCGGTGAGATCATGCATTATCATCCATCAGAATGAAATCATTGCCAATTGCACCGGCATACGGGCGGATATATGGATCAAGGATCTCATCCCGATATCTCACACCAATCAGAGTTCCTCCCTGGAACACATACAGGTCAGTGTGATCACCGAGTGAGATCCCTGCCCAAACCATTATTCCACCACCTCAGTAACTGTGTCTTTCAACAGTGTTGGATTGATGATATGTGGTGCATCATTCCCTCCAGATGAACAGACGTCCTGAATCTCTCTCCAGTGTGAATCAGGACTCGACTGTAAAGAGTACAGAAGCCCATCGCTGTCTGGTCGAGGAAACTTGCTCCCTTGCATAAGATAAGCGGGCCCTTCTCTGTCGTCTGTTGAGGGGTACACACACAGCTGGTCGCCTTGAGATCTGAATTGTGAAGATGCCTTCACACCGTACTAGCGGATATTCTTCTCCCTGATGCTACAGAGTGGTCTGCAACAAGTTGCAGCACTGAAATCCTTCTTCTCCTTCGGGCCAAAAGATTGAAAAAATGGTCTCCTGTAGGTGTAGATCGTCGTTGGCCTGGAACATGTCTTCTGAACACAGATGCTTCGGTTCGATATTGATTCCAGAGACGGTGGACCACACTACGAGACACATTAAGACGCCTAGCAGCATCAACCTATGACAACCCCATTTCCATCCATCCGACCACCCTCTACTTTAACGAATTGGGCTAACGGCTTCTCTCAGACATTGCGAGACCCCACTGCCTATTGTCAACAAATCTGCTAACAAAAGTTATAAATAAACAAATGTTGCACTCATAATTACAAAAGCCTGATATATGCATATTTTTCCCTCACTATTATATCTGTTCGTTCCTATTAAAAAAGTAGTAGCTATGGTTTTTGCATAATTTTTTATAAAGTTCGTTTTTATCATTTATATAAACTAGAAATTTTATTGTTACTGTCATTTTTTTACGGTGAGCTCGAAAAACTTCTTGTTCCTTAACTTTTGGAGGCCAGTGTATATAAACTTCCAACTAGATTGTGAATATTCTATTATTTACTACCTCGGGTTCCATAAGATAATTTTATACTCGTTAGTTAGCACAATGTCTTGCAAAATAAAAAAAATTCTAATGGAAAATGCACCTTTTTGCATTTGTGGAAACAAACACTTATAATAAAGGAGAGAAAACAACTTATCAACACACATCGGCAGATTCGATGTTAAAATCTAAATTTAACCTTCTAAATTTTTGTTCGCTAATTCATACAAAATACACGAAATTTCTCATACAGCTATAAATATTTTAAGGCTATACGGAATATTGTGTTTAGAATATTGTGTTAAGTATTTCTCAACGTAAAGGGCTACAAAAACAAAATATAAAAACAAATTAAACTCAGAAAATGTAATGCGATTGCATTTAATTGCAATTGACTTCGACACTTTGTGTGAAAAAAAGCAAGAACATATCCCAGTTACTAAATAGGATGCATGGATAGGTTCTTGGATCATAAATTAATATCATTAATGCATAAATTATATTTAAAAAATTAGAGTTTTTTAATAAAAACTTCAATACTTTTTTAACTGCCGTGACATAAAGCGCCTATAACATGTTGATCTACTCTTTAAATATTATTTTGAGATATATTCTTCGAAATGTGTGTGTGTGCGTGTGTGTGTGCGTGTGCGTGTGTGTGTGTGTGTGTGTGTGTGTGTGTGTGTGTGTGTGTGTGTGTGTGTGTGTGTGTGTGTGTGTGTGTGTGTGTGTGTGTGTGTGTGTGTGTGTGTGTGTGTGTGTGTGTGTGTGTGTGTGTGTGTGTGTGTGTGTGTGTGTGTGTGTGTGTGTGTGTGTAGAGACTGGGGTTCCACGAAAACACTTTCTAGTTCTAGGGGTTCAGTTAGTTGGAAAAGTTTGAACACCACTGTTTTAAAGATTCGATAGACTGCCAAAGGGACACATAAATTGTCTCATTTCCGGCATGAATTTGCACTGTGAAAGTTATATTACTGCAAGAGGAAACCTAATAGTAAGAGAAGACCTACTAACTGTTAAAAAGACTGATCTTTCTTGTTTCTTCTCTTTTTAGGCATTCTTGCATTGATGAGTCGAACACAAGATCATATGTGCATACCATAAATATATTTCATGGCATATATATATGTATTGTATTTTATATTATACTTTTATATTACGTATTATTTATGTATTTTATATTACGTACGTACTGAATTTGATTAAAATCTGTTCTCTACTTCTGAAGATAACCAAAAAGGAGAAAAATTACCTTAACTTGGAACAACAATGTCATATCATTTGTTTAAAAAGGTATATTAAGAGCTTAGAAAGTTTTGTTAAACTACCTAACTTACTGCAAACTACGGCAGTTCAGCATAAATTCGTTATGACTAAAACTTAAACAGTATATTAAAGTAGTATTTACCACAGAAGATAAGTAGCATTGAACTTCATTTGGAGACATTTTATAATTGACACTTATTTGACCATCACAATACATTATTTACATAATCTGTCAAATTGCTATGTTACGGATACAAACTAAACTCGGACTAAAGATTTTCGTTCTTGAAAACTGTTTCCAATGTGTTTAGAAAATCTGAATTAAGTATTATTCTAACGAGTACTCGTATCACAAGAGCTAAAACAAAATTGTGACTTAATTGCCTTTCGATTTAAGAGCACTATAATAAGTATGAGTAGAAAAAGGGAAGAGTATCGTATGTGTATTCGGTGTATCATATTTCTAAAGTAGATCATACTTATTTTATTTCATTACAGACCAAAATCAAAAAAGAGACTCATTATAATTTAATTGTGTTATTGAGTTACAGAAGTAGTTAGAGAACTTTTCCAAAAAGAGATTACGTTCGCAGTCTACCAGTTTCAAGGTTATTGTATTACTTTTTTGTGTAACATGAATGCAATAATAATGCAACTTAGTCTTAAACTCATGTGATTACAAGAAAAACACTTACTTTCTTATTAAAATATACCAGATTTATAATCCTTTCCTTCTTTAACTTCTAAAACAATATTTTTTTTTCTTTTTAAGTGCCCTTGAAATTTTTCTGTGTTTCTTTGTTTTGGGGTCTGCATTATGAATTGATTCCCGGATTCTGCATTTATCTAAATGTTTATATCCCCGTAAGGTAAACATCCCAGGGTTTTCTATATTCATTTTATTAAAAACTTTTAGACACCCATTTAATCCTTCATTGAAGTGTATAATAGCATTATACGACCCAAATTTAATTGTTTTGAGCGAAACAAAAACTTCCTTTGGTACTTTTTGCCAAGCTATTCCATTAAAACACTCGTTGGCATTTTGCGTGCGTTCATGCAAGCACTTACTTAATATCTGTTTGTCGCATAGTTCTAAATATACTGGTTTAATTTTATTTAAAATATCATTTTATAAACCATCATATTTTGTGGAACATTTTGTTCCATTTGCCATCCCCCGCTGAAAATAACACCAGCTTTCTTTCCCTATTGGGCATTGACCATGCATCAGTTTCTTATTACTTGATGCATGGCATTTAAGTTACCGACATTGCTGCGATTGCAATTCCGTAATAGATTGAAGTCTGTCAATAAAATTATCAGTTAATTTGCCTTTTCCAGACAGTCCTTTAGTTTTAGTTTTCACAGACGCTAACCAACTCTCTTTTGTACATGGCCAATGCACTCAAACTTGGTCACACTGTTTAATCCATAAGTGTCTTTCACACTCATGAAAGCTTTTGAGTCGCCATCCCCATAATATTGAGTGTAATGCAGTCTGCGGTTTTTTTCAGATCAAAGAAATATTCGGGAAGCCCCCATAATTTCCATTTTTGATGAAGAGCCTGTGAAATTACACTGACATATGTGGTCGGCTTTTGACGATTCATATTCAAAGTTTCTTGGCATAGTCTGAAGTCTCTTACATGTTGGACAGTAGGACGACATAACTTCTATGTCTAACACCTTACCAGTATCAACTGATATTGCAGCAACACAGCCATTCATACATGTATAGCCTCTTCGCTGCCATGTGCTTATCCACCGATATGCCACATTTTACAATATCGGATGATAGATTTTGTTTTTTGTCCACAATCTCAGTAGCAGCTTTTATCATGTATTCCTCAGCTACTTCCTGAACCACTTTTAAAAGCTTTGCATCCTGATTTTTGTAAGCAGTTTTGGTTAGTCGAGGCAAATTTAATGTTGAGCATAATTTAAATATGCCCCAGCAAAACCTTTGCCTATCTGCCGCATATCATATACTAGCCTGGTATTTATAACAAGTGCACTTACAACTTTTTTTCATGAAGCAAATGCCAAAAAAAAGTCACACTTATATTTTAGTGTAAAATGGAAGCACAATCCATATCAGGAATCCTCGAATAGTTCTGCTTTTTCAGCAAAATATTTTGGGCAGCAAAGTTGAGCAAAAGCTTCCACAATAAGTTCAAGGTCAACGATTCTGTTACCAAACACAGGACCAAGCAATTATTTCTTCTGCAGTTGATAAAATCTCATTTCCCAACAGCTGACAGTACATTCAAGAACTGCTGAAGTGCTATTATTTTTCGAAGTGTTTGTGAATTTATTACCATAAAATTGCCGCTTGCGCTTTTTAGCAATACTTTTAACTATTTTTAAGTTAAAATAAAACTGAATAAAACAATCAAATAAACTTTTTTACACTGTCAATTCTTTCAGCATGAAAATCCAACGCATATGTAAATAAAGTCAAAACAACAAACTTGCTGCCAGGTTTTACACATAAAAAAGGAAAAATGTATTTCCAAATACATTTATATTTATTCTTAAATGTTCTATTTTAATTTCTGACTAACTATTTGTATATTAATTATAATATTTCATGCCATATACTATGAAAGAGAAACGTAAACAAACAACTCGGCCACTTCCGGTTAGCAGAAATTATTTCGGGTCCGAGAAATTGATGATTAAGTAATATTGAAAAAGCTGTAACTCGGCTTCTAATTAAGATAGAAACAAAATTTAAACAGATTTACAAAGATAAAAGATTGAACTTTAATATATGACCAAAAACGAAAAATAGATATTTTGACCAAAAATTGAGTTTTAAAGGTGTTCTGTCACCTTATAGCTAAAAAAAATATCAAAACGTATTTCACATAATTTTATTATTATTTAATCAGTTGGATTTGGGGGGAATCGCTTAGGGTTTAAAGACAAATCTAAAATTATTTTCGTTTCAATCTTAACTTCATTTTTTTTTTTTCTGTCTGTTAATTTATTTCATTTAAATAGTTGATGTTTTCATAATGAAATGTGAATTAGAAACAATTGATTCTCCAACATATCCAATGATTTTGTCTTGCTTAAGTGAATCTCTGTGATATAACAAACTTTTTTTACTTATTTTTCAATAAGTAGGAACATCTAAAACATATGTAAGCAAGTTCATCAAATTTTGTAACCTTATGTCATATTTATTAATAAATCTTCATGTCAAAAAGAAACTCAATGTATCTAAACTAAAAAAAAACATAAGTATTGACTCTTTGAGATTTGTGTATATGTTGAACAGTCGCTGAATAATAAATATACTGAAAGTTTTGTGTGCACATTTTTGAAATATTCTAAAAGAAAATAGCTGTCTTATTCATTTGCGTTTCATTTCGATCACTCGGTTGTCACATTGCAGAAAGTATGACAATAATAAAAGCTTTCATATGATAAATTTTGCATCCGAAACAAATTTTTGGTATTCCCATCAAAAACATAATGTGTTGAGAATATATTATCTCCTATATATTTCATTTTTAAATATACAACTTATCCATCAAACCTTTCGTCTACATATTTCGTCAATTGAGGATATATTTTTATTTTTGAGACAATTTCAGTCTATCTGTTTTCATAATATATATATTCATTACTTTTTTTTCTTTTGGATATATCTAAAAATATCTCTCTCAATTTTTTTTTTCATTTTTCTTTACGAAGAAATCAATTTGTTCATTGCTTGAACTTAAATAAGGTTTTACTGGGATTATTATTATATATATATATATATAGTTGCTGTTCAACTTACCTCCAAATATATTATGCGTTAATGTATTTGGATGTATGTATTGGATGTATATTTGGATGTATGTATGATGTTAAATGTAATTGGATGAAATTAAACTTAATTTTTGTTTAATTTCATCCAAATACATTTTGCACGCATTAAAAAGAAAAAATAATCAATGCAAACTTGACGTATGGTATTTTTAAACTGGATATTCAATCCTTTTTTGTGTTGTACACAATTTTAAAAAAATAAATATTTTCATAAAACAGATTCTGATTGCGAAACCTTTTCTAGGAACCACGTGGAGTCGAGCCCCCAAAATCAGATTCCACCGGTTCTACCCATACTTTGGCTTCCTATTTTAGGAAATAACGCCAAATTGGCCATTTCGTGGAATTCCTTCGGTGTAACCCTTTCTTCGTCTCGGGATGCACTGTGGGTAGAATCCTTCAGCGTCTGCTGTTCCGGCAGCTAGATCGATCGAGACGGCTAAGAATCAGTCTGATGACGTCACATA
This sequence comes from Trichonephila clavipes, assembly GCA_019973935.1. Classification (NCBI taxonomy): domain Eukaryota; kingdom Metazoa; phylum Arthropoda; class Arachnida; order Araneae; family Nephilidae; genus Trichonephila; species Trichonephila clavipes. The sequence continues at coordinate 701,324 of BMAU01002412.1, read as the reverse complement.
CGAAGCTAAAGTATCACAAAGGTCACTGGGTTACCATTACTACAGTATAGTTACAAAGTATCTACGTGAGAGGGAGGGACTGACAGTTTTCACGAACAATTCAAACCGACATTTATTATAACTTTTTACCTTTAGATAAAAATCAAGTAAAACTAATGTTCCACTCTATCTTGTGTGATGAAAATAGATAGCAATACACTCCACATATACAATTCTTGTCTACTGTTTCTAATTCAAGAGCATTACTTTTTGTTCTGCTTCAATAGAGATATTATGTTATTTAAAGGCAATGGTGGGGAGATTTACAACCATTACTATAGATTAAATGTCAATATCTCATCTTATATTTAATCTTCGACATTATTTAAGTAATAATATTGGTGGATACAGAAACTCTCAACATCATCAAAAATTCGAATATTGGTAACGAAATATTATATAATTTTATTGAAATATGTGCTCAAATTACCTTTAACAATATGTCACCTGGTATTTATAGATATTATGCATTAATAAAACAATGGCTTATGCATAATAAATCTCTATCTCACTGGATGTTTCTCATTTTCGTTTTGTATCGAAATGAATAAACCAGTTTCTTCAGAATCGTACAGAGAAACAATCACTTCGGATAATTTTTTCATTAACTTTCATCTTTTAAATAGAACGAGAAAAAAATTATCTTTCCAAATTTTCTTTTTCCTTTTGCTCAACGACTTTAGAAAATTTACTCTCCAAAAATACTTAACTACTGATTACTTCAAAAAATTTTCTTAAATGAATGGAGAAGTATAAAACTCTCTCTCTCTCTCTCTCTCTCTCTCTTTCAGTGCTACTGCAATTCATCTTGAAATTCTTGGTAAAACTGAAACAAAGCCAGGCGTACTGCACCTTTTATTGTTTATGAAAATGGAGAAAAATTGAATAGCATTATTGAGATGAAGTAAATATGAATTCAAAATTTAATATGATATGGGCAATATGGTATTTCACATTTACATACAAGGGAATTTTAAGAAATTAACACCCACAGATGATACGAATACTTTAGCTAAAACACTTTTCATTACGAGTGTTAATGATCTTAATAAATAATATATATTTTGCTAAAAATACTTGTACCGGAAAAGAAAAACTGAAGTAGAACCACGAATGTCACTATATTTGTAATGTTTTCAGATGTAAACAAATACTTACAAATTGAAAATAGAATTACATTCTATTTAGAAATAACCTTAAAATGTATAAAATGCCAGTTATATTATAACCAATATTTTCAACCAATTATGTTGCTGAGTTCCTTTTTTGTAGATGTAGCTACAAATCTGACAGCTAGACTGTTGTAAGATTGTATATAATCTGAGATGTCAAAAATTTCATTCATATTTTCCCAATCATTTGTTTGGTGAAATTTTCTCTATTAATAGCTAGTTATTTCTCTGCCTTACCTAAAGGACCAAATCATAGCCCTTTTGCTTCATAATTTTGAACTGTTGACAGATAAAAAGGTTGAAACACCTTTTTTTTAATACATTGTTAACATCCACACAACGCCATAAAGAGGACAATGAACATCAACAAACATAACATGTATGAGTAAATTGCTACCCGTGGTCTTAAATTGTAATAGCGAGTTCATTAGTTTACTAATCAGATATGACAGATCTTGTCCACAATGAGTTTTTTTACGAGAGAAATCTGGGTAAATATATCGAATCTTGGAAGACATTAGTAGAAGAGTTATATCCAGCAATGAGCTTGTCGGTTATCTTATTCAATAAAATTAAAATTCGCCGCAGGATTGAATGAGCACCAACAAAATAATCACAATAAAAAATTTGCTACTCAACAAGAACTGGTTGATTATCCTTATTATTCACTTCACATATTGGAAAATCAGATATTGGACATCTGACTAGTATCAGAGATTTAACTATTGCTGAACACTTATTCTATATGCTACAGCAGCATCTCCAAATCGTTTTTTGATTATCCCCCCTAAGATTAAAGTAATTTAAATGTGTACCCCGTAATATACTTATACAGGGTCAATCCCCCTCCCCCTTTCAATCGTTATACCACAGAAAAGTTGCCTTTTGCTTAGCAAAGCAAAAGGGGGGGGCAGATATCTTCCGTTGAAGCATCGCACTTACGTTCAGATAATTGAGGAAATTTTGCGATTTTTCTGCTTTTACCAATTTTGTGTAACTTACCAATTTTGTGTAATACTGTTTCTGTAAATCAGGGATGCCCAACCCAAATCGGTTTGCGGGCCAAGTGTATTGAACTGAGATGGGCCGCACATATCAAAGTAAAACAACAAGTTATTCAAAATATTTTATTATTATAAAACATTCAAAATATTTTACTATCGTAAAAAACATTCAAAATATTTTATAACCTTACAATTAAAGCGATACTTATTTTTGTATTTTGCTTGAGATTTTTTTTTTAATATTAACGGAGTCGACGCGCATCGTAGTTGATTGGTCATGTTTTCATCGAGCAACCTGCTGCGATACTTTGTTTTTACCAGGTTTAATTTGAAAAAAAATGACTCGCAGTGAGTGAGAAGTATTTCTAAATGTTGATATAATGAGCATAGCCCGTCGTTTTAAATTTGGAATTATTTTTGATTATACTCAATTAATTTCCCTTTGCACAAGATTATTACCTCGAAACTTGGTTGCAATTCTTTTAGCTCCATTTGTAAATTTAGAGGCGCTGATTCCACCTCTACGTTAAATTGAGCTAAAAATATTGTAAACATTTCCTCAAACTTTTGTATGTAGGAGAATCTGCAATTGAATTCTTCAAATTATTTTCCGATTTCCGTAGAATATTTAAAGAAGTTTTTATGGTCACTTTTGTAGTCATTTAACAAAGGGAAATGAATTAAATTGTTTGACCGCAACTGATTTTCATAAAGGTGAAGCTTTGCTACAAAGGCTTTTTGTATCTTCTTAAAAATCGGTGTAATCAACTAATTTTCACCTTGCAGCTTCTGGTTTAGCTTAGTCAGTTTCAACGTTATATCTGCTAGAAAACATAAATCTAGAAGCTATTGATTATCCGGAAGTTCACACTTATATTATGACCGTTATTGTTCATAAAAGTTTCAATTTATTTCCTTAATTTTGAAAATCGCAATAAGCCGTTTCTGCTACTTTACCACCAAATTTTGGTTTAATAAATGAAATCGCTGTATTTCTGATTCCAGTTCTCCAAGATATTCTTGAAATTGACGATGATTCAATGGATTGTTCTTAATTGAATTAATTACCTTGGCAACAACTTTTTTCACATGAGATATATTCAACACTTATGTACATAGATTCTTGAGGAGCGGAAAAACAATGACAAATGAGCATTTCAAAATAATTTGATACTTAAATGATTTAAAATTAAGCTTTGTGTGATCTTAAACTTAAAGCTTTTATGTGATCCAAAATTAATGTAAAAGCACCAGCATTTTTACCGACTATTGAAGGAGCTCCATCTGTTGCAATGCCTACAACATTTTACAAATCTATTTTATGACTTTGAGCGTAATTTATGAGGCATCCATAATATCTCTTCCGTTGGTCGTACCTTTCAAATTCACAAGTTCGAGAAATTCTTCAGTAATATTCAGTAGTATCATTTATATCTGACGTTTCATTCAAAGTCAGAGAGAAATATACGAAGCTTGTTGTAGGTGTGTTTAAAGATGTACAAATCTCACTCGAAATGTTTCCTATTCTTTTTCTACAGTCTGACGTGACAAACTAATTTGAGTACAGAGATTCAGTTTTTCTCCGCAGACTTCTACAACTGCGGCAATTAGACAGTCTTTGATATAGTTACCGCTTGTAAAATGCTTCATATTTTTAGCAATGATGTGGAATACTCGAAAGCAAGCACTGACAATACCATTTGATTGAGCAGTTTGTTTATGAAATATGTATTGCTGAGATGTCAAATTGTTCTTCAAAGATTGTAACTTAGCTTTCCGTTCACTAACAGTAAGTTAGGCGGCAGTGGTTCAAAACACGATTTTTTCGATTGAACCGTCTATAGTTCAAATGTTTAAAACAATATGGACAGTTAGAAACTTCAATTGGGCCATGTGTTGGGCATGCCTGATCTAAATGCTAAGTTTGGGATATAAGGAGGGATATAATAATTTTTTTTCACCATTGAATCACAAAACATCAAATATATGTTACATTTTAAGCATTTTAACACTTTATATATAGTTTTATTCTCTACAAAAAAGAGATAACACCCAACATTCACATTCGAAAAACGCATAGACAGTAGGAAAATCACACAATGAAGGACGCATGAGCAACCGCGATGTCTTCGCTTCTATATCGGTCTGAATACGGTGCATATTATTGCTAATTAAGTAAAAGAAAAGGCGGGCGTCAAAAACATGAGCTGCTGGTGATATTTCGGTTTTCAGTCCTTATTTTGTCTGACTTATTACAAGCCTAACTTCAAAGACCATTCTTTAAAAAAAAACTGGAAAGAAAATATATGTTTCCTGCTTATTAAGATTTGTTAAGTTAGGAAAGAATGTGAGTTATAAGAAAAAATTGCGGAAAGTTATTTTTTTAAGAAACTGTGTTTTTTTTTAGATTTTTGCTCGAAAAATAAGTGTTTTGTGAGATTACATATATATATTTATCCAAAGTTTTTTCCTTCCTTCTTCTTTTCTAATCTAAACGCATCCTCGATCATCCTAAAAACAACATTGATAGCATAATACAATTGAGTAACAAAAGTGATCGCTTCTTTTGCTCTTCAAAATTATGGGGCAGTAGTTGACTTACATACAGATTTCCAAAGATTTCTCACAACACCCAAGAAGTAAGACAATCTGTCAAACTTAACTATGGAGCATTTTAAAAATACTATGATGCCGAAGTAAAAGAAGATATCATCAGGCCTTTTTTATTAAAATTAATACACATAAATTTCCTCAAAAATCTGAATTTAAAGTGTATATTATTTGAATAAAAGTATAACAATTTTATGAACTATGATTAATGCTTGGTCCATATAGTGTTGAATAATATGTTCAAAAGTATGAAAGGTGAAAAAATGAAGTCAAATACTCCATGATGAAATACACCATGTCAAATACTCCATAAAATGAAGCTCATATATTAATACTAATTTTAAAAAAGAAATGTGTTTTTCTGGTTTTTTTACATGAAAAATAAATATTTTGGGTTTACAGATACTAATTTTCTCACACTCCGTACGTACTATACATCACATTTAGAAAAATAACATGACTGTTTTGATAAGTTAAACAATTAATAGATTATATAATTAAAAATAGCAAAATGTCTCCATTTTTTCAAAAATTTAAATATGTTGCACAAGCGAAGGATATTTTGGAAGGATGCTGGAAAAAAAATTCCCGTTTTATTTAGCATAGCGAAAGGCAAAAACACTAGCGATTGCAAGGGGGGGGGAAGAGAGGGTCATATGCAAATTGTGATCCAAATTGCCAGGACTGCTGTCATAAAACTATGTGTATAAATTTGTTAGTCAATATTTACTAAATCTCATTCAAAGTAATCTTCTATGCAATGTATATTGAAGTGGTGTGGAAGTTTGGTATTGAGGAGAACCAGCTCAGTTTTCATTTTCTTTACTAAATCGAGATTCACAGTTACTAGTCCTCATTCAGACTGAAAATGCAATGGTAGTAAACACAAAATTTAGCTAAGTCGACTTCAACGCACATCTGCTCAAGTGTCGTCCTTGATCACGATTCAAAATTACGAGGTTCCTCGCCAAACGCCCTCTAGTAGATGAACATTGCGGCATTAATATTCACTCACTCAAAGCACACCTGTTAGTATTTTCCATTCATTAAAACAATATTTTTTGTTCATATTTTCGGGTTTTTGCTAAATCGAATTAAGCATATCTATTTAGCATTATAAACAATTATTATTTTTGCTCTAAAAGTCAGTTAAAATCAATTATATTAAATAATTTGTAGGAAGTGTTAAGTAATTGGAAGTAGGGACTTAGATAAGCGGAAGTTAACATTTTAGTGCCCAAAACGGATTTCAATTCCGCTTGATTGAATATAGTATTTCATTCAAACGGAATTGAAATATCATTTTTTAGTGTAAAGTAGACGTTTAACTTAATATTCAAAAAAAAATTCACGAAAATGTGTCTCTCAATGTAAAATTTAATTAAAATTGGCTAAACTTTGGTTTTATTTACATGCAGTTAACTTACTATTACAGAAGAACTGATTTTTAAGTTGAATGAGTGAGTAAGTGAATATTAACGTCGCACTATTCAGCTACACGAGAACTTTTAACGACGGACCTTGTAATTTTGGACCAAGGTTAAGTGGCAAGGATGACACCAGAGTTGGCGGGCCCCTCCTAATTTCCACATCACACCAAAAGAAGGACGTTTAAGCTTCTTCCGATTTAACGTGCATCGCCCTCCACGCGGTGGGTCTTCAGCGGTTCTCGGCTGGAACTCATGACACGCCAGTCACGCAAGCTCCTTTTTTAAATTGAAAATGAGAAATGATTGGCTTTTATTATCGAATTATTAGTGAGTTATTTACTAATATTAGTATTTCAATATGTCATAAATGCGGAAAATAAAATAAAATTTTCCTTTGAGCATAAATTCAAAGAAATCATTGCTTCTAAGAATAAAAAGAATAGTAATATTTTAATTGATTGGTATGATTTATTTGAATGTTTTAATTGTTCGGTATGGATTCTTTAAAACTTTTGGATAGATTTAAGTAAAGATTGGAATACCACCAAGCAAGATCCACACAAAATCAAGCACCCTGAAAGAAGCATGCAAAACTTGGGAAATTAACATCATGCGTTAGAGGTGACGCACATTACGGGCGACCGTGTGTCAACGTATTGGACCAAAACCAAGCAATTGTGTGATGCAGATCTGTCATCGCTGGATGCGGTAAGAAACTACTACCCGCGGGGCCGATTCCAACAACCTCGTCGCACCACTGCCCAAGTTGGCAGGCGGACTGTGCGTATAGCAGTGATGGATCGTGCAGCCACATCACGAACCGTAACTCAACAGCTTCCGTCTGTTACGCATCATTCTGCGTCCGCTCGTACCATTCAATGCCATTTACAGCAGTGTGGCATGTCCGCAAGGCGTTCATTGCTTCGTTTACCCTTAAGTGGAAATCACATTTTGCGCCACCAATGGTGCGATGAACGATGGCCATGGACAACGTAATTAAATGACTCTGTGTTTATTAAACACTCCTGTTTCTGCTTGCAACATCACGATGCTCGGATTCGAGTTTGGAGACACCGTGGTAAGCGGCTGCTGAACTGATGCCTTATACATCGTCACAGTGGTTCTGCACCCGGTATCATGGTTTGGCGGGGTATTGGATTTCATTGCCGTACCCCTATAGTACGCATTGCCGGTACACTGAATAGCCAGCACTACATCTCTGAGGTGTTGGAGCCCTTGGGGCTCCTATATATTTAGCTCTTGCTATTAGCCATATTCTAATAGGATAATGCATGACCACACGGGGCACACAATTTTCAAGAATTCTTGTTTGAGAATCAGATTGAATTGCTTTCTTGGCCTGCTTGCTCTCCTGATCTATTACCAATCGAAAATTTGTGGTCCCCGCTTTCACAACGACTGGCATGGGATACACCACCCGCTGCTACACCAGATCAGATTTGGCAATATATGGAAGACGCATGGATTGCTGGAACCCAAGTATACATACAAAGTCTTTATGTCGAGGCGCATGTCAGCGGTTATAGTCTACAATAGCGGCTACACTATCTACTGATTTTAACATTTCCTTCTGTGTCACAAGAGGCTGTAATTTTGCAACATGTTATCTGCCAAATAAATTTCGCTGTTATATCTCTGTACCTTCTTAGTGTTGCGTTTTATGTGTCCAGCAGAGCATAACGTTTGTGGCGAGTGATATGGCTTCATGTAATTAATTATTGATCATTTGGCTGTGAATGGAAATTTATCTAGAGGATATATTGAATTGATGAGGAATCATTTTGCAACTGATTATTTCACTTTATTTCACATTTCAACACACACGCAAAAATAAGTATGGACGATACATAATTATGACACAAACATGAAGTAGAAGCAACATGGCGCAAATAAGACACGGGCACGTTCCAGAAAATCTCGGCTTTTACGGTGAAATCCGGCATAGAACGTATTCCGCCGTACAACGCGCACCTAGACACTTAAGCTGCATTTTTTTTTATTTTTAGGAATATTCGCCGTATAACGCGCACTCCCACTCTTACGAAGAAACCTAAAATATACGTATACAATGCTGTTATGTTTTAAAGTCGTTTATTTATTATCCTCGGCTTTTGAAATATAGAATACTGCTAGGACTACATTACTTTAATTTTATGAGGAATGCCATTCCTTTTAATATATCAAGTAGTCTCATTTTTTAAAGCTATTATTTTTAAACCCGGCGTATAACCTGTATCCTTAAGGTTCGATCTCATTTTTTGTGTTAATAGTGAGTGTTAGACGACTGATTTTACGGTATATGAAACACAGACCGGATGTTCAAAAACTCACTTGACTTTTTAGGACACGGGTGGTGAACTTTTGTGGATCAACGTGCCAGATGTGTCGTGAAATATTTTTGACTTGTGATCATTGGGAAAATAATTAAACAAACTACTACGCAACTCAAAATTCTTTATTTACTACGAAAAAATTCATTTTTCTCTGTATGGTAGTAAAAAAGGGTGTTTTTTTAGAGGTATAGAACTTTAAATTGCAATAAAACAACGATGTATTATTCGATTGACATGATTTTTTTTATTCGAAAGATAATCTTGTGGCATTACATTTTAAATATGATTTCTGGCATAGGACTGCCACGGCTGGCTCGGATGTAGTCCAATCTGGACGTCCAATTTTTGATGACTTTTTCCAACATTTGTGGCCGTATATCGGCAATAACACGGCGAATGTTGTCTTCCAAATGGTCAAGCGTTTGTGGCTTATCCGCATAGACCAATGACTTTACATAGCCCCACAGAAAATAGTCTAGCGGTGTTAAATCACAAGATCTTGGAGGCCAATTCACGGGTCCAAAACGTGAAATTAGGCGGTCACCAAACGTGTCTTTCAATAAATCGATTGTGGCACGAGCTGTGTGACATGTTGCGCCGTTTTGTTGGAACCACAGCTCCTGGACATCATGATTGTTCAATTCAGGAATGAAAAAGTTAGTAATCATGGCTCTATACCGATCACCATTGACTGTAACGTTGTGGCCTTCATCGTTTTTGAAGAAGGATTCCACCAGCCCATAAAGCGCACCAAACAGTCAGTTTTTCTGGATGTAACGGTGTTTCGACATACACTTGTGGATTAGCTTCACTCCAAATGCGGCAGTTTTGTTTGTTGACGTAGCCATTCAACCAGAAGTGCGCTTCATCGCTAAACAAAATTCGCTTATGAAAATCGGGAACAACGGCAATTTCGTTTTGGGCCCATTCGACGAATCTACGCCTTGCTTGATGATCGTTTTGATGAATTGCTAAACCAAACTGAGATTAAATCACTTGACAGCTGTTAAATCGGTCGCCATCTTGGAAAGTAATGCCAACTTAAACTTCTATACCTGAAAAAAAAACACTCTTTATTTTAGTTATACGTGTAATTCAAATTAAAGTAACATTAGTGTGACTTTTGTTGTTGCACATTAGATGAATAATAATTTATATTAGTATTGTAAGATGTTACTTTTAACAGAATGCATGCTGTACGGGAGTCATCTGCAGAACGGTTTCTAAGCAATTAATTCTTTTTGCTCTGGCTCCCCTTTTTTGAAAAAAGGATTTGTGATTTGCTTCGAAATGTCATTTTGCAGACGATATTCTACATGTCATTCTCCCAGAATATAAAACACACACCGTTTTGTCACATTTACTAATCGTGCAAACTTCTAGGTCCACCAAGTTGAAATTCTCTGCTACACTTACTATCTTGCACTCTTTGGGTTTTTTTTCTAAACTAGTCATGTTAAATAACAGATAGAAATCATATGTGTAATAACTTCAAAATACTGCTGTGTCAACGAAATTGATTCTACTATGTGTAGACAAACTTTGTATCATTAGCAATTATAGTCCACGGCGTAACTTAGGCAAGACAATAATCAACTCGTGTGCACTCTGCAACCTATCACTCGCGTTTGTTCGTTATACTTTATATAGTGAACTTTGTTATTTCGAGCTACAATGCTAACTACTTTGGTCAATGGCGTGCCCAAAATATTGTGTCGCGGGCCATCAATGGCATACGTGCTACTGGTACGCCATCTCTACCCCAGGGACATTTCTTCTGATTGGACTAGATAATCGGATAAAGTTTGTGATGTAGCTCTTAATTTAAATACACTGCGTTTTTAATTTTAAAAAATACAGTTAGGTAGAAAAGATATTAGTTAATACATTAGGCAGATAAACTACAATTTATTATTCATGCGAATGCCGTGGAGGTTCGGAACCTTTGTGTGTGAGTTGCTCTAAAGTTATGAAACTAAAGACTGGTAACAGCAGATTTAAAATTTAGTTAAATAACCAGAAGATGACATTTACTGAATATCTTAATCTTAAATTATCCTCGTCCTTTTCGCTTTTAGATTAGAACATTAGTACTTTGAGTTCAAATTGTATGTAATCTTAGTAACATTACTGGAACTCAACATTTCGTACTTCGTGGAATCAGGATTTGTGACTGAACATTTGATTTTACTATTTTAGATGATTTTAAATATTAAATAAAATTTAACTTGAATATTTATATGCAACAGATGCAAGTTTTTAAGGTTGTTTCTTTAAAGTTATCATTAAAACTAGAAAATCAGCTTGCAGAAGCTAATGCTATTTAGCTTAGAGCTCTTTTTAAGTTATTTGTTATATATAGCATTATATATATCTTTAAATAATATTTATAGAAGTTTTTATTGGGTTGTCCAGAGAAGTTTTTTCCAGTTTTCCTATCCTAAATGCTTATATAATGACTAGCCGTTACCCACCCGCTTCACTGGGTATTTCACGATGTTGTATATATGTATACTGTTTACATACATATTAATTATTGATATCTAGCATTAAGATTTCGATTGTATTGAAAAATATATTTATAGCTGTTACGCTCTCGCCCCTTCATATAAAAAGAACATAAATTGTAATATCTAATTTCTATTTATATCTAAAATAGAATGAGAAAGATTTTTTCGCTCACTTAACCTAATAATCAAGTGGATTTCCACCAAAGCAACTTTCAGTGGATCTCTACTCCATAAAATTCACATGCGTGCTAAATTTCAAATCTAAATCTAACAGAGCAAAAACGGAATTTTTATCATCAATACCTCGTTGAGAGCATTCTTAGCGGATTCCAATTTAACAAAAGAAGCATGCAAACCAAATTTTATTATTATAGTCTTAGCAGTTCGAAAATGGGAATTTTGTCTATCAATACGCCCCAATATTTCTCCCCGCTTCCCTCTGGAGTTGATTTCCGTAAAATCCATTCTTAGTGGAACTCTATTCAAACAAAGAAACGTGCTCAACAAATTTCAAGTAAATGGGTTAAATTCAAAAACAGGAATTTTTCTATAACACGCCTTAATCCCTCGCAACCCCACTCCTTTGAGGGTCAGTTTTCACAAAACTCTTTGTAAAAGGAACTTTATTCCATGAACGGAACGTACCTTCTATTTTTCAAGCAGGTGGGTCTATTAGTTGAAAAGCGGAAATATTTATCTATTACACCCCTTAATCCCCCTCATTGACCCTAGGGGATCAATTTTCCCCGAAACTATTTTGTAGTGGATCTCTACACCATGAAAGGAATTCGCTTATATACCAAATTTTAAGACTGTACGTCTAATAGTTTAAAAATGGAAATAATTATTTATAACGCCCCTTAAGCCCCCGCAACGCCACTTGGGAAACGATTTTCACAAAACCCATCTTATAGCGGATCTCTACTTAATGAATGGAATCAGCTTACTAAATTTCGAGATTTTACGCCTAATAGTTTAAAAAAGGAGTTAATTGCCTATAACGCCACTTAATTCTCTACAACGCCACTTGGGAGTCGATTTTGACAAAACCAATTTTGCAGCGGATCTGTACTCTATGAAAGAAATCCGCTTACCAAATTTCAAGACTGTACGTCTAATAAATTAAAAATGGAAATAATTATCTATAACGCCCCTTAAGCCCCCGCAACGCCACTTGGGAAGCGTTTTTCACAAAATCCATCTTATAGCGGATCTCTACTCAATGAATGGAATCAGCTTACCAAATTTCGAGATTTTACGTCTAATAGTTTAGAAAAAGGGTTAATTGCCTATAACGCCCCTTAATTCTCTACAACGCCACTTGGGAGTCAATTTTCACAAAACCCATTCTGTAGGGGATCTGTACTCTATGAAAGGAATCCGCTTATACCAAATTTCAAGACTGTACGTCTAATAGGTTAAAAATGGAAATAATTATGTATAACGCCACTTAAGCGCCCTCAACGCCCCTTGATGTCGATTTTCGTAAAAATCATTATGTAGGGAATCTCTACTTTATGAAAGAAATCTGTGTACCAAGTTTCACGACTGTACATCTAATAGTTTAGTAATGGAAATAATTAGATTTCATTTATGGATGACGAGATGCACGGTCACACCGGATTGCTGATGTTCAGTAGCTACTGGAAAGTGAAGATATCACTCGAATGGATTTCCCAAATTTTCCCCTTATTTAAATGCCACAGAGCATGTGTGGCATACTATAGAGCGACGCCTTGATGGAAAAGAAACTGAAAAAGTTTCAGACATCAAAATAACTGTTGGTCAATTTGGTGTTGAGCGTGTTTAAACGGTGTGAAGCAACTATTGCAGTATAGGGAGGGCATATCCCTTACTAAGGAACATCTGCTTGTTGTTCTTTGACAGACAATAAGTTCAATAAAACTTCTTTTTTTTTATTCCATACTATATACATTGCACTCATTCTTGCACAGTTAAGCTTTCGTTCATGGTTTAGGCATAAAATGCTGTCTCTCCTTTCTGAATTTCATGTCTCTTAGATAATTTCTCGTGGATATGGCAAGAAGAAAAAAACATCTGTTGCTTAGGTTTTCTACCCCAGTACACACACACACACACACACACACATATATATATATATATATATATATATATATATTTCACAATTTCACTATCAATTAAAAAATTGAAATAATATGAATTTTAAAATACTAAATCTCATTTCAAAATAACAATGTCGAATATAGAAAATAAAATACCAACGTTTTCAAACAAAGTAAAAAAATTTATAAAACATCCAAGGGCAACCTCGGACATAGAACCAATAAGTGGGGTTAAACTAGTTTGATGGCGCCAACTTTCCCCCTGTTGCAACTTAGTAAGTTAATCGGGAAATATCCAATGCTCAAAAATTTAAAATTTAAAAAGTTAATACTTAAAAAATTAAACTATTTCGACATCACATTCCAAAAGATATTATAACATCAAAACGTTAAAACTCTAAAACAATTAAGTGCACAATATAATTGAAACATAGAGAGAGTGACAACGGCCAGATTGAGTTAAATATACATTTATTAAGGGGAATTATTTACAAGGGAGGGCTAAAAGTTAGTAAAAAGTAATCGAAACATCATTAGATCGTTGGATTCCACGAGGCGTTTCGTTCCAGCGCCCTCGTCATCGTCTCATCGCCGTCGCTTCTCTCGGTCGTCTCCCGCGCAATCGTTCTATTCCAGTCTACACGAGATGTAGAAGAATGCCCCCGCGGGATGCAGAAAATTCCTTTGCTTCCCCCCCCACTTTCTACAGACAGGAAATCGGCTGACGCACTTAACCAAATTAATGAGTCAGCTGTTCCCTCTCTATTTCGAAAAACGATTTATCGTGGCTTTTTGTTAAAGATTTACTTCTAACTCTTCGTTCTTTCAGTGCAGATGACTCATACTCAATTGAACATTTTTTTTCTGATGTGGAGGAAAATTTAACGCTTTGCCCGATAACCGAACAACAAAAAATTGTTTTTGTAAAACGGCTTTTGACAGGAACTGCAAAATTATTTATTCAATCTCAGCGTGGTATAAACTCTTACAGTTGTATAAAAACATTACTTATTCAGGAATTCGGAAAAAAATTAAATCAAGCTCAATTGCATAAGGAATTACAACATAGAAAAATGCGGCCTAATGAAACGGTATTCCAATATTTAGTCGCTATTCGGGAATTAGCGAATCGAGGTCAAGGGTTTCTCGACGAAACTTCAATTATGGAATATTGTATTAATGGAATCCCCGATTCTCCTTCAAATAAGCTAATATTATATGGATGTACAACAATTCAGGAATTTAAAGAAAAATTAGGAATTTATGACAAAATATTTCAAAATAAAAGCAAAATAACTCTTATGATACGTCGCGTAGTCCAAACTTTAGTAACCAACGCCGTGATGTTGAAAGTACACTTCATAAACATCGATATGATAGATATCCAAAATTCAATGCACCAAAGCCTAATTCAAAATTTGAGAATAAAAATTTCAGAGATAGGAATCACGTAACTTGTTTTAATTGTACGGGATCCGGTCATATTTCTAAATTTTGCCCAGATAAACATCGTGGTCCAAAGTGTATATTATGCGAAAATTTTGGCCACAAATCTGATGCTTGTCCTCAAAAAAATATCCCTTCTTCTCATAATGTTGATGAAATTACCCCATTAACTACTATGTGTAAAGAAGTTAAAATTTTATCTAAAAAAATATTATCTTTAGTTGATACCGGAAGTCAAGTAACCTTAATGAAAGAAAGTGTATGGAATCAATTAGGCTCCCCTTCTTTAATAAATAGTGGTAATATACTAACTGGTTTTGGCCTTTCAAAAACTCATGTAATTGGTTCGTTCAACTCAACTGTTTCAATTGACAACCAAGACTTTCCTGTTAAAATTAATGTTGTCCCCAACCACTCAATGAACTTTGATATTATTATTGGTTGTAATCTAATTAAACAAGCTAATTTGACTATCACCCCTGATAGTGTTATGTTTTCTAAGCTACAAAACGAAGTATCCGACGCTTCTCCACAACCATTTGTTTTCGCAATTACTGACGACATTCCTAAATTTGATATTGGCCCTGAAATTCCAAAACAAACTCGTAATGATGTTGAGGCATTACTCGTATGTTATAGGCCGAATAAAATTAAAACGACGGATATTGAGTTAAGCATTACCGTGACGGACGATAAACCAATTTATCATTCTCAAGACGGTTACCTTTTACTGAACGTGATATAGTAGATAAACAAATAGATGAATGGATACAAAATGGTGTTATTGAACCATGTTCATCTGCTTATGCTAGCCAAGTCCTAGTAGTCCGCAAAAAGACGGCAGTCCACGAGTCTGCATTGATTTTCGAAAATTAAATCGTGTGTTAGTTAAGGATCACTATCCTCTGCCCCTCATTGAGGATATTTTAGATAAACTTCAGGATACTAGAGTTTTCAGTACCATTGATTTACGTAATGGTTTTTCCATGTGCCTGTTAACAAACAGAGTCGCCCATATACCTCCTTTGTAACACAAAATGGTCAATTTCAGTTCCTTAAAATGCCTTTCGGACTCTCTACATGCCCTTCAACGTTTCAACGTTTTATCAATACAGTTTTTCGTGACTTAGTTGTTCAAGGAATTGTTCTCCTTACATGGATGATATAGTTATCCTTGCTAAAAATGAATCTGAGGCTATTGAGAGACTCAAAAAAAGTTCTACAAGTGTCCAGTGATTACGGATTGAAATAAATTTTGATAAATGTCAATTTCTGCATAGGAAAATTGAATTTTTAGGCCATATTATTGAAAATAATAAACTTTTCCTTCCCCTTCTAAAACTAAATCAGTTGTCAATTACCCCGAACCAAAAACAACTAAAGAAGTTCAACGTTTTTTAGGTCTCACTGGATATTTTCATAAATTTATCCCTGCTTATTCTGTATTTGCTAAGCCACTTAGTGATCTTTTACGTAAAAGATACTCCTTTCAATTTTGATGTAAAACAAAAAGCTTCCTTTGACGAGTTAAAACGTTTGCTCTGTCAGAAACCTGTCTTAGGTATATATCGACAAAATTGTGAAACCGAAATTTATACTGATGCATCAATCGACGGACTTGCTGCTGTTTTATTACAAAGATTCCCCGATGATAATTCTTTACATCCTATATATTACATGTCTAGAAAAACGTCGAAACGGAGAGAAATATACCAGCTACGAACTCGAAGTTTTAGCAATCATAGAAGCTCTCAAAAATTTAAAGTGTACATTTTAGGAATGCCTTTCAAAATAATTACTGATTGTGATGCATTTACAAAAACTATGAGTAAGAAAGATCTAAACACACGAATCGCGCGTTGGGCCCTGAATTTACAAGATTATGATTACACCATTTTACATCGCTCTGGCTCACAAATGGCCCATGTCGACGCTTTAAGTAGAATACAGGTTTTAACAAACCAGTGTAATGATTCTATTGTGCATAGGATAAAAGAATCTCAAGAGCTGGACTCACACATTCTTTCCATAAAAGCTCTTCTTCAAAAGAGTCCATATGATAACTACTGTATTAAAATAATATACTATATAAATTTATTGACGGTGCCGAAGTCCTTGTTATTCCCGACGAGATGCAGCATCACTTTATCAAAAATGCTCACGGCAAAGGACATTTTTCAGTTAAAAGAACTCTAGAACATATAAAAAATAAATATTTTATACCCCAAACTTCAATCAAAATTGAAAAATATATTTCTAATTGTGTAACATGTATATTGAAAAATAAAAAGTCTGGTAAACAAGAAGGATTTCTCCATCCTCTTGTCAAAGATGATATACCACTAAATACATACCATATCGATCATCTTGGTCCTTTAGCAACTTCAAGTAAAAACTACAAATTCATTTAGCTGTCATTGACTCTTTCACTAAATTTGTTTGGTTATACCCCACAAAAACTACATCTACTTCTGAGGTAATAAAAAATTAGACATTCAAAAAAAACTACATTTGGAAATCCTCGTTTTATTATCACTGATCGTGGAACTACTTTCACTTCTGACGAATTCCACACTTATTGTTCGGAACAAAATTACACTTCACCATATTACTACAGGTTTGCCACGTGCTAATGGTCAAGTAGAACGCATTAATCGAACAATTATTCCTGTCTTATCTAAGATGTCAGAAGACGATCCCACGAAATGGTTCAAACATGTTCCTTCACTACAAGAAGTCTTAAACTCAACATTCCAACGAAGCATTAACACCACTCCTTTTGAATTACTTTTGGAACACAAATCAATAACAAGACTGATTTGCGCATTCAACAATTAATCGACGAACAACTACAACTCGAATTTAATGAAAACAGAGAACTCCTACGTAAAGCGGCAAAAACGCAAATACTTAAAGTGCAAAAATGAAAACAAAAAGTCTTATAATCTTCGACGAAAATCTCCTTATTTATACAGTGTTAAGGACTTAGTTGCTATTAAAAACGCAACAAGGACCTGGACAAAAACTCTGCAATAAATTTATCGGTCCATATAAAATAACACAAGTAAAACCTAACGATACCTACAACGTCGAAAAAATGTGGAAATTTTGATGGCCCAACCAAAACAAGTACTTGTGCTGAATACTTGAAACCATGGCCTAACAAATGAATGTTACATTACGAACGCAAACTTTTACTTTAACATTTTTTTTCGACATTATCACCATACTCAAGATTGCTTTGTATTGTTTGTCTTCTTTCCATCTGTATACCTATTTTTTTTTATTCTTTATTATTAGTTTTGATTTTCTGATACATATTTGTCTGTTTTAATAATTGTTTTATTTGTAAGTTTATTTCCTCTAGCTTTTCAGTTTTATTTCATGAAATTTTGAAATACACTGTATTTTACATGCGAGGACGCATGCTTGGTCATGATGGCCGATGTAGGAATGGATGTGCAGATATCGTATCCCTCCTATATTCATTAATGACGTAATGCCAAGAGAGCGCCACCTATCTGACAAGGCAGTTCGAGGATAACGAGTAAACCAGACTCGAATAGAACGATTGCGCGAGAGACGACCGAGAGAAGCGACGGCGATGAGACGATGACGAGGGCGCTGGAACGAAACGCCTCGTGGAATCCAACGATCTAATGATGTTTCGATTACTTTTTACTAACTTTTAGCCCTCCCTTGTAAATAATTCCCCTTAATAAATGTATATTTAACTCAATCTGGCCGTTGTCACTCTCTCTCTCTCTCTCTCTCTCTCTCTATATATATATATATATATATATATATATATATATATATATATATATATATGTTATGATGATGATCTGCATGTTATGAAATATCTTATATGTTATGAAAATGATCATATACAAAATAATAATGCATATGAAGTAAGTAAATTTAGTATGTTTAGTATGAAAGAAATTAACAACAGATTATTGGCATTTTGTAAACAATTAAATATTTCTACCAATAAAATTGTGGCCGCGGTAGCCGAGTGGTATAGGTATCGGACTGTGGCTTGCTTTGTCACAGGTTCGAGCCCAGTACCACTAAAGACCCGCCGTGTAGGGTAGCGATGCACGTTAAATCTGTCGAGAGCTGAAACGTCCTCCCGTTGGTGTGGTGTGGTAGTTAGGAGAGGGGGTGCCAGCTCAGGTGTCGTCCACGTCACTTGACCATGGTTCAAAATTACGTGGTCCGTCGCCAAAAGCCCTCGTGTAGCTGAACAGTGCGACGTTAATATTCAATCAATCTACCAATAAAATTAAATATCCCCATATATTTCTGACTCCTAAATTTCATAAAAATCCAGTCAAATTCCGCAGTGTAACAAATGAGTTCAATACTTATATATCCAAATCGGGAAGAATTTTACAGACCATATTACAAGAAACAATAGACAAAGATAAAGATACTTCTAAAAAGAACAAAAATTTAAAGATACTTCTTTTATTTAAAAATACTTCTATTATAAAAAACAGCCATGATGTAATAAAGATGGTTGAGCAACAAGAGGTATTTTCAGTGTATGGATTTGATTTCGAAGATTTATTTAGCTCCATCAAAATAGAAGACATAATTGAGGTGCTTTCAGGTACATATGAGAAATATGGTTTGAATAGTTACATTAGTTTTGAAAATTTCAGTACACTAATTCGATATGTAATGCAGGAGAACTTCATTATTTTTGATAACAAACTTTATAAGCAAATCAAAGGATTGCCTCAGGGTGGGGCTGCCAGTAATAGTCTCGCTAACCTGTATATTCACCACTATGAATCAAAACGAAGAAATAGACCATCTTGCCTCTTATTTAGATACATAGATGATTTAATTGCTATAGGTCGTGATAGGGAATTTAAACCTAGCATTAATTTTTGTTAGACATTTAAAAAGTCGGATCCAAATTTTTATGATCTCCTTGTGTTGTTTTTCCAATCCCGTTCCATGATCTCAATGAAAGGAAGCACACCGATTCGAACCCGATCTTTTTGAGTTTCGTGATTTGAGGTTGGCAGCAACTGCCATGCAAATCGAGCTAGTATTTAAACTCGGCTCATGTTAGTTTTTCAAGAAAAGGAAGGAGAAACGGAAATATAAGAAGTGTGTGAGTGGTTTCTCTCTTAGAGGGTGAGAACAACTGGTTGGCAATGCAACTGCAGGTTGCATCACCATTTTAGATTAGAAATTAATTTTACAATATTAGAAGACGGTTCGAATCGGATGTCTCTGGTAATGTTGCTTTTTGAACTTATTGTTTTTATCGCTCCAGTAACGAGCAGAGTGACTTTATGATTGATTATTAAAGGCCAATTTTAAGAAACTGTTTTTCGTCTTCATGCCTCCTCGACACATAAATTTCACTGCTAGCTTTGCAAAATTTAAATTAGTTTACCAATAAGTGTAACAAATTTGGTTATGGGCCCAGTCCATGTACTGTGTCGAGGCAGGCTAAGCAGTTGAACCAGGCCATGAACTTTGTCTATTTAAATACTGTTCCAGTGTAGAACTATTTTTTAAGAACTCTGTTGCTAGTACGCTAAATCGAGTAGCAGATATGGAGTTTAACAACCAGATATCAGTGTTGACTCCAAATAACTGGAACACGTGGAAGCATGATATGCAAGTACTCTTAATGCATTATGGTTGCTGGCAGTTTATAATACAGACCAAGCCAGAGCAACCTGATGAAGAAGCAACATACAAGGAAAAATTAGATCTACAACTTCGTAAGGATAGATGTTATACGTTGATCTATACTAACATCAGTTCAGATTTGAAAAATCTGATAACGGGAACAACTGACGGAGTAGCGGCATGGAAGATATTAAAAGATCACTTCGAACCAGTCACAAGAGCAAGAGTAATTCAACTATTAGATCAATTTTTGGGAACAAAATACCAACCAGGGGAAGATGTTGGAATCTTCATATCTCGTGTAAAGACAGCGGCAACCAGACTACAAGAAGCGGGTCATAAATTGGACGACCTGTACATAGGATTTCAATTAATAAGGTGGCTTCCTCAGGAATTCCAGTCTACCGTGCAACAAATCTACAGATGGAAAGAAGAGGACTTCAGAGTTGTCAAAATTGAAGCAGAGCTGATATTAGAAGCCAATCGTCTTCAGTTGATGAAACAAGATTTGGAGAAAGCGGAGAATGCTTACTTGAGCAGTTTCACTTCGAAGAAGTCGAAGACGTTACCTGGTGCTACGGCTGCAGCTCATGGAGATCCAAATGGCAAGAACGATTACCAAAAGAGAAGTGGTAAGGTATTTAACTGTAAAACTATTAAAAATGTTAAACAATCTATTAAGACTATAGGTCCGTGTTATGTATGTAATAAGTACGGGCATCTTAAAGTAAACTGTAAAGAGAAAAAGTCTCTACAAAAATCTCCTTCAACCGTAAATGAAACTTTTAACACAGAGTTTAATATAAATTTAAGATTTTGTGAAGCTGAATGTAGTCTTTTAGAACTAGATAAACAACTCGTAACTAGTTGTATCTTATTTGAGGAAAACTCTGATAAAGGTGTTTGGGTAATAAATACTGCTGCCACGAGTCATTTTTGTAATGACAAGAGTTTATTTTTAGATCTTAAGCCGATAACTAACATGAAAATGTCGTTAGCAACGGAGGATAAAAGTTGTCCCGTAGAAGGAATCGGTACACTTAGATTTCGGGTAAAATATAAGGGGAGTTTTCATGAAATAACTTTGACTGATGTATTATTTAATCCTAAGTTGAGGAGAAATTTATTATCCGGTTCCAGATTAGAAAGTAAAGGTGCGCATTTTGTGGGTACTAAAGGTAAAATTAATGTTTTTAATAAAGACTGGATAAAATTGTTCTCGGCGACACGCCATGAACATTTGTATTTTTTAAGCCAGATCATTATATTATACCAAAGAGTAAAGAAATTAGTTTTTTTAGTGATGTAACCGCTAAAACAAAAAACGGATCAATAGAAATATGGCATCAACGCTTTTGTCATGTTAATAACGATTATTTGGTAAAAACTAGTAAAAATGATAGTGTAAAAGGTCTCCCACGCTTAATGATAATGGTAAGACTCATTGTATACCGTGTAAATTAGCAAAGTCCAAGAGAGTGTCATTCAAAAAGACGGGGGCCGTAAGATCAAAACGTCCATTGGAATTGTTGCATATGGACCTCTGTGTCCAATGCCATCTGAAAGCCAAGGCGGTAATAAATATTTCTTGAGTATAATTGACGATTATTCAAGAAAGGTGACTGTATTTCCCATCCGAAATAAATTTGACGTATTTCATACGTTTATAAGATTTCAGAAACGAGCAGAACGTTTTCTAAGTAAAAGGTAATAGCAGTTAGAACTGATGGCGGACTAGAATTTTGTAATAAAGATATGGATAATTTCTTGACAGAACTGGGTATAAAGCATGAGGTAACAAATTCATATACGCCAGAAATCAATGGGGTCGCGGAGAGATTCAATTTAACCGCTCTAGATGGCATCAAAACATTGCTTAAGTCTAGTGAAGTTCCTCATAAGTTTTGGGAGAAGCATTACTTTGTTTCACTTATGCGTGGAATCGAATTTGTCACAAAGACAGTAACAAAACGCCCTTCGAAAAATATTCAGGTAGAAAAACCATCGGTATTGCATCTAAAACCTTTTGGATGTTTGGCATATGCTGGTGTGCCAAAACAAATTAGAAAAAATTCGATATGCGTGCGAAAATAGGAATTATGATGGGATACGCACAACGTACTAAGGGTTATAGAATATGGTTGATAGATGAAAATAAATTAGTCGAGACTATTAATGTAAGATTCGATGAAAATAAGAGGGGAATTAATTTTAGACAAAAAGTTAATAGTAACCTTGGATATAATTTAAACCTTCCTGATTATTATGATGATGATGATGATTCCGATAGAGTAAAAGATTCATTAACGAGTCGTTTAGTTTCAAAGACAAGTACGGAAACGCCCTCAACATCTGAAAAACCAGATGTATCTTCCGATAATCATAGCTTGATCCCATGTACAGAGGTTAAGTGGATTCGAAATATAGGTAGGAAAGTAACTGGATCTAACGTATATTATAGTATAGAAGGGGAAGCAACCCGATTAAAATCTTTTAACGAAATAGAGAGATACTGTAAGAGGCATAATATTGAGTATGATCCTAGTTTATTTAATTTTAGAAAAGATAATACCGAATCACAGGGATTTTCAGATTTGTCAGAGCAACAAGCTCTTATGGTTGAAGTAACTATTCCTAATTGTTACAAACAGGCGATAAGATCCAGAGACGCATCTAAATGGCATGATGCAATGGATAAAGAAATTAACGTAATGAAGGAACGTAAAGTTTGGGATTTAGTTGATCATCCGGATAATATAAAAATTTTAGAAAACCGTTGGGTTTATACCATTAAATAGGATGAAAATAATAAAATTGTTAGATACAAGGCCCGCTTAGTTGCGCGAGGTAACACACAATTACGAGGTGAGTCATTTGACGAGGTATTTCAAAAATACAAATTAGAACTTTCAAAAGTTAAATCATTAAAACTAAGATGTTATTCAGACTCGGATTTTGCTACAAATAGGGATGATCGAGTGTCAATGGGAGGGTTCATAACTTTTATAGACGAAACTCCAATTTCATCGCGAACTTTCAAGCAAAATCCGTTAGTCTGTCGACCATGGAAGCTGAGTATGTTAGTTTAACAGAAGCAGCTAAGGAATTCATTTGGCTAAAGAATATAATTGATAATAAAAGTTTAAATTTGGAATTAAGTGAAAATGTAATGTTTTGTGATAATCAAGCTGCTATAAGTTTTTCAAAGTCACCAGTAGAAAATTATAGAACAAAACATATCGATGTTCGTTATCAATTTTAAGGAATTTGATATACGACAAGGTTTTCCAAATTAAATATATAGGTACCAAAAATAATTTGGCGGACATTTTTACCAAACCCATGGTAAAGGAAAAATTGTTAGAATTTTGTAGAAAATTATTTCTTTTTAGAGAATAAGACTTTGTTTCTTTAAGAGTAAAATATTAGTTTGTTTATTACAATAAAGATTGTGAATAAAATGTATTTTTTGTGTTAAATTGTATAACATGTGATTATAGATTAAAATTAATTTACTGATTTGTAAGAGATAATGGTACGAGAGATTGGAAAAAGGGGGCCGATTGTTAGACATTTAAAAAGTCGGATCCAAATTTTTATGATCTCCTTGTGTTGTTTTTCCAATCTCGTTCCATGATCTCAATGAAAGGAAGCACACCGATTCGAACCCGATCTTTTTGAGTTTCGTGATTTGAGGTTGGCAGCAACTGCCATGCAAATCGAGCTAGTATTTAAACTCGGCTCATGTTAGTTTTTCAAGAAAAGGAAGGAGAAACGGAAATATAAGAAGTGTGTGAGTGGTTTCTCTCTTAGAGGGTGAGAACAACTGGTTGGCAATGCAACTGCAGGTTGCATCACCATTTTAGATTAGAAATTAATTTTACAATATTAGAAGACGGTTCGAATCGGATGTCTCTGGTAATGTTGCTTTTTGAACTTATTGTTTTTATCGCTCCAGTAACGAGCAGAGTGACTTTATGATTGATTATTAAAGGCCAATTTTAAGAAACTGTTTTTCGTCTTCATGCCTCCTCGACACATAAATTTCACTGCTAGCTTTGCAAAATTTAAATTAGTTTACCAATAAGTGTAACAATTTTTATCCGGAATACCTAAAATTAATACAGTTAATTTTAACTCGAACAAAGTTGAATTTTTACATTTAGATTTAACTATTATTGACAACAAATTATATAGCAATATATATGATATATATAGCTACATATATCAATATTTAGAAATATAATTTTAAATTTTCTGATGAGAAATAATAATTTAACTACACATAATATTGATAAATTCAAGAACATCCAGAAATTTATATTGTGTTGCATACAGAATGATTATCCCATCAACTTCTTGAGAAAATATATAGATCAGAAATATTTCTTAAAAATATTTTTAAACTCATAAATGCACAAATCCACCCCACAACATTAGGTCCACAAAGTCAGCTTGTTAGTGATCCAGCTGTGAAGTATATGTGCATTCCACACACAGGATACATTTTAATACACACATAGACCAATATTTACATGACTACACTTTAAAATTATTTATAACCAACTAAGCATTTATGTCCAATCAAACATTTATGACCAATCAAACGCTTATGACCAATCAAGCAAGTTTTTTACATGCGGTGTGGTTTGCATGTAATGCCAAGTGGTTAATGATGATTGTATATTAACGTCGCACTGTTCAGCTACACGAGGGCTTTTGGCGACGGACCACGTAATTTTGAACCATGGTCAAGTGACGTGGACGACACCTGAGCTGGCACCCCCCTCTCCTAACTACCCCACCACACCAACGGGAGGACGTTTCAGCTCTCGACAGATTTAACGTGCATCGCTGCCCTACACGGCGGGTCTTTAGTGGTACTGGGCTCGAACTCGTGACAAAGCAAACCACGTTCCGATACCTATACCACTCGGCTACCGCGGCCGCCAAGTGGTTAAACTCTAGTGTTAGATTATGAATCGTTTGGATTGACATGACATTAGTAGGTGTTATGAGAGCAAAATATAGGTGTGGTAATTGATATATTAAATATGAGAAGTCGTTCTATAGATGTGTATTGAATTCTTGATAGGATGCTATTTGGTGAGCTTTTAATGATTTACGTTATTCATTTGTGAATATACTGGGTTTTTAATTTGAACTTTCGGATTTTTTAATTTGAACTTTGGGATTTTTTAATTTGAACTCTCTCTTTCGGTTTTTAGATATTTTTTAATTTGAACTTTTGGATTTTTTAATTTGAACTTTTGGATTTTTTAATTTGAACTTTTGGATTTTTTAATTTGAACTTTCGGATTTTTTAGTTTGAACTTTCGGACTTTTTAATTTGAACTTTCGGACTTTTAATTTGAACTTTCAGATTTTTAATTTGAACTTTCGGATTTTTAATTTGAACTTTCGGATTTTTTAATTTGAACTTTCGGATTTTTTAATTTGAACTTTCGGATTTTTTAATTTGAACTATCGGTTTTTTTTATTTGAACTATCGTTTTTTTTTACTTGAACTTTCGGAATTTTTCGTTTGAACTTTCGGATTTTTTAGTCTCAACTTTCGGATTTTTTAGTTTCAACTTTCGGATTTTTTAGTTTCAACTTTTTAATTTTAGATATTTTTTAATTTGAACTTTCGGATCTCAAATAGTTTTTATACATATACAACTATTCTTTAAAGATGGGTGCATCATCTTTGGTGTTCGATGGTTCACTTATACACTGCTGGACAATTGCTAAGGACGGATCACAAATTGCTATGTAGCATAACATTAAACGAGACATGAGGCCTAGTAAGATAAAATATAGTTGCCACACTGTTCAGACATTAGAATAAAGATTATTTATTGTTCTGGAAAGTACAAAAGCTGTGAAACATCTGAAAGAAAAAAAATGTTCATTTGATCTGCGTACAGAGAAATGGAACAATGCATCTAAAAGTCAGCAGGCACCTTAAAGAAAGGTATCAGTACGGGATATGTCCACCATGGAGTGTGATGCAACATTCCACACGTCGTACCATACTTTGCACAACATTATCCAGCAGCTGTTGAGGCAATTTATCCCATTCCTCTATGAGTGCACGGATGAGGGTGTTCTTGTTTGTCGGATGATAGTTTCGACCAGCAACTTGCCTCCCCAAAGCATCCCACACATTTTCAATGGGGTTTAGATCTGGAGAACGCGCTGGCCATACGAGACGTTGAATACCCTCGCTGTCTAGACAATCCTGAACAGCGAGTGTTCGATGACATGTTGCGTTGTCGTCCATAAAAACAAATTTATCACCGACAGCACCACGGAAAAGACGAACATGAGGAAGTAGAACTTCATCAATGTATCGTTGACCTGTCATAGTCCCATTCGCAACCACATGTAGGCGCGTGCGGCCATTGATCATGATGCCGGCCCACACCATGATACTGTATGTCTGATATCGGTCCTTTTCCTGGATATTTTCTGGACGATAAGCAGTACCACTCTCGCGCCAGATCAGTTGGCGTCTACAATCCGATGACAGACTGAACCTACTCTCATCTGAGAATAGTACGCATGCCCAGTCCTGTTCAGTCCAATTGTGATGCTCACGACACCATTGCAAACGGGCAGTACGGTGCTGTCTGGTCAATGGGACACACACAACAGGTCTGCGTGCGTATAGTCCTCCTCCCCTCAAACGTCTGGCAACAGTTTTTCGGGAGATCTGCTTTCCTGAGGCAGCAAAAAACTGATTTGCCACCTGCTGAGCTGTGGTGCGCCTGTTCCTTTTTGCTGATAGGACGATATATCTGTCTTCTGCAGGCGTCGTACTTCTAACACGACCTCCCCGTGCCGTCTACTACACATTCCAGTAGTTTTAAATGACTTCCACAGCCGTGAAACAACGCTGTGAGCGATGTCGAACTCCCTGGCAACATCTGTTATTTTTCGCCCTTCTTCGATCTTTCCAATAATTCAGCCACGCATAAAATTATCTATCTATGTGATGTCGAGAAGACATGTCAAAAATTTTAAGTTCGTCTATTAAATCTTTCCTGTAAAACTTTGACTTGAAACAACAACTGTCCACATGCGTCAAAACCTCTAAAGCTCTTATGAACGCTATCACGTGATGAACAGACGTGGAAAAAAATTTGCATACTCATACTTCTTCTTACTAATATCCCGCACTTATTCTAATTTTCCACATTTTGCTTCCTTTCATTTTGTGGTTGCTATGGATGATAGTGTTATCCGTCCTTAGCAATTGTCCAGCAGTGTATTATGCACTAAATTTATTTTGAATTTTAATATTTTAATCTTATGATAACTTTCAGAATGCGATGGCGAATAGTTTAATTTTTCAAGTATAATGGTTTAATTTTAACTTTTTAATTTTTGAAATTTGGATATTTTCCAATTAACTTACCAAGTTTCAATAGGGGGAAGGTTGGCGCCATCAAACTAGTTTAACCCCACTTATCGGTCCTAAGTCCGAGGTTGCACTGGGATATTTTATAAATTTTTATTTTATTTTATAATTTTTTTTAATTTTGTTTGAAAACAATGGAATCCTATCTTTTATATTCGCCATTGATATTTTGAAGTAGGATTTAGTATTATAAGTTTCGTATATTTCAATTTTTCAATTGATTATTGTGATTGATTGTTGATGATTGATTTTATACCGGGTGGGCAAAAAGTCCGTAAAAACTTTAAAAATTCATAAAATCCGGAGAAATGAACGAAAAAAAAACTGTTTGCAGAATCAGCATTAGTATATCACGGGATTTTTTTTAAGCTAGAAAAAAATAATTCGAAAATCATCCGGTAGTTGGCGCTGTTACAAGCGTCTGTGGTGGAAATATGCAAATTAGACGGCTATAAAAACCTTTGCTCTCAATGAATCCACATTCATTTCACCATTACAAACAGTGAATGTGAACAAGGATGCTAGGTGCGCCGGATAAAGCTTTGTTGGTGAAGTTATTTTACATGAAAAAGGAATCAGCGACCATTGCCTTGCGTAAATTCCGAGTTCAGAAAAATGCGAAGAGTGGAAAAGGCCCTTTAACACCTGCAGGTCTCTTAAAGCTTGTTAAACGTTTTGAGAAAACTGGAAAGTTGGAACATCGAGCACGAGCCGGACGACCATGCTTGAAAGAAAAACGTGCACCCTGCATTGCTGTCGAAATGGAAGCGATTGCGTCCGAAGCAGCTTCAATGACCAGCAGTGCTCGTGAAGCTGCCAGACGATTGCATTTACCACCATCATCTGTCCGCAATATTCTTCGTCGAATCCTCCAGCTGTACCCGTACAAATTGCAATCGTGCCATGAACTTTTGCCACCAGATACCGCACAGAGACAAGCATTTGCGAAGTGGGCCTTCTCTAAAATGGAACAGGATCCCACCTGGGTTTTTAACATCTTGTGGACAGATGAAGCTCATTTCTCGCTTCATGGTGACGTTAACAACCATAACTGTCGCATTTTTGCGACCTCTAATTCACGTGAGTACACACAGAAGCCATTGCATTCCCCAAAAGTGACAGCATGGTGTGGTTTCAAGGGTTCATTTATCATAGGACCCTTCTTCTTTGAAACGCAGTGCCCAGTAAATGGATGGATAACGGAAACGGTAAATGCTCAGCGTTATCTAACGCTTCTGCGGGAGACTGTCGTGCCATGTTTAATTCAGCGGGGTCAGATTTTGAATGTCACGTTCATGCAGGATGGAGCAACCAGTCACACTGCTAACCCGATTAAGGCATTCCTGATACAGACGTTCAGGGAAGACAGAATCGTTAGCAGTTGCTGCAGGTACCCATGGCTCCTCGGTCTCCAGATTTAACACCGGCAGACTTCTGGTTGTGGTGATATTTGAAATCTCGCGTGTATCTAACCGGTCCATCAAGTCTGTCGGAACTGAAAGATGCGATCCCCAGAGAAATATCCTCCATACATCCGGACATGTTGCACTCTGCCGTTGCTGGTTTGTCACTCGTCTGGAATGTCTTCTCCCCTGTGGTGGTGGTCATGTGGAACATATTCTGAAGTAATAAAGCTGTGAAAGTTTTCTTTTCATTATTTATACATTGTTTCTTTGATTTGCGTACATCAGCGCCACCTACCGGATGATTTTCAAAATATTTTTTTTCTAGCTTAAAAAAAAATCCCGTGACATACTAATGCTGATCCTGCAAACAGTTTTTTTTCGTTCATTTCTCCGGATTTTATGAATTTTTAAAATTTTTACGGACTTTTTGCCCACCCTGTATATTTAAATATATATATATATATAGTACTTTTGAATTGATAAACGAAGAATATGTGTTGGTTATATCTTGCTTTTTTACTAGTTACACATAATGTTTTTATACTAGTTTCTATACAAGTTTCTTTTTACTAGTCACATCGTGTGAATTGGAAAACTATTTATGAATTAGATGTAGTAGCTTGTTTGGTATTAACGACTTGTAAGAAATATCAAAGATATTTTCCTTTGAAACTTGAATATTATGTTCTGTAATGTTGAAACAAAAAAAAGAAACCAAATACATCCGAGTAAAACGTTGCAGTCTTTAATAAATATTGGTTTATATTTAACAGATACGTACAAGCACACAATCCACCACAAATGAATTGAATCCAAGTGCAATGTTAAAGTAATCCCAATATAGAAGAGTACAAACAGAAGATGAAACAGATATTTTTTATTACATATCCTTTTACATGATGTATTTTCATTAACATATTTTACAGCAAATAAAATAAGCAAATGGAAACAAAATAGAAGAGGAATTAAGGAATGACTGAGCATCTTGGCTTCAGTATGAATAAATCATTCAGATTTTTTCGTTTTTTGAAGCAATTATCAAATGGACTTTTCCACATGCTTAATTGATGTGTTTTTTTAAAAATATTTTTATAATAAATTTAAAGTTCTTATTTAAAAATCTCCAAAAAACAGTGTAAGAAAATACATCTATTCACGTCTATTTGCCAGGATACTCTGAAAAAGAAAAGAAATATGGTAAGAAACTATATTTTAAAATATGGACTAAAATATATAAATATATTTTCCTTTAAAAATTCTAATAAAGTAATATAATCATTTTAAACTTTGTCTTTCTTTCATACGTTAGGACTGATATACTGCATTAAATATGGCAGATTCCTGAAAACCAGTTATTATTTACGTTATCCAGTTCAAAATTAATCACTTAGTATTTCTGATTAGGGGATGTGAAGATTTTGGTATTTGTTATACGCAATAACATAATTTATTTAACATTATTCATAATCAAAAGAAAGTGAAATTTATAATTTTGTGATGTGTGTCAGTGTTTTAAATAATAAAATACTGCATAAACCAGCAAAGACTCTAAATTACTTCTTAAATTGAATAAATTTATTTAATTATTAATTTGCACACATTTGCAATTATTTAAGAATTGTTCAAAATGTTTCTTTTATATAGAAGAATATTAATTATTAATATATTTCTCCTTTATTTTTGTGAGCATCTTTGAAATATAGTGAAATTCTTTCTTACCCAGGAAATCAGGTTATATTCTTTATTTAAACATGTATTATTTTTATTCTTCCTCTTCCTCCTCCTCTTCTTCTTCATCCTCCTCTTCCTCTTCTTCTTCCTCCTCCTCCTCTTCTTCTTCCTCAGCTGGTGGGGATGCTTGTCTTACGGGTTCAGGCTCGGGCAAACCGAAAGAGGGAGGCTCAAGATCCAACAAGTCATCATCATCATACGTTCTGTGCTCGATGACCTCCTTGACCTTAGGGGCGGTAGGATCCCATTTTGGCAGCTGTTTAGGTCCCCTCTCCTTGAAGGTATTCATACGCTCAGCCCATGACTTCTCCATCTGTTCCTTGACGGTTTTTTCCAAGCCCTATCAGGTTTCGAACAAAAATAATTTAAAAAATCAATATATATATAAAGTAAAAATATTTTCATTTACTTAATTTTAATAATAAATACTAAAATTTCTGCTTTAACTGCATAATAACAATAAATACTAACATGTGCATTTTATGAATTCTATCAATTAATACAGTGTTTCTCAAACTCTAACTAATGGCGACCCAATTTTCAATCATAATTTTTGTCGCACTCCCCACCCAAAAATAATAATGTATCGAATGCATTAATAATGCACTTTGGGGGGAGGGTGCTAAAGCTACAATACGATCATAATTATAAACCATACAAATTAACAAGATAAGTATTAAATTTTGTGTGTGTTACTTTCAAGTAATATATATTTTTATTTTTTACTTTTTAGTTCGATTCACTATAAAAGCGTGTTTTTTTAGTTTGTTTTTAAACTATAATTTATTTTATAATTACTTTTATACTATACACGATAAAAATCACAATTCCAGTGAGAAAATATACTTACCTACTTTCAATGACTTTTCAATTTTTCTTTGATTTTTTTAGAAAAAATCCAATAAAACTAATGAAAAAGTTCCAAATCTGCGTGCCCTTAATAAAGGACATAAAGCATGTTCATAGAAAATATTTTTGTACAAAAGTGGTCGCGCAGGGAACTCGATCAAAACTAGTAACTTGATTGTAAAAAAAATGTTTGCAACTCCCCAAAAAGAGAGGGCGCAATGTGATAAATTCATTTTAGTTCTCATTAAGACTGTCATATTGGAGGATACTCTGTCAAGGTCATTGGTAGCAAATAAACAGTTTTCCCAGAATTAACGATTTCGTGAACATCAGATGACTCTGCGCATTGCGCGACCGATCCCGTGTTAAAAGTGTATTAAAAAAAAGGATATTAGTTCTAAAATAAAATTCCGTATGGTCTTGGTCAAATAATCCTTCAAAGTACTCAATATGCTTATCCATATATCATATAACTCATTCACATGGAAAAAAAGCAACAGAAAAATATTTACGACTTTCCTAAAAGAAAAACAGATGGAGTGAAACATACCAGTAAGTTTGAAGGTCAAATATATGATAGTCAAAAGTAGTATTTTAGAGGTTAAAGAAATGTAATAAAAAAAACTCTCATCGTGTGATTACAGTAAAGCAAACAAAATGTCTTTTTTTTATTTGGTTATAGGATCAAAGATAGCTAATGAACGTTTGAAGTGGTATCTTTTATTTTTGATGATCACCAGATGATATATATATATAAATAATATCAGAGTAAATGTGCATTTTTTATTATGTCAGAAAGCATTTTGATTTTCTTCATTCTAAAGAATTATTTTCTTAAACCTTTTATTTTCAATATGCTCGCGCCCCCCTCGCAAGGATACCGCCCCCCCCGAGGGGCGCGCCCCACAGTTTGAGAAACACTGAATTAATATGTTAAAATATTTTATTCATTATCTTATTATCATTTTGAAAATCTTTGAATTTTTTTATGAAGCATGCAACTTTTTATCACAGGAGGGTCATTATTTTTTTATTTTTTTTAGAAAATGTGTTTCTTGAATCCTCATAATGATTAAAAATGGCTGTACATAATCAGTTCGAGTCAAAATTATTTATATTTTAAATGCACATGGTTGTAAATTCTCAAAACTAGCTAATACTATAAAGTTTCACAATAAATCTGAAATTCATGAAAATCGTCCATAGTTAATCTCTATTTTTATCTAAAAAGATTTTTGTTTACATTTGCAAAAATTAAGTATCAAAATTACTAATTTACTTGTAACATTTTCTATTCTTATGAATTATGCCTTACACAGATAATATTAGGTTTGAAAACTATCATACGAAACTAATCAGATGATTCTGCAATTAATTTAATCCCTACTATTATTTAAATTTTCAAATATGTCATTTTTATTTATTCGTTTTGATAAATTTTTATTGTTTTAAATGTTTGTAAATTTGTGGATATATTTATAAAAAGATTTTCCTTTAATTATTGAGGTTATTTTAATGTCATAATTTTTTTATTTAAAGCATGTTTAATTTAGATTCAATCTATTGATGCCTAACGTATAATTTTACATTAGATAAATTAATTTCATGGGAAATATAAGTCATATGTTGAACAAAATGGATTCATAATCCATCAAATAAGTAAAGTTTTAGAGGAATTATTATTGGAACATTTTTTATACTGAGTATTTTTATACAGAAATTGAGATAAATTTATATTTCGTTTATTGTAAATGGTTTTCTATTGGGAAGAAATTATTTTGCTTTCCTCTAGTAAACTGCTTACTAAAATAAAAAAAAATAATTAAATAAAAAGAAATAATGTCATATCATAAAGAAAAATTATTAAAAGAAAGATCAAAAGAAAAATTAATAAAGTCATTTTTATAAAAAATAATCAATTTATAATTTCGAAATTCATTTCATAAGTTGGAAGTTTTTAGAGCGTGCAATAAAATTAAAAAACATGCTATTTAAATTTAAAATTAGTATAAAATAAATAAGAAAGTGGTATTAGTTTATATAATAGGAAACAAATTCATGCATCTCTAGAACTTTAACATTTTTTTTTAAAAAAATGTCAGATAAAATCAAAAACGTCAAACTTTTAAGTTATATATTATTCAAAAAACACGTTTTTAATTTTCTTAAAATCATTGCAAATAAAATATAAATATTTCTTTTCAAAAACAAAAACTAGAAAGATTCAAAATCTACTTTTTCTAGCTTTCTTGCAAAAAAAAATTTGCACGCATTTTAAAACTATGTCAAAAACATATCTAAAAAAGTCAAAAACTATTCTTTCTAGTTATATCTTGCAAAAATATTTTACACACAAAAATCTAAAAAAGTCAAAAGCTATTCTTTCTAGTTATATCTTGCAAAAATATTTTACATACAAAAATACGCTTTTGCAAACGATACAAAAGTCTTGAAAGTACGTTTACCTGGAATACCTTCAAAAACCAAAAAGGTTTCATATCTGACAAAGAGATTTCGATTATTATTTTTTTTTCATATTTAAAAAAAATTATTCACTTGAAAAGCTCATAATACGATAAAAAGAAGAAGAAAACTTTTCAAAACTTATATTTAAACAAAAATTCTAATCAAAATAATATTTTGTCAATAAATTGATTTTTTTGTCTCAAAAACTCTGAAGACGATGGTGTATTTATGGGATTAATTAAAGCTAATTTTACAAAACAAACTAAGGAATGAACAAACATAAAACTAGCACTTGAAATCTACAGTGTTTCTCTATTTAAAATTTAAATTTGTTCATATTGTAACTGTTTGAAATAATATTAATATATATTACTAAGAATACGAAAATGCTTAGGATCACTTATTAATTTTTTTGTCAGAAAATTATCAGATGTAAAAAATTTTATGAACACTGTTAACTTTCTGATTGCTTAAAATTAACACAAAATTTAAATTATAATTTAAACTAGGCCAAAATGAACAACAAATAGTGAAACACCATAGTAAACGATAAAGGAGAGGCATGGGACATTGGTAGATGCCAGCTAACGCTTGACACAAAATGGATAATTTTAGGATGTAGGAAATATCTTTAAAATAAACTGGCGAAAGCACAAGACTAGCTCTACATATGGATTTGGGAATCACAATACAACTGGATGAAATATAACTACTTCTATTCCTTATACATACACCATCGAACAAGGATTTCTTGTCAACATATGTCCTTCTGTCAACACGACGTTCAAACTTGCTAGCAACGTGAATTTTTGGCTACAATGAAATAATGAAACAAATTAAGTAAATATATATTAAAAATTATAAGGGAAATCATGACAGCAGAGGAAATTTGGTCACATATATTCCTCATTTATATCGTACCAAATTCTATTTTCGAGCGTTCAAACTGTAAATGACCCAAATTTCGATGCATTCATGAGAACCCTTGTCACAGTTCTTATCCGAACTTACTTCCTCAAACCAAGATTTCTTGATTGCGAAAGTCCTTCGGTCCAGACGTCGTTCGTATTTGCTGGCAACTTGTATCTTCGGCTTCATGGGGAAAATGGAGGTGGAAAAGGGATTATAGTAAAAGGTTATATGGCAATTATACAGGGAAAGTAAGGAAGAATAAAAGGTACAAAAATTACAGCAGTATTTAATTTTTATTTTATTAAATTATTTCATGTATCACATCTGCTTGAAAACAGGTTTAAACAATGCCTGAAAAAGCAAATTAATCGAAACAACTTAAAGGTTGAAATTGCATTGGAAATAATTTAACTGCAAACTTGTGTGCAAAATTTATATCCAATGCTATTTGGGAAACAATTGGGTGGAAGTTCAAGGATAAGGGCTCACTTTATTGGATTGATGTATAAATTTAAGGAAAGGGAAGTTGATTTATATATTAGTGGATTCATTAAGGAATTTGCATGGATCAAATGATGATTATTTGAACAAGTTCGAGATTTTACAACTTAAGTTCATAATTTGCTTATTATAATTCATTTCAACGAAAATATATTTCTGTTAAAAACTAAATTTATATGCTAGTATATTTCTTTCTTAAAAAAGACGCATTTCCATCACTTCATTTTACTTATAACTAAAAAATTTTATTTATAAGTAAACCAATTATTTTTTTTCTGGAAGGACTTTCAGCGATCTTAATTTTTAACAGAAATTATGAGGAATAAAAGAATATATTTTATACATAAACAAATTATGACACAATAAATATATACTTTATAAATTGTTCTAATGAATAATACGTCATTATGGCAAAATGTTTTTAAGTTTATGATCCCTTTTGTGATATTTGTATTAATATAAAGTATAGAAAAGTAAAATCACAATCATTGTGATTCCAAAATTTAAAATGAATATAGATTATATAAATTTTTTACTTATTAAAAATCTTTGTACTTAAAATATCACCTATATGTCTGAAGAACATTAAGTTTTAAGCAGTATACTCCTTGCGAAATATTGAAGTGCTTTCATACATTTTGATCAAATTAAATACTTCAATAATAAAATGAAAAAAGGAGAATACTCATTAAAATAAGGAAGTACCAATGTAACAAATGCAAAAATTAAAATGTTGCTAGTAAAAACGGCACTTTTATAAAAATAGATCATATTCTGAACTGAAATAAATCTCTCCTCAATGCTTGTATACAAAACTATAGTAAATTTTTTCGTGGTTTATACATAAAACTATTAAAAAAACTTAAATTATTGATGATGAATACATGTTGCTAAACAGAAAGATATGAATACAAATTGTATCTTACCGGGTGTTTTCCTTCAGCTTCACTGTAAAAATAGAAGAAAGAATATATTAATTTTGCGTATAATTTTATAAATCTACTTAAGATTCATTACCTTGGTTTTAATTTATTTAGAAAATAATATAAGTAATAATATGCTGGAATATATCAGATTATATGTTATTATTAAGATGAGAGAGTATAATAAAATTCTTGTGCTTGAAAGTAATTATTTATCTTATTTCACAAATTTTCATTAAGCTTAATTGATGGATGATAAAAATTTGTTTCATTTTACTTTTATTCTTTAATTTAAATAAATTTAATAAGATAAATTTATAAGGTAGAAATTTGTAAATGACTCGGTAACTCATTTAGGTTTCTCATTTTGGAAGTTACTTGTATACAGTAGTTTTTCAAATGTATATGGTCTAGAAAATATAAAATAGTACATAGTATTTTAAAGATAAAGCAATGAAAGCATCAAATGAAAAACATACAGTAACTATAAAAAAATTACCAATTATTCATATTTGCGCAGAATTAGAAACTTACTT
This sequence comes from Trichonephila clavipes, assembly GCA_019973935.1. Taxonomy (NCBI): domain Eukaryota; kingdom Metazoa; phylum Arthropoda; class Arachnida; order Araneae; family Nephilidae; genus Trichonephila; species Trichonephila clavipes. Next base: position 664,264 of record BMAU01002412.1, on the reverse strand, counting down.
GTTTCATCCAATATCAAAGCAAGCTAAATATATACTATAATTAAATATTTAATAAAATTATTTACATAAATATATAACATATTAATACTATTGCATGAAAGTTATTGTTAGTTTGAAATATTAATAACTTACGCAGGGTCAATACCCTTCTTGAGAGCCTTCTGTCTGTTGATTTGTTTTTGCCTTTCAGTCAATTCCCTCAACTGTAAAGCAAGAATAACGTTGTTTTACAGGAATTTGCATTGAACAAGCAAGAAATAAATAAAGTAAAATTTTGTGTTTCTCATTAAATTCTTTATGCCTTTTTCGTAATTTATAAATATTTAAAATGAAGGTATAAGTAAAATAAAATATTTAATTAACAGAATAAAAAAATAGATGTATTGCTTAAAAAAAGAGAGCTACTATATCAATTAGATCTCAATATATAATGCAATTTAAATCAAGTTAACTTTTGTATTGATATTTTATTTTTTTCGATTACTGTTATTCACATGAAATCCCATTACAACGAATTTTGAAGCAAACATTTATAAATATAGAGAGTAGCAGACAAAAAACTATTTGATAAATTATGATTATTTAATTCTGAATGAAACGTTCATTTATAGTAATTAATATTTCCTTTGTATTTAGGTATATATCTTTAAGTATTAATCGTTAACATAAACAGTGGAATTATAAAAAAGCTGTAATTAATTTTTTTTCTCAAAGTCTCACTTTAAAGTTACACGAGACTTATTGCAACAGTCCTCGTAATTTTTAAACCTTTCTTAAGTGATGAATAAGATCCCACACCACTCCAACGTGCAGACTTTGAGTCTGGACAAATGTAACCAGAACCAGCCCCTTAATATAACGGGTTTTCAGCGACATCAGGACTGGAACTTCCGGTAGGGCAACGTCAGCTAAGAGTCCGAGGCGACAAGGCTTATATTTTATGATTTACATTCTTGTCTTATAAAATAATTTTTAACTTTCGTTCCAAACAATATTTCTCGTTAGGCGCAAACAGTTAGAAAAATAGTATTTTAGAAAACATATAAAAAGTATATTTTTAATTTGGTTGACATTTTCTTAATACAGTAGTCGTTCTGCTTATTTAAAATTTTAGTTATAAGAAAATTTGATTTTACATTAAAAGTTTAAAGTATATATATCTCTCAGTGAGAATTTTGACAAAAAAATCTTATCTTTTACATATATTGCCCACATACATACTTTGATACGTTAAAGATGACAAATATTTTATTCTGACAGAATTATAAGAACAAGAAAAAAAATTATCCTTTAATTGATCTCTTTTTCATAAATTAAAGAATAACTCCTTTTTTATATTTTTACTACTTACCAATTCGTTTTCTTAAAATACTAAAGGATTTTATTTTATTTCCTATTATTTTTCATGAGATATTCCAACTATAGCGTCCTTTCACATTACATATAAATCCTAACGTAATAATAATAATAGCAATGTATTTACATCGTAATCTTGTCTCTTCATCTTGTCCTCCAAATCGTACTTTTCGCTTTCTAGAGTAACGATCTTAGCCCACAATTCCTCAGCAGTTGAACGCAATTTCTCGGATCCAAGGCCTTCGATGTTCAATGGCTTCACACGGTAGGTCAAGGCGATCTGTTTGTCCTCAGCCAATTGTTCTTTGGACTTGGACATCTCAGCACGGGCCTGTTCAACGGTGCTCATCTGGAAATAAAAGTCAACACATGTAATACCAAATACAAATTACAGTTATACAATTTATAATAAACAAATTATTTTTGAAGGAATTGAACAGCTTCCTTTATTCAAGGTGAATAATTATTTATTTATTGAATGTAGCTTCGAAAAATGCTGCATGATTTCGTTTTAAAAGTGCAATTAGCTTACAAACATTATATATTTTTAATTTAAGACGAATATAGTTATAAATGATGATATACGTTATAGATATACAAATTTCCAAAAAAAAGAAATATTAAGTTTCCCTTAAGACGTGAAAACTAATTTCGTTTTCAAATACCTCAGAACATATCAGTGAAATTATTTATACTTAAGTAATAATTCACGATAATTATGTACAATGTATTATGTATAATATGCTTTAAATAGTTATCTTTTAATAAATATTCCTCACTACTCCATAAAATGTTGAACAATAGTGAGGCAAGTTTCTCAAATGTTTATAAAGATTTTGAGGCCTGTGTATTATGATAAATGGTACACTCAAAAAATATATAGAATGTATTTCATTGTTATGTTAGCCTTTGTAAAGGAAAAATTTTTAAAAAAAATGTGTGTTTTATGTTTTCAAATTTTTGTAAAATTAATTTACAAAATGTGTATGTCATCCTGGAGTATATACTTTCCATAAAATATTTACATCTGTTTTCTGCATATTTTAATTAGAAACGTTTATTTTGCAAGCTTTATGTACATTTATTATCAGTTAACTTAATCTAAAGGATGATATTCGAATATTTAAGCTACTTAGTCGGATTAAGACATTAAGTTTGCTTACCAGAAGCTATGAAACAAACCTGATGACAAGTAAAAATAATTTTTTAAAGAAATTATCGCTAGTACCTTGTCAAAACCACCAGCATGGGCAGTCATGATTGGAGCACCTCCCTCCTTCTTCTGGATGACGAAGTTGGGCTTAACACCCTCTTTCATCTTTTTCTGCTCTTCCAACATGGCTTGCCTCTTCTTCTCGGCATCTTCTAAGCGTTTCCGCTTAGCCTCAGCCTCTTTCTGCTTCTTCTCTTCCTATAATTGTTATACATAAATCATTTAATAAGATACAGATTATATCAGATGAATTATTTTACACAAATATTAAAAAGATTTGAGTTGAGCTATTTGATCTAATTAAATCAATGAAAGAAGATTTAGGTTTTATCGAATTATTTTAAATACACTTTTAAAAATTAATTGAAAAAGTTTCAGATAGTTTGTCAAAGCAAGCATATTCTTATTGGGAAACAATCTCTGAGTCTTTAATTGTAGTTATAATAATATTTAATTGTAAATAAATTCATGTAGCATTTGAAACAAATTTGATTTTTATTATTTTTTTTCTATAGAAAATTACAGTCAAAAAGCATTTTAACTTTAAGAAGACTCTTATAAAGATTTACCAATATGGAAATTCTTATTTAAGTGATAATGTTAGTTTGTTTTATTTATTAGTTTTGAATAAGAGTCCACTGGATAAATTCTAAATTCTATTTTTTTTTTGTTTCATATTATTGGTTCATGTTTTAATATTTGTTTCTAACGTTAATTTAAACACCTTTCTCCGATATATTTTTTTAAAAAAATGAAAAATATATTACTTAATCTAGTGCTTCTCAAACTTTCAATATTTCCGACCCAATACTCAATCATAATTTTCACAGCCCCTCTCCCTCCATGCAACAACTTGATGCTACACCTATAATACAACTTTAATCACTTAAGTCAGTGCTTCTCAAACTTTCAGCATTTGCGACCCAATATTCAATCATAATTTTCATTGCGCCCCCCCCTTGATGCTACAACAATATATTGAATTCAATAATACTATACTTTGATGCAAAGTTTCAATACGACTTTAACCTCTTAAGTGCCACTGGCGTATATAAACGTCTCGCTCGGCCAAAGTGTTAATTGCCCTGGACGTATATATACGTCATTCCGATGTACGATCTTTTCTGTGCACTGCAGTCCATAAAATTATTCGGAAAGTTTTAGGATACAATAAAAGGTCCTAGAGAGGGTTTGCGAAGGGTTTACTTATTTTTGAGATTTGTTTATTTGTTCCTTTTCTCCCCCATCCCAATACATCACAAACGCTACTTGGAAAATGGTGGCATTGGGGAGAAAATCTTTACTTTTAATCTACAGATAATGTTAATTTTTGTGTATAATTTTATACATGGCAAGCCCATGGGGTCACTGGTAATTATTAAACTTGTTTTTAACTCAGTATTGTTAAAAATTAATTATCAAAGACATTGTGCAGTACGGATACATTTGTAAGTGTATTGTATCAGTGTTAATGAGAATTTTATTTTTTTATTTTGTCAGAATGTTTATATCTTTATTATGCCAAAATTATTAATTTATTTTCAGTAAATTAATATTTTTTTAAAATCTTTTGTTTTCGACTTTTTAATATGCTAGCGCCCCCCTTGTAGAGTTATCACGGCCCCCTAGGGGACGCGACCCCCAGTTTGAGAAACACTGGCTTAAGTACCTCTGGCATATTTAAACGTCTTGTCAGCCCATGCATTAATTTCCCGGACGTATATGTACGTATTTCCAAAGTATTATCCTTTCTGTGAACTGATATTCATAAAATTATTCCGTAGGCTTTGGAATGCAAAGAAAATGACATTGCCAGTGATTGCGAAGAATTTACTTATTTCAGAGAATTTGTTTATTTATTCTTTTTCTCTCCCCAAACCCAATGCACCACGTACGCTCGCCTACGTGTTAAAAAGTGACATTGGGGAGTGATCAGCGTAATTTTTAATCGGCATTTAAGGAATTAATTATAAACCGTACAAATTATCATGATAAGTGTTAATTTTTGCATATAATTTTGTATACAGCAAGCCCATGTGTTCACTGGTAATTATTAACTTGTTAAATTAAATATAAAATACATTGCGCAGAGTACTTATATATTTATAAGTGTATTATATCAGTGTAAATATGCATTTTATTTGTTATTATGGGGTCTCAGGGGTGTTAAATTTTTCTAGAGGTCTGAAAATATAAACGATTTTCAAACGAGTACAATTCTTTTAAATTTAAATTAAATGATTCGAATCTTTTACACATTATTTATAATAGAATGGGGCTTCAGAAAAGTATAAAATGTTTAAAATATAATAATAATTTTAAAAGTTATAAGCACATGAAAATTCTATAATAAATATTAAGTATTTTTTGCTTTGCGCACGCTATTTTCTAAGATATTAGCCTCTGATGTGTAATACTTTATAGAACTATACAATACATCATACTCTTTAAACCCTACCTAATTTTAGTATTATATATTCTTTGTATTTCAAAATATTTGCAAAATATTGCAATTTTTTAAATATTTTTTAAAAATGTATTTTTTTATTTATTAAAATATGTAAGTTATTATTCTATTTATATAAAAGTTGCTACAAAGTAATAAGAATACATTTGTCTTTATAAATCAACTTATAGCTAGTAATTAAACCTACTCTTTTAGAAAATAGCATGCGCGACGTAAAACTTAATAAATATTTCTTATAGAAAAGTTTCCTATTTCATATGCTTATAATTTTTGAAATTATGATTATATTTTAAACATTTTATACTTTTCTGAAGCCCCATTCCTTTATAAATAATGTGTAAAAGATTCGAATTATTTAATTTAAATTTAAAGGAATTATACTTGTTTGAAAATTGTTTATATTTTCAGACTTCAAGAGAAATTTAACACCCCTGAGACCCCTTATGTCAGAATGTATTTTATTTGTTTTCTTTCAGTAAATTAATAATTTTTTAAAATAATCTTTTGTTTTCGACTTTTCAATAGACTCGCGCCCCCTATAGGCGCTCCACAATTTTAGAAACACTGACTTAATCTAAAATAAATATACTATTCACAAACTATTAATACATTTAAATATACCATCTTCATTATTTATAGAAATTGAATTGAGTTTGACAAAAAAGCAAATTTACTATCGAATCCTTCCAAATTTTCTTACATTTCTACTCGTATGATATTTCTACTTAAAATAATCAAATCATTGCATTTAAAAAACAAAGTTGCAAAAACGTTGATTCCAAAAAATCAAATCTTCACGTAGAGTATGCTTACAAACCAGAAAATCAAAAGAATAGAAATTATGCTTACTATCTCACGTTGCCTTTGTTCTTCTTGGCGCCTCTTTAGTTCCATCATTCGCTTCTCTTGCTCGGCTCTTGTCACTTTTCGTCTCGCCTGTAAGAAATAAAATATTCATAAAATTCAATATTCATCTTCGTTGTTGTCAAAAATGGTGTTTAGTTAATTGGAAGCTGTCTGAAAATATTATCTGTGGGATAAAAGTTTTTCTATCTTCATATTTTCTGACACTCGAGATTTCAACCAGTACTAATTATATGTCTTTACTTGCTTATTTTTATTAGTATTCATAAATAATTCACATTACAGACATTATGAATTATTTTAATTTAATAATAGCTAGTTAAAACGTTGATTTATGAATAATTAGTTTCTCTGATTATGATTGGATCAATTCATAAGATTTGATAATTTTTTTTGAATGACTAAATGTTGTTATCACCAAATACATTGTTTATATTTTAAGTTTTAGAATTGTATAACTGAACAAAAAAAATATTAAACAAATAATATATGTTATATTTTAAGTGATAGTGGTTGTAATGTCTATCTTATGCTTTATAATTAATTTCTATTGTATGTAATTTGCTTCTACAGAATCGTCAACTAAAAACAGTTTAAAATAAAAATTATTTTACACATTTTTGTTGTTATAATAACATACTGCTCGAGAGAACTAACTTTCTCAGAATTTTTTTGAGAATACTATTTTTTCTACTACACCTATAATAATTTGCTATAGTATTTTAAATGGATTGAGGAACGATTTTATATTTGCTTTAGTAAATCCCTATTCTACATTATCAACCTTTTTATAGCATTTCTTTACAGCACAATAGAGTTATTCCATAATAAATTTTATTTCTAAATTATAATATTAAAAAAAGTTACTTTATAAAATAGTTATTTGTTTCAAATCTCCTTTTAATCTGATTCGTCTTAGACTAATGGGTTCAAATAAGGTTGAATAAGAATCAATAAAAATTGTAGAAACCTTAGCTATACTTTTTTTTTATAAAATACGTTTTAAATTTGAAATACATGCCCAGTTTACCATCACTGAAATGTCATTTGTACATTTTCCTAATGTAATTTGAAAATATTACTTTTGTGTGCTTTTCTCATTGTCTTATTTCCCCGTTGAACCTATATTTTACTATACCCCAACAAATAAATAGCAAAATAATGAAATCAGTAGCTACATATTCTCAGAAAATTTGGAATTGAATATTAATATCTAAAACAAAAGAAATTCTTTGGAGTTATGCAGCTACTTTGAGCCTTAGATTACAAGTATGATTAACATAGAATAAAAATTAACATAGAATGACTGCTCACTTGTCGTTCTTTGAGCTTCCTGAGTTCCTCTTCTTCCTTTGATCGTTGCTTTCTCCATTGCTCGATGTATTCAGCCCACATGGCTTCATCTTCTTCCTTCTTCTTCCTCAACTTCTCCTATAAGTCACAAAAGTTTAAGTTGATGTTAAAATATATGAAGATAGGTAATATCCTATTCAGATTATCATAATTATAAATTTGTCTCTTGTTATTTATGTTCTATTATGTATATAAATTTCTTATTATTGTCTCACTGAAATGAAATATATAAAACTAATAGTACGATGACTTAAATACACATTTTAAGCAGAAAGCGAGTTTGCTGAACTTGCTTTGTAACAGGAAAGTTTAAGTTTAAATTAAAAATAAATTATAAGTAATTAAGATGATTAAGATGTTTAAAATGAAAAGCATAGACATATTCATTGATCTAATAATGGATGTCAAGATCTACAAATTGGGAATTTAAAAACAAAGAACATCAATTTGATTAATGAATACTTTAAATTATCATAATGTATTTCATATAGAAAAATAATAAACGATAAATAATGAATTTGTGGAGAGCTAATATCTGCAGCAAATGATTATACAGAAAATAAGGACTTGAATATTAAGAACGTAGATTTAACGTAAGTATTTTCAATGAGCATTTCTGAAAAAGTGCTCTTTTCTAAAATGATGCCTGAAATAAACATTAGTTCAATTTTTGGAATTAGAAAAATTTTAATTTTTTTGTTTTAAACTTAAAATTTTATGGACAATGTTTGCAACACAAAATGATTTTCTGCAGAAATAATTTTCCTTCTATTTGATATCTTAATAGCTAATTAAAAATATTTCATACCTCCATTGCAAGTTCGGCTTCAGTCATTTTTGGTTGAGATTCTTCACGGCTGTTTGAAAAAATATAGATAGAGGAAATTAGAAACCATTTAAAAATAATATGCAAAAAGATACTAATACAAATAAAAAAAGACTTTTTTAAAAATAAAACTTTTACATTATTACTACATTAATACTGAAAGTTAAACTGAAAAATTTGTAGTACAATTATGCATATTATTTATGCAATGTAACTATAAAAAAATAAAACATTCTTAAAACAACATTTCGGCTAGAATATGGCGAAATAGATATTTTATAAGTAAAATATTTATAAACTCTGCTACTAATAATAATTATATCTATACATTATAAATTCAAGATTATTTACTTATATTTTAAAAATATTCTTTGAAAATAAATATATTCTAAAATATAAATTAAAATAAAACTGAAAAAATTAATGCAGTAAAATTGATTTTGCAAATCAACTCTTTTTGCTATCTGAAAAAAGATTTTCAGATCAATAATAAAATTTCAAAACCAATGAAAAAGCAGGCAAATGCGTGCAATTTCAGCATGCTATGACATAGCGTGCAGTTTCAATTTCCTTTTAACTTCTGGATATCATTCATTTTAAAATAATTTTTTAGTTATTAAAATGTTGCGCACATTTTTGGTTGGATAAATATTTTCTGTTTCTGCAGTACCTAGTAAATTGTCCCAAATAGTTAACTACTTTTAAGAATTTCAGTTAAACGTAATTATTGTCCCATAACAGATTACTTAGGGTTTGGTTCGATGAAAGTAATTTGTTTAATATGAATATAAGCTTTTTGAAATTTAGATTGCAATATCTTTATGCTTATTATTTCTCAATTTGTTCCGAATCCTCATTTTTTTAAAAAAAATTTCCACTGAATTATTCTAGTAGAGCGCGCTAATTTCTAAAGGTGATTAAAATAGGCTCTAATCTAAGTTCATGAGCTAAAATCTGAGCTCATAAATTATAAAAAATTGTCTAAGGTAATTTATGGTATCTGTGATTTAAGTAAAAACTGCTATTCTGCAAAATATTTCATTTGATTCAAAAATTGTGTGGATAAGATATGTGAATTATCATTATGTTAATCTTCTGCACTTCGAATTTCAATCAAAAAGGGGCAAAAACTTTTTGAAAACAAAAAAAAGATATAAAAAATTACCAGAAATTCTTTAAGGTAAAGACTGCAGGAAAAAATATTTTTTATTGTCGTTTACCTTTGTTCAAACAACTACATCAACCTCCTTTACACAAAAAAACTCAAAAACTACGAAAAAAAGCTTGATTTTTAAGCAAACATTTAAAAAAATAAAACTCAAACAAGAACAAACCAAGAGCAAAAATTGTATACAGAAATGTAGGAAATTACGGGAATTAAAAGGTAGTTTAATAGCATTCTATTTCATGCAATGGTCGGATATGGTGATGGGGTTCAAGAAAGGAATATAAGGAAATTGGGTTGGATTTTTAAGTGCACGGTTTCAATCTTATATGCATTGCACTTACGTTGCTTTTTGTCCACTGGATGCCCTGGAGAAAAGGAAATCAAAAAAAGCTATTAGCACCAGGAACTAAACTATATCCTTTTCACAGAACTCACTTTTGAGACGACATTATTTATTTAGATAGCTACTATATTTTCATCCTGTCGCAAATTTAAATTATTTTGGAAAGTTCTGTATCGATAATATTCCGAAAAATAAGATAATCTGTTTATTTATAACTGAATCTTGAATAATAATTTGAAATAATGATAAGTAAGTTTTAAATAATAATTTGCGCGCTGTAATTCCAATTCATAACTTTTAAGTAATATTGTATAATCATAAGCAATGAATTTTAAATAATTTTTTTGTCTTAAACTTAATTGATTAGTTAGATTTTTATATTTGGTAGTAGTTTTCAAACTAATTAAGGTATCCGACTACGTTCGGAAAAATGATTTTAAAAAGCGCATAAATGGATAATTTTCATGATATTTAGTGTACATTATAAAATTGTGTTAAAGAAATTTTGACAAAAAAATATTTAAATACAATATTTCGGCAAAAAAATTAACTTAGAATAAGCTTTTTTTTTTTCAAAATGTTCTCCTTTTGTAAAAAAGGCTTCTATTATAATACTATTTTCCCTGTATATAGCTCAAATCTCTGTACAAAGGCTCAACTATGAAAAATTCACATTATTTTCAGAGTCACAATCAATTGAAATAATTATCGCGGCATTTTTTTCTTAAAATTTCTCCCCTCTGTTGGCGTAAGGCATGGATAAACCCACTTCTAAGTCATATATTTCAAAAATTCTAGTTGAGCCTCTGTAGAGAGGTCTGAGCTATATACAGGCAAAATATTGTTATAATAGAAACATTTTTCACAAAAGGGGAACATTTTGAATAAAGGTTATTCTAAGTTTATTTTTTTCCGAAATATTGTATTTAAATAATTTTTTGTCAAAATGTCCTTAAAAAATTTTTATATACATTTCCTAATTATCATAAATATTATCCATTTATACGCTTTTGCAAAATCCCGGTTTCTAACAAAGTCGGATACCTTAAAGTCTTAAGTCTGAAAATTTTGAGAGAGGAGATTTTTATAAGAAATACTTCTCACGGTATCTCTTTAATGTATGACTTAATATCTCTTAGAATATTTTACAAATGAAAATATTTTTGTAATTCCCCGCAAATACTTTTACTTAAACATTTTTGAAGTAACTGAGAGTATAATTTTACATATTGAACCCAGTATTATATAAATATTTTAATTTCGTTAATATCATATAACACAATTTCACTTTTTCGTATTTCTTCTCTTACAAACATAAGCAAAAGGGGGGGTTTTTTTGCAAAAAAATATTTGTAGCATAATATGCTTTTTATAAGATTTTTGCGTGTGAAAATCACTTGAAGCATGACTACAAATTTTATCACTAAATCGTTAAATAACATTGTTGTTTTTATTAACAAATGCCAACATGAAATAAATTATTCACTATAATAAAATATTACAATTAGAAGACAAAATCTAATACTGCAAATTGTATTTTCCAATCTTCTTTTATTATTTTCAACTATTTTTGCAGTTTTGTATTAATAACTCATGAAATTGATTTGCGCAATATATGTTAAAAATAGCCACACCAGCATATTGCGTGATGTAAAAGCGACGTTAACTGATTAAGTTGCATGCAGTCTCTGTAGGAAATCTTAAAGTGTTTGGTTTATTTTTAAACTACATATCTTTATATTGAAATTTGCATGAAAAGAACAGTTTTTATGTGTTCATCTGCAAATTTCACTTTTGGAATGTCAAAAAATATAAATATTCTTTTCACATACATCCAATTTTTCTTTTTGTTTTGTTCTTTTAAATCATGATCAATTAAATAAAATATTCTGTTAACTCTTTATTGAAAGTTAATTTGCTATTATGTAAGCGTAAAACTGAAAAAATACAATTTAAAAAGCATTAAAAAATAAGTTTTCCATCTTCCAAATATCATCATGTTTCAAAATATTTGTATAATAATAATGTCTTCCATATTTGTTCTTATCTTATTAAATAACATACTACCTTTTGTAAAATAGTTTCAGAATAAAAACTCACACTCAGTCTTTCAATAATTATTATAAATCAAACCTGCTTAAATTTGTCAGAAAATATATATACGTACTTCTTCCTGAAAAATAAATAAAAACGTAATTAGTTATTTGTAAAAAAAACACGAAAATTTCTAATAAAAAGCAAGAATTATCAGAAATTTGAATCCTTATATAAAATATATTTAATGCAATATTTTTCAAACATGTATCTTCAGTAACTTTAAAAAGACATTTAAAAAGGTGAAAAAGTCCAATTTTTGTAATTACAATTTCTTCGATTATGTTTAATAGTGCTTTTTTTGTACAATATTTTTTTGTCTTATTCAAAAAAGTTTTATTTTTTTTTTTTCCCCCCCTTGGTTTGCTTATTGCGATTCATTTCTTTTATGTTTTCCACCAAGTGATGAACCAAATATTTTATGAATTTTAGCAACATATTTTGACTCATAAAATAAACCTTTTTATTGGTCTTTTATTTAATTTTAAAAATAAGATATTAGAATGCGAATAGTTTCATAAGCTTTTTGCATAACAATTGAATTGAAAACAATAAACTTATTTATATATTTAGGATTCCACATAAAATTAATTTTAAATAATTTTAAATTTTTATTTTTTAAATTTTTGCAAGATTTTCCTACCTTCCTACTTCTTCTTCTTCCTCCTCCTCCGATTCGCTGGAAAAAAAATGTCAAATAACATTAACAACAAACAAATAACAATGTCAAATAACATAAATTTTTATATTCTTATTGATATTTCGTTCGTAAGTAGATTTTTAAAACAATTTATTGTATTATTTTATAAAAAAGTAAGTGTTTTTGCAATATGAATAACTTTTTACATGGTAAAGAATACATTCTATGAAAAATCTCTAAATATTTTAAACATCACCCCCCCTTTTTTTTTTTTTTAAAGGAGAGACCATCTTAAGGAGCTCGCTTCATAAGAACGAATTTAATAATATATATAAGTAAGATAATATAAAGAATATATAAGTAAGATATAAATTTTTTGTACAATAAGCATTCATAAATATTATACACATATTTTAACTTTTTTGGAAAGATTAAAGCACACTTATGAACAAATAATAAAACTTTTCATTCCTAATATTTGCACTATATATAAATAGCATGCAAAAATTATTTAAGCGAAAAAAAATATTGATATTTCCTCAGAGTTTTATTAAAAAATTAAAGTAAATTTGTCTAAAATAAGAAATCGTAAGAATAATTATTGTTATTTACGTTTAAAATAATTAGTTTAATTTTTTACCATCAATGCATAAAAATTGAGGATTGTATACAACAAAAAGTAAAATATAAAATTCGAAAAAGAGAGCAAAAATATCTTTAAAGAATAACAAAAAGAATAGATTTAAATATAAATGGAGCAAAACATTGATGCTTAAAAATTCAAAAACTCTTTTTAGTACAGGAAGAGAATTGTGTGCTAGAGAAGGGAATGAAAAGAGGAGGAAAATATTCATGCAGAATAAAATATTTATATTTTTAATTCTTAAATTTTTAACATGCATACCAATTTAATAGAATACTTTAAAAACCTTACTGTATGCAAAATACAATCTCAAACTATGCATTTAGTTTTTGTACTTAAATAAAAAAAATTTCAGCGCAATATTTACTTAAAGCATATCAGTATTTTGCTAATAAATTAATATTTATAATGACGAAGAAAAATTTTGCATCCACTCAATTTTTGAATTATTTTATATTGTAACCTTTTAATATATTTATTTGACCTTTTAATATATTATTTTATATAAGTCTTTGCATGAAACTTTAGATTACAGAAATTCTCATTTTAAGCTGTTTATGCCTATTTTACTGTGAAATTGGAAGGAAAATTGTTCAAAAATTGAATAGTATAGATATCACTGAATACTTAAATCAATTAAAAATTTAAAACTAGATGGGGTAATATAAGTTTACAATGTTTTAAGCTTCATACTTTGATTTAGCTCGTTTCGCAAAGCTGAAGTAAATAAGGTCTAATATCAAAGGTGTATAAAGTTCTGCGATATACATTATAATGAAAAAAAGAAAAATATTTATTTTTTTGTCTTTGTTTTGTTAATTTTTCTATGAATATATTTCTTGTAAACAAGACTCTCAAATGTAACCATTTTATAAGCTTTTGATACCACATATTTTTAGAATTATTTTAATTAAAAAATCACAAATGTATTTACCACCTTTAATATTAGAATTCTCAATTACGAGTTACTTACGCTTCTTCTTACTTGCCTGAAAACAAAATGATTAACATAAATATAGTTCTCAAACCAAACCAGGGGTATGGGCTGGAACAGATACTTGCAGGAAAAGGGAATTTCCATGCTGAATTCGGAGGGATAAAACTCATCACACGGGGATGAAAACGCACAAGGAGGAATTACCCTACCTTTATCAGATAGGAAAGTAAATTCGGTTCCCAAAAGCTATGCTTGGGTACAACTAACAGTGGCGAGTATGGAGCTTCAAAATACTCTAACTTCTTGTTGATATTTTCTGTTCAGCTGCAGTACATGGAATGGTAAGAATTAGCAGGGCACTACGTATTACAGCTAAAAGCCTTACATTGCATGCATTTTTGTCTATAACCGTGACTATCAATTTAAAAAATGTTATAAGTTCTCATCTCATTTTAGCTAGAAAAAATATATAATATTATTACTTTTAAAAAATAAATTTTTTCATGCGTCACTTTAATCTAAAATACTAATTTTCTTTTTTAGGATTATACACTTGTAGATCGATATGTGAAAGAATGAAATTTTATGTGTTATTAAGGACTCCATAGTTTGGAGTGTCTAAATATCTTAATTGATGCATAAATATTATTTCTCAATAAAAATACTTCAAATTGTTTCTCGAATTAAAATGACAGTGAGTCATTCCCTTTCTTAATTTTTTTAATATTACTATTTGATGCATTTATGTATTGATTCCTTTCCGAAACCAGTAAGACTGCATTGAAACTCAGAATAAAAAAGAAATTCCATTTTATCTAAACAATTGGATTCATTGGCATTTTTAAAACTTAAAGGGTTAAATACTTATGTTTTGTGAAGTTTGATTGAAGATACAGTAACGTCAAATCCTTCAAACCACGTGTTATCCTTATTGTATCTAAAAAATGTTTTTGTTTTAGGTCATTGTTCTTTTTGTTACATTGCTTAATTAGTTAGATTAGCGTCCGAAACTAATAAATAAAATTACCTAAGTTCATATGAATATTTTTCATTATGTAAGATATTCGCCAATTTTCTGTGAGTTATTTTGTCTTTATGTTATTTCGCTTTATTTGTAAAGTACAATTTAATATACGGTTAGTTTGAAATGAGTTTAGTTTAAAATTTAAAAATGAGTTATAAATGCTCATAAGTTTAATATAACTAGTAATTAAAAAAACAATAATGCATTTTATTTTAAATAAATAAATTAAAAGTGACAGAAATTAGTATTAAAAAGCAATATTTTATATTTTCAATAAGTTAATTTCGCCGAAATAGCATTTTTTTCTTACATTTTCAACTCGCTACTCATACTATTGGATATTTAAAGAAATGTTATCGATAGTCACATGGTTATATAAAGCAAAAATACAAATAGCATTTTACTATACTATGTAATACTAGTAAAGCATCTACATGGTTATAGCTACATATATAGCGCAACATAAATAAACTGAAGCAATTAAAGCATAAAAAAAGCTGAATGAATCTACAATACTTGACACTAAGTTAAATTTAGATGAAACAATGAATTTAAAAGTAACTTTGTCAAGAATTACTTTACAAAAGCCAGGTAAAACACACATGACTGCTTTCTTATTAACTTTGCTTTTCAAGATGAAAGAGTTTGTAAGGAAAACCTGAACTAAAGATTCATATTACTTACACTGAATTTCATAGAATGTAAATGAAAATCACTAATAATTTTAATTTAAAATTTAAAAATTGAATATAAGCATCTTATACTTTCAAGTAATGCTAAAATTTATAGTTCGATGTTTTCCTTTATTCCATCCTAATTAAATCATTTTTAAAAAATAATATTAAAATTATTATTTAAATAAATATACCGTAAAATCCGGAATATAACGCGCACTTTGAATACAAAAAATAATATCGAAACTTAAGGGTGCGTGTTATACGCCGGGTATAAACACTATAGCATTAAAAATAACAAAAGAGATGAGCATAAAAAATTTGCTTCTTCATGCATCGAAATACTACTTTCTTAAAAAGAAACGACTTGCCTTATGAGCTAGCTATATGAGAGTTGCAGTTCTAAAAGTATACCATTTTTTCAAAAGTCTGGAATAATACCTCGAATAAATGACCAAAACATAAAAGCAATGCATACTATTATTAGTGATTCCTAGGTTAAAACAGGGGGTGCGCGTTATACACCGAACTTTACGGTAATAAACATATAAATTAGTAAGAGGATTAAATAACAGTAACTTTCTTTGTTGTATTGTACTGTTTGTATTTAAATCATATCAGTGTTTCACCGGATCATTTTTAAAAATTTAAAAATAAAAAGAACTGTATGAGAGTCAAAGTCAAGATTCAAAACATTTATATGAATAATAATGAGAAACTGGAAAATTCAATAAAGATTTCGAATAACTTCTTAACATCGTAAATATATTTGAATTAGAATTTTCAAGCGTTTTTTTCTTTACAAATATATTTTTGAAAGATTTATTTTACAAACAAATTTATTACCTTAAACTTAATTAAAAATTCATTAAGTCCTAGTACATTACATAACTGTACGTCACCTTACGAAAAAATAAAATAATTGCCATCATATTAAAAAATAAAAAAAAATATACCTGTATTCTCTTTCGTCATCGGCCATGTGGAAATTCTATAAATGATTATTTACACCTGAAATAAAGAAACACACTTTTTAGTTAAAACTATTATGAGTACATTTAATTTAGAATAAACAGTTTAAAAGAAAAGAATATGAAAAAAAATTTTATATATATTTTCAAAAATATTATGAAACAATTTTTTTTGAAAATATGTATTTGAATACATTATGCGTAAAATACGGGACGAAATTTTAGTTACTAAGAGGACAATCTCACATCTTTAATTAGATTTAATAATTGATCTGAATTAAAAAAAGAGTAACAATAATCATTTCCTGTTAAAAGCAATGAAAAATAATTAATATCTAATTTTTTAAGATAACATTTTATGAATAACTTAAAACTAAATAAGTGTACATATATAATTTTTGAAAAATATTAATGCATGTTTTAGTGCATAAATGTTTAAATTTTTTATTCAATTAGTTTTATAAGTAGAAATTAAGTTTTACGGGTTAAATTGCTCTCATTGATATATTACATCAAGTTTCTGGTTTTGCCATAATATTGTATACTCAAATTTTTAAAAAAATAAAGCATCCTAATCCAATGAATATGCGTGTCTAGTAATAAATTATATCGCAGATATTTAATTTAACAATTTTAATTTGGTAGTTTTAATTATTTTTCTTTATTGCATTAAACGCTTTAATTGCCTCCAATTTCAACAAACTTCTCGTATTACCAAATAAATAACTACGGCATTCTTGAATCCTACTTGTGAATTGCGTATTTCAAACATTTCCAATTAAAATGCATTTTAAACATATCTAATTCCAAAGATAATATGAATCTTCATGCTCATAATAAATAATATGCCTTAACAACAAATATCAGAAATATTAACACTGAAAAATACTGACAAATTACAAAATTAATATTTTTTATATTGATTCCTCACTTACATTTTCTTAGGAAAATATTAATCCCTAAATCTATCGGCTAAATGAAACACATATGCATATTTTCTTAGTACACTTGGTAAATCATTAAGATATTATCGGAAAGAAAATTTCTCTTATATATATATATTAATATATAATTATGTTATTATATTAATACACGAAAATTAAAACTGTCTCTATGCTTCAATTTGTCAAATATTTTAACTATTTTTCTTAATTTCAAAGCAAATAGTAATTTTTAAATATTATATTTATTAACATTCTATTTTTGAGCAACACAACAATCTATTAACGATAGACTTCCACTAACATCAGTCAGAAGATAAAAAATGCTAAAAAATAAGTAAAATAATTGAACTGTTCCCACTCCCCCTCTAAACTTCCCACTACGTTAAAACTTTGAGAACCGATAATATTTAATGCACAATAGTTCTGTTTGTTGAATATGTTATTGTAAATTCAAGAACTCAAACTCCGTGACTCGACTAAAATACTATCAATCAAAATGTTCATGATTTTAACAAATGGGCCATATACGTGGTGATCAAATTGAACACATAAAAAATCTTAATGAGAGAGAATTTTTATTATTATAGATATGTGCTTAGAAAATAAGATTTTAGTTAGAAATTGTGAGATGCATTGTTGTTTTTTTTTACAATTACATTTTATGCCGTAAATTTAAAATAAAGGAAAGTACAGTTTGGAAATAAATTGTAAATTAGCTTGAGCTAAATTGTGAGTCGTTCACACTACGATTGTTAATTCTCACAGTGCTTTAAAAACACGTTAAAGAAAATTCGGAACCTACGAATTCACTGAGTACGAAAATACCAATCGTTTGAAGATAAAAAAAATTATTTTTATTTTACTTTAAAACAGTTTAATATTTCTTTAAACTTTTGAAACACAAAAAACTTTTAATTAAAATGAATTATATTTAAAATAAAAGGCATATATATATAATATATATCAAGTATAATGAATATAAGCAAAACATTTTAACAGAACAAATTTTAATTATAAAAGGAAACTGTTAACTAATATCTTAGATTAGTTTACAACAATAAATGAAAAATATACAAAAATATTGTTATGCTATTATTAATTTTCACCACATCTTTAATTTGCCAATAGTTTTAAAATATTCAGTATATTAAAGCTGTTTGCATACAAGCTCAATTTCTTTAAGAAGAAATCGATGCTATAAAATATTTTACAAAGTATAAGGCATGAAAGTCAAGTCTTAAACTCAACAAAGTTTAGGATCCATACATTTATCCAAAGTATGTTTCAAATGTTATGAGGCAGATAATTTAAAAATAGAAATATTAAAGGAAAATCTGTTTATTGAAATGAACCGTTTATTCTTGACAATTGTTGAACTGATAAATTGCCTTAAAACTAAATTAAATGCACCAGAACCTAAATCTAGGTCAACGTTTCCCTAAAATATTTCCAGAGTAAAAATTGAAACGGAACACTCTTCAAAATTCTTCTAATGATATCTGAATCAAATGTTGAAAAGAAAGAAGAATTGTAATGATCACAGCAATCCAAAGCTCCATGTTCTGAATAAATCCCGAGTAAATATTTCACATAAACGTTAACAAGTTCATCCAGTTTGCAAGAGGAAACACCCTTCAATATCCATTCTGATTCATGTAGTCCATTTTGAATTACTCACTCGAAGTACACAGATGAAAAAAGAAATCAATCAATAAAGATGAAAGGGAAAAATCACCAATAACCATAGAAGTAATCCAAAAGGTGAATCTACTCACTGAATCTAACAACTGCAAGTCTTTACTCGAAATGATCGCAAGCCCTAATCCAAGATTCGTTTTAAGAGAGCACCTTACCTCACTGAGAAATACCAGCGCCTTCGGGATCCAGCAAAAGAGAAGAAAGAAGAACAGGAAGGTTCCTCCTCGTACCCCAAAGTCTCAAAAGAACTTTAGCTCTTGTGGGCTGTTTGCCAAGGCACTGAAAAATGTCTACCCCTAGAACATTTTTAGAACCTGATATTTGTCGGGAAGCTTGCCTTAACTTGGCTTAGGATGGTGAGGCGAGAGTTGGCGGAAAAACACACGGTTGCCATTTGAACCTGTAGGTCTATTTTATTTCTGTAGCTTCGGAACATGAGGGGTAGGGAAGGTGGCATGTGAAGGGAAATCCAGTGCTACCCAATGTTATCTGCTGAGCTTTATTTAGAGCTAGGGAGGGATGCGGGGAGAATGACTTTGGATTTGGTCTGTTTGTTGGATTTCTTAAGACCCTTTTGTTGTTCCTTTAAGTGGGCGTAGAGAGAAACTGGGGCAGAGTTGTCATATTCTTCTGATATGAACGTAATAGTTTAAACGGATCACTAAGAATGAAGACGTAATAACAGATGTGTGCGAAAAATGAATTAGAAATTCCAGTTTCCTAATATATTAAGAAAGTATAATTATAACGCTTCGTTTTTGAACTATTAGATATTTAGGTTACTTTGAAATCTCTTTCTTTTACTTCAAAAATCAAATCAATTTAAAATAGATGGGAGGAGGATATATAATTAAACACTCCATGATGTTAAAAATCAAATGAGTGTGCTTTCCTTCCTTAAGATTCGGTTAATTTTCTTAAAATACTGAAAGAAACGCATTATAATAGGTTAAAACACAAATTAGAGAATATTTAGCCATTATAAAATAAGACTTTCTTAAATAAGGGGGAGGTACAGATTCAAAATACGAAATCTATCTTAAGGTAAAAATTATTTATCAGTTTGTATTACATCATTTTTGTTTTATTCATTTGCATGGATTGATTAATCGTACACTTTCTTACTAAACACGGTGACCGGGATAGCCTAGTGGCTATGGTAACGAGCTCGTGGCCGATTTATCACGAGTTTGGGTCTGGTACCACTGAAGCTCCGACGTGTAGAGAGGGCTAGTGCACGTTAAGAGGACACAGTACGATTCAATTGACCAAAAAATCAAATTTAATTTTTTTAGCCTAAATTATTCTTTATATACTTTTCTATACCATCACAAAATTTGAAAGCTCTAACCTTAAAAAACGCAGAATTATGATAGCTTTCACGTTCGTTTTTATTCACATCTCTATGGAAAATCAATACTTTAAACTGACTTATCTCAGAAAGGTAAAATAACGAGTTTGTCTTCATTTAAAATGCTAAGGTTTTTTTTCTACTGCACCTAATGCTTTGAAATTTTGTTTACCTGTTGCTAATAGCACATGTAACAAAAATTGGTATGCATTTTTGAATCAAAGCAATGTTTTTTTTAAAAAAATAATTGAACACAGAATTTATACATTTTTTTAAGGAATTTTCAATAAACATTCGTAAAAAAGAAGTTTTGCATGAATACCAATGACATTAACACAAAACCTATACCAACTTTTATTATACATAGTTTGAAGTACTTGTTCACCAAATTTCATGCATGTACGTAAATTTTTGTAGGAGTAGCATTTTAAAATCACTTCACAAATTTTAAGTTTTTTCCTTAAAAAATTACATGAATAGCTTTTTATGAAATTTTGAGCACAAAACCTGTTTAACATGGTATACATACATAGGAGGCAACCAAAAAAATTTTAAATCTTTAAATTAAAAATGTTTGCGTAAATTGTACCATGTCCCCTTAAATCTGATGAGTTCTATATCTTTTCGTTGATGTGGTGTTGTATTTAGGTGAGGGAAATACCAACTCGGGTGTCATCCTTTTCATTTGATTGAAGTTAAAATTATGCGGTCCGTCGTCAATAGCCTTCGTATTGTTTTATAGTTTGACGTTAAAATAACTCTATCCCCACTAAATGCATCACAATTTCTCCTACAAATTTTTCACAGCCATCTAATCTCAACAAAATAAGATCTCATCAGAATATTTTGAACAGTAAATTAGATAAACATGTCTAAGAAAATAAGGTAGTAAGACAATTAGTCTTGTTTAAAAGTTTTTGGAACGGTTTATAAGGCACATTTCATTTTCATAAGCATTTTTTCTAAGCATTGAGCACCCTTCAGCGTATAACTAAGCATAATATTCGATGTGAACAATACCGAATTATAAAGATTTCGTCCGAAATTTACAACAAAAGCAAAAGGCGAATTGTATAATGTCTCAAGCATCTTTCAGGAAACTTTGAAGAATACAGTTACTTTGTTTTATCGAGATGCAATCAAATAAAAAAGAAAATATAGAAAGAAATAGGTCATAATGGGACTGTGGATGTTAAATCACCGAGACTTTTCCTCCCATCGTTTACAAAGATGACGTTCTTTATAAACAGAGTGTATCTGCTTTCAGATGTAAATTACGACGAAAGTCGGGGTGTTTTGAAAATCCACTAGAGTGTGACATTCAAGCCTGGACATCGACGTCTGACTCTTAATTGTTTTGCGTTTCTTACCAGGAAATGAAAACACGTGCTTATCCTCTTAGCAGCGACCCTGGTTGTAGGAAAGTATCGAGTTTCATTTCTGGTTTGAATTAGGGAGCACATTTAACTGTTTTTATCGGCAATGTTTTCACATTTTTCACTAGCTGATAAAATTACAAACCCATAATGTTTCATATTTAGATATTTTCTGTGACATTTATTTTTCTTCTACATTATTACTCTTTTTTTATTTAGTTTCATTTTTTTAGCTTCTTCCTTCCTCTTTAATGCAGTAAAAAGTGTTATGAGTATTAATAAGCTATTTGAAAAAAATGTTTTTATTTACTTTAGCTTTCGTTTATAGTGGTATTTTTTCGATATTTAAAACAATGTTTTCTGTGATGAAGTTTGTTCACATCATACCATATTCCATCAAACATATTAACCTAGAAATTAAGCTAAATGTTTATTTTTAAAAGAAAGAGAGATCTAAAGAGGATCACTGCCAAATTAACCTTAGTTCCAAAATCATCCAGACACATATACTTAACAGTCCATTATAATACACATAGGATAAGTAGGGTTTAAGAAAAATGTTCTTTAAATGAAATTAAAGTACATATATATGCAATAAAATAAGTGAATAAAAGATAAACATAGACATATAAAACATGTATAATAGTATTCATGAAATATAAAAATACAGTGCATGAACAAACGAAAGTATTGCTGCATGTATGTAACAAGACATGTTTCGAAAATGAATCTTTTAAAGTCTTTTGGAGGAAAAGTTAATAATAAACCATTTATCATATTTTCAAAGAAATTAGAAATTTATAGAACTTTCTTTAAACGAATGGGTGGAAATAGTATTATTTCTTTTGATACGGAGTAAAGATTTGTTATAAAAGACCGCATTCAATTTTTTTGCATAATACTGCGTATACTTCAATTTAGAATTATATAGTTCCGTCTAGATTTATGTAGAGGACACTGGATTACACATTCAAAATATTTTGAAAAAGTTTACTAGAAAACTGAAGTTAGCAGGCCTATAATTTTAATTTCTGAAAATATTAATTTCAAACATTATTTTATTAGGTAGTTATGCCACATCATAGAAGTAGAAAATATTTAACAATAAAAATGCTGCAAATAAATGCTATACTTAATTAAAAAAAGAGTAATCCGAGTAGATTAACTTTCGCAACATCAAAAGTGTAACTCGAGCAATCGTCGAACTTTGAAATGTTAACTTTTTTTCAGTGGAGAAAAATAAAATTATATAATGGCTATAGTTTCTTTATTATTATTATTATCTCATAAAATAATTTATTTGGAAAACTGCCTTTGAAATAGCCTAAAAAAAGCAAATGTTATTTTCAAGCCCCTAATATTCACTAATGATCTTCTAACAATAATCCTACCTTCTCTTTTCCGGAATTACAGTTGGACCTCTATATAACGTAGTCACCAAATCCCGGGAAAAAGTTTATTACATGAAAAATTCGTTACGTAGAGGTTCATCTTTTAGTATACTTTATAAACCACATAAAACAAATTTTAAATTCATAAACACTATATATTAAAAAAAGTAATTACTCCTACTTTTTTTTAAAATTAATGTATGTTTATTTTATGCATCTTACTCATCAAAAAATAAAGAAAGAAAGAATAACTACAAGGAAAACAAGAAAAGGGAATGTCGTAGAATTCACTGTATTTTCAATACTAAGAAAATAATTTTATACTAAAATTAACGAATTTTAAAGATATTTTATAATTTAAAGCATACAAGTAATATTAAACATACATTACTTTATAATTAAAACACGGGGACACGGTACAACTCCATTGATGGTGAAAGAGGATATCGAAGGTGTTTCTAGTGAACTGGGCAAAGGGGGTTAAAGGTTGCACTTTAGGATCAAATAAAACCATGTCAAGATTTATGACCACCATAAAATATTGTTAAAGAGAGGATAACTTGAAACTTTTTCAGAAATACTTTTAAAAAAGGGAGAATAAAAATTGAATCACAAAAGAAAACGTTCGTTATATAGAAAATGCACTTCGATATAGATAGGTTATTTTACGAAGAAAATCGTGACGTGTTCAAGGTTCCAGGAAAAAGTACGCTACATATAGAAAAATTCGCAATAAAGAGGTTCGTCATGTAGAGGTTCGACTGTATATATCTGTATTAGAAGGAGGCCAATTAATTTTTAATATTGTAACATCCTGTTATAGTATATACATGTATATGTGCATATATATATATATATATATATATATATATATATATATATATGCATATATATTTTTATATTAGTGACGACTTCAAAATTTAGTGGGGTGGTAGCTCTAGGAGAAATCTGAGCTTGCACCTCATTATTAGAGATTCCACATCACGCCAAATTGAAAACTGTGAGCCCCAACACATTTAACGTGCATTGACCCTCCTAAATGATACGGCTTCATTGGTACCAAGACTCGAGAGAGAACTCACGACTCGACGGCCCCTTGTTTGTAACCTCGGCTACTACGACCATGTGTATGTGTACATGTCTATGTGTAATTCCGCAATAGCCGAGTGTGTGTATATGTACTCAGCTATAAATAAATATACATATACCGTTGCATTATATATACCATATAAATATATGTGAATGTGATTACTTTTTTTATTTTTAAATTGATTACCTGTATGGTCTACTTGATGGAAATTAAAGAGTTTAAATGTGGAAAGAAGTGTGTGTGTATGTGTGAAAGATTTTATCCGTAAGTTCAATACGCAATGTTTTGTTTCTTGATATTATTATTTAATATGGAAACCAAATACAACGTTTCTTTTAGCTCTTAATGACATAATACTAAATTTTACATGAAATAATTTACATTGAAACTACATTTTAACAATAGCAGTGAAGCAGAATAAGAACGTTAAGTTAAGTTTGTTAATTTCTCATTTAAACTTAAGTTAATATAATCCAGACAGTTAATTATATAAATTCTCTTTGTAAGCACTGGATACTTAGAAATTGTAACCATTTTTAGAGAAAAGTGCTTTTATAAATTTTGTAGAGAATAATTACTTTCTTCTCGTAATCGTTAACATTACCAGTGGCAAAAAAAACAACTCAAAAGTGTTTTCTGCTTTCTTTTTTTATCTTAAATATTTTCCAGTGAAATGAATCGCTATCATTTGTTGAGAAACCAGCAAAACATTTTGATACTATAAATAAAATACTTAAGAGGTTTTGAAAAGTATTTAATTTCGTTTGTTCTTAATTTTTTTTGTGGGGTGGGGGTGTCAAATATTTAATCCCTTCGTCATAATTCTTGAAAATTAAAGAAACGGAAAAAGTGTCTAAGTTTGTTTCTTTCTCTTCATATGAACAGTGTTTTTAAAAGAATATATTTATATACTTTCAAATAAGTTTTTAATTAAATATTTAAAGAGGGCTATATAATTCTTAAGTAAATTATGTGATATTTTGATTTGCTGATCAATTGATTGTTTGTTAACGAGAGCTATTGATATATCTCATAATTTTGAATGACAAGGATGACACTTGAGGTGGCACCCTATTCTCTAAGCATTCACACATGACAACGTGAGGAAATGCATTTCCGCTGCGGGTTTTTACCAGTACCAGACTTGAAATCTCGACTAAACTGAAATACCAACGATACCGGTCAAGAATTTGTGATCATGACTATTTGGCTACCGCCGTCCATTTGCTGATGAAAGTAAACATCAAAGGTAGGAACACCTTTTTTTTACGTTCGTTGTTAGCTTTCATAATAAACCCAGTAGAAATTCTAAATGTATATTTGTTTGTGTCGTATATTCATTAACTATCAATCTGTAAATCCAACCCTAAAGAATTTTAAAGGGAGTTGGAAACCTCTCTCTTTCTCTATACTGACAATGTTAAATTGGCTGTTTTCGTGGTACCTTTTCTCAAAATCTGTTTTATGTACATGCTTGAAATTTTTCATACTAATAAAGTACACATCTCTCATTATACTAAAATAAGCTTTTAGCTGATTTTGAATTTTTTAATAAATTATGAAATATTTTATTAAACATTGCAAAATTTGACCCATTTTTTACTTAAAAAATTTGTAAAAATTAAATTTTTGAGTTTTTTACAAAACGCTCATTTTAGTATATATTAAACATCATTATAAATAATTCATAAAAAATTTACATACCTGTGAACAGTAGTTTCTCAGAAAAGGTACATCGCCCATTAAAATTTACATTTTGAGATAAATTGATTTTAATGTATACAGTGAGACTTCTAATCGACTAGGAAATAAAAAAATAAAAGGCTCAATTTAAAATAAAAGATACATGTTTTGGTTTATATTAGTCGTTACACTTTTAAGCAAAAACTAAGTAATTTGTTTACAATTTTCGCCATTAAAATGGGCGTGGTCCAAATTGAATGATTATTTAAAAATACGTTTTAAGGGCTTCTAAATACCCTAGAAGTTAAAGTAAGGTATTTTTAGAAAGGTTACAATCGATACAGTTTGAAAATGTAAAAATCTCAAATTGTCAAAAAAATAATATTTTAGCTTTCCAACACCCCTTAAAATATTTAAACCTTAAAATGTTTTAAACTCATCACGTCAGATAGAAAAAAAATAGCCCATGTTTTTTAAGACTGATTAGCGTATAACACGTTTCTCATAACATTTATATATTTTTCTGAATAAATTAAAGTACATTTTCCCCTACTTAATCTTTTCTCACAGTTTTATGTAGTGGCTTTACTCCAATGAATCATAGGAATGGCAAGGCACTTTTGGAAGTTTTGGCAGATTTTTATTCATTACTCTTTATTTTTTTTCTTTCGAGTAAACTTTATCTTCAAGACATAACAGAAAAAAGTTTTTAAAAAAGTAGAGATCATTCCGTTTAGGGTTGATGACCTTAGACTCTAGAAGCAGCCAACATATATTTAATTTGTTTTAAGATTAGGTGAAAATTTGCTTTATTTATTTTTTATTTTTTTTAACTCACTGATTATTAAAAATTATACGAAAGTAACATTTACCTTACAGTCAGGAAGTTGGTGCATTTTTGTTCAAAAAGTGGAATGATATAATGATTTTAAATAACTGAATGTAACTTGTTTAAAAAAATTATTTTTATTGGCTGCTTATATTACTTATACTTTATTAATTTAATGACTATAAATTCTCTCCACAATCAAGTAACTTAATGACAATGAATTTAAATACATATATTAATATTATTTTAGGCAACTAAAAATTATTTAAAAACATGAGAAACGTAAATGAAAAGATTCGTATTTTAACCACTTCATACTTTAAAAATTTCGCATTGCGTAATTTCTTTTGTTTCATTTAAATTTACAGTGCATATTTAAGCAGTTTTAATTAATTTACCGTAGGCATACGGCAACCAAGGTTCAATTGTCTATCTGTAGTGAGCTCCAACTCTCTCGCTTCAACTAACATCTAGAAAAATATGTATTTTAATAATTTATTGATTGTCGGCTAAGCGACGCAGTTGGTTTGTTGCTCGCCTTGTACGTCAAGGGCTGCTGGTTCTACCCTAGCCCATGTCGGTGGATTTTTCTTGATGCAGGAAAACGACAGCGTTAGTGTCGTATGATTATGTGGTATGTTAAGGATCCATAGAGTGCCTGTTAGGCTTAGGTACTCTTGGCAAAATTAAACTTCCTAGAACCATTTCACGGTACTATAAATAGCCGTCGAGCCTCAAGTCCTCTCGTGAAGTTGGTGGAACGGGAAGAGAGATGGAAGGCCACTGACAATCATCAGGTGTCCTCTCTCAAAATTGGGGTGGAAATTAGCCCAATCGTTCTGTCACCTGTATGATGCTCAAAGTTACGGTTAACGATAGGCGTCACTTAGCCCTTTACCGTGATGAATTTCGTGGGTTCTCGATCTGGCCTTTGCTGATCAGGTGGTATCAGTGACAACAAAACGATTTCGCATCGCCAAAGCTCAGGTGCCTTGCTCTGGGGAGGAAACTGTGCATCCAAATTACATTGCGACGATTGGTATTCCACGTATATGGTGCCACGCTAAAAAGGGATTCCAGTTCCCAGGGAATGTACTAGGTCTGCAATGGTAAATACCAATCCGCAGTCCCATTGGAAATAAAAAAAATAATTGATTAATTTGAAGACCCTGCTTTGTAAATGAACCATGACATTTGCAGACTAGAATTGCTATTTGAAGTGATCTGAAGTGAGAAAGTGAAGGACATTGAGATTGTAATTCTAATGATATATGTCTGGGGTTGAAAGAGGATTTGCAGACTGAGAGATCATTAGTAAATAGAACTGTTGAGCAAGATAGTAACTTTTGAATCCACGAGCAACATTTGTCCAGACTTATTCTGGAGTTGAAACCTGTGTGGCTACATGTATGAAGCAGATAACACAAACATGTGCATGCTTCTCTTTAATTTTCAAAGATTCTTTTAAGAGTTAAATGAGCCTTTATTATTATTTATCAGGATTTAAGTTTAATTTCACTTTCATCGAATATTATCCATAAAGATATTGTTATTGTATTGAATAAAAGTTGTTGAGTTTTATAATGCTTCTTGATTCGTGCCCTCACCACATTAATACCAACTTAAGTTCGTTTCACATGCAATAAAAGTCTAACCAAACATTCTTTCGGGTATTTTAATACGATCGAAATATTTAATATTAATTATTTTTGAAGGAAAACGAAACGTATTAATTTTATGAAAATACACAAAATTTGAAACTTAAGTGCAATCAATAATATACTTTTTTTTAAAAAAAATTGCATTTACATATGTATATCTACTAAAGTTTTGTTCCTGGAAAACAAAGAACTAATAATGTTTGTTTAAAAATCAATACAAATATTTTATGAAATATTTTCCAAACATTCCTTAAAAACCTTACTTAATGGTTTGTACCATACAATTTTTGATTGAGTAATTTAAAAATATCATACCATGAGTTAACTGAAATAATTAATGTTTAGATTTAATTTTCTTTTAATAAGTTTTAACTCTACAATTTAAACTTAAAATTTTTTTGAAAAATATGCAATAATTACCTTCACTATGATGAGAGAGACAGATCTCAGTTCATATTCATTTTATGTGAGTTAAATATATTAAAAAGTTGTACTTTTTTGCATTGAAATTTACTACTTCTATGTATTTCCGTGGTGACAAAATACAAGATGCACAATCAATATTTTTTTAAGTTCTTTAAGTCCAATTGTTGAATATTAATAAATGTTCGATTGTTTTGAAAAATTCCATTAATTTCACTTTGTTTTACTTAAGCAATATCTCTCTTTCTCTCTAAAATATATGATCTTTATTAAATTTATCTGGGTATTTTCAGATATTTAAGTTTAAATAAAACCATTTTAATTATGTATAAGAATGTTTTTATATGAATTATTTCGAATGGTAACAGTGGTAACTTCTATAGATATTTAGGATTTAGTAACGATGTACTTCGTAACTTAAGAGTCGCTGGCAGATGACAAAGGGTGTTCATCAGTTGATACTTCGCTCTCTTAACTTCTCCAGAACTCTGCGAAAGGTTGACCGATTGTTTATTAATACCACAGTCAGAAGCAACATGGGGAATAGAAGCAGTATATCTCCTTACTTTTATCCACGTTTCAAATTATTACCCCACTCTCCAAACTTTTCTACTACGCCTAAGGGGGAATGTAAGAACTTTCAACCTTAATAGATTTAACGTACATCTATTTTTCTGTTCAATGGAGTCATTAGTGGCATCAGGATTTAAACACAAGAAAATAGTGCAATAACGCTGCTTACGATCTCGCAACCATAACCACTTCGTTACTACGGTCGCAGATCTAGAGAAGACATTGAGCACACTTTCATTTAAAGTGTAGCAATCTTTATAATTCGTGAAGAATATTTACTGAAACCAGGATTTCAGCCCTAAACTTATGTTGAACTTTCAACCTTAACTCCTGGGCAATTTTAATCCTTATTTTGGGTAAAACTCTGTTACACAATATTTTTCTTTTAGCTACTTCAGAGGCTTATTTATAGAATTACTGCTTAGTTCCTGGTAAATCCCCAGTTCACAAATCATTTCAAACATGACTCTAATGTATAACAATGAAGACTAATGTAATTTTAGTTTAAACACTTCCTCAATATTCGATTGCAACATATTCTTCAAATTAGGAAAATGATGTACTAACTCATAAAATTCATTTTTTTTTATTAATATCGCACTTTGTGGCAACACCAGGGCTATTGGTGACAGACTTTGTAACTTTGTCGCTCAGTTAGAGGACGAAGACGACACCTGTGAGCTGGCATCTTACTCTCCGAATTCCCTTACCACGTGGATTTGAGAATTTCGAGGACCTCTACACAACGGATATTTAGAAGTATTAAGACTCAAGAGCCTTACCTACGGTTTCGCGACCATTACCACTAGATTCTGCTGTCATGCTAGATTCCATATGGTTATTAACGTCACTTGAACCTTAATTTTAAATAAACGAGGCATTTTACCAACAAAGTAATCACTTGTAATATTTTAAATATAATTAAAAAATAGTTTCCTAAACAAAGTAATACTTGTAAGAAGCAAAAAATCTATTTTTTTTTTCATTTTTACTTCAAACATTAAAAACTATTAATTTTATTACGCTAAACTCTTACCAAGAACATCATTAAAAAGTTAAAAAGCAATTAAGAACACAAAATAATTACATTTAATAATTAAACTAAAATGTAAATAATTTTAAAAGTTAATTTTAAAATATTTAATTTCTCTTATTACAGAATACATTTATTGCATTTGATTCACAATTATTAAAACTCTTTCCTCTCTCTAAGCAAAATAATTCTAATCAATTTAATTTAAGGCATCCAACTAGGTTCGGAGACCAATTTTTCAAAAATTGATTTCAGAAAAGTTTTATTGTTTTAAAGAACATAACTAGGCTCAACGAGTCATAATTATTAAATAAATAACATGCATCACCCTTTGATTTTGAAAAAAATATTATTTTTATGAAATTTCGGCATAGTTTTCAAAGTTAAGAAAAATACCATAAATAAAATTGCATTGGATATAATGCAACTCTTATTGCATTGATATACTTCTTGGTCAATTTGAAGTGTCAGAAACCGCAGGGTAAAAAATATTTTCAGAAATAATATTTTGTAAGTATTTTAATTTAATGTTAAAGATTATTCATGCAAATTATTATATGTTCTAAGCTAAAAATTGCTGTAAAATGTGATTAAATGTAACCATCCGAAAACCTGCGGCTAGTTGCACTCTAAAGGGCATGTATCATATAAATTTCACTGAATTTGATTGGATTATTTTGGAGATATCTCGTTTTTCGTGCACATATTATCGTAAAAATTTCATTCTTCAAAAAACACAATAAGAAATATTCTTACACGCTATAAAACAACTTAAAAACGCTCTAGTTTTACATATTATCTGTATTCCTTCTTCCTCAATATTTACACAAATCTTTTTTTTTAATGGTCTTTATAATAAACACCTAAGACTCACTCTTTCAACTTAGTCAAATACCTTAATGAACACCGAAATATTTTTCTGCTAAGTTCCTTAATATAACATTTATGATTATTTTAAATAATGTGTAGATATTTCGGAAGAATAAAAAAAACTCACAACTACTTTAAAGTGAAGTATTATTATCGAGAACTACGAAAAATTCCAATTCTCTTTTCATGCACACTTTGTTTAAAGATAAAGTTCATTTTCAAGTAGAATTCTGGAAAAATTAATGCGACGCACGTGACATGCGGCGTCTTTTTATCTCCATGTAAAGAAAAATCAACAATAGCATTAATTTAATTTCTTCCTTTGCGGTAAAAGGTAGACTAGAAGACAAATATTTGTTTTCGTGATCTTAAGAACAAATCTACTTGTTTAAAGATAAGAAATACTGTTTCCACTTATCAACATGCTTCTCCTGTTCCAATTATTTTCATTCAAAGTTTGTTCTTACTTATGTTTTACATTCTGAAAAGGAAAACTAAACATATAGTAGATATTTCTTATTCATTTAAGAGTGAGGTAAGTTTTTTATATGTAAAATATTAAATATATATATTTTTTCCTTTATTCATGTAGCTTACCTTTTTCTACCTCTCAAAACACAGAGAAACAAGTAATATAAAAAAAATTAAGTCAATTCCAACTTAGGTCAACTAAGAAAATTTTACTTTTAGTTATTTTTTATTAATTAGTTACAATTAATACAAATATGTATATGCATATGACAGAATCACAATATTAAATGACAAAATAGAAAGCGATTTTCCTTGAAATTTTCCATTTTCCTTTCTATACATGGTGTTGGACTAATTTTTTTGTTTGTTACTATTTATTTTTTAATTAAATTGAATTATAGTTATAAAATAATTATAGTAAAAAAAGATCGCATTCTCAGAAATTACACCACCCCGGGTGAGATTTGAACACACGACCTTTGGATTAGAAGTACAAAGCTCTCTCTCTCTCTCTCTATCCATTGCGCAATAAGTTATGATTTTCTATTCTATAAATGCTATTGGGCTATTATTTTTGTTTGTTGATATTTATTCATTTTTTGATTTAATTACTGAATTAATATTTGAGAAAATTATTAAGATCAAGTATCATCCACTACAAGTTTTAAAAATGTGTTTTTGAACTTATATGGATGAATAGAAAGTATTTTATTAACGATTGCGCAAGATATATATTCAAATACCTATAAAACCTAAGAATAACATGTCAGGCTAGTAGGAAATATTAGCCACAGTAGTACAATAGCAAACTCCTGGCCTTATATATATATATATATATATATATATATATATAGGAAAAGCGTGAACTAGTAGTAAGAATTGAAAAAAATCGAAATTTAACTGTAATGATAAAAGTATTCAATAAAAATAATAAATTGAAAATTGTGCTACGCTAAAACTACTTAATGTTACTAAATACCAACTTCTTGAAACTAATAGCAATCATAAAGTAGTTTTAGTCGAATATTTAATGATAATGGAAAGGAAACTTAGTTCAAGGTTCGGAATATCAATAGGATGTCTGGTAACAGTTTAAATGAGATTGTTTGATTTCACGGGTTAATTTAGTGTCTACTCAGGATTTTTTTTTAATTTTTCGTTTAGCATTTACGTAAGAAAATACTTGTACTTTTTCTCACATTACGGAAAACTAATTAAAAAAAATAGTAGCTCTTAATACAAATCTTTTCTTACAATCTTTTTACAAATCAAATATTTTTCTTAATACTTTAAATGCATTTGGAATTTGAATTTTTAATCCATGATGGATATTACTTTATAAGTGAATAAAATTAAATTTAAAATAGTTGGAGTGTGTGTGTCTTAAAGCAAGTTTATAGCTAAAGAAGTATTTTTTCCATAAATACACCCGACCTTTAAATAATTATTATATAACTGAAAGTTTTCTGAAAATAAAAATTATTTGCTTAAATTTCTGATATTTCAACTCAAATTACAACTGATAACTAACGTCAGGATTAAAAACAAACAACAAAATTATCAATATTTGGAAATAAAAAATACTTTCAACACAATCTAAAATTTAAGTCAAATTTTCAATAACAGGAGAAACGTTATTTCATAAATATATATTAAAAAAAAAATAACTATGCTTTTAAATGACTCCCAGCTTACAATTTACTGTTGGAAAAAAAAACTAGTCGTGATTTTTATCATGCCTTATTTCTTTTTGAAAGCCTTTTTTATATTTGCTGATTATCTGTTTTAATGTACATTTTGATAAACAAGTACAGTATAAAAATGAATAAAAGCCAAACTACTAAGAATCAAGAAGCCGAATTTCTAAGTTTATAACGGAAATTACAAAACGATCGCTAATATTCGTAAAACCGAAATAGTTCTCAATAGATACCGAAACGAAGTTTTGCATTCTAAAGATTCGTGAAATTTTAAACGTCCCAAAATAGAACGTTCCAAGATCAGCAAAAGGATAAACTAAGGCTCTGACGTTTTGTTTATTTGACTAAAGATTCTTACAGTGTCGAGTAGCGTTCTTATGATTGCCTTTTCTGAATATCGAAGGCTCCATTTCTTAAGCTCTGAATAACCCGCGCGTGGGAAGAGCTTTAAAGTTTGCAGTAAAATAACACTTCATAAAAGGAGTTACCTCACAAAGGCATTTATTTTTATAGATTTTAGAGGAGCAGCTTTATAATAAACTAATTTTAACGTCTCTCATAAATGTATGGCCAGTAAAATTCAAAACATTTTTGAATTTTTCATTGCGATGTTGCGCAGAATAAATGTTTCTTATATTTTTATATAGAGTAAATGTATGTTACGAAAGATTGGAGTATGTGCAAAATGTTTTATCTCAATTAAAATACTGTCAGACCTACATTTAAAGAAGTCGCTAAATACCGAAAAAAAGTCCGCTATATGGAAAATTCGTTATAAAGAGGTTCCTCTTTCAATATACTTTATAAATCATCTAAAACAAATTTTAAATTCTTAAACACTTTATACTGAAAAAAAAATAATTATTCACACCTTTTTATAAATTAATATCTATTTATTTTATCTATCAAAGCCATAAAAAGGAAGAAAAACTGCAAGGAAAACACAAGAAAAAAGAATGTCGAGGAATACATTATATTTTCAACATTAAGAAAATTATTTTTATATTAAAATTTATGAAGTTTTTTTAGAAACATTTTCTAATTTAAAGGATACAAGTAATTTTAAACATACGTTATTTGTATAACATTATTTATTTATCGAAGATGTTTCCAGTGAAAAGGATAATGGGGGTTAAAGGTTGCACTTATTTTATGAAATACCCAGAATTATATTGCTCTCGGCGAGTTAGGCATCTAATAAATCCAGTTCAAAATTTATGACCACCATAAAATGCGTTGAAATATAGAATAACTTGAAATGTCCAGAAATACTTAAAAATGGAGAGGAAAAAAATTGAATCACAAGGGAAAAAGTTCGTTATATACAATATGTACTTTGCTATTGAGAGGTTATTTTACGAAAAAATTCGTGAAATGTTATTGGTTCCAAGAAAAAGTTCCCTATATAGTTCGCTAATATAGAGGCTCGTAATATGAAGGTTTGACTGTAAAGGTTTATGTTTTAGAGCATTTAATGTAAAAGCGATATTTATTTAACAACATATTCATTTATTGCAGAACGAAGAAGGTAAATTCATACTTGATATTTTGCAGGAAATACTTATGCCTTCTTTTTAAGCATTAGTATCAATGCATTAGATCAATATTATTAAAAGGTACAATCTACTTAAATATAGAAAAAAAATATTTAATGAGTTTTCAATACGGGTAATATTTTATCACAATTTCATGTAAAATGTATCTCTCATATGAACTATATTGAAGAGTTTTAATCACAATAGAAAAAGTAAATCAAAAATTTTCAATAGCTCTTCAAAAAAATATCAATAGATTTATGGGTTAGACTTGAAAACACTAAATTAATTATAAGAGTAGTTCGTAAAAAGATTTTAATTTTTGCTGAATTAAAAATAATGATTACATTCGTAAATTTTTCTGATTTATTTTTAAATATTCTGGAGAGTATCAATTTTTTTTATCACAAATTAAGTTTATTATAATACTATCAAAAGAAATTATTAAATTTTTTGAGGTAATAATTTCATCCAACAATGTATAAATCAGAGCATAGAATAATACTTTAATAAACTTACTCATAAATGTGTTAAGGAATTTAAACGAGAAACGTATTGACTTATTTTTATCAAAATAAATCAACAATTATAATTAATAAATTAACACAAATTTAAGGCTGTTAAAATTTTATATCCATATATTATGAAACAATGTAATGTTTCACACCATTCTTTATCTTGATATCCACGATTATACAATTATTTTAGTAATAAAGGATTTAGAGAGGATTCTTTTTCTTCTCTCTCTCTCTATGTCTCATTCGTACAGTAATACTTCTATTTTATTCTTTATTAACTTCTTTCAACGAGAAAATCAACCTATCTTTTAAATTTTGGATGATTACTAAATATAATATGTATATCTACGCATTATTTTATGATATACAGTAGAATCCCGAACACTCGGCACTCGATAACCTGACAGTTTGGATAACACGACTACACCCATGTAGGTCAAAAAATCCTCACGTGTAAACCCCGTAGCCAATATTTGCAAAGTCGGCCACTTAATGCTCATTATAGACAGAATTTTGTCTTCAGTAAGTATTTTTTGAGGCGTATCTGATCAGGTAAATTAATGTACACTATGCATTCCTGAATTTTCATTTTCCATAGTAAATGCCTTATATCTCCATAAAGAGCGAATTTTTTCTTGGTTTAAGGGTATTTGGGTAGTTTATTTTTCTGTTACATTATGAAATAAACAATACATACAAATGTAGTACAATATTTTCTGAGGAAACACTCGTACTTATTCTTTTTCAATCGCCATTTTCACGAACTCGACCACCCTTCGTTCCACATTAGGCCGAGTCTTCGGTACTCTACTATACTTAGGTTTATTTTAATATATCAGTTTATGCATGAAGTATGTTTTAAGTTACCTTTTTTGCTACTCTAAAGTTGAATAATTTGCAACGGATGTTTATGAAAATCTATATTTTTATCCCAAACTCAGTGGTGCAAAAGACCATGAGTGCCAGAGCTTACTGTGCCCATCCCAGTATACGTGACAATGGGGCACTGAGGTGCATGAACAGATGTTCCGATCAGGTGGTCAGTCTGAAGCGAGACCCTAGTGTTTAAATCCCCAAGCAAGCTTGGTACTCATTTATCGATCCAATGCAGTAGGGATGTAAGGTTGAGTCGACCTTGCCCAGCCCGGGAATAAAACCCGTACCTGTGGCGTGGAAGCAGGACACGCTACCATTCAACTACCGGGCGCTTGTATTTTTTTATCCCACAATTCTTTATTATTCTATTTTAATTTTTCTTAATTCTATTTTATTTTTATATCTTTTATAAAACTGATTTAGTTAATGTACTTTTAATATTTTATATACAAATATTTTAGAAACTTGTATTTACTTTTGATAGGATTTTTAAGATTAACATAAATGTGAATCTCTAATTACATTTTACTGAAATAGAAATAACATGCTTAAGAGTCGATGAAAAACCTAACTCATGTCACACATAATTTTTACGATTTAGAAATAGATAAAAAAATAAAATATAAAGTTAATCCAGAAAACATACATTGTATCTTAACTAATATAATATTCACTAAATTTCATTAGACATACTGCATGTTTAGATAATAAACATTTTGGTAAAAAATTATCAAACTCCACGGTCACATCATCGAAATTTTCTCATAAATTCATTTTTTTTTCTTTCTTGTGTGGCAGTAAATTATTTTATTCTGTGTTAATCAACAATAGGGGGCTAGCTCTGATTTCTTGCTAAAAAGATTTTCTAACACACCTGACTTCTACATTAATGTTAAGTAAAAATCCAAAATAAAACAACAGAATAGATTCTTTTTAATGATACATGACATATGTATTTATTTACTATGCATTTTTTTTTATTTTGGCAACAGTCTTAAACTGCTTAATGAGAAAGAGCAGTGTGACATATTTGATGACATCAATTGGAAACTAAAATATCTTGCGTAAAGTAAACATTCTAAATGTTTATTTATATTTCGAAATGTTTTTCCCTTAGATAAAATGTATGTCACTTTGACACATTATAATTACTTAATTATGTGTTATATGTTCTTTCAATTATTCGTTTCTCCAACAAAGTTGGCACAGTTACTTAAAAGTAGTCAATTATTTGAAAATAGTCCTCAATTTTTTTAACCGAACAATATTCCGAATTATTGCATTATTTTTTTTATTTTTAAAAGAAATAAAATAATGCTAAATATTACATAATCATTTATGGATCATACATACATGTCTTCTTAGCCAATTAAACAAAATCCAAGCCAGAACTTTACATGTACACCGTATATGAGGATTTCCTCGAAAGATAGTTAAAATTCTTCATAAATCAATGAAAAATTTGTAATTGTAATAAGAGTTTATCCAAGATTTCAATGGGAAAAAACATCTTTCTCTCTTCCAGATGAATTAAATTTAAGGATTTATGTTTTAAATTTTATTATTTTGTGTGGAGAATTTTTTTTAAACCCGCTCTCAACCTACATATAAAAATTCAATATTAAAAGCTGAGTTAAAATTCGTTTTTTTACGACAACAAAACGAATAAAGTACTTTTCTTAGGAATATTGATAAATTTTCTCAAATAAAAAAAATCAATATTTATGAACATTTGAGAAATTTATTCAATTACAGACCTATTATGGTATGGCATATACAGATAAAGTATTTTTGAGTTCCTCCTTAGAAATTAATGTAATTAATAGACATTGCATACGTATTAACGCTAAATACAATCATTATATT
The DNA here is from genome assembly GCA_019973935.1 of Trichonephila clavipes. NCBI lineage: Eukaryota > Metazoa > Arthropoda > Arachnida > Araneae > Nephilidae > Trichonephila > Trichonephila clavipes. The sequence continues at coordinate 625,803 of BMAU01002412.1, read as the reverse complement.
AAAATAAAAAAGTAGAAATTTAATATTTATTGTCGTTAAATACACATAATTTAATTTAAAATCCCATAGGTATAAGAATTAGTGATTAAAAAGAAGCCATTTGGGATAAATTGTGTCCAATAATAGGCAATTTTATTGAAATGTTCATGTATTACAAAATTAATATGGATTATATTAAAAACTTTAATGAACATTTCATCATTTCATGTTATGATGAAATTAATATGGATTGTTTTAATAACATGCAATGATGAAATGTTCATTAAAAGTTTTTAAAAAAACCTATTTTAACGTTTTATTTTTACAATATATTTCGAAATGTCACAAAATTATATCATGTAAAGTATATTTACACTAAATATATTTTTTATAAAAATATCATGCAATATAAAGAAATTACTCTAGTTATGTTTTATTGTAATTGCATTATAATAATTTTGTGAAGTTATGTTTAAAGAGTGAGAGTAAATGATAATTTAAAGTGGCATAAATTTTATTTGAATAAGAAATTTGTAAAGATATCCCACAAAAGTGGAAATTCATTGTGAATTCTGAAAGATTTACTGCTACATTTTTTTCTAGTGAATTCCAAGTGATAAATAAATATGTTATAAGTGGTACATTTATAATAATACATGTAAAAATAACTTATGTTATAAGTGTATATATAAATCATAATAGATAACTCCTAGGGATCGTATCCAAATTTCGCTTACCAATTTTCCGCAATGGGACCTCAGCCTTGTAAAATATACCTCACTGAGGTGACGATCCCCTAGAAAATTTCAATCCGAGTTGTTTTCGAATCTTAGGGATAGTAAAGTGCTGCCGCTAAACTGCGATCTTTAAAAGCGCGCCGAAATGACCGAACTTGAGTCTCCGGAGGATCCGTCCCACAGCGTCACCTCACGGCTATTCGAGACAACTACTAGGAGTCATGGGAATTAATGGTATCACATAGTATTTGTCGTATCTACTTTAGAATAACCAACAAAATTGCTTCGATCTTTTTTTATCGCTTTTTCGAACGTATGAGTTTATATATAGATAGAAGTGAACCTCGTAAGAGAAGGTGGGAAGTGCGTTTAAAAGTGTCGCTGGTTTATTAGTTGCAATCACTTTTTCACTTGCAGAAAATGTATTTTAGAAAAACTAAAAATATTCTTTCGAGCAAGGAGCGATGGAGAGAAGTTATTTATTTAAGTTTACAGAGATCAATCAATGTCTGAATCATAGGGTAATGACCCCCAAAAATCAAATAGAAATTATTTAAAAATAGAGAAGCTTTTACGAGGAAAAAAACATTTTTATTTTGATTTTGCTCAAAATATTCATTTTTGAAAACTTAATTATTCTTTTATTTCTACAACGTCAAGTCCTATCTTACTTTTCTTATGATTTTGATGTACTACCGCGATAATCGTTCGGTATCAGAAGATTGAGTGAAAAAAATTTATCAGCAGAATTTTCCTTTTATATAATGACCTAATCAATTTCAAAATTATTTGAATGTTTTATAAATTTTTGAAATTGTGATGCAGTAGCATGACAATCTGTTAGTCTCAGAATATTTAGTGTAGAATATATATATATACATATACACGTAAGGGTATTGTAAAATTTTAGTGTTTGCTAAGAAACAACCGATATATTTGGATAAATTTATTCCACATATTAATTAATTCTTTTGTACATAATGTTGTAAATTACACTTATTGATTTTGATTTGTTTTGTTTCAAAAGGTTATATATTGAAATAACTCACACAATAAGGAAAAAATAGTCTCACAGTTCGATCAAATTATTTTACCTAAAAGGTTACAGTGCATGGCAAAAACACTATGATGTTATGACTATTTATAGGAATAATATCCTATCGTATGGCACTGTTAAAATATTGAAAAGAAATCTTTAAGCCATCCACTTGTCCCTTACAGATGACCCAGGAAATGGAAGGTTATCATTCATGGACGACATTGCCAAGGTGAAGAAATTAGAGGACTTTATTCCATTAGACTGTGAGGAGTCCCCATCTAAATAATCATGACCAACCTTAGTTATGTCAGTTTGTGTAAAATTATTCGCATATCAAACAAGTAATATGAAAAAAAATTGAGTCAATTCCTACTTAGGTCAACAAAGAAAAATTTTATTTTAGTTACTTTTTATTAACTAGTTACTATTATTATAAATATGTATATACATATGAAAAAGTCACAATATTAAGTGACAAAATAGAGAAAGTGATTTCACTTGCATTTTTCCATTTTCCTTCGTATATAGGGTGGTGAACTATTTTTTTGTTTATTAATATTTATTCATTAATTAAATTTAATTATTCTAATAAAATAGCATAATAAAAAAGAAATCACATTCTCAAAAATTAGGCCAACCCAGGCGGGATTAAACGCACGACCTTGGATTAAAAGCCCAACGCGCTATCTATTGCCCTAGAGGGACACAACGAACGAGTTTCCTTTCTATATATGCTGTTGATGAATTTCACGGACCTTGATCTGACGTTAACATCGATCACGTTGTATAAGTAACAAAAACATCTCTCTATTACTTTTGTTTGATACTATTTATTCATTTTTACTTTGATTAATTAACTAATATTTGTAAAAACTGTATTAACATCAAGTCTTATCCACTGCAAGTTTTAAAAAATGTATTTAAACTTGATATATATATATATATATACAGTCGGGCCTATATAAAACGAAGTCACTAAATCCCGGAAAAAAGTTCGTTATATGGAAAATTTGTTACATAGAAGTTTCATCTTTTAATATACTTTATAAACCGCATAAAAAAATTTTTAAAGTCATAAACACTATATATTAAAAAAAGAAGTTATTAACACCTTTTTTAAATTAATATATGTTTATTTTTTATATATATCTTACCCATGAAAAAATAAATAAACAAAGAAAACTGCAAGGAAAACTAGAAAAAAAGAATGTCGAAGCATTCGCGCGCTGTATTTTCAATATTAAGAAAACTATTTTATACTAAATTTAATGAATTTTAAGGACATTTTATAATTTTAAGCATACAAGTAATATTAAACATACATTATTTTGATGGGACAAGTCCACTGAGGTTGAAAGAGGATATCGAAGATGTTTCTAGTGAACTGGAAAATGGGGGTTAAAGGTTACATTTCCTGTGGATTAAACGTCCAGAACTCTATTGCTCTCGGCGAGTTAGGATCTAATAAAACTAGTCCAAGATTTATGACCACCATAAAATGTGTTAAAAAGAGGATAACTTGAATTTTTTTCAGAAATACTTTAAAAAAAAGAGAGAACAAAAATTGAATCACAAAAGAAAAAGTTCGTTATGTAGAAAATGCACTTCGCTATAGAGAGGTTATTTAAAGATGAAAATCGTCAAATGTTCAAGGTTCCAGGAAAAAGCTCGCCATATAGAAAAATTCGCAATATAGAGGTTCTTTATATATAGGTTCGACTGTATATATATGTATAGGGAGAGAGTGAACTAAAATATAGTAGGAATCGAAAAAAGTCAGCAAGCTGCGTTCAACAATTCTTGACTCCTTTTCGGAAGCAAATACAATGCGGTCTATAAAAAGACGTGTTTTTAATATTATCAAGAAAGACGAAGTGGATTGTTTGAATAGCCAGTTAACTATGGAGGGGATTCTTCAATCTATCAGTATGATCTATAGACCAAAAAGACTCAGCAATCCACCTCCCTCTCCCCCTATAAGAAGGCTAAGGTCATAGAACTGACAACATGAATGGTGTCATTGAAGAGATGAAACAATGTATAACGCAATATGGTGTTTTACAATGACGAAATTTGAAAGTTTAAGAAACGCCGGGGAAAATATATAAGTCTGGTTATAGCTTAATGTATTAGCATAGCACTGCGAAACTGCATGATAGCTATTGGCGACGAACCAAGTAATTTTGAATCCCGGCCAATAGACGAGGACGACACCTGAGTTGGCTCTGCACTCTCCAAACTTTTACATCACGCCAACATGAGAAGGGTAAAGCTTCGACAAATTTACTCTGTATCATTCCTTCTAATGTGTATTCTTTTTTAATACGGGAAATTCCAATTTTCATGTTCATTATGAAAAAATTATAAAGTGTGCTAACGATTTATTTGCAAATGATGAATTAAATAACTTTGGAAAATAATTGCAAGATGACGAACGTCGAATGTTTCACTTGAATAGAGAGATAAAAAGTCTTTGTTTTTATCATGAATGTTAAATATGTTCATTGTTATTCTAATGATAAAGTGTATAACTATTTAAAAAGAAACTTTACTTTGTTGAGGACCATTACATGTAATAATGAAAATAAATGAGTGGGGTTTTAACACCATAAAAAAAGGAAAACCCTCAAAAGTACTAATATTGTAGTTAAAACTGTTATCATAATATCCTTAAGTAGTATTCATTCGTTCAATTAGTCAGGAAACGTAATTTTGTAAAATTTCGCACGTATTTCTACAAAATTAAATGCGCTTTAATACATTGAATCAAATTCATGCGTGAAATTTTTGAAATAATCTCTGAGGAGTATTATATATTTATACATTTTAAACATTTGTAGTAATTTTAACATACATAAAGAATGTTTTTTTCCAAGTATAGAAGTTTAAGTTGGCATTACTTTCCAAGATGGCGACCGATTTAACAGCTGTCAAGTGATTTATTCTCAGTTTGGTTTGGCAATTCATCATGAATAGACTCACGCCTGAACAACGCTTTCAAATTGTGCAATTTTATTTCGAAAATAATGGTCACACACACACAATTTTCATAAGCGAATTTTGTTTTGCGATGAAGCACACTTCTGGTTGAATGGCTACGTCAAAAAACAAAACTGCCGCATTTGGAGTGAAGCTAATCCACAAGTGTATATCGAAACACCGTTACATCCAGAAAAACTGACTGTTGGGTGCACTTTATGGGCTGGTGGAATCCTTCTTCATAAACGATGAAGGCCACAACGTTACAGTCAACGGTGATCAGTATAGAGCCATGATTACTAACTTTTTCATTCCTGAATTGAACAATCATGATGTCCAGGAGCTGTGGTTCCAACAAGACGGCGCAATATGTCACACAGCTCGTGCCACAATCGATTTATTGAAAGACACGTTTGGGGACCGCCTAATTTCACATTTTGAACCTGTGAATTGGCCTCCAAGATCTTGTGATTTAACACCGCTATACTATTTTCTGTGGGGCTATGTAAAATCATTGGTCTATGCGGATAAGCCACAAACGCTTGACCATTTGGAAGACAACATTCGCCGCGTTATTGCCGATATACGGCCACAAATGTTGGAAAAAGTCATCGAAAATTGGACGTCCAGATTGGACTACATCCGAGCCAGCCGTGGCAGTCCTATGCCAGAAATCAAATTTAAAACGTAATTTCACAAGATTATCTATCGAATAAAAAAAAATTCATGTCAATCGAATAATACATTTTTGTTTTATTGCAATTTAAAGTTCTATACCTCTAAAAAAACACCCTTTATATGCAGTCGAACCTCCATATTGCGAATTTTTCTACATAGCGAACTTTTTCCTGGAACCAAGAAACATTTCACGATTTTCTTCGTAAAATTACCTTCCAATAGCGAAGTGCATTTTCTATATAAAAAAAATTTCTCTTAAGATTCAATTTTTGTTCTTCTTTTTAAAAAAGTATTTCTGGACATTTCAAAGTATTCGTTCTATTAACTTATTTTCTGGTGGTTATAAATCTTGAAATGGTATTATTAGGTACCTAACTCACAGAGAGCAATATAATTCTGGGCGTTTCATACAAAAAGTGCAACCTTTAACCCCCTCCCCCCTTCATCCATTTCATTGGTAACATCTTCGATATCCCCTTTCACTCTCAGTGGAATTACCTCGTGTCTCCGTGTCCTTGAACTATTCTCTGTTCATTTGTAGAGTTGATCAGTCGTTCTGGTAACTTTGTTTCTCGTAAGTGTTTGAGCATCAAAGAAAAAAATTAATTCTTCAGAAAGTGGATATATAAACGTCAAGAGACTTTCCTTGCAGTTTTACTTTCTTTCTTCTATTTTTTTTTGATAGGTAAGATATATAAAATAAATATTTTATTAATTTACAAAGAGGTGCGAATAATTACTTTTTTGTTTAATATATAGTGTTCATGAATTTAAAATTTGTTTTATGTGGTATATAAAGAAAATTGAGAGATGAACTTCTATATAACGAACGAACTTTTTTTCGGGATTTAGCGACATCATTATATAGAGGTCCGACTGTATATATATATATATATATATATATATATATATATATATATATATATATATATATGCACGTATATATATATGCGCGTATATATATATACATACATATGCGTTTGCGCGAAAGTTTTAATCTCTTATTACAATTCAAACTTCTATTAAACTTCCTAATTTTAATCTCTGTTACATGCCGAGTTTTTTCAAGACGACTTTTAAAATAGAATAGCATGAAAAAGTATGTCTCGAGGTCGAACTTATCAAAACAAAAAGTAAAATGCTATTTGAGTCCATTTTACGTGACAGAATAGCGTGACACTTAAATCTTAAAAATTTGCGTCCCATGAGAAATTTTTCCGTCTTTTTCAACATAACTATTTTATGTGTCTAGTCTATGCTAAACTATTTTGTTTTCGGTGTAGGAAAATTACGGAAAATAACACGGAAGCAATTCAAAACACAAATGGAAGATCATATAATAAGAAAAACACTTTGATGGTAATGATTACCTGCAACAACTTTTACATCAATACTGTGTGTGTGTGTGCGTGTGCGTGTGTGTGTGTGTATGTGTGTGTATTATATATAATCAACAAGCTTTACATATTTAAAAATACCACGTGCAGAAATTTTAAATCCCATTAAATGATGTACACAGTCCATTTGTCTTTTTATATTTTTTTCTTCGCAAAATTTTATTTTATTTCAAATATTTCTTTACTCAAATGTTAGAGAATTAAATTTAATTTCTTAAGTTTTTCAATAACGAGAACAATTTTAAAAGTAAATTATGTGATGATCTGCTGTTACCTATGCCGCCTGATCGACAGTAACATCAGATCAAGGCCCGCAAAATTCATCGCGGATAAGGGCTAGATTTTTACATCCGTCGTTTGCCTTAATCTTGCGCATCATACAGGTGGCAGTACGATTTTGCTCGGTTCCACCCTAATTTTGAAGGAGAACACCCTGAAGGTGGTCAGAGGCCTTCCACCCCTCTTCCCCTTCCAGCAACCTCATGAGAGGACTTACGACTCGACAGCTATTTAGATTACCCTCATGCCGTGAAGGCCATATACATTTACAAATATCCATGTTTTTTTCCCCGGGATTTGAACCCAGGCTCTACGGCATCGCAGTCAGCGTTACTATACTAGAGGGGAGGCTATGTGACCATCTATTCTCCATAATAAGAATTATATCACAATTTGCATATGTTTAGGCAATAAATTGTCTTTCATTTGTTTCTTATCAATGTATGTGTGTGTCTCTGTATATAACGTATTACCATTTAATAACTACAGGTCATGTTAGTTAGGATAATGTGGATGAGATCTTATCACCCATAAATTGTAGATTACTTTCCAAATTTTCATATATTTTTTTCAAGTTAGGATACTGAAACTAGATTTGATTTATCACACAATTATTATCATTATACGCATAATTTCTTATCCCATCATCTACTTATATCATCGTCAGAGAAATTGTTCACTTCTGTGATACTTGCGCAAAATTAATCTTTTGCAATTGACATATAAGATACATTTGTTGCATATAAATACTATTTTTCTTCACAATTTTTATCCTTCTTTTCTTATGTAAAGATGGAATAAAGTTGACTAAAACGCACTTTTTTTTCCAAAGGATAAAAATATCACTGTTCTAAATTAATAACGTAACAGTGTGCTACGATGCAGTCATATATATCCAGGACCTGTGTATGTTACGTTTCCCGTAGATAAGTAAAAAATATTAGCATAGTGCTGAGACACCTTTTGCTTCAATAACCATTACTACCACCCCAGGGAGACGGACATTCACTAATTTTTCGAATGTTGTGCTAAAAGTGCATACCATTCTTGCAACACTTGTTAATCGAGTCAGCATTTTGAGGTGTTGTGGTTTAATTCGTAGTCGACGTTCTAACTCATCCTGAAGATTCAGGTCTGGGATTTTAGTAGGTCTGTCCAATTCCTGCACATTCAAACCATACCTTAACAGGCCGTGTAGTATAGACACAATTCTGCTGAAACAGGAATGGGTCTGCTTATTCACTGTTCCCTAAGTTACTTTCTCACTCCCTCACTACTTCACGAGTAAAAAAATTATTTACTTGTTTAAGTTATCGCAAAATCATTCATCTATGGGTTTTAGATAAATTTTAAAGTTTTGCTTAAGTTTTTGTCAATGATTTAGTGCAAAAAATAAGCGTTATTAAGTATGATGTACGAAGCAAGAAGATTTTAATTGAATTTGTATTTCAAGAATAACAGCCCTTAACTTTCGTTTTTTCGTTGAACTTTTAATTTGCGCTTAAATATAGCCTACATATCAGATGATGTGTGTGACTTATGTTAAAATCCCACTCTAAAGCATTTCAAGGGCGGATCTCTTCATTTTGAGCATCGGTAAAGTTCTGAGGATGACCCCTCTCCAAATTTCCACATTACGTCAACATGAGACTACGTCAGATTTCACGTGCTTCAGCCCCTCTACATGACGGGTCTTCTGTTGCATCAGGGCTTGAACTCACGTTTCATCGGGCACGAGTTCCTGACAGTGACCACTCGGCTACCTGGGCACCATTCGTGTCAGAAAGGAATAAAATTTTGAAGAGAGCACACAAATTCATTACAATTAAAAATATTTTACAGAAATCTATGGTCGAGTGAGTGAATGAATGTATTATCGTTGCTCTAATCAGTTACGCAGGGGCTTTTGGCGACCATGGCGTAATTTTTAACCGTGGTCAAATGACGTGGACGACACCTGAGATGGCACCACTCTCTCCTAATTACCACACCACACCAACGGGAGAACGTTTCAACTCTCGACAGATTTAACATGCATCGCTACCCTCCTCGGCGGGTCTTTAGTGGTACTGAACTCGAACTCACACGACATGCCTGCTATGATCCAATACCTTGACCACTGGGCTATCGCATCGCCTAAAACTATGGTTGAATGTGATGGGAAAAGTAGGACAACAGACTCTTTTTTTAATTTTATAAAAACACTTTATAGTAAGTTATTAACAATATTTATATTGCGTTATTTAAATATGGCATTGAATTCTTTATATAGATATATATGTACGTCATAATTCACCATTTAAATTTTCTGTTGTGAGCGATTTTACTTAATTTATGATGATCGTGAACCTTCCAAGGCATCGCTTGATAGTTAATTTTATTAGTTTACCTGCCTAAAGGGAAATATCCGCAACTTTATCTTCTCAAAAGCTAACACGTTGGCACATTTCAATATAAGATGATGCAATATTGCATCATCACTTATTCTGACCAATCACGGTATTTAGTACATGAAATAACATGATACGCAAAGCTTCCTGTTGGGAAAGATATAAAAAGCTGAGATCTCCTAAATATAAAAGAGCGCTTTAATGTGTGCCATGTTACTGATATTCACTTTATCACTTTATGTGTTTAAATAAAAAAAAAATGTTCATTTAAATTAAAGAAAAAGTCTCATCTCTTCTATTAAAATGTCCCAGTAACATGATTAATTCCAGTGAAATGGTCACACGCTTATATATTATGAGGAAATAATATTTATACAAAATAACGCAGATGAATGAAGCTCAGAGGTCGAATGGTAGCGCATCGCCCTTCCACACCACAGGTTCGGGGCTCTATCCTCGGGCTGGGCAAGATCAACTCAACCTTTCATCCCTTCAGTGCTTCGATAAATGAGTACTAAGCTTGCTTGGGGATTAAAACACTGGGGGTTTCGCTTCAGATTGACAGCCTGATCGAGACTTTTGCTCATGCACCTCAGCGCCCAATGGCCACATATACTGGGATGGGCCCAGTAGGCCTTGGCGCTCATGGGCCGTTGCGCCACTGAGTTTGAGTTTAAGTTTAACACCTATGAATAATAGTTTTTAATATTAAATACCATATAATTTTACAATTTAAGTTATGATAATTCGAAAATATATAAAATATGTAGTAAACTTCAATTAAAATTTTATTTATGAAATGCATGTAAGTTTTCAAACTGTATATGTGTGATTAATTTTTAAAAAATCTCCTATAAAACTAAATATTATTATATGGTATTCTTGATGACGTATACAACCGAAACTATTATAATTTATTTTAAAAAGCTGGAGTTTATTTTGAACAGTTTGCATAGGTAATCTAAACGTATATTGCAATAAGCAAATGTAAACATATATTGTATTTCATGTTAGTAAATTATAATATAATCCCACGACCGACTCAGAACCATTTAAGCGACCGAAAGTAGTAAGTTCCAGAAGAAAAAGCTGTAATTCTTTCTAAAAACACACTATGCTGAAATGCAGACATGTATATGTATTGACATTTGTAAAGTACCATTTTGTTATTTCTTTTCTGTTGTGTTGGAACCTGTCTATTTTGGTTGGTGTGGTGTTTTGTGAATGAAGGTATATTTCACAATTGTTGTACGCCCCCTCGTTGATAGGACACAGAAGAGATCGGTCGTCTTGTGTCTGCCACGGAAGCGAGCCCATAGGAAAAGAGACACACATTCCTCACCCTCCTTTTTCTGCCCTCCTTTTTTCTCCTTTATTTATTCTTCCAGCTATCGGTACTTCCACTGCCTATTATGGTCAGAGGGTAACTCGATAGGTGCCGCCACGTCACGTGGTACTGTGACGTACGATTTGCTTTCTCTTTACTCTTCATCTTCCTCTTCCCGAAGATTTTCCAAAGTGTTTAATTGTTTGAAAACTAATTTCTTCAAATCGGCTTCAGTGATGTTTAGATTTATTTCATAAAGAAAGTGGAATGAAGGGATGAATGAAGAAAGATGTTAGATGGGAGTTGTTAATCTGTATACTTCATAAGATGTGATATGTTAAAGTTAAGAAAATATTGGGAATAATAGAAATAATTCATTGATTTCACAGGATTTTTTTTCCTTTTTTGGCTATCGGATATTGATTCCCATGCCCTGTAGAGATCTCGGATACAAGAATTGAATTCAATTGATACAAAGCTGATTTTAGCAAATTATACTGATAAATTTATTCTGAACAATTCAGAGGCAATTTCTTTCCACGATAAATCAAGTCAGAATTCTTGATAGACTTTTCAAAATTAAGAAATAATATAAATTGGTTGAGATAAAAATAGCAAGGAAATAACTATTGAACTAAAATTACAGTAAACATTTTGAACACCACATGACATTTTCTTATAGAAATATTTGCATACAGTAGGAATAGACAGGGTTCTTTATAACCAACGTAAGAAGGATCGCTATAAACGTGTTCAGTATTTCATATTTCGTATACATAATCTGAATCTATCCTAAATTAAAAAATTATTTTATAAAGAAATAAAAACTTGTTTCACACGTTATATAATTAAAATATAAACCATTTCAATTTGCAATACAGGATTTTAAAAAAACGGACAATCACAATAATAAACAGTTTCATGCTCTTTTTATTAGACAGTTTAGCATGGTGATTTAGAAATTAAGATACTACTAAAATATCTCTCATAATGAATATGCTCATCCCCAACAGACTACGTATTGCTTCCATAACATCGCAAAGTGAAATCTATAAATTTTTTTTAACTTTAATATTGTATTTATAAATTTTGTATGTATGAAAAAACTTCTTTTCAAAAAGTACAATTTTTTGTTTATTATAAATGCATATGGTATAAGAGATACTAATAAGAGAGAGAGAGAAAGAGAAGTGTATATGTTATACAATACGTGATTACAGTATAACTAAATTTAGTCATACAAAAGGCAAGAAACTTATATTAATACTAAAAATCCAATAAACTTAAGGAAAAGAGATAAAACACAATAAAGGATTCAAAAACCAATTTTAAAACTCCAAAACAAATGCTACACATTTAAAGAAAGAAAAAAAACAATAGGTTATGTCTGATAAAACATCATACTAAATATGCCCAGGAACGAATGGTAAGATATTCAAGTAATATAATTTAAAATTAAAGAATTTGTATGATATTGCGCAAAATAAAATATCCATAAAAGGGAGATATTATGCATTATCATTCAAAAAAAACAAAATTATAATTCACAAATATTCAAAGAAAAAGAAAATTTGAATTTAAAGCAAATATCAAACGCATGAATGAAGAACATTTAATGCAGCAATAAAATCATATATAAAAAATGACTAACAAATAATTCATTATTTACTGTACTCGTGAAAATTATGTGCATTTCTGAGATTAACTGATTTCAAAAATTGCCCTTATTTAGAATTAAATTGTTATTTATACAATGAAGTGCTGAAAAAAGCCATTAATTTCTTTTTCTATTCTTTGGTTTTTGAAATAATAAAGAAAAATAGCTATTAAGACCTACTTCAGCTACCACAAGGACCATTTTGTAGCCTGATTTAGAGAGAAAGTACAAATGAATAATAAGAGTCTCTAATGAGTGACGTCAGAAACATAGCTCTCAGAATAAAAAGAATAGTCTGAAAACTTTCTTTGTTATAAAACATCTACACTAAAGGACTGCATAATCTCGTGTTTCATCAAATATGCATAACTTGCTTATTAAGATAGATTATATACTTGAATGTTACTCCTATTCAGTATATATATAAGTACTAATTTGTGAGATATAATTTTAAAATTAGCATTTAAACATACTTTTTAATGCAGTTAAAAATAAAATATGTTACTTAATATTTAAAATTACAGAGCTTCTCAGATGATTGATTATTTTCGTTAATACATTTTTCATTCCTAAGAGAACTTCTTAATAAGTTTGCGAAATAAAAAAGAGAATTGAAAATCATTCTTTTATTACTGGCAGTATACCTTTACTAAATAACAAAAAGGCCCTATTCAACGTTGATTCAAATGTTTAAATTTAATTATGGAAATTGAAACTTCATCTATTTTTATAACTTGTATATCTTTGTATTCAGAAATTTTGCTTTTCGTTTTTAAGAATTATAATATATACTCCAATATTATAATAAAAAAAATTCATTGTATTTATTGTGAATTAAAATATTTGTATTATGTCTACATTTTGAGAGAAAACTGAACATAAATAGTTAAAGCTTCAAATTTTTGCTCGATCTTTATCAGTATTTCATATGTGTATATATCCAGTTGTGTAACGCATACCTCCACAATACTCACATCGCGGGGGGCAGGACTCTAGAAGGCCCAAAGTCTGATTGACACCAAGTAAGGCTTGGACCCCAAGAACTTACTTTGCAGGGGGCCTAATATTCTCCGTTACGCTGCTATATGTATCCTACATTTATAGGAAAGGTATTCAAAACCATATTTGAAATTAATTCTTCTTTTCTCATTGTCTTCTAATCATACCTGAATTGAGTTGTGAGTTCGAGCTCTAATGTCAATGAAGAAATTAAATGAGAGTAGCAGTGATGTAACGTACACCCCCGTGAGCTGATTTTGCTGGGGGCTATAATATTCTCCGTTACGCCACTAGAGGGGAGTTAAAAATCAATAATAAAAATTTCTATTCTTGAAGAAACGTAAGATAAAAAAAACTGGATAGCTTAACTTTTCTATTGAATAATTAATAAAGGAGAGTAATATTTTGTAATACGTAGAGCGATTTTCTTATCCTGAAAAATAAAATTCCTAATAGGTTTAAATAATGAGAGGGAGAAGTTTTGTCAACCTTCAAACAATCATACCATCTCCATTTTTTCACGTTAAAAATATAATATTAAAATTTTGTGGATTTTAAATAAGATGTAACAAGAGTGGAGGGGAAAACGTTCACTGCTGATTGAAACCAAAACGAAAATCTTTAACACACCAAGAACCATAAGATAAAAAGAAACAAAGATTACAGAAAATGGTCTTATAAGAATATTATTAGTTAACGGTAATATATAACTAGTTATAGTACTTTTCAATTAAAAATTTTTATTATAAATTTATCTGTGTTTAAATATAAATATGTTTGTGAATTTGTGTTTAGATATAAATTTATTTCACGCAACAATCTTCATTAAAAAAAGAGCAAATTTTCGTTGATATTTTAGTCTTTTCGGCCAGTATGATACATGACAATAAATTAATATTTTGGTCAAAATTACTTATGTGCAGATATTTTTATTTGAAAATAATCACTAAATCTATGAATGATTGCTTAACAAAGATTCTATCAAAATCATCAAATATAAAAGCTATTTTCGTCATTCACTTTACAAATTAAATTGTATGCGAAGCATTTTAAATTTATAGTCAGTAAAGTTACCTGAGGAGTTAATTTTCAGCTTATTACTATATTAGGCTATATTATTAGGAGGAGTTATGCAGCTCATATAATAAAAACTTTATTTTAAAAGTGTGTGTGTGAGTGTGTGTGTGTGTGTGAGAGAGAGAGAGAGAGAGAGAGAGAGAGAAGAGAGAGAGAAACGCTATACATATATACACAGTATACATATTATTATTTAATATACTACTCATTGTATATTTTTAATAAGTTACCTTGTATATATATACAACTTTAATAGAATAAAGCTGAAATTTTCATTTTAACTCTTTTGACTGTACACATTTCTAATTGCTCCAGTTGATTTTTTTAACTAAGGTAGAATATTAAACTACAATCATTTCCACCCTTCAAATTTAAGACACGAACTTATAATTCTGAGTATTTAAATCTTCATCTGAAGTGTGGCTAAGACAAGATTATATTTTAAATTCAAGATCGGAAAACATATATCCTGATTTTACAAGTTAAGACTTAATTTTTTTTTACATAAAATATTGAAGAAATAATTGAGATAGCAAAGATTCGCTTAAAATGTGTCTAATTTTTAAGAAATTAAACAAAAACCGTGAAATTTAAAGAATTTTTCACCTACTTGATATTTTAGGAACTCATTTAGTTATATACTGAAGCCTTACAATAGCACCAAATTAATTAAATTTTGGACCTATCTCAAAAATTGTAATTAAAATTAAAATCTTAAAAATATTTTATTAATTTATTTAATTTCCAAGATATGTCCCGAAGTACTTTTGTGATTATTTGATGAATCAATTACTCTTATACTAAATAAATCTTTAAAAATATTTACATAATAAATCTGAACTTTTAGTATTCACAGTACTCCTAACGTAAGTTGCTTAAGTGTTAAATTTCATTAATCATATTCCTCTTATTAATTAAATTAAATTATAGAAGAAGCAGAATGGGATTAACTTAATTAGCACAAAGGAACCAAACTTAAGATATTTTATCTCTGTGTTGTACTTCTAAAGTACATAAATTTTGAGAAGAACTCATTTTTCAGAACCACACATTTTGTAAGCATTGTCATATAATGCAGGCTAAAAACATTAATGAAAGTAAAACAAACTATTTCAGGTCTATTTTTATTGTTTTCTGAATTCGTGTTATCGTTATTTCATCTTCCATTTTCTGTAGCCGTTGTTGTAGAAGTAGATATAATAAAAAATGTATGGATGAGAAATGTCTCCATTACTCTGAGCGGTACATAAAATTATGTTTCTCTCTCCAAAAAATTGTCTTCGGCTACCTTTCTTTATAATAACATAATTTAAAACACATCAATATGTATTTAGGAATATAAAGGCGAGTATATACGTATTATTATTTAATATACTACTCATTGTTTATTTTAAATAAATTATTTAAGTTGAAGCATATTTTGCTATTCACAATGACTTTGTTGCCTTTTGTAAATAAAAAAAAATTACTGTTCATCGGTTTGTTCAAAGCAAACCCTAACCCTTTTTTATGTTTTATTTCCGCTATATTTTTCGTAATCACTTCTTTATGATCGTAGTTGATTGTTTGTGAAAGTTGCGGTACAGCTAGCTAATGGGGGAAAAAATCTCGCCTAGCAATCTTGCAAGGTTTTTCAAAGCCCCCTGTGTTTCTTAGAACTACTGACCTTGTGTTCCGTATCGGATAAAGGATGTCATTGTTCTTTCTTTGCCTTTAAGACAGATATAGTCGTTGTTCTTTGCTGACACAGCCAAAGCAACTCCACTCAAGAATTAAACTCAATAAACAAAAGCAAAAAAAACAGGACACAATCGCTGTTCCGGAAGTATTTGGAAAAAGACCAAGAATTTACTAGAAATTTTTTTCTAAGAGGCTACTGAAAAATAGTGCCAGAATTGGAAGACGGTGGAAATTACAGATCCTTCATTTCATGGAAAATATTTTTTTTATGTTATAAATTTTATGAAAACTTGTGATGGTCCCTGGAGACCTCACTTTGAGAACTAGAATAATTATGAGACATAAAAGAACCAGTAGCCATTTTTATAAATAACTTTCTTTATTTAGATATCTTTCCCAAATAAAATCAAAAACTTATTAACAAATTCGACTACTAATATTATGAGGTTTTAAAGATAATATCCTTTAAATTAGCTTAATTAATTAATAATTCAATTAATTAATTTATTAAATAATGATCACGCAGAAATTACCACGATAAGAGATCCCAGAATTATATTTAATAATGTTCTTATTGAACATTTAACTTTAATCCGACTCTTAAAGTTTGAGTGAGACTTTAACTTCAAAATGATATTTACCGCTCGGAATCTCAATTCTTCATGAGGTTAATTTATCTTCAACAACAATATTTCAATCAAAATCACTATAACTCTATGTTTCAATGTCTATCTCCTACTGCTCTAACTTTACTATTTCGTTTGACTTAAATACTGAATCTAATCTGCATAACAAGGAATCCTGTCCGCTTTTTGGAGTTGATTGGAAATAGGTAGGGAATTAAATTTCCCTAAAAAGGTCGGTTCAGAAGGTTAGTGATAAAGTTCCGTATAGATTCGTCACAACCCCCTCCAAAAAGAAAACGGGATTTATTCGAAGGACTCAAATGTCCTGAAAATAAATTACGTAAATCCTATCTTTGTCTTACAGTACCGACGATATTAATTTCTAACTGTATATTACTGAAACATCTTCTGTAATGAAAAATGACAAAATTAAGAATTAGATTTAATTGCCAAACCTCATAATATTTTACAAGTTTAAATTAATCCCTGCACTCTATCCATTCGGCGAAGAAGGCGTGGGAAAAACCACCCTAGTGGTGGCAAAAAACCAGCCTCATAGAGTATGACTTATACATTATACAAAAAAAAACAATACAATCTTCTGTGGCACTGGAACATCGAAGACTTCAGGGGTCAGCTACCCTGAAAGATTGATATCCATTTGAGAAGTAGGTAAAAGCAGACATGAAGTTATACATTTGTTACATGAATGTCAAATACAATAAATATCTGGTTCCTTTGCCTTCCCATTCGAAAAACTTGATGCGCTAGTTAGTGTTAATGGTTAATCCTATCTAACTTCGCCGCGCTCTAAGGCACCAGATGTGAAACAAAACATACATAGAAACACACATAGCATATAGTAATAATCATTTTGTAATAAACAAATAACACAAACAACCAAATGAATTGTCGCATCTTAGCGAAGTCATACATCGAAGTAAACAAATGCAAAATTTACAGATGTTTTCTCCAAAATACAAAAAGTAACACAAAAGTCGTTTTTCTGTTATAGAAAAAAACACACAATGCAGTGTCCACTTTTGTCAGTCTTCTTAATTTTAGAGTCCGCCCGTGACTTGCTTTAATTGCAAAAATTCTTCATTTGTTCGTACCGCGAAGATAAAGAAACAATACAACCTGGATTTTGACTGTTAAATCCTATGCACTGGATCTCCATTCAACGCTTCCATACTGAGGCTTCTTCTGCGGAATGTGCTGCCAGGTATGCCGTTGATTTCGATGTTGTTGAGGTCCTCATGGATTCTGTCTTTTTCTTGTATATGGCTCCGTAGATAGTATGGGCAAGGTCTCCTTGTATTGGTTTGATTCGACCGGACTGGTTTCTCCGCTTGTTCGTTGCGTCTTCTCGTTGTCGCTCTGGTCTGACGGGTCTGGTTATCACGTCCACTAACTTCTATTCGGGATCCACTTGTAGTCGTAGCAGTCCTGCGATAAGGCAACTTTGATGGACCTGTAATGGACTCTACTCCTGGTGAAGAGGTATTATGTTTTTGAATTTTATAATTTCTGGACGAGATCGAGGAAGGGATCGACCCCTTGACTCCCTGCCTTTGTTCAGGAGCGTGTCTTTTCCGGTCCTGATGATCAGATCCTTGTCGGGATCTCTTCTTACATATCTTGGACCGTTTTAAAGCTTGGTCCTTCGACGCAGTACTATTAATTTTACGTTTATTTCTGGGGATCTCCCGTGTGGTGTTACTCTGCCGTGATCTACACCCCTCACTTTCCTGACTAGAGGTTTTCCTATGCTCTTTAAACTGTCCTTGATGTGATCTATTTGACCCATGACTAACTTCTTGTTCGTCATATAGAGTTTCTACCGGACTATCCGAACTAATCGTGTCTGACTGACGAGGTCGGTACACTCGAACCTGATCAATATTAACAGTTATATTTCTTCCGTTTTTCCAAATAACTAAATTATTTCCTTTTATTTCCAAAACTTTATAGGGACCTTCAAACTTAGGCATAAATTTTCCCACCTGTTTCCTACCCGCAGCACTTAAGAAATGTGTTTGAAGTAAAACCAAATCGTTCACTTTGATGTGAACATCCCTCCTTCTGAGATTGTAATGTTTTCCCAAGACTTATGCTTTTTTTGCATATTTCGTCTTGCTTCATCGAATAATCTTTCGATGTTATTACCAACATATTTCGCATCCTCCGTAACATTTATGAGCTTGCTAAACGGAGTTATGATTTTCCTTCCCAAAAACAACTCAGCCGG
Organism: Trichonephila clavipes; assembly: GCA_019973935.1. NCBI lineage: Eukaryota > Metazoa > Arthropoda > Arachnida > Araneae > Nephilidae > Trichonephila > Trichonephila clavipes. The sequence continues at coordinate 606,708 of BMAU01002412.1, read as the reverse complement.
AGTTTTATTCGTCGTCTCATTTACCGCCGTGCGCAATGCGAAAGCGAACTCGTGTAGAAATTGGTCCCAGTTTTCATGATTTTCTTCAACAAAAGAAGCTATCATTTGAACTAAATTTCTATTCACTCTCTCCGTGAGATTAGACTGTGGTCGGTACGTTACCGTTTTCATATGTTTGATGTCCAACCTGTGACTGAGATGTTCAAACACGTCAGAAATAAATTGGGGGCCGTTATCACTTATCAAAGAAATCGGAGCTCCGTAACGCTATATAGGTATTAAAAAGGCATTAGCTATTGTCTGGGCTGAAGCTTTACGAAGAGGAATCAGCTCACACCACTTAGTGAAGTGGTCAGTTATAACTAATATGAATTTATATCTCTCGGGTCGGGATGCGGGGTAGGGGCCTACTAAGTCTAGCGTTACAATTTCATTTGGATATTTCGAAACTATAGGCATTAAACGACCAGCTGGTAGCGCGTTTTTATAATTAAACTTTTGACACCGGTCACAGGTTGAAACATATTCAAATATATATTTTCTCATAAATGGAAAATAGCATGTGTCACGAAGTTTAAGATATGTCTTCCTCTTTCCGAGATGTCCTGCCAATGGCAGATCATGAAATTCTTTCATTATATCTTTTCGAAGAGAACCAGGAATATAAACTCTTAGTTCTCCTAGATTAGAAAAATACTTCGCGTAAAAGAGAGACCATTTATTAATTTGAAGTCCTGGGACCAACTCTCGCATACCGTCGCATTAACAGAACCGTCATCAGGGTTTTCTAAGTATCGATAAATATGTCCTAATTCAGGATCTTCCCTCTGTTCCTTAATGAATTGTTCACGGGAATTTATTGCGAGGGCTCTAAGAGCTGCGCACGAAATTTGCGACCCCTCGACACTGTCTACTGGATTTCTTGATAAAAGATCTGCGACCACGTTTTGAACACCAGGTCTGTGCTCCCATTCTATGTTAAACTCTGACAATTTCAATGCCCATCGGATCATCCTACTTGATAAATTCTTACCATTGGTTAACTTCGTTAACGCTGCGTGATCTGTAATCACTTTCACAGGTAGGGGTCCAAAATAAGTTTTAAACTTATTTAGAGCCCAAATTACCGCCAAACATTCTCTTTCGGTAACCGTATAATTACGTTCTGCTTTATTAAGGGTTCGAGACGCGAAAGCAATAGGTTTTGATTTTGCTGAAGCACAGCACCAATTCCGACCCCACTTGCATCAGTGAATAAATTGAACTGTTCAGAAAAATTTGGTAATTGCAAAATCGGTGCCTCCGTTAGTGTGCGTTTGATCTGATCAAAAGAATCCTGTGCTTCTCCCGACCAGTTAAACTTCGTCCCCTTTTTCTTTAATTGGTACAATGGTTCGCATATATCTGCGTATCGCGGAATAAATTTTTGGTACCAACCCGTCATCCCTAAAAATTTTGACACTTCTCTATTATTTTTGGGAGGTTTCATTTCCGTAATTGCCCGAATTTTCTTATTGTCAGTTTCGATTCCTTCTTTACTAATAATCAGGCCTAAATATTTGAGTTTGTCATGAGCGAAGTGACATTTTTCTTTATTTAATGTTAGCCCTGCGTCTCGTAATAAGGTAAAAACCCGAGTTAAATGATCAAGATGGTCTTTGAACGATGGAGATGTTATAATAACATCGTCCATGTAAACTGACACGAAACGCCCAATAACAGGTTTGAGGATTATATCGATAGCCCTTTGGAAATTAGGTGCCGCCCCAGAAAGACCAAAAGGCATGCGTAGGAATGCAAAAGTGCCATTGCGAGTGATAAACGCTGTTTTTTCTATGTCCTTTGGACTAATCGCCAACTGAAAATAGCCACTTCTGAGATCTAGAGTGGACATAACGTTGGTGTGAGGGATATTGGTGAGTAAGTCATCAATAACCGGTAATGGATATCGAGGATATTTGGTAATTCCATTTAGTTTCCGATAATCGATCGCGAAACGATACGCCTCGGGAGAATCTGGAGGAAGGTCATTGTTCTTTCGAGTTAATACGACTGGAGATGCATAGGGCGAATTAATAGGACAAATTGTACCATCCCGTAACATCTTATCTATGTGATAATCAATAATGCCTTGTTTGACCCGGTCGTACTTGTATGGTCTCGACACTACCGGTCCTTTATCTCCAGTATCTATCTCATGATATACAACATGCGTTAATCCCGGTTGATCGGAAAATAACCCTTTAAAATTATTAAATAAGGCTTTTAATTGCCTCTGTTGCTCGTCATCAAGTTTCGATTCTGTGAGATCAATATCAACGAGTTTCTCCTCTTTAGGCGTTTGTTTGATCAGATGATCGGGAATGATTAAGGATTTCTGATCAAAATCTAATGTTAATCGCGACGCCTTCATAAAATCAATCCCCAAAATGCACTGATACTGCATGTTATCAAGTATATGGAATTCCCAGGGTTTCTGAAATTCCCTGATTCTAATTTGTAATTCGACTCTACCCAAATGACTGCACGGGGCTCCTTGTGCTGTCACGACTCTGTCTTTCGTCTTTTGACGAGGTCGGTATGAAAAATAATTGCGGTATACCTCCTCCGAAATAAAAGATTTCTCTGCTCCCGTGTCCCATAGTGCTGTAATAAAGGTTTCATTTAATAGAATAGGGACATACGGTAATTCGACTGGGGTCATTCTTATAGAGGATACTCTTATAGGCCGATGATCCCAAACTGGAGGATTTTCCGTACCCCGCGATCGATTACCCCCATATTCACATCGATCGCTTAAAAGTTTAAATTTCTACTTCGTTCATTTTGACCTCGAAATGAACTATTTCTCGACCCACTTTGTCGACCGCCTTGACTGTGGAATGGTTGATCCGATTGTCCACCTTGGCGTCTACCCTCGAATCTGCGATTATTTGTGAAACCTTGGTTTTCGAACCGATTAAATTCCCTTTGTGGTCGGCTATTATTGGCGTATCTCTCATTATTTCTGTTTTCCTTCCAATTTTCCTGTCTATGCCGGGTATTAAAACGATTGTTTTCATGAGGGCCTGAACTTCTAAATCCCTCACTCGAACTTCTGATTTGTCTATGTATAAAACGTTCTTCGTATTTATCAACGATTTGTAGGAGATTGGCAGTATTTCGTGGATGTCTAACTTCGACATAATCCAAAATTTGAGGTTCTAATCGACTAACGATGTGATCTATTAATTTTTCCTCCGACATTTCTAGTTTAAGGACTTTATGAATTTTCAACAATTCATAAATAAAGTCCGAAGGCTGTTGATCTCGTCTTTGTGATGAGGAATAAAATCTCGTTTCTAATTCTGACCTGTTTCTGACCACGGGAAATTGTTCCGACAATGCCTGTTTTAAGTGCGCGTAGTCTGTTGTCTTATCTTCAATGACTCTATAACCTAGAACTTCGAACCAGTCGAGTGCCCGTCCCTTAAGATGACCTTTCAAGTAAGCACATGCCAGTTGTGCAGGTATCTCATAATACGCGAGATTATGATCAATATTCTCCAAAAAATCATCTATGTTCTCAATCCCCGAAAAATATTGTTCCGGAATGATTCTAAAACTGGATCCGACTCTATTCTCGGGATTTATACGTTGGGCGCCATTGTGATGGTCCCTGGAGACCTCACTTTGAGAACTAGAATAATTATGAGACATAAAAGAACCAGTAGCCATTTTTATAAATAACTTTCTTTATTTAGATATCTTTCCCAAATAAAATCAAAAACTTATTAACAAATTCGACTACTAATATTATGAGGTTTTAAAGATAATATCCTTTAAATTAGCTTAATTAATTAATAATTCAATTAATTAATTTATTAAATAATGATCACGCAGAAATTACCACGATAAGAGATCCCAGAATTATATTTAATAATGTTCTTATTGAACATTTAACTTTAATCCGACTCTTAAAGTTTGAGTGAGACTTTAACTTCAAAATGATATTTACCGCTCGGAATCTCAATTCTTCATGAGGTTAATTTATCTTCAACAACAATATTTCAATCAAAATCACTATAACTCTATGTTTCAATGTCTATCTCCTACTGCTCTAACTTTACTATTTCGTTTGACTTAAATACTGAATCTAATCTGCATAACAAGGAATCCTGTCCGCTTTTTGGAGTTGATTGGAAATAGGTAGGGAATTAAATTTCCCTAAAAAGGTCGGTTCAGAAGGTTAGTGATAAAGTTCCGTATAGATTCGTCACAAACTGTTACTTAAATTTTAAAGTACAAGAGTTATTAGGATTATTTATAGACTCACTGGTTTGCTCTCGATTTATAAAATGCTTTCTTTAAGGAGATTCGATACACTCTGATTCAAATTTTCACATTTTACATTTAAAAAATGTTTTTTATTTTTTCAATTCAATGAAATGATTCCAGGAGAATTTTTTTTATATTATTAATACAATTTTAAAAGCTTAATTATTTTTACAGAAATTTTTAGAACACATTCCTTATATCTGTTTTGTTAAACAGTATTTTAATACGAAATTTTTTGTAATATTCTCAATGATATTTTTAATAAATTGGGGATTTATTTAAAAATAATAAATTTGGTTTTATGGGGGGAAATGTCAATATTTGTACTAAAATCAGCAAACACTCAGTAGCTCCATGCATCTTAATTTTTTCAAAAAAAAAGTATTTAGTTTATTTAAAATGATTTTTAGTGTTTTGATGTATATACTATATAAATTCAAAGAAAACAAATTCAAAAAAAAATATCAGAAATCAGCCGCAGAAATAGAATTTTAAATTGAGTGAAAATGTTTTAAACTTTATAAATCCAAAAAACATATTTTTGAATTAGTTTAAAATGGTATTTTAAAAAATAGCTATACACTTTTTTTAAGATTTAATTGCATTTTCAGTTCATTTTTTTCAAAAATTGGTCACCTTCTTCAGAGTATTCATTGCATATCTAATTAAAAATTAAGAAGGAATTATAAAAATAAAAATTAAATGATTTTTCAAATTTTTTGCTTCTCACATAATGTTAAAATATTTTATTCGAATTAAAATGAGTAACGAATAAGAACACAAATTATAAAATTATTAAAAATATTTGGCCTAATAATTTTACTGTCTTAATATGTGTTATAATTATTAACTGTTCTGCATCATTAAAACGCAGCAATTATGTTTAAAATAAAGTAATATTAGTTTTCGAACAGCTTTTAATAAAAAAATTGTACGTAATTATTGACATCTCTAAAAGTAGCAAAACTTGTTTGCTTACATTTTTCAATTCACTACTTCCACCTTCTTACACATAATACACCTTCCTATACATAAAAGCAATATTTCAGTCAAAAAACAATAGTTCAAAAATATTTTTAAATAAAATTAGAGAACTCGAAATTTAAACTTTATTTGCAGTACCTAATCCCCTTTTAATTTTTTTTTTTTGTAATTTACGTTTATTATATTTTTTAATATATTCCAATAATTGAATATCTTTAAGGTAGGTTTAAATAGTCAGATATTTGTTATAATTCATAGATAACTTTATTAGTAGGGAGGTGCTAATATAATTATTTGAATTTTATAAGTGACATAACAATGTAAGGTTTTATTTTTTACATCATGAAAAGGGAGTAAATGCAATCAAAAGGACGAATTTTTTAAAACTATTTGAATCAATAGTTATTTTATATCTTACAACATATTTTTTCATTTCAAATTTAAAAAATTTCAAAGGTGCATTTATCATTTTTAAAACACCTAAATACATGTTAACTTAAAAAATAAAATTAATCCGTAAGAGTATGATATAATATACGTGTATAAAATAAATTAATAAGAATTCACATCAAATATTTACATTAGGTGTAAGATTCTAAGTAGTAAACTACTTTTTAAATCAATCCAAAACTTTTTTGAGTACTTTTGTAACCAACCGAGCAACAAAAATAAAAACATTATTAAATTAAAATTCGTATTGTTAGTCGCATTTACTTAAATACTCAAATCGGAAGAACTTTTGAAATGTAAAATTGATAAATGAATGCGAAAACCAGAATATATCATCTTATTTTATCTAATACTTTTAAGAATTGCGTCGTTAAGTACTATCAGATTAGAAAGATTGACTAGTTGAACTTCGTTAAAAATATCTGTATCCGGACATTCGAGAATTACATCAGAGGCAGGCAACTGCTTTTTACGTCATAGCTTACTGGCTGAGTACCACATGGCTTCACATCCATTTGTTACCACTAGGACCTATATTTCAAATAAATTGAATTTGTTCCCATGAAAGTGGGATGAATTATGAGAGAGTGATGGATATATATGATAGATATATATGCGGATTTGGTAGTTCTAATTTTCATATATATATTATTAATAAAATAAAGAAATGAAGAAACAACAAATACAAATAAAAAAATTTGTGTAATATTACAAGTACTTTTATTTCAAAAGACAAGTATTAAGCATTGTTTAAGCAAATGATATCACTGAAAAAATTTAATATCATTTCCAATATTCTGAATATAAAAAAAATGTTAACCAATCCCAATTATTTGATTTTTAATTTATTTTATACAAAACTACCTTTTTGTAATAAATATTTCCAGCTTTATTCGAATACATTTTTGTCACTCTTTAAAACACATCGCAGGGATATTGAAAAATGTATTAAATGTATAATTGTGTAATACAAGTACATAATATCTAATGAATAATTTTAAATTTTCAGCGACTTCTCAGAAATAAGTAAATAAATAAATATTCCATTTTTTAGTAGAAATTTTTGAAAAAATATGGTATCTTTAGATAAAATCAGTTTAAAAAACATATACGAAATACAAAAGTAAAGTCATCTCGGTTAAATTTTAAATTAAGAATTAAAAAAGTAAAAGCAATCTATTTACGATTATAGCATATTATAGTAAATAAACATTAATATTTTTAAACGTTATTTAAAAAAAATCCTTTTAAAATATGTAATAGACTATAGTAGACTAAAATTATCATTTGGAGAGAATCATTGTCTTTTCCCCGTAATAATATGCTTTAAATTTAATTTCATTTTAAACTCAATTACAAATTGGTGTATTTAATGTAAAATGTAGCTAAATTTAGTAATTTCCCTTTTTTACATCTGCTATGAAAAATAATTTAACTGGGAATGATATATTTTCCTTAGACGCGTTTTATCTTTTTATTTAATCAAATTTTGAGAGAAATTAAAAAAAAAAAGGTAAAATTGAAATCCATTGAGATCAAAACATATAATTGCTATGATTTTATTATGTTTCATCACAGTCTTCATACATTTCGTTGATTGTGCATAAAATCTTGAAAAGAAAGAAGCGCATATTCAAGACAAGGATAGTTTTATTATTTTAAGTAATTTTTCTTATTTTTGAAAAGAAAAAATGTGTTTATACAGTCTATTTCTGTTTTCATTTGAATGGTACACAATATGGTACTTAATTTAAGGCTACACATAGTACCCTACAAATCTCAAATATACCTGATTATTATATTTTTTTGCATTTTCTTGTGGCCCATGTCATTGTGCAGCTTGCTACCAAATTTCAGATCTGATAAAAAAATTAGCTTTTCAGATATTTGAAGTTATCTGAGCTTAGGTTTAAGTTTCGGTTTCATTTTAAAGCCTTTTTCCACTCTTAAACTGAAGTAATTAAAAATAATTTTGAGTACAATCAACTCTTTCAGTGTGAAATGGTCATTAATTTCAATTTTCATTACTAAAATCACTTCTGCTTGATTATGTGTTTTGAGTAACTCATATTTACTTAATTCAGATTGATTTCAAAGCCAATTTTTGTTTTGAAAAAAGTTTATTTAACTTAGAATCTTTATCATCAATTTTTTTTCCAGTCCATGGCCATAACATTCTCAGGTTACTATGAGAAATAATATTTCGAAGGAATGGAATACTACTGAAAATGATAAATCTTAAAACGCCCTCACCTGATACTGCAATTAGACTTTCAAATACAAGTATTCTGAATACAAATATTGCAGCTAAAACTGAATATTTCCATCATGTATTAAAACTCCATTATAGTAAACATTCTGCAGTACTAGTTATGTTTTAAAAAAATGCTTAAGTTAATATTTTTTTTAAAAAATTCATGTTTTTCGAGGTTTAGCTGTAAAATTAAATATTCAAAATCAACAACGAAAGAGAATTTCAAATCAATACTAGCTTTTGTTTACAATTATCCAAGAAACATAAATCACATAAAATGAATAAAAAATTTTAAAAATTGAGCATTTTATAACAGTGTGAAAAAACTTTAAAAATTCCTAATTTTTTAAAATTGTAAAATAATGGTTGGTCAGACTGACTTTTTACTTACAGAATCAGCTTAATAATATAATCTAAATATAAAAAAAAATTATTTTTACTGTTACACTGTCTCCCAATTTTTTTTTGCAAAAAGGGTACCGTGTGTTGCTTTAAAATACTAATATTAATTTTTCTGATAAACGATACGTTATATATGCGAACGTTTAAATGATATATCATGCATAAAATATTTAAAAAGTATTGTACTTATCAATTCTAAGGAAATATGTAAGACTCGAGGTACAGTTTGTTCAAAAAACTATCGTTAAAATAAAACAAACCATCAGTTTTAGAAATCATCAGTACTCAGTTAAACCGTCAGTTCTCAGAAATTAATAAAATATTTTAAACACATTTTTTTCTAAATATGAAATTACTACTATTTTGTATTTTTTACAGCTAACTTGAAAGGATTAAGCAAGTAGAAATAGATCACCTTATTTGCTATAAATTGTTTGATATAAGTAAAATGCAACTTTATTTTAAGTTTACCACTATTCACCACTGTTTCATGAAATTTCTATATAAAATATATATCAAAAGTTCTTGTTTCAGATAGAGGTTATCTGATTAGTGAAAACTCAAGAAATCATATGTTAGTATCTGAAACTATTTTAGTTTATAAATCATTAGTTATAGTTGTATATAACTATTATTTCTTTTGTTTTTACTACCTTAATGTAATTTAATATTCATTTAATGAGGAATCCAATTTTTATATTTCATTTTTCAATTTGGGCATTAAATTTTGAAAAACTTTCAATACTAGAAGTATTTTAAAATAAACATTTATTGATGATATTTCTTTTCATTTCAATTTTTTCAATATAGAATATACATGATTTGACATACCTGTCAACTGAAACAATTTGTTCAGTTATATTTTAAAAAAAAATATCTACTTAACTAATATGGTGTAGAAAGGTTAAGAATCAAACATATTTTTCTAAAAATACTGAATCAATTTAAGTGAGATTTAGCATGAAAATAATACTTAAAAGTACTACTAAAAAGTGATTATTTAAAATTTGTGGTACTCGCGTATGCTCAAGATTCATGCTCAGTGAAGCATGACAGTTCAAAAAATAAAGTCGCAAGAAAGTCCTTGTGAATGGTTTAATATGAAATATGATCACCACTGACAGCAATGAAGCTCTTACAAAGAACTCTCATGCTGTTTACGAGGTTGTTCGCGGGCGATCTTGTGACAGTAAATCCCACTTCTCCACCAAACCACGTTTTAGCTTCGGAAGTGTTCTAGCAATTTAAAATAAGGCTTCCAAGCACATCCTAGGCATGCTCTATGCGAATCAGGCATGGATATTTGACAGACCACTCCAACGTTTGGATAATTTCATGTCAAGATATTCTGCGACCAGTGCGCTATCGCCAGTAAAATTAAATGGGTGCCGACTACGCCTCTGAAATTCTCACACTAGGCTCTATTTCAGAGCATTTTCCTCTATTTCAGAGCATTTTCCTCTATTTCAGAGCAGTCAAGGTGCCTTTCTAAATAAAATACAACTGTGATTGAACAAAGGCGTCTTTTTTTTGTTATGCTAACTAATTTTCATTGAAAAATGTGCAATAGTTTTTAAAAAGTCAGTGAAACTGTGGTTGATCTTTAACTTTTTTAAGTGCACACCAGTGTAAAACTAAATGGAATCTACATGATGTAGACATTTTTAAACAACGCTTGAACAAACGTTTTTTTGCATTGATTTTTTTTCTAGGAATTTTACATTTCCCTTAAAAATAACAAACGATTGCATAAATTTAATAACCTAACACATCATTGAATAATTATGTAGGAAAAATAGAAGATGGTCTAATGAGCAAACTCAATCGATTAAAAAAAATATTAACATGTTAAATTAAACAGTTATTTTTCTAAGTACCAAAGGTTTAATTCTAGATCATAGTACATTGCAGAATATTACACATTAATCACAATATTGTTCCTGCAATTTTTAAATATGAGTGTTTTGAACTGTATGTAGTTTCTAAGACTTACAAAAATCACTTCTTCCGAGACAGATAATCCTAGAATAAAATCAATCTCATTTCGCAGTATAGATTCAAAAAAAAGAGTCTACATAATTCGCAGCAGTATTACTCTATGTTGCGGACAAATTTCATGTATGAGTAAATCATAAAAATTTAGGAATATAGGGTTCTCATAATTTCCTACTATTTCTAATCATTTATTTCCTTTTCATTTTAATTCAAATACGTATACTCGTCTTTTTTTTCATAGCATTTAGCTAATATTTTAAAATTATTATAAACTTATATTTACTTCAATCTCCCTACATTATATTCATAACTTTTTAATTATTTTAGAACTTTTTTATGCAAAATATATTATTGAATTTATGTTATTTTCCTCAACAACAGATTCAGAAATATATTTCTTTAAGTTGCATTAAAACATTACTCTCTGGAAAAAATATGTTTTTTTACATATCTTACACTTATTACTTAATATTTTCTTATATATCTTATACTTCTTATATCTTCTTCTTACGCTTATTACTTACTTTTTACTTTAATATCTCAGAATATTTCTTTTTAAAAAATTATAACAATAAATTTCCACGTAAAGAAAAATAAAATGTCCAATCATAATTTATTATAATGGAGGAAGAAAAATTATTTATATATCGATATTTTTCTCTTCTACACTGAATAATTTATTATACAAATATCTTTTCTTTTACTCTTAAAGAATAATTTTCTTACTAAAAATATTCCATTCGAAGAACAGTAATAGTTCCCAAACGCTAAATTTTATGAGCATCATTTTTCAGAGACCCAGTAAAATAAAGCTGAATTTTTCTTTTCCTATTCTTGCCCTTTATTTCTCTCTCTCTCTCTCTCTTTAAATATGACTTCTGTGTCGAGATTTATTCACGCAATATATTATAATACCAAAAATTACATATAATACATGATTTACCAAAGGAGTTGTTTTAAGTTGCTTTTTATTTTGAAAATAATTTAGCTTTTACCCTACTCTAAGTAAGCATTTTCTAAGATGTTCTTCGATCTTTACTTATCAAATAGCTTAAAAATAAGTGAAAAGACATTTATAAACAATTATTTGAGAAAGATAATAATGAAATGTATATTTTTTTCTTGTTATTAATTTAATTTTTGTACTAAGTATTCAATCTTATTTATTGATGAATCTTTTCCTTCTTAATTCTTAAAGCAAGCATTAAGGCTAAAAATATTTAAAGTGCATTTAGCTATTGAATTATTATTTTTTTTATTTTAGATTCATTTTTCAACAATCTATATGTAAATATTTGGTTAGAAAAATAATTTGATTGTTCCGATCCCTTCTTATCCTCGATCAAAAAGGCGAGCCTAAAATGGTCAATGGACTTTTACCAGTCTTACAAACTTCAACTTTGTCAATCTCCCTAGAGTTTGCAATAAAAAAACGTAATTTGATTAAATTGCATTTTCTTCGAATTACCTGAATTAGCTAAGCCTGAGTTTTAAAGAAATATGGTTGGTAAATTGGCAGTTATGTATATATATATATATATATTCATATAGATAAAACAACATATTATGTATTTGTTACATACATTAATTATTAATTGTTACATAATTTTTGCAAAATCTAATATGTCGTGAATACAATAATTAAAATTTCGTGACCTGAATTAGGAATGAAAATCAGGATAAAAATAGATATTTTTATTTTCAAGCATTATTCTAAAAATTTTCTAAGCTACTTCCATTTTTGTATGTTTTCTTTTAAGGATGAGAGAATTGAAAAAATGAAAATGAAAATGGAATTTGCACGCATATTCTTCCTATTTTAATTAATTTGTGTGCAACAGCCCATGAGGGTCAAGGCCTACTGTGCCTAAATCAGTATATTTGACCTTGGACCTTGAGGAGCAGGAGCAGATGTTCCGATCGGGTGGTTAGTCTGACGTGAAATCCCCAGTGCTAAGTTCCCAAGCAAGCTGAGAACTCATTTATAGACTCACTGAAGGGATGAAAGGCTGAGTCGACCTCACCCAGCCCGGGATTTAAACCTCGGTGCACTATTACTCAGCCACTGGGCTTCTCTATTTTAATTTTATCCTTCTCTATTTCTCTCTTTCAACCTACTGTAAAATTCTAAGGTATAAAAACTGAATATTTTTTTTATTTATATAAATTTTACGTATTACTTCAAAAGATTTTGTATTATCTGTATTTTTTAAATAATAATTAAACCATTTTTACAATTACATTTATCACATTCAGTTTTAAGAAAGAAATTTAATGAAATGTATAAAGAGTTTCATAAACATTTCAGGTACTTGCATTTAACAAATTATGCAATATCATTTAATAGAAGAGACATTCGAAATCTTATTGTGTAAAATTAATAACAGATATGTTATTCAATAATTTAAAATGAACATAAAATTTATAGTTGTGCATACAATATTTTAAGCAAATAAAGATGCTACAAAGCAGCATTTTTTACCTAAAATAGGAAAATCTTGCAATAATTAAATTAGGTAGAATATAAATCACTAATGATTCTTGTTTTGTTTTATGTGATTAATCAAATAATGAATAAAAGAAACAAAAATAAATCAAGGAACGTTGAATTTATTCATACAGTTCTGAAGAAAAAGATGGAACAAAAAATTAGCAGTATATAATACGAGCACGTTAATTACATTTTTTTTCACACCGACAATCGATATAAATTCGACGCTTTATTATAGATAAGTACAACTCTTCAGTAGAAATTTCAGTTTTTCCTCGGCACAATTGGTGTCATTTCACGATGCATATGCTTGATAAATAAAATGCAGTAGTTTACATATTGGTGCTGTCAGAACTTTATTCCACCTTTTTAAGTGGCTGATCTTGTAGATGTATAAAGTGAACGAAACTGAGAAAAATATTTTTGGCTGATTTCTGTAAGTGGAACGTAGAAAAGAAGACTTTACTCCTCTGGGTTGTCTCCCTTCTTGGCACCCAAAGCCCAGTCTGGTTTGGTCTAGAAAAAGTAGCATAATTATTATTAGAACAGATTCAGTACTTAACTGGCTTTTAAGCTTAGTTGCCTGTAGTTTACCAAAAACAATTCTTTTCGCAAGGGTATGGTTATTTAGCTCAATTTTTTTCTTTTTTTTATGTTTAAAAATTATTGCTAAACAAAAATGAAAAAATTATGGAAAAATTGGTGCATTCAATTAATTAAACAGATAACAGACAAGTTATGGGCTAAAGCTGCTGATTAGATAGTAGGTAAAATAATTTGCGTTTAAGAGATATTATTTGATTACTGGTTACTAGTTAAAATAACAAACTATATCTTAAATCAACTCGTTAAATCTTTGCAATTATCTTTAAAATTAAAACATCATTTTTTATTCTCATCTTCATAATGGCTATTAGATAAAATTATATTTACATTTATAAGTACGTTAAGTAGTTATAAGGCAATAAAAAAATTGACTTATTCAGAAACTCAGGAATGAGAATTTAAAACAGCTGTCTAAATTTGAAGGTTGTTAAAAATATCTTGTACATATAATTTTATACTACTTCATTATGGCCCAGTTGAATTAAAATTATCAGAAATCTGAAAAATTCAATTTCATAGAATTAGCACAATAAATCAATTTAATTATTAATTCTTTCTTCTATATTAAAATAGCAAAATAGTTATAGTAAAAAGCATTTTAATAGATTACTGAAAAACTTACCTTCAGATTATAAAAGCTTCATTCAGAAAAATTGTTTGTAAAAAGCATTTGGTGTTAATAGCTTATATTTTTAAAAATATCTACAAAATCGCTTTTGTTAATAAAAAAATAATAAAAATATTCTAACTTAAATAATTTCAAAAAAATTCTAGTCATAAAAAATTACTAGAAAAAATACAAGAATCAAAATATTCATATAAATGCAAATATAAAACACACCTAAAAAACAAACACGAGTCTAAAATCTATCAGGTTCTTTAAAAAAAATCATTGCGATGACACACAAAATACAAGACACAAACGAAAAAAGAAAAAAGTCAACTCAAAAGATTGAACCCATTTGCACACAAGCCCATTGTGATGCCAAAAAATTGATGTCGTTTAGTCTTGTTTATAGTCACCATTTTGTATTTTCCATTTTAATCTAGATTGGACAGAACTTATCGAATTTAAAAAAAAATTCTTGCAAATAAAATCTCTTTAGTGCACGACCTCATTCAAGCAAACTAAAATTTCATTAATTTAATCATTACTCAACTTGTTTTAATTTTGAATGATATTACTTTATTTAAATTAATTTTAATTTATAAAAATATTTTGTTTAATATTTCAATGATTATGGGAAGTTTTTGAGAATTTAACTCACAATTGGTTTTCAATAAAATCTTGAACAATGTTTTTGATGTTCTGTAAAAGAATTTTATTTTTATCAAAAAAATTAATATGATTATTTATAAAGCCTTTGAAAATCCCTTTTATTTGTTCATTTGTAGTTCAATCTGTCCAATCCAGATTTACAATATCCATCAAAAAATTCTGCTGATGAAGGTGTGTCCTCTAAAAACAAAAGAAACCTAAAAATAGCTGAATCAAAATGCCTTCGAAAATGGTCGTTTCCAAAAAACTTTCAAACTGACCAAAACGACTTTCAAATCTCAAAAAAGTATCGACGAAATTCAAATAAATGCTCAAATGATTTGAAAAAGATATTTTAAATTTTTATTTTGAATATTATTTTCGTACAGGTAATTGAATTTGTATAATTTTAAGTGTGTAGATGTTTATCGAATAACAGTCAGTGAAATGTTCCAAGCACAGAGAGGAATCAACACAGATGGTGAAACGACCGTGATGTTACTTGCTAGCCCATTCGGGGGCTTTTTTCTGCGAAAATAAAGAAAAAAGAACATGTATGTAAATATAATTAATTTGGTAGTAAAGTTCACATATAATAAGAAAAAGATATTCCGAAAATATGTATTAATTTTGGATCAAGAATAATTACCCATATATAATTGGCACGTACAAAATACATGTCAGTATTTAAAAAAATATTTCGATCCCATGTTAGTCTGGTTCATATGAGAAGAATTTTCTATAGGTAAAATAATCTCTTGCAACCAACAAAATATTAAATACATATGGAAAATAAATTAATTTTAGTTAAAAGGTGACTTATTTAACTTTTACTATTTGTAGTAAGAGAAATTTCTTTCGAATTTCTCAAATGGATTCTGAAGACCCAACGATCTTTACAGGAAGAACTTACATGTATTTATGATTATACGAATATATTTGGACAATAACATAAAAGCCATGCTAATATGTATCATGCATTAAAACATAGATTATGATGACAGCAACAGACATTAGGATATACTACGTAGAAATACATGTTTATGATTTTAAATATCATGCAATTCAAATGGCTTAAGATTAGCCAAAATGGGAAATCTATATATAAAAACAGTTCATTCACGTCAGCAATTTGCCAAAGATAAAAATAAATGTATTTATTAGAAAAAGTTAAAAATTCCTAACCTCTTTGACATCTTCATCGAGTTTGAACTTGGTGGAAGGTCCAACAGATTTCAGGTTGGCTCTGAAGCTGTGGTCAGCCTTCTTGGCAGCTCGCATAAGTTTCTCGAATCTAAGTTGGAATTCGTTATTAAAACATCAAACTTTCTCATCGAATATTTTAATTCACTTTTCCTTTTAATATTCTAATATTTTCCTTCTAAATGTATTGAAAAACATTTTAAAAAACAATAGAAATTTATTTTATTCGTAGGTTATTTTCCTCAAAATATTTGTTCAGACTTTTTATCAATATTCAATACCGACACAGACTTTAATCTATATTCTAAAATCAGTAAGTTATCCCGTATTAAATGTAATGAAATTTTATGAAATGAATATAATAAAATATAATAAATACCCAACGTAAATTATATTAGGCGATTTTCTCTTTAAAAATGATGCATCGTGTTTAATTTAAATGAGGGAAACAACAGGAATTAAATCTTTAGAAATAATTTTTGAGAATTAAAATTGAAATTTCAAGCATCCCTCTTCCACTTTAAACGATCATCCTTAATCTAAGTACAATAAAAAACAAAAAGAAGTCCTTAACAAAAGCCTCAAAATCAGCGCAAAACACTTTCGCTTCAAATCTGAACCAACACCTAGTATTTACTCTGGCAAAACTTCAACATCTTGTTGAATGCAATCCCAATTTTATATTTTTGTAACATTGAACGTTAGAGACCCTTTATTTTTTAACTTTATGAGAGATTGATACGCTTAGGTCAATAAATACGGAAGTGTCGGTGTATGAGAAATTTAACAATGGAAAAAACCCATAGTAAGGAAAACGAAATCAAATTTTTCAGTCGGTTTTTTAATTGCTTGCGACGATACCTAACTTCTCTACTGTATGCATCTTTGCTTTTGAACTTTGGGGAAAGTAAAAAACCTTAAACTTACTTTCCGTATTCGAATCTGGAGACTTTTTTGAGTGGTGGTTTGATGCTGTAATAAAGAACATATGAATGAATATTGATGCGCATAATAATCACATAAAAATGAAAAAATTTGACATTTTTTCAAGTAAAATAACAGGATCTCTCGGGATACTTACAATTTGCCTCTCAAGTCGTTGACTTGCATGTTCAATTCGTTGATCTATAAAGGAAATACGTATTAACGAGGTAAATGTTATTTTAAATTAAAGTTTTTTGTATACATAAATCATCTTTATAAAAAACTCAGAATGTAAATTTACAAGTGTTCTTTTAAGAGATATTGATGCAAAAATAAAAATAAAATGTTTAATTGAAAGTGAAAAAATTTACTAAAATTATTTACTTGAAGTGCTTAAATGCTTGTGAGGTACTTTATATTTTCTAAATTTATTAAAGTTTTCAGAATTTTTCTAAATTTTTTGTATTAATATTGAAATTAAAATAATCAATTTTAGCGTATCATTCGTTCTGCAAAATTACTGTTTAGTATATTGCATAGTCTTTTAAATATTTTCAAAAATTTAGAAAATCACAGAAAGAAATTATTTTCCATTTAATATTTTTTCTTACATTTGCTTGTTGAAAACTTTATAAACTTTTAACAATGTAGAATGTTGCAATATTCATACAAAACGCCTTGAATCTAATAATTTAAGTAAGACTAATTATATGTTAGTGCTTTTTATATGAAACAAATTTTTTTCGTAAAGAATGGGAACTTATTTTAATTTAAAGTATGAGCGCACGCATTCTCATTACTTTATACCAACCTTATAAGTGTTTTACTGTTTTCATGAAAATTTTGATTATTGTACTTAAAGCGTTATTTCCTCATTCAAAAATCAAAACGAAGAATTATATTTTAAGAGAGAGTTAATTCATATAGATTTAAAGACTAAGAACTAAAATATTTAATTCATATAAAGATGGAGACAGACTCGTAGGAATTATAAGTTATTTTTTCTCCTTTATTTTGTCTTTTGCTCTCAAAACTAAATAGATCAAGTGGATGCAATGGAACAAGATGTTCCTTTTAAAAAATTCATGTACAAATACTCTTTTTTAAAATTTTTATTTATTTATTTATCTATTTATCATTTTCTTTTATTATTTTATAGAGATTTAGCTTGCATTGTTGAAACAATGCTAATCCATTGGAGTTCATTTTTGGAGCGAAAAATAGGAATCCACATTGATCTATTGAGAAACAAAATAGATTTATAGACTGACCTTATATTCTTTGTGTCTTGAGTCAAATTCCATGTCGTATTTATCACTCTCCAGTTTAACAATTCTGTCATGATATTCTTTGCAGATTTGCATTAGTTCGGCTGCAAAAAGCAGGTTGGGGAAAAAGGCAAAAATAAAATGCATTAAACCAGTTAACAAAGCGATTTAGTTAGCGAGCCATAAATAATGTTCTGATACAGCGCGAAACGAAAAAGAGAAGATACAAGTACATAAATACATAAAGCCTTTTGGAGGGAGTAGGCGGCAGAGCTCAAAACGACAAATTGCAATCCATACAAACAAAACTACAAACAAAAATTTGGATTCATTAATTTTGTTTGCTTTAATTAATTGAAAAAGTAGCAGCATTTTTATTTATATTGGTACTATAAACAAATATTTTCATTTTTCAAATTGTATTGAAGCATACGTTATTTACAATTAATTTTTATTCAATTAGTATTTTTGGCATTCATGTCCAAAATTACTAATTAAATGTTTAAAACACTCTTCTTCAGAAAAATTATATTTATATTTTTTTCATGTTTAAATAAAAAGAGACTAAAATAATTTAACCTACCAATATATTTCAACAATCACTGATTTAAAAGCACATGTCGTTATTGAGCACAGCTTAGACATAAAGATGAAAATTAACAGGATTCAGGATCAGGAGATCAATAATTCAGGAGATCAATAAAGAATAATTGTTGGATGATTGTGTCATTGGGATTATTGAATGGATTATTGTCAGTAAGGAAATTCCGAACACATTGAATACGTTTTTTATACAAATTTTGCGTTTTTCGTTGATCCCCTCGGAAACCTTTAAGCTATATCACTTTAAAGATTAAACAAAAAAGATTCACAAAAAATCTTCAACAAAATGTATTGGATATAGATTATGTCGAACTTTAATTTATAAAAATTGAAATATATTATTGGAGTAATATTTTTAAAAGTTTGATAAATACAAAATGCAAATATCGCGAAGCGTATACTTAGCACTACCCTTTTGACGAATTCAGCAAACAAAACTAATGACCATTCCACGCAAAAAAAGCACTAAAAACTATCTACAAAACAAAAAAGGCCAGACATCGACAGCAGGATTACAAACAAAAATGTACAAACCGTCAAAAACAAGTAAATGAGAAAAAAAATCGCAAAAGCGTGAGTGGGTGTGAGCCATCATTCAAAAAAAAAGTCCCGATATTATATATATGCATGAAAGACGTAGTATATCGAATGACCCATACCACAAATTCCTTCTGTCTAACTGCGTATTCCAAATCGTATTTAGCATCTTCTAGCCTCACGATCCTTTGGTGATACTCTTTGCAGATGGCCTGCAGGGCAGCTGAGGCCCGCGCGAGGAAAGTAGAGGAAAGGGAAAGTGCAGGAAGGGAGAACAAAAAACGTGAAAAAGAACAGGAAAATTATCTTTTCAGTACAGTAGTAGATGGGAAAACATAAATGTACAAACAAAAACGAATCACATGATATAAATAATAATATAATGCCTCTTAAATCAAAGGTTCAAAAATTCAGTTACTGGTAGAATCCAGTTTAGTTGAGATTTTAAGTAAATGATATACGATTTTCGATTATTGAACTATTAATCATGGGACACTCATGCTTGTAATTTTACACTAAATAAATATTACTTCTTAAGAAGTCATATCTCTAAAGATATTCTTAAAACATTAAACATCGTTTCTGATAGATAAAAAACAATTTTATCTACAAACACGTTACCCAAACTCTTTGATCACGTACCCCGAAGAAGAAAATAATCGTTCAGAATATATAGTTATACTATAGGTCCACGTGCGTTTGCACTTCAAACCGGTGCACATTTATGATGCTTAACTTGCCAAAAGCTCTAATGATAACCCATAGCAACTAATAAAAGAAAGAATCTCACAATAAAGTGATACAATTTCTTTGGTGTACCCCTCCTCTGTATCACTATATATATTCTCTGGGGTACGTGTACCTCACTTTAGAGATCACTGATAAGAAAATTTGTTAAAATTATAAAGTACACTTTTTATGGATTCACGGAAAATTAATCACTGGCATACTTTTTTTAAAATATTTTCTCTGCCTTATAATATTCTAAAGAGATTCCAAGACTTGTTAAAATTTTGGGGATACTAATAATTCTTATTGTCTTATTTGAGATTATTAAACAAGTGATAAAACTTCGTAATTTCATTAATAATTGACTACTGTTTAGGAAGTAAATTCTTTATGTAAAAGTGAAATATGAAATGCAGATTAAACTATATAAATTTCTAGGATTTCTTATTTAGTTTTTTTTTATTAAATTTTACATTATCTTTGTATTATATCTAAGAAATAGATCACTATTTTTAAAAAAATATGTTTATTTTCTCAAATATGCATTCCTTGACAATGCAAGTTGTTTTACAGGGGAAAAAATTTTAGTTATTTATATGTAGTAAATAGTTTTTTTATTGCATATTTTATAACTTTACTTATCACGTGATTCGTTTTGGTTATTCTTTAATCAAAAAACATTTCAAACAAAATTTAAGACGCTATTTGAGTAAATATATCAATTAATGTTTTGCACTTAAATAGGACATATAATATAGCTTATGTAACACTTTATTATTAAATAATATTTTTGAAAAGATATTTTTTAATGTGATTAGATAATTTTTTAACTTTATAATTCTGTGAGAATAGGATTTTTTTTAAATCATTTAATTTTTTTCAAATTTAAAATTTATTTTACATCTACTCAAATAACGTTTTTATAAAAAATAAAATTTTTACTATAATACAATAAAAACGAATATATTTAATACACACACAATAAAACTTATTACAAACACACATACTAAAAGAAGACTAATAATAAAGTAGTCAAAACATACAAATTTACTAAATAATGAAATTCTATACATACTAATCAGTTTTTAATCTACATAAAAGTATTTTCTACAATTTTAAGACAATCAACAACATAAGTGCTTTTTCTTCAATATATATATATTGAAATTCCTTTTGAACAAACTATAAGGTGGAAATTTTATAACTTTATATTCAATAACTTATATCTTTCTAAAAAAATGTGGAGAATTATATTATATCAACTACTAACTCTAAACAATCATCAAATGTTTATTTTAAAACTTTTATAAAAATTTCTTAGTTTTTTAATTAAATTAACACAATTTTGTAATTTATTAACTTTTATGTGAATATGTATATTAAATTCTGTTTCACAAATGTCGTTTGTAAAACTTAATCTAGAGAATTGAAAATGTTATATAAAGAATATATTAGTTAATTCAAGTTATGACTTCATATTCTTCTAAATCATCCAAAATTACTATTGTGTGAAAATAAAGAAAGAGCTCCATATTTTGAAAAAAATCGTTTGTTTTAAATTTTTTTCTTTACAAACTAGATTTAAAAAGACTGGCTAAATAGAAAACCTCTCTTATTCTATTATAATTCTTTACATTTGCATTAGATGATTTTATGTAAAAAGCAATTAGAGTGACAATTTCGGATCCTGTATTTAAAACATATTTCTCGAACTATTTTCTCAATAATTAATAAAAATAGACGTTGTGTGTTTTTTATAAATTTTAATTTGCAACTTTAATATAAAAACTTAAGGAAGCCGTTTTAAATTTTATTTTCTTTTTTGAAGAATGCAGGTATAAAAATTTAATAAAAAATCATGTACCATCGCATACTTTATCATGATTATAATATAAATAGTTGTATGATAAAAATAAAAATTTAGTTCTTTATTTATATTCATTATCCGTACGACCAACCGTAAGACCCACGTATTTTGAAGTGGTATTTTTATTTATCGACATTATACCTTCATTAATGCCATCCATGTTCTTTGGTGGTCCACACCTCTCGTTAATGGTCTTCCTCCTTTCTTCTGCTTTCCTTTCCTGTTCCTTCTTCAATTCTTCGGCGGCCTTTTTCCTCAAAAGGGTCTAGAAAGAACAACCATCTTTCTTATAAAAATTGGATGGCTTTTATGAAAAACGTCTTTAACGAGTTAAGAAGATTTTTCTTAAATAATATTTATTTTACAAATATTTACAACATGTCTAAAATTGTTTTTAACAATTATCCTTTGTTTTTTTTTAATTTTAACGATGTTTTTTCTATAATTTTATATGTATTTGTTTTTATTTTGTTTCTTGAAAGCAAATTTTACTATTATTATTTTATTCAAAAATTTCTTTTCTTTTCCCACATAAATTTCAATCTTCCAGAATTTAATTTAATAGGGAAAAAACTGTAAATTGTGGTAAAATTTTATTAGTGAGAGAAAATAATTCGCTATAAAAAAAGTACCGTAAAATCCGGCGTATAGCGCGCGCCGATGTATAACGCCGCACCTATATTTTTAAGTTGCATTTTTTTAATTTGTAGGTATATTTGCCATATGCGCGCACCCTTTTTTACGAAGAAACCTGAAATGAAGGAATGCTGCTAATTTTGAAAGTCATTTAATCGAGATATTATCCTAAGCCTTAGAAAAATAGCATACTTCTAGAATTACAACTTTTTAAGTTTGTACAGAATGTCATTACGATTAAAAAAAAGTACTTCGATACATGTAGAAGCTTAGTTTTTTCTTATGCCTACCTCTTTTTTTTATTTTTAAAGCTATCATTTTTATACCCGGCGTATAATGCATACCTGTAAATTTATTTTTTGTGCTAATAGTGCGAGTTATCCGCCGGATTTTACTGTGTATAATTCCTATTTAAAAATACAAAATTTTTTTCTGTATTTTTATTGGTGTGTATATAGTTAAATGTATCTATTTTGGAAATATTTTCAATCGTTTTCCCAGTTTAAAAAGCAAAGTGAACACAGTGTAATTAATCCTATTTATATTTTCCTATTGTCCCTGTTTTCCAATTTAATTTTCAATATATTAACTGAAATTAATTTAAACTTTTATTGCTATTTTATATGCTTGTATTTTGATACATACCCTTAGCTTCTTCTTACGGGCTGGGGTCATGAAACCTTTCTTTCCACTGCCCTTCTTGGCTTGGGCAGCGGCCTCAAGGCGAGCTCGCACCTCGGCCTTCTTCCTCTCCTTCTCCTCCTGCACCCTCTTTCGTTCCTAAAATCATCCAATCAACACACATTTAGAAATTATAAATATAATTTATCCGATATATATAAAAAATAAAGATGAGAAAAATTTCCATATCGGTACAAAAATATTATTGTGTATTAAGTATTAATTTATTTCAAAAGTTAATCTTTTTTAATGAAAAAAAGTTACTATATATTCTATAGAAATATTCTACATTTTGAAGTTCATTTATATTTTTAATATAAATTTTAATTTTATTTAAATTTCTTTATAAAATTAAAAAATGTATACTTACATCGCTATATTTCAGAAAGAAGAAAAGAATTTCATGGTGAGGGAGAAAAAAAGAGAAAAAAATTATTAGTTCATATTTTTAAACACTTTAGTCACATTCAAAATAATAAAATAAACACAATAATTAGCAGAAAGTTCAATAAAAACAATTTAAATAAAATTAGGTACAGTAAGATTATAAACGGATTAAACAGTGATGAAATAAAGGTTGATATAATTCCATAACAATATAATAATATATTTAAAGAACAATTTTTATTTCAATATCTTAAAACAGAATTATTTATATAAATAAGAATATTATGAATATTTTTTAAACATTGGGGTTTTTAAACAAAATGACACATATTATTTTTAATATTATCAATATTATTATTCATTACCAAAACACATATAATTAAAAATATTTGTTAATAAAATTTGAAAAAAAGCGTTTTAATGCAGTACAAAGCTGATCTTTGAGATAGTGAAGTACATTATTCATAATACGGCGATGAATTTCGTGAGTTTCAATCTGATTTCGTCAGTCAAGTGGTTAGCAACAACAACAATTTAAATTTTAAGGGCAAGTATGTCTTTGATACTCTGCTAAAATCAGTATATATGTAATTATGATATTTTTTTATATAAATAACTTAATTTAATTCTATTTTTTTCAAAAATAGAATTGTGCTATAGCAA
The DNA here is from genome assembly GCA_019973935.1 of Trichonephila clavipes. Classification (NCBI taxonomy): domain Eukaryota; kingdom Metazoa; phylum Arthropoda; class Arachnida; order Araneae; family Nephilidae; genus Trichonephila; species Trichonephila clavipes. The sequence continues at coordinate 582,453 of BMAU01002412.1, read as the reverse complement.
TTATTCTAATTAATACAATTTTACTTTTATGTAATATATATTTTATTATAAAAAAAAATTTATATCATACAGTCGGACCTCCATATTACGAACCTCTATATTGCGAATTTTTCTATATAGCGAACTTTTTCCTGGAACCTTGAACATTTCACGATTTTCTCGGTAAAATAACCTCCCTAGAGCGAAGTGCATTTTCTATATAACGAACTTTTTTTTCTTGTGATTCTATTTTTTTCATCTCTATTTTTGAAGTATTTCTGGACACTTCAAGTTATTCTCTCTTTTAACACATTTTATGCTAGTCATAAATCTTGAACTGGTTTTATTAAGTGCCTATCTCCCTGACAGCAGTAGAATTCTGGGCGTTTAATCCAAGAAGTGCAACCTCTAACTCCCATTGTTCAGTTCACTAGAAACATTTTCGATATCCCCTTGCACCCTCAACGGAGTTGTTTCACATTCCCGTGTCCTTGAATAGTGTTCATTTGTAGTGTTGACCAGTCATTCGGGGAACTTTGTTTCTTGTGACTCGAAAATGTCAAAACATAAGGGCTTAAGCAGAAAAAAAAACTTAATTCTCGGGAAGTGGATAAAGGCTTTACGAAACTTTCCTTGCATTTTTTCTTTCTTTTTTTATAAGTAAGATATATAAAATAGATATATATTAATTTACAAAAAGGTGTAATATCTTTTTAATATACAGTGTTTATGAATTTAAAATTTGTTTTATGTTCCTTATAAAGAAAATTGAAAGATGAACCTCTATATAATGAATTTTCCATATAACGAACTTTTTTTCCGGGATTTAGTGACTTCATTACATAAAAGTCCGACTGTACTTTCTTCCATTACTAGTAAAATTTAAAAATGTTCCAAGAATTATATTCGTATGAAAATTATTGTTATTACATAATTTTAAATTGTATTTTTATAATAATATTTTATATTCTTGTTCCCCTTTTAATAATTCTATTAAAACTTCTGAATAATATTTTAATTTATTTTTAAATAAATTGCTTTTTTGTAAACATGTGTTGAAGTTTGTGTCCTATTCCCAATTTTTAATAAATTTAAAAATTAAAGCAGAAAAGACTTTGTACTTCGGAAAAAATAGCTACATTATTCATGAATTTTAATTTTCTGTCATTTTTCGATATCTATAAACTAGCATTATTTCTATTACTTTTCGATGTAAATACTTGCATCATAATAATCGCACAAAACAGAATTTTAAAAACGAAAAAATATATTTTTAATCATACTTACTCAGCCATGGTTTATCGGATTGCGGCCCAAATTTGATGGGACCTGTTGAAAATTAACTAAATTAGTAAAACTATATGAACTTCCTACGTTGCTAAATCCAAAGAATTATTAATGAATGCTTTTTGAAGCTAATTTTCTATTTTTCAAGCTTTTACAGAACTTCTACCAATTATTGTTCTTATATATAAAGATCATTAGTCTACTTGACTTTGTGAATACTACTGTTTTATGATGAGCTGACCGAAATGACATTAGGAAACGTAAAATTTTAATTTATTTTTCATTTCATTCGATACGATTGAAAAAATTAATATATTTCGCGAAAATGCAACACGTTATTTGGTAAGAAAAAAAAATCATGTTAAGAAATACTATGCAAAAGGAAGACTCATTTGCAACTAACTTTTAAGAAATTCATACAAGCAAATATAAGATATTTTGCCGTTATTCTAGTAAATGCATAGTCAAGAGCTTTGCAATCAAACATTTCATTATTTAATTTTTCCATAATGAGTTTCCTCCTTTTTTGTATCTCCGAAAATACTTCATAACTAATTTGAAATCTAAATGACATCTATTTAAACAGTTTTTTTTATGTTCGGCTCGGTTACCTCTTTGATAAGGAAAGCAGGTATTTTTTTAAAAAAATTCACTGGCACAGATCCTAAGTCTTCCAAAAGTGCATCGAGTTAAAAAAAAATGTCTGCGTAGGCAAAACTGCTAGACGATTACTAAATGAAATCCGTCCAAAATGAATTTTTGGAATACTACACAGCTTTTTAAATTAACTCCATACAGGAAGTTAAGAGTCTGTCTGTGAAATCAGGTGACTTTGAAATGAGTTAAAATTCTAAACTGGAAACAAACCAAAATTCTTCGATATAAAGTATTTTATATTTACGAAGTGTAACCGTTTTGTGTTAATTTCACAGTTAAAGAATGTATGTAAAATTGTAAAGATGTATTAAGCATCCCCACACAACGGTGTACAATAATACATCTTTTGATGTGAAATTGTTTAAAAAGTACAAAAATATCTTTTTACTTCATAAGAAGTTGATTTGTCTTTTTTTTACATAATTTAGATAACGAAATTTATTTCCTGACTTTATCAATCGTTACATCTAAATAATATTATTTAAAATTAATCTATCAGATAAAATATGTGTGTGATGCATGTATTTATATTCATGCAATATATTTATGATTGGGATCTCTTAGATACATTTGTATCACAATATGATAAAATAAATACTTGACAAACATTCAAAATGAAATAAATATTGAAAAAAAAAGTCTTTCCTTTAAAAAAAATAAATATTGTGAAAAATTCATGCAATATATTTATGGGATTGGGATCTCTTAGATACATTTGTATCACAATATGATAAAATAAATACTTGACAAACATTCAAAATGAAATAGATCTTTCCAAAAAATAAATATTGGAAAAAAAGAGAGAGAGGGGAAAAAAGAAGAGTTTTCTCCATTACCATGACAATATTTTTTAAGCAATTGGTATCTTTTAAATAGTTTCCGTGCATACACATTTAAGCTTTACCTATATTTCTGAAAAGTCTCACCGGCATAGATTTTAAAAAAATGAAAGCTATGGAGATATATTTGTATTATTTTCTGCATATTGCCCTTTACATGCATCAAATTATTTCAATTGTTCGGTATTCTATGATATAATTAAAACCTTTTTCTAAACCATTTAAATGTTCGCTCACCTCATTAATTGATCAGTAACTAAAATTTTTTATCTGATAATTCCGAATTCTCTTCTATATGTGATTATTTGTTCATATATCGACTTAAAAATTATCAGTTGACATTAATAATATTGTGTGCATTGTTCAGTCACCTCAAGTTCCGACGTTATGAGTACTTCATTTAAATTGTTCAAATTAGTAATTCAAGAATATTTCATACAATTTACTTCGCAATCCTTTCGAATTTCTAAAACAAAATTTGTGGGGTTTTTTTTTATATAGGTAAGAGCTTAAGGTTAACGTAAAGACTTACTTATTCGGAACCAAATTTATTAATAGTTTTGAAATTATACTTTTCATATTCTCAATTCATTTATGATAATAACACATTTAGGGTCCTTTTTAGAAAGCTTCCCTTATTTTAAGTTTAAGTATGTATTAGGAAATATTATTTATATATATAAACAAAGACAATAGAAAATGTTTTATGGAAAAATGTCTTTTTTACAGTAGAGAAAAGGCACAGGATTTTATGTTATACTAAAAGTATTGGGGTAAGTTTATCGATGTGTGTGTTTGCGATCTATATCTAAATATATATATATATATATATATATATATATATATATATATATATATATATATATTTATATATAATTCGGTATTTTTATTATCTTGTATTTTCTCGAAAGCTGAATATTTTAGAATAGATTATCATATTGACTTATTAAAAAAAGCATTTATTTGATTGATTGTATTTAAATGTCATTTTAAGAAATCATGAACATCGAGACAAAAAGTTACATTTTCATAATAATATACGCACACACATAATTTATTTTTCTTTTCGGCTGTTTTCGATAAAAGAACGAGAGCTTGAACTAAACGCGAAGAACATCATTTTCAGATAGAAAAATGCCTCAATTTCCATAGAAATTTGTAGAATTATAGCTCGTATTATAATCTGTTAACAAAATATAGTGTTTTTAAAAATTTCAAAATATTACATGAATACTTTCTTTTTCATTTTAATACGGGATGGCATAGCCAATTTAACATTACGGTATAGGAGAAAAAACGCGAAACACATTTTATACCAGAAAAAATAAATCAACTGTGTTAAAAAAGGGAAGTATGATAAAAAAAATGCTGCTTTCTCTAAATGATAGTGAGGCCCGAATATCATATTAATTTTTCATTTATTTTATATCTGAAAAAATGTTCCAAGTTCCATGTCCTATTCTTTAACATTAACCGAAAACAGCCTTAAATCAAAAACTCTTACTTTTACTATTTTATCACGTATATTATTTATCTTTTTATCACATTTGTAAAACATTGTACTAACTATATTTAAAAACATTAATAAGCACCTCAATCACATTTTTAAATGAGAATGTTCAAAATATTTTTTCCCTTACCGTGCAAAGCAGACGCGCTAACCTAAAAATCTCTTGCCAGCTTTCCACGGAGAAACAGAGGAAAGAAAGTAGGGAGCGTGCGTTTAAAAATAGATAGGGCTCGTGTTGTCCCTTTGCTCTTCACTAAATAAGGCTGCATTTAGGAAGAGGAAAGACGAGGTGGTTTACTTTTCGGTTCAGAGTATTTGAGAAGTTTTGATGAATGGATTTTTATGATTTGTAAATATACTTGTTGAGTGTACTTATTTTATATATACATTATTTATAGTAGTATTGGAAATATTTTAAAAAATAGGTACAACTTTTTTTCTGTGATTCTTTCCTAAGATATTAAATAACTTGTATATTTATCTGAAATTATTTCTAGTATGCTTGTAATTATCTTTTCCACTAAATTAGAAATTTTAAAACTAGTACTAGTACTAGTACTTTGTAACTAGTGTACTTTATGATCCCACCATTATATTTTTATGATAATTTATTTTATTAAGTATCCCGTGTAGCCTGCTCTTTAATGTCAAAGCTATAAGAATAAAGATAGCTTATAAATAAAACAAAATTTATATAGAAGTACTAAAATCTTGATGCATTTATTAATAGATTTCTTCATTGAGTTTCTTATTGTTACGAGTTGTGTTTTGATTAAAGGGTTTTGTAAAACAAAGCTATCATGTTTTTTCGTGCATCCTTTTGTAATATAGTAGACGTGTATTTTATTACAATTTTAACAGAGACCTACTTATAATATAACAAAAGTCTTGAAAGTTTTAAAAGCATTTAAATATATATTATAAGTAATATTATCTAAAATAAATTTTTTTGGGAAACTCTTTAGCCATTTTAAGTACCAATCTCTTTAGCCCTTTTTTTAAGTACCAATCTGAAATTATGCTTATCTAAAAATAACAGAGAAAAAATTATGTATATAAATTGTTATTTAAGAAGCAATTTTTTTCATTTGAATAACTTCAAAACATAATTGAATTTTCAAAGAAATTTTTGTGTTGTTTTCTTTAACTTAAAAATCCTTTCTATTTGACATACATCAAAGCTCCTTTTTAAAAATAAATATACAATAAGCCTTACACACAACTTATAGGTTTTCTCTCTCTGATGTTCTATAAACTATAATTTCCGAAACAAAAGTTTTTCTATCTACATTAGGGGAGTGAGTTATAATTATATTCACGTTCACTATAAAGCAACACGAGGGCTATTGGTGACAGGTCTCGTAATTTTGAACCTCAGTCAAGTGACGAAGACAACACTTGAGATGATCCCTCCTTCTTAAAACTGCCATACCACACCAACGGGAAGACTTCGAGCCTCGAAAGATTTAACGTGCATTGGTTCTACACGGCAGGTTCTATATTAGGGTAAAATTTACTTTTTAAAGTTTTCATGATGCATTCCGTATTGTCAAATTTTTATAAACATTTATCTGTATACACCTAAAGATAAAGTTTTTTAATAACTGTTTAACATTTTTATCCATTTTAAAGAATAGATCCATTTATTTTTTTAAAAAAAGGTTCAAACCCATAATGCTATAGAAAAATCTTAACAAAAGTGCTTTCATACCACTCATTAACAATTAATAATATATTAATTAATTATTAATTATTATTAATATTATTTATCGCTTATTTCATATTTACAACTAATGTGTTAAAGAATAGTAAAATAGAAATAAGAAAATATTGTGCATATTTATGTGATGTAAACAAAATAACATTTTTAAAATATTTAAGCTGAATTCTAGAAATTGAATTAAAAAAATCAAACTTACTGTAGTTGAATATTAGTAATATAAGGAGTTTAAAAAGTTACAAATCGAAAATATTTTTAAATTTTATAATTCCAAGTCCAAAACAAATTTAAAAATATTTCAAACATTAAATAAATTCAATTTATTAAAAATTTTAGAACTAGATCATTGATTTATATTTGCAGGTTTCTTACAGGAAAATCTTTGGTCACCAAAATTTTTCTAGTCTAGAAACAAGTGGTTTAAGATTTTGCCCCTATTTTTGAAATTTACAGTGAAACCAATAACATATAGTTATTACATAGCTAACATGTCGATATAGTTATAATTTTAATATTAATACATTTCTCCGTGACCTATTTTTAATTAGACTTTTAATTTAATATTTAAATAAATATGAAAGTACCACATATAATATTTTTCTATTTTTTTTTCATATGAAAGGGGTGGAATTATTTTTTTTAATAATTACATTTTCTTAAAATAAAAATGTAGCTCTTCGGTATATATTATCCCTATTTTTTCCTCTAATTTGAGATAAATATCTTTAAATAAGTAAGATTTTTTTTTCTATTTTCTCTGCTAATCTTAATATTTTACAAAAAATTGTCAAACAATTAACTATATTAAAATCAGTTAATCATATGCTACGGTAACAGTAGTTGCATTCATCTATGCGTTTGAAATGCATTAAAACTGTCTATTAACATATAAAATTTATAAGCAATCTAAAAGGTGTTTTTTAATCAAAATACAAAATAGCAATGTCATAACAATTTACTTTACAAAAAAGATATATATCTCATAAACAACATTTATAAACACATTTTCTTTCTTCAGAATCTTACTAAACATGAATATATGAAAGAATAACATAAAGATAAATTAGTCTTCTTTTAAAATATATAATCAAGAAATTATTTAGTATTATATTTATTCAAAAAAACACACCTTAAGCTCTGAAATTTTTAAACGAGGTATATTTTTCTACATTTCATACAAATAAATATTTTACTATCTTCTGAATTTGTAGAAATGCATAAAATATATTTTCATATTCGTATAAGTTTTAAATTTATTGTTTAAAGTTGCAATTCCTTTAATATTATATACAATTATTTTAAGTAATACAGATAAAAATTTTAACTCTTTGATAAGATAACAAGAAATTTTCAAATAAAATGTTAAAGAGTATGAAAAGAGTTTTACCCTAAACTTTAAAGTAACTCTTAGATAATTTTTCTCATTCAAGAAAAATGTTAAAATGTATGAAGCAGTTTTACGAAAATTGTGCGAAATTTAAATTTTATGGAGAATTCCTTCTCAAAGAATCTATTATTTATTTCTCTAGTTTTGTAAAGCTCTTAAAATCATTAACGTGATAACAATTTCATCCTAAGTGAATACAAATGTCTTATTTACCTGCCAAAGAAAGAATAAGAAACTACGAGGAGTACTAGCAGTGAGTGCGAAGCCGTTGTTCCACACCGAAGAAACTCCTAAAGAAACGTGACTTTAGAGATGACTTCCGCGGGGATCACTTATCCATCTCCCGATTGGGCGTCTCTTCTCCTCCAATCAAAAACACTTTCCCAGTCTCCCCTAACCTAGCTATCGTTGCATATTCTGGGCAAAAGAAAAACTTAAGATTCCTCGCCAAGGCATCTGAAATAATCGCCCTTGGTTTAAATGAGTTCACTGGGTTAGTTTAGTTAACTAATTGAATTGAATTTCTTTTCGTAGAGGGAGGCTTGAAAGAGAATGTTCGAAATTTTTTATCTGGGGGTAGATGTTGATATAGCATTTGCAGTTCTAGTAATAAAATGTTAAGAAAATACAGACGGAAGTGTGATACAAATATTTTGGCATGATATTCAGTTTTACAGATTCAATGAACTGAGATCATTTCTTTGCCTCTTCTTAAATCTATACACACCTACACAAATACTTTTTTATGAATTGAACTGAGCAAGATTATTATTATATTAATTCTAGTAAAATTATTCAATATAGCAAAATTATAAATTAAATTCCAGTGTAATACTTTGAATATGTTACAATTACAAACGAAATTTCGCTATAGTATACTTCAGTTAAGTTATAAATTATTTTCATATATCACTGTATAAATCAGATACATTTTCAATGGAGATAAATATCATTCAATAGTTGTAAAATCCAACATTCCCTACACACAACTAAAAGAAACGATTTTTTTTGTGGAAAACTTGTTTATTTATTTATTTTCCCCTGACATGAAATGTGTTGATATGTGTTGCCATTCTTAATGCTCATTTTAATTCCACGTTTTTGTACTCAAATATAGAGAAAATTTTATTTTTATGACACACAGGCTACTATCCAAAAATTGCAGATGTAAAAATAATTAAAATAAGATCGTGTGTGTGCTTTCTTTTTGTTTCAGAATTACAGACGAAGAATTCATTGAGAAGGGTTCCCCAAACTGTTACTTTATGAGAAATCTGATCGAATGGGTGCATTTAAAGATGATAAAAGGAATTTTTTCTAAATAATTCAAATTAATTAATGATAATGTTATTATTAAAATATCGGCATGTATATAACGGTATCTATAATGAATGTATAACACATCAATCTAACGAAAATTTTGCTTCTGTTTGTTAGAACACTGACACTTAACAGCAGCAAAAAAATTCCACCAATTTATGCAAAAGGCTTGGAATAAATTTTACACCTCATTCAGAGAATTATAAAATATATTCGAAGTTTTAAATTGCTTTTTTTGCTGAAATTTTAACTAAAATCACATTTTGATAAGAAATTATACACTTTTGTATTTATTATATCTGTCTGCTTGGATTCTACTTGATTTTAAATCAATATATAGCGAAAAACATTACGTTTAGCGATTTTCGACTAACGTCAATTAACAAGGTCTGCATTGAAAAATAATTCATCGCATTCTAACTCATCACAAACAGACCAAAATTAACACTAAAATTCTCTCAGGTTAAAACCGTAGCTTTAATTTTTGTCTGCATGATATTTATTATTCATCGACTGGATGAAGTGACTTGTTAGTAACTTGTTGATCATTAAATCTCTATTTTATAAAACAGATATACTTTTTTGTTTGCATTGTGATTATTTAAATATGTATTGTTAATGTTTCAGAGTCGAAAATTATATACATATATACTAGCTGTATACCCGTTCTTCGCACGGGTGAACTGAAAAATTAAACAACACAGATTGAAGGATAAAGAAGTTTTTAATGAGTTAATTTTACGTGAATTGCAAATTAAACAAAAAAAGCTTTTGCATATTTCAGCTAAACAAAAAAAAAAAAGAAAAAAACACCTTTGTTAAATTTTAACTATGTAGATCTAATAGCCGATAAAAAGGATTTTTTAAATTTATAATTCCTCGTAACACTCTTGAGGGTCGATTTTTCAAAATACCTCCCTAAGCTGATCTCTGCTCAGCAAAAGTAACACATTGTTAAAAGTTTTGTGTAATGAACGCTTAAAATAGTGTAAATAATTTATATCTGAAAATGTAATACATTAATATTACTTTCTGTTGTATTTATTTTATGTTAAAATTGTAATATTCGTAAGCAACGCCGTTTTTTTTTAAATTGTAAGGGCAATTCATTGAAAAACATAGCGAAATGTTAACGATAGAGTCAAGTTGGTAAATGTCTAGCTACTTTCATAGCTCGACCTTTGTAAGACCCGCCGTGTAGAATACTTTATCCACCGCATTATAATTTACTGCAGTTTTTTTCATACAATATTTTTTTTGATCACTACATTGAAAATTAAGGGATATAGATAAACAAAATACTCCACTTTGGGAAATTTAATCCGTTAGAGCTAATTAATTAATTAAAGATATTCCACTGTAAAATTAATTATATACACCGTTCACTTAAAATAAATAGTCAAATCGTTTTCTAAGGTCTTCATTAACATACAAAAACATAAGACACTTAAATTTTGACAAACTATTTTTTCGGGACAAAAATAATAATCTTTGCAATCCGCTGAAAACGCCGTCAGCTGAAAACGCAATATCTGCTACAAAACTATTCGCCTTCCCCGCTAAAATACTCATCATAGAACCCGTACTGCCATATTTCTTGGAAGAGTGGGTTTCAAAGAATATTCCTGCTAAATATTGGTGGAGAATTCCTGCTGTATGTTGGTGTGGTGTGTTAGTTAGGAGAAGGGGGTGCCAGCTCAGGTGTCTTCCACGTTTACTTGACTATGGTTCAAAATTACGTGGTCCATTGCCAGAAGCCCTCGTGTAGCTGAAAAGTGTGACGTTAATATTCACTCATTCCAAAAAATACAGTACAGTAGTTATAATTATTTTTATACTTAAAAATGCAATATCCGCCTATTCAATTAAAATTATAGCGTTATAATTAACTACTAACCACAAACAAATTTTGAAAATTTGTCCAAATGATGTAGTGTGAAAGAGAAAGTTTATTTACTTTAAGTACCAGAACCGATAAAGGGATTTATTTTGAAAAAAGATCAATTTCTTACTACCTAATGTGCATTATAAAATCATTAAAAAAACATTCAAATAAAGAGAGATTTATAACAACCTCTCCCTTCAAAGCTTAGTTTTATTCTGAAATAAAAAAAAATTAGGGATTATGCTGATCACAGGAATTAATTAGAAGCGAGCGCCTTGCGTAGCCAAAACAAAAAGGATTTCTTCACAAACAAAAGATAGATATATGCTGTCGTGGGCTTCTTTGCAGCGCACGCCAGAATTGCTTGCAGATGGCAGAATTTTTTCCTACTTACTTGTCAAATATCGTTATATTTTGGACACTTCACATAATATCTTTATAAATTATAGCCTACGCTATAAATTATAGCCTATGTGTTATTCTACTGTATAAGCTACATTACTGTAAAGTTTCATTAAAATCCATTCAGTTATTTTTACGTGAATAACGGCCAAACATCCTCACAAACTTTTGCATTTATAATATATATCTAGATACTCTTAGGCTTTTTTTTGTAATATCAATAAGCATTAAAGTAAATGTAAAATGATATGACCATATTGCAAATATTTTTTCACCTAGTAATAAGAATTTATTATTCATTTGAAGGAACATTTCTAAAGCACAAATTTAGATAACTCAAACTCTAATGAATTCCCAACATCGGTAATCATAATAACAATTTTAAAGAATAACTAAAAAAAATGGAAACTAACTTACTTAATATTTTCAAAAGTAGGTCAAGTTTAGTTGTTTAAAGGTAACTGATAATGTAACCACAGTCTGGGAATTTCTCCAGTTTATAGTCTACCATTTACCATGCATAGGGTTTAACTACAAATCATTAACATTGTGAAAACCGACAATTTCTCTCTTTAACTTTTTTTTCAGTATATTTTTAGATTGCAGAGAAACACTGAAAGGAGCTTATATGAGGAAACCAGAAGGAAGGAATAAAGTTTAACGTGGCAGTAGAATTCGAAATTCAATCCTAAACATACCAATATTATGTCTGTCTGTCAATTCATTTTACTCGAGTTGGCACTTAGAAAAAGGCGGCTGCTCTAATTTTATTCAAACGCCTACAACTACTATAAATAAATAAAAATAAACATGGAAATGGCTTATTCATTCCTTCACATGGCTCTGCTCATACTAAAACTGATTAAAACATGTTCAGTTCTAAGATGTAGCTTTTTAACCTCAAAATATCCATTAAATTATTATTATTATAAATAAAGGTCTAGCATACACATCTATTGATTGAAAAATGAAATTAATTGCTCTAACAATTTCTAAAATATCATCTGGATAGTTAAGTGTAATTTAAGATCTAGCATATATGCATGCATTAATCTGTGATGTAGAAACTTGAAATAGTTATAACAATTTGAAAAATGAGCATAGCAACCATTACTTTTGACTACATTACAGATTATTTTCAAGTAAAATATATTCTATTTTATAAACTTTCTACATCTGTTTTCTTTAAGGCCAAAGCATTGTATTTATCTTTTTAAATTTATTTTTAACTAGTATCAAGGTCATTTTAATTGAAACCTTGAACACATTTATTTAGATAAAAAACACATTTTTGTAGTTTGAAACACTCTTCAGTTACCTCATTACTAATAAATTGCGCACCAATATGAATTGCCTATTACATAGTTAGCGATAAGCAGTAAAAATTTTTGAAAAAGTTGTAAACAGTAAAGTTTTTGAATGTTATGATTTAGCAGTGTAATAAATGATTTTGTGATTTTAATTTACGAAAGAGTCGGCCATAGCGTGGTTAGTGACGCTGATTGCTGTGCCGTAGGGCCTGGGTTCAAATCTCAGTGAAGACATGGATGTTTGTAAATGTATAGTGCCTGCTCGACATGGGGGTACTCTAAACAGCCGTCGAGCCGCAAATCCTCTCGGGAGGTTAGTGGCAAGGGATGAGAGATGGGAGACCCTTGACCCTCTCTGCACTGTGTTCTCCCTCAAAATTGGGGTGGAACCGAGCTCAATCTTAACGTCATCTGTATGGTGCTCAAGGCTGCGGCCAAAGACAGGCGTACATGTAGCCCATTACCATGATGAATTTCGTGGACCTCGATCTGACTACGTCAGACAGGTGGCATTAACAACAGCAACAATTTACGAAAGAGAGTAAAATGTCCTAATATTGAATTTTTTTATAAAAATTTCTTTTTCTATAGCATATTTTTCCCTCTAAAATGTTTATTTCTCGAATAACCTTTATTAAATAAATACTAGGTGGGTAGTCCAGTATTTATTTATTACCTGACGGAGGACCGATCCTTAATGTACAAGTTATACAACTGTTCACACTACTCATCGCTCAGAGAGTAAAACAGTAATTAACATGTATTTATGTAGTTCTAGTGTGCAAACGCGCTCCTTCAATTTTCAGATAACGCTTTTATGATGTAATGTTGTGTTAATCTTTGAGCTAGAAGTAGTTGTAACTGAAATGAAAATTGCGCCTTATTGCCAATTTATAATCATAATACTGAACAGGACTTACTGCCTTTTTTTATTGTTCCAGTATGTGAGATAAATAAATAAATTTATTACATCAACACGAAATACTTTTTCAACTGGACATTGGTTATAATTTAAAAATCCATGTAATTATTACAAGTAATGAGCTTAATTTCAAAATAAACATAAAAAGGACCGTTGTCTGTTTGATACTGAAACTTTAACAGCTCTCATAAATCATAGATTTTCATTTAAATTGTATATTTTCTTTTTATTGGATTCTATTGCAATGTGTGTGGCTGCGTTAGCCTAATGGTCAAGCTAACGGACTCGTGGTCTGCGTGTCATGAATTTGAGCCTAGAACCACTGAAGAACCACCGTGTAGGGGGGCGATACTCATTAAATCTATCAAGGCTCAAACATCCTCCCATTGGTATGGTGTAGTAGTTAGGATGGAGGGTTCCAGCTCAGGTGTCATCCTGGTCACTTGACCATGGTTCAAAATTACGAGGTCTATCACCAAAAGCCCGCGAGTAGCTGAATAGTGCGACGGTAATATTCATTCACTCACTCATTATTGCAATGTGTAGGTGTAATATTTTGCCATTAATTGGGTAGCAACAATGGATACTTGTAAGTCTCTTCTTTTAGGCAATATAACTCGTCATCTTCGAAACACATAAATAAGTTATTTCAATACAATTTATTGTTCCAGTACGATATTTCCAGGAACAATATGTGTTATTCCACTCAATAATAGATAAACTGAAACCAACAGGAAAAAATTCAAAGTTTATTTCCTTATATGAATTATACTTCAACTTTTTACAAGAGTATGTATTCGTTTATAGCTCCTTAGAAGATTAGATTATAATTTTAGGGTAAATCTGAATTGAAAGAGAAAAAACCATCAGAAAAGTTCGAAGTTGTTGAATATACGGGAGTGAGAGTTATATTAATGACGCACTATAAAACTGTATTTGGGTTATTGGTGACGGACCCCTCTCGTAAATTCGAACGTCTGTTAAATAACGAGGATGATACCTGAGCTTGCAGCCCCTCTTCTAACTATGATACAACATGAAGGGGAGAACATTGAAACTCGATAGATTTAATATGCATCGGCCCCCTTCACACAGCAGGTCTTGAGTAGTGCCAAGACTCGAATCCACGACATCCACCCACTATTCAGGAACAATAACCGCTAGGCTACTACTGCCACATTAAATATACGTGAAAGCGATTCATATTCTAAAGATTAGACCTTTTGCAATTTCTGTTTACATTTCAATAAACGATATTTAAAATTTGATTGTGGGAAACTCTGATTTGAATAAACGAATTACTTATAAAGTATTGTATTTATTCTTTCAACTGATATGTTTCATATTTTGTATCTGTGCACAGATAATAAAAATATTAGTCAAAATGCTATATCTCTAAAATTAGTTGAAATGATAATGTGTGCGCGTATATATTTCTTGCTCATTTTGTCAGAAAAATACGGCCGCGGTAGCCGAGTGGTATAGGTATCGGATCGTGGCTTGCCTTGCCACGAGTTCGAGCCCAATACCATTAAAGTCCCGCCGTGTAGGGCAGTGATGCACGTTGAATCTGTCGAGAGCTGAAACGTCCTCTCGTTGGTGTGGTGTGGGAGTTAGGAGAGGTGGTGCCAGCTCAGGTGTCGTCCACGTCACTTGACCATGGTTCAAAATTACGTGATCCGTCGCCAAAAGCCCTCGTGTAGCTGAACAGTGCGACGTTAATATTCAATCAATCAATTGTCCGAAAAATAGCCCATCTGTTTTTAATAATTGATTTCATTGATCGTTTCTATTATCTGTAGATGTATTAGGAGGATAAAATTTTGCTAAGTCTTTTTGTAAAACTTTTTTAAGCAATAAAAGTGCAATTTTCAAAGTAAAAGAATATAAGTTATTGTGTGTTTATCTAATTAATAGTAAGTTCAATGTTTTAAAATCCGTGCATCGAAAGCGTATGCACTTTTTTTTTTTTTTTGATAAATTTTGAAGTATTGATAATCTAAAATAAAATTATTTACAGAAAATATTAGTGAGTAAGCACCTAATTTTTTTTTTCATTTACCTCACAGGTTCATGAAATAAAACACCCACCTTTATAATATACAGTCAACACTTCGCTGTATTGCAATTATTTTGGATCACACGCACGTTATTCAAGAAATACTATCGTTTTAAGGTATCCGACTACCCCCAAATCGTGATTGAAAAAGCAAATTTTGCGATTTTATTTTATAGACCATCTTATTAGCTTTGTAAAAAAAAAAGCTTTTTTTTTTTTTTTTTATTTTCCATTCACTAGAACAAAATCTACAAATGTTTTAGTAGAAGCAGATGCCATAACTGT
The DNA here is from genome assembly GCA_019973935.1 of Trichonephila clavipes. Classification (NCBI taxonomy): domain Eukaryota; kingdom Metazoa; phylum Arthropoda; class Arachnida; order Araneae; family Nephilidae; genus Trichonephila; species Trichonephila clavipes. Next base: position 566,891 of record BMAU01002412.1, on the reverse strand, counting down.
ACACAAGATGACAAACTTTTAAATGCGTTTTAATCGAAATTTGTTCCTTTCGATTGATTGATTGATTGATTGAATTTTAACGTCGCACTGTTCAGCTACACGAGGGCTTTTGGCGACGGACCACGTAATTTTGAACCATGGTCAAGTGACGTGGACGACACCTGAGCTGGCACCCCCTCTCCTAACTACCACACCACACCAACGGGAGGACGTTTCAGCTCTCGACAGATTTAACGTGCATCGCTGCCCTACACGGCGGGTCTTTAGTGGTACTGAGTTCAAACTCGTGACAAGGCAAGCCACGATCCAATACCTATACCACTCGGCTACCGCGGCCACTTGTTTCTTTCGAAAAACTCAAACTTGGACAGCTATTGCTCAAAAGTTTTTGAAAATAATTAACCGAAATTATTTTTATATATTCTATGTAATAGAGCTGAAATGTTTCAACCTTCAGATTTATCAATCACTGATTTATTTAAAAATTTACAGTCCCTTATGTGAATATAATCACTGCTTTTATAAGGAATTTCATATAATAACTACGATAAAGTTCTCTAGTTTGTGTAAAAATTAAAATGTCTTTTATCTTGAAAGTCATTACAAAAATGAATGTCAAAGTAACAGCTCAAAATTGAAAAATTAAGAATTTGTTCATAAACTTTTTGTACGGAGTGGGCCCCGTTTATGTAATAATTTTTTTCCCATTTTAGTAATGATAGTTTCCTTTTCTCGTCTTAAATTTGGCATTTTTTTTTCTTCAAATGTACTAAATAAATCTGAAAACCATAAAAAAAATTCCCATGCTTCCATTTTTTTTTAAGTTGTCGCAAGTAGTCGGATAATATAATCCACCCGTAATGCGCCTTTTTAAAGTTTATTTTTATCCTTAAAAATAATCTAAAAGATGCTGAAGATTTTTCAAGAGTTTATATTTTTTTTTAATTTTTTTTTCCTTAGATTTCAAGGGAAAATATTTTACAGTTATCTTGAATATTTATTTTACATATTTTATTAGACCGAAGTCTAATCATTTAAATAACATAAGTAATGAATTACTACCTCTCTCTAATGGAGTTTTTTTTAAAATATAAGAACATTTAAGTCCCTTTTCTATGTGAATATAAGATTTATTTAAATCAACAAATAAATTGAATTTCTAAAAGTTCTTGATATTAATAAGAACATGAAGTAAAATATAAATTATTATTCGATTTTTACCTCTAAAAAATACGATAAAGGTTCTCTGATGTAATTTTAATTTACCTCCACTGTGACACAGCATGAGAGTTATTCGTGACGGACCTCATAACTTTGAGCCCCTGTTAAATGACGAGGAAGAAACCTGAGTTGGCAACCATCCCTACAAACATTCCACACCATACTAATGAGAGGGATCTGAGCCTTGACTGATTTAACGTGAAAAAACCCCTATACATGGTGTATTTTTCATGGCACTGGTAGCCGTTGTAGCTTAGTGGTCAAGGGTATCGGACTCGCGGCAGGCGTGTCATGAGTTCGAGCTTAGTACCACTGAAGACCCGCCGTGTAGGGTCACGATGCAGGTTGAATCTGTCGAGTGCTCAAACGTCCTCCCATTGGGGTGGTGTGGAAGTTAGGAGAGGGAGGTGCCAGCTCAGGTGTCATCCTCGTCACTTGGCCAGGGTTCAAAATTGCGAGGTCCGTCGCCAAAAGCCCTCTTGTTGCTGTACACAATGTGACGTTAACATTCACTCACTCACTTCCATGGCAGTGGGGCTCGAACCCTCGACAACGACAGCCACAAGTTCATGACTGACTTCATCAAGTGTTAAGAGGACAGCTGAGCGTCTAACTAATATCCAAGCTTCCACAACATGTCGTGGCCGCGGTAGCCGAGTGGTATAGGTATCGGACCGTGGCTTGCTTTGTCACGGGTTCGAGCCCAGTACCACTAAAGACCCGCCGTGTAGGGCAGCGATGCACGTTAAATCTGTCGAGAGCTGAAACGTCCTCCCGTTGGTGTGGTGTGGTAGTTAGGAGAGGGGTGCCAGCTCAGGTGTCGTCCACGTCACTTGACCATGGTTCAAAATTACGTGGTCCGTCGCCAAAAGCCCTCGTGTAGCTGAACAGTGCGACGTTAATATTCAATCAATCAATCAATCAATCATGTCAAAATATTGCCAAAAGCCCTCGTGATGCTTAGTTATACGACGTTAATAATTATTATAATCGATCAATTTAAGATGTTTCTATATACTTGTCTCTATGTATCACCTGGAAAGAGGAACTGTCAAGAAAAGACGAATCAGTAGCTTACTTAATTAAGAGAAAGTTCATATATTTTACACACAAGTAACTTTCTCTCTGAAAATTGTCAATAACAAAAAATATAGTTTATAGTTCATAAATCAATAATAGTGGGCACCATACAACACTGGAGACTTGTTAAATCAATATAAATCAAGTATTAAAACTAAATTAAAATATTAATTATGAAACGAAAATCTCTTAAGAGATGTGTATTCTAAATATAAATATAACAGGGTTTTTTTTTCCTTTTTTTTGGGGGGGGAAAAAACACTTACTGCCAGCTGTCTTATCTACTTCATATATTATTTAACCAACCGGGCTAAAAAGATTATATTGAAAATATGTATATTAGCATACAGCTTAGGTAAGCTTCAAAGGGGTTTTGCTATTAAATGGTGCCAACAAATTTCTCAAATGCCAGGAAATATTTCACGCAAATTTGTACAGCTTATGGGCGTTGAAGTCACTTCATATCTCTATAAATATCACGACATGCGATTTTAAAAAAAATATCTCTCTTAGAGTATAAATACTTGAATGGAGTAACAATATTTTATTACATAAATTAATGTAACACAAGAATTCCTGTTTCAGCAAAATTCTAAATGCATTTATTCTCATCACAGTATCTATTTCTCTCTCTCTCTCAATCCCAGAAGAATATAAAAATTATACACTGGCCTCAAAAAGTTAAGGTACAACATGTTTTTCGATACCATAAAAAAAATGGCAGTAACAATAAAATGCATAGTTTACATGAATGATAATAACGAATTTAAAAAAACTTAATAAAAACATTAATGCAACAAACTTTTGTAATTTTTTTATAAAAAGAACGTATATTTAAGTGAAGAAAAATATGCAAATATCATGTAAAGTTGTGTTGATTTTCAACAGTTGTTGGCAGTTTCGGTGACAATAGTCAATAGAGTTTAAAAATGTCTCAGAGACGTCGTTTACAATTCGTTAAGTCATTTTGATGCTCTCGTAGTGTTGTTCAAACTTTGGGATCAATACCAATCCGAAGATCCTGTTCCAGGCCAACCACGAGCTACAAAAACGAAGGACAAGAACCACTACTGTGCCGCAGCTCGTTGCAAAATCGTCTTCACAATGCATGAAAATTATTTTTTGTTTCTTGGACGCAGCAACAATGGGCGTTGTTCTGAGACGAGTCCCAGATTTACAATGGAGAGTGATTCAGGGCGTCTACTGATCTTGAGGGAACTCTAATACCATCAATCCAACACTGTTGAAAGACACAGTTACAGGGTGCCTGGTTTTGGGCAGGGATTCGCTCGGTGGCCAAACCTGCATGTGTTCCATGGAGGAACCGTAACTGGTCTTAGATATCGGGATGAGATCCTTGATCCATATGTCCGCCCATATGCTGCTGCTATTGGTAACGACTTCATTCTGATGGATGATAATGCACGACCTCAAGCTCGGATTGTGGAGGGTATCTGGAGGATTACACGGTTTGGAACGAATGGAATGGCCAGCTCGATCTAGACCTGAATCCGATAGAACATCTTTAGGAATCTTGGCAGAGGGTTGCTGCTTTAAATCCTCCTGGTCGTTACAAAAACAAGGCTTACTCTGTGTCTGGTCTTCGCTTCCTATTCCGGTGTCCGACAACAATAAACAGCATGGGAAATCGATGCCGCCAATGCATTCAAGTTAGGGGGTGGACACATTCATTTTTTTGTATTGTTTTTATGCCATTTTACCACATAACACTGTGATGTGCTGTTTTCTCCAAGAATATTTTTCCGAGAGATTGCTTTTTTGTTATAAATTATACATACACATTTCTATGACGCATTCAATAAAAAACTATTTAAGGCACATATCCTCCAAATTTTTTGTTTCTACATTCATTCATTTAAAATTAGACACAAAAACCCGGTTGTACCTTAACTTTTGAGGCCAGTGTATTTATGCACTTAATTTTAATTTTCAAAAAACCTTAAAGAATGTATACATGTAAAGAGGATTCTTAAAAAATTCTTATTGTCATTTTTGTTAAGTCTACGCAAAAAAAAATCGCTAAATGACATGAAAATTATTTTTTTGTTTTGTTTTTGCCAGCCTCAAAAGAAATCCAAATTCATCCGTGGTTATAAAAATAAGTTATTCCTGGTGTAAAAAAAATTTTTTTTTTACTTGCGTTTTATCATTTTTAAAACTAAAAATATTGATGCATTTATCAATTGTGTAATACGAGGCTTTTCGAGAAAAATTCCTCTTTAATATGGTGTAGATTATTTATTTCTGTCTTCACTTAAATTTTCAAGTAGAAGCAAACAGGATACAGTAGAAATATTTACTGTCAAATACCTAACGTCATGCCATGCTTTCCCTTATGGTAGGCACACGTACTTCATACGTAGATACAGTCCTGTATACGTAATTCATCCTCCACGAAATCGCTATTTTCTAGTGGTACTCCGAAGAGAAGCTAGAAACGAGGCAATTTTATTTTTAGACTTTCAGTAGGCTGCCTTATAGAGAGGACTATGCCGAAACCTGAAGCAAGCTGCGTTTCCCACTCGTAAAAGAGGAACAAAATGGAAGGGAGACAATCTAATTTGAGAACTAAGCCCCGAATTCTTTTTTTAATTCATTTTACCAGGTGATTTCTATTTGTTTGTTTTGCTGGCACCCATGAGCTCTTCAAACAAGGGATATCACAAAATGACATTCATTAATCTAAGGTACTGTTCGTAAAAAATTAAGAGTAAATAAATGAAACAGCGATGAATTTGGAAGCTTCACAGGATATATGTCATTTCGCTTCGGCTGCTGTTGTTGATAATAAATTATGAAGTAATTAGGTCAGGTATCGAATATTTAGAAAGATATTGTTTTTGTCGGTTTGTATCAAGTATAATTGTAGTAATTTCTTTTTCGTCATGTTATACAGGAAGATATCACAGCCAACAATTTGCGGTTATGATTTTTTTTTTTCCTTTCTCTCTTTTGCTTCCTCTTTCTGATTTCTGTAAAGTTTACACATGCTAAGAGTAATAATGGACAAAATTAAATTTCACTGAAAATAAAATATATTACACAAAAAAAAACTTTTTTTCAATTTTCAAAATGTAAATAAATATGCTTTTATAATTAAGAAGGATGGAAGAGAGAGAGAGAAAAGATAAATTCATGAAAAAATGAAAATTAACTTTTATCATTAAAATATTTTTATTATATATTTTTAAAAATAACTCAGCAACAATTACTGGGTTTGAGTAAGACAGCGTTTCTCAAACTGTAGGGCGCGCCACCTTATGGGGGGCGTCATAACTCTACGAGGGAAATAAAAAATAGAAAAATAAAAAACAAAAGATTATTTTAAAAAGCTATTACTTTACTGAAAGTAAACAAACAAAATGGATTCTGACATAATAAAAAATAGAATAAACATTTACACTCTGATATAATACATTTATAAATGTATCACTATCCCACGCAATGTATTTTATAATTAGTTAAAAAATACTAAGAACAAGTTTAATAATTACCAGGGACCCCGTGGGCTTATCATATATAAAATTATATGCGAAAATTAACATTTATATTGATCATTTGTACGGTTCATAATTAATCCCTTAAATACCAATTAAAATTTACATGATTCTCTCTCCAATGCCACCGTATTCCATGCAGGCGTGCGTATGTGATGTATTGGGGGAGGGGGAGAAAAGAAATAAATAAGCAAATCCTCTGAAATAAGTAATTCCTTCGCAAACACTGTCAAAATTCTTTTATTGCATTCTAAAGCCTTCAGAATAATTTTATGGATAGCAGTACACAGAAAAGTCAACTTCGGAAAGACCTGTACTTACGTCCAGGGCGATTCTTTGGCTGAACAAGACGTTTATATACGTCGGTGGCCCTTAAGAAGTTAAAGTTGTTTTTTAGCTTTAGCGTCAAAGTGTAGCATTATTGAATTCTATACATTGGGGGAGGCGCGATGAAAATTATGATTGAATATTGGACAGCAAATGTATTAAGCTTGAGAAACACTGGAGTAAGGTATAAAGCGGCATTAATGCATTAAATCCTTCCGTTGACATATTATGAATGAGGTGCTACAGCTCGTATATCATCCTTCACACCTGCTTTATGATCTAAATTATGAGTAATTTCAAAACACATCCTATTGTACGATTTTATTTTGACATGAATGGTGCTATATCAAATAAATATATACGTGAATACGTAATAAATACTTATTTATTTATATTCAAAATATATGATGTATATACACTCAAGAGTCAAAACATTATGACCACCTGTCAATATCGAGTTAATCAACCTTTGGCGCGCAACACAGCTTCAACCCGCCTTGGCATGGATACCACAAGTCCTTGGTAGATAGCCGGAGACACATTGTACCAGATGTTTAAGCAACGGTCACGCAGATCCGAGATATTGTGAATTGGTGGTCTTTGAACTCTGAGCTGCTGTCCCATGACTTCCCAAATGTGTTCTATCTGACTGAGATCCGGTAAGTTAGGTGGCCAGGACATCAACTGGAATTCAGCATCATGTTCCTGGAACCACTCCTACACAATTTTAGCCTTGTGACACGGGGCGTTGTTGTGTTGGAACATTCCATTTCCAGCTGGAGAAACAGAGGTCATGTAAGGGTGCAACTGGTCCGCAATGATGTTCAGATACCCTATAGCATTCATAGTCTGCTCTACCACAACCACGGGTCCCAGTAATGCCCAAGAGAACGTCCTCCAAAGCATAATACTGCCACCACCAGCATGTTTAGGACCTACTGTACATCGAGGGAGCAACTGTTCGCCTAGAGAAGACAGCGTATCCTGATATGACCATCAGCGTAATGAATGGCAAACTGTGATTCATCTGACCAGGCAACTCTCTCCCACTGATCCATGGACCAGTCGCGATGTTCCCGGGCCCAATGAAGGCGCAGTTGGCGATGCCGCTTGGTCAGCAAAGGCACACGAGTGGGACGTTTGCTGCGTAGCCCCATATCCAACAGTGTCCGCTGAACAGTGTGCTCCTTTACTATTCTACTTGGTCTTGCATTGTATTGGGCTGTCAACTGAGCCACTGTCTGGCTCCGGTTTTGCTTCACCATGCGAGACAGTCTCCAATGGCTTTTTTCTTTGATAGCGTGTAGACGTCGAACACCATGTCGTCTACTGCTGGTTTCACCGTTATTCATCCATTTTGCATAAGTACTAACAACTGTAGATCGCGAACAACCCACGAGTCTTGCAGTTTCAGAAATACTTGTTCCAAGCCTTCGAGCCATTACAATCTGCCCTCTATCAAAGTTGCTTAGATCCGCAGCGTTTCCCATCACACACAGAAATAAGTGAAAGAATGATTCTCCAGACTCTCCAGCAGCAGTTCAATACCACTTCCACCTGATCACGTGCATTCCACATCATCCAGGCGAGTTCATTGCAAAATATAGGGGTGGTCATAATGTTTTGGCTCTTGAGTGTAAGTATTTATGTGTATAATACACTCATGTCCAAAATTAAGGTCACAAATATAACATCTGTGAAAACTGATCAACTATTCAGCGCGTTGCCACGAAATTTGGCACAGAGATGTGTTACAGTGTGAGAAATAATATAGCAACATAACAATACAAAAAAAAAGATTTTAATTTTGAATTAAGATAAAGGTTTTATCAAAAGGGAAATCGTGAATTAGAGATAAAGCATTTAACACAGAAAAAGTCTGTCTTATTTGTAGTGGGATCACTGTGAACTCCTATGTAGGCCTCAAAAAGAGCTGCCATACTATTTATAAGGGTGTCAATAAGTATCTGTGACAACAAAGCCCATTCACCCAAAAGCAAAGTTTTTATTCCCTGGGGAGGGGGTTCTAGGAGGAGAGCTAGGCTGAGAACTGGCTTTTCCTATATCATTCCAAATATATTCAATAGAATTGTGATCCGGTGACCTCAAGGGTCAGTCCATACGGCAAATATCAGCTCTTCATGAAATTCATCAACGATGTGAGCTCTGTGTGGCCGCTCATTATCGTCCATAAAAATGTAGTCCTGGCCCTTAGCACCCAGAAAAGCATCACATAGGCTTCCAGGATCTCATCCCTATAGCTCTGTGAGATGACAGTACCTGCATCAAAATCGTATAGTGGTGTACGACTGTCCAACATTATGCCACCACACACAAGGCTCACTTTGCCATAAAGTCTATGGATTTTTGTTACGTAGGAGGGATGACAGTAAGTTCTAATTTCTCTCCAGGAGAAAACTCGACGAGAGTCACTTCCTCCGGTACATTTCAACTCATTAGTGAAAAGAACACGCCTCAATTCTTGTGGTGTCCCCGACTGATGTTTTCAATTCCACAATATCCATTTTTTGCTGCTGGATGCAATCAAAGGGACGTACCAGACTGGACGCCGGATATAAAGGCCCTTTTCTGCACGACGGCTGTAGACCGTATGCCTGGAAATTCTTCTTCCAGACACAACAGCAAGGTCACGAATAACCTGAGGAGTCATTGTCCACCTATGTTGTAATGCGCTTAACGCCAAGTAGCAATCCTGAGCATGTGTCGTTGCTCTGTAACGGCTTTGGCTGACCTTTCTGGAAACAGTATCACTTGTTTGGAATCGATTCCATTCCCGTGAGACCACATTCAGACCACTTGTACCCATCGAGCCACTTCCACTTCAGACTGGTCAGCTTCAAGCCTACTAACGGCTCTCCATCTCAAGGAATCATCGAAATGATTATGAGAAGTCATCCTCACTACAAGCAAGCTAACTTGTTTGTTTTAATGCAATATTCGCAAAACTGGAGGGAAAATTTCCATATGCTTGAACGGTCCCAATCCAGTAATTCTGAAAAAACTAATGCTATAAATAACATCTTTTCCTAAAGTGAAGATTGATATATTTAGCCGTATTGAACATATTTTAGCCGTTCTTCAAAATACAAATAGTATATAAAATTCAAATTCTATCAGTTTTTCTTGGGGCTTTTTAAAATTATGACCAAAAACATTTTTGCGACCTTAATTTTGGACATGAGAATATAATGAATAAAAATACAAAGAAAAAAAATAAAAGGTTTCCGTAATTTCTAATTAAAGATTTATTGTAAGCTACATACCCTTCAAAATAGTCTCTCTTTGAATTCATACAGTTTTTCTAGTGTTCAAAACATTCCTAGAACTCTTTTTAGAAAGATTCTTCAGCTATATTGTCACATTTTCCATAACTTTTTCTCCGAACTTCTGAAACGTAGCCCTTTTAATTTTATTTTTAGCCATGGAAACGGGTAACAATCAGCAGGACTTAGTTCAGATAAGTAGGATGGATATTTAAGTGTAGTAACATGATATTTTTCAAAGTTATGTTCCCTCGATAATGATTAATGTGCAGAAGCGTTATCATGAAGCAAAACTCAACTCTTTTTTTCCTCCCTTTTTTCAGGGCGTTTCATTTGAATAACGTTTCGTTGCTGCAGTAGCCTTGTGGTCAAGGTCACGGATTTGGGGTTGGCAGATCACGAGTTCGAGTCTAGTAACGCCGAAGACACGCCTTGTAGTGGGGGCCGATGTTCGTTAAATAAGGTGAGGATCAAACGTCCTTCCATTGGTGTGGAAGTTTGAAGAGTAGTGTCGAAACCCAGGTGGCATCCACTTGATCATGGTTAAAAAAATACGAGGTCCGTCGCCAATTGTCCTCGTGTTACTTAGAAATGCGACGTTAAAAATCAATATAAAGAAGTATTATTTTCATTCCGAATAAAATGAGTTTATAATCTCAATTAGAAGCAGACACACGTAAAGAAAACTATCAAGAAATCAATTGAAGCTACCCCATTTTCCCTATCATCTACAATTTGCCTACGTGCGTCAGAGCTTCTTATCGTAACAAATTTCTCAAGCATCAACTACCCTACACAAATGGATCTTTGTAGAATAGAAACTGGAACATGTGTGGTTCAACGGAAGTCTGGTCGTGAGCTCGAAAGCTACGTGATCAAGACCAGACTACTTGGCGATCTCGGATACGACAACGATGAAAGAAAATACTCTTACTATTGCAGCAAAATGTGTTATCCTTGTGAAATGTTTTGCATTATTGCATCAAGTTTATCTACCAAATTCTGCCTGGAAATTTGAGAAACTTCATATAATTCATTCTGTTTCTTGTAAAGGATTTCTTTTTCAGGACAGTTTGCGTGAATTTATTTAATTTCTTAAAATTTTGCGCTTTTAAGATTTGCAAGGTATCAAGGAAAATTGAAGTCACTAAAAGAAAAACATAACCCTTAAAATGATAAAAAAAAAAAACTCCCCCCTCCTTCTCTGATATTTTAGCAGTATTACTTCATATTCATATAAAAAGGGTGTTTTTTTTAGAGGTATAGAACTTTAAATTTCAATAAAACAACGATGTATTATTCGATTGACATGAATTTTTTTTTTTATTCGAAAGATAATCTTGTGGCATTACATTTTAAATATGATCAAGCAAGGCGTAGATTCGTCGAATGGGCCCAAAACGAGATTGCCGTTGTTCCCGATTTTCATAAGCGAATTTTGTTTAGCGATGAAGCGCACTTCTGGTTGAATGGCTACGTCAACAAACAAAACTGCCGCATTTGGAGTGAAGCTAATCCACAAGTGTATGTCGAAACACCGTTACATCCAGAAAAACTGACTGTTTGGTGCGCTTTATGGGCTGGTGGAATCATTGGTCCGTACTTCTTCAAAAACGATGAAGGCCACAACGTTACAGTCAATGGTGATCGGTATAGAGCCATGATTACTCACTTTTTCATTCCTGAATTGAACAATCATGATGTCCAGGAGCTGTGGTTCCAACAAGAAGGCGCAACATGTCATACAGCTCGTGCCACAATCGATTTATTGAAAGACACGTTTGGTGACCGCCTAATTTCACGTTTTGGACCTGTGAATTGGCCTCCAAGATCTTGTGATTTAACACCGCTAGACTATTTTCTGTGGGGCTATGTAAAGTCATTGGTCTATGCGGATAAGCCACAAACGCTTGACCATTTGGAAGACAACATTCGCCGTGTTATTGCCGATATACGGCCACAAATGTTGGAAAAAGTCATCGAAAATTGGACGTCCAGATTGGACTACATCCGAGCCAGCCGTGGCTGTCATATGCCAGAAATCATATTTAAAATGTAATGCCACAAGATTATCTTTTGAATAAAAAAATTCATGTCAATCGAATAATACATCGTTGTTTTATTGCAATTTAAAGTTCTATACCTCCAAAAAAAACACCCTTTATATATATATGATTTTAAAAAGTTCATTGAAAAATATCATTAGAATGTATAAGAAATGGACACAAAACTTTTCAAATTCCCCAAAAATTGAAATTCGGAAACATATTTAAAAAGTAACATTACTGGAGCTGAGAACTTCAAAGCATTTATTAAATCTAACGTTTTATATCATATGTTGTACAGCATTTGTAAAAATAATGGCTGCTGGAAATATTATATGTCATAAATAGTTTTTAAAAAGCGTTTAAGTGAACCAGTGAAAAAAATTGCCCTATTCAGCTACTCGAGGGCCTTTGGTAACGGACATCGTAATTTTTAACCATGGTCAAGTGACGAGGACGACTCCCGAATTGGCTGTTTCGGAGCGGATCTCTAATTCTTGAAAGGAACAAGCCCATCAAATTTCAAGCTTGAAGGTGTAATAGTTCAAAAACGGGAATATTTATCTCTAACGACCCTTAATCCCCCACAACGTCCCTTAGAAGTCAATTTTACTAACTCAGAAACCTCCACGGGCATGTATCCAACCATTCCCCAAAGTTTCATCGCAATTGAGAGGACGGCTTAGGAAGGCATAAGAGACATACAGACGCACACACACAAACATTCATTTTTATTTATTCAGATAACGTGCAATAGTATAATGTACAACACACAAGTGAATATATGATTGTGAAATATGAGTATACCTACTATATATATATATAATTCTAAAGGCTATTATCTATATGATTATAAAATAACATTAAAACAATTAACACAAACCTATGTAACACAAATTTATAAGAAATTAATAAAAGTCAAATTCTTAAAGTTTTACTTGTATTATATTCTTTTGCATTTTATAAAATTTATAGGCATATTAATTGAATCGCAAAACAAATTAACAGTGTCAGTTTTATAAAATTAAGCAAACACACCGACTTTGAACTTTTATATATATTTTAAACTATATTTCTTTTCTATAGCTCATATTTGACCTAGTAATTTATTTATTTAAAAAAATCACTTTTATTATTTAAAAACCTATTCATATTCTATCGTAGGAGAATAATACTCACTGCTCCCTTTAATAATTAATGAAACTTAAATTGCTTAGAAAATATTTCATAAATGTTCTATAGTTAAAATTTAAAGAAAATCTGAAAAATAATCAAAACCAGAGGAGCAATCATTTTTTCGTTCTTTCAAATGCATTTTACAGAATGGAATTAAATTCAATGGCCCAAATTTGATTCGAAAAGTAAAAACATCCGAAGATTAACATTACGCTAGGGATTTCGTGGTGTGTATTGACGAAATTTCTAAGAAAGAAAAAATTAAATTAAAAAAACAAATTTTTTTCATATTAAACTTCAATTTACTTTATCGAACAGTTATACTTTTTCCTTAAATGTTTACTTCATTCCTTTTTAAAGCAGCTTCTTTCGACAGATAGTGTCGATTACAGGAAACCTTTCATGTAAACATATCAAATTAAAGGAAATATATTAAGAGGCTTGGGAATAGATATTCTGCATCGATATACTAAATTGTGAACTTTCTATAATTATAACTAATTATTTTCCGCACAACTGACAAAAAAGTAGAATCACTCGCAATTTGGTATTTATACCTCATATTTCTAAGGAAATATACTTGCCTTTGTATTTAAAAGAGGTTATATTACATTGTTTTGCAACAAAAAAATTACGGGAAATTTAATTATTTAATTAACTTAAGCAAAGTATTTTATCTGATTCTGAAATATTTTTATTTGAAAAAAGGAAATTAGAAATTCGAAACCATTTTAATACAGCCCATAATATTTTCAGAAAAAACTAACGTTTCTGAAACGCTGAATATCAAGGAAGCAGGGCATTTTAATGAGTGGAGTTTCTCAGTGCATAGTTTAGCACAGGGTTACCACAAAGCGATTCCTCTCAAGGATATGCCCCTTGGCAATCAACATTTAGTTAGAAAAGAGAATTTGACAGGAAAAATTCTTTAAAACACGTTTTGGTTAACATTTTCCTATCTGGGTTTAGGAGTGGACCAGAGTCCAGCGGCGTAACGGAGAATACTACCCCCCTCACCCTGCAACGTCAGGCTTTGGACACAAGGCGGAGTCAGAATCTCCTTAGAATCTTGCCCCCCCACACACACATATACACGATGTGGGAGTGTACGTTACGCCATTGCCAACTTGCTTTCTTGTGTACAATCATCATATCCCTTATATTAGTGTCCATTTCCTAAAATTGCCTCAGTTGGTCGGTCTACGATATTATCTGTTGTTGCGTCATCTCAGACATCAAAGAGGCTGAAATTTCTTCATTGGTCAACATTATATTTTGCTTAAATGAATTTAATAATTTCAAAACACTGTTTATTTTTCTTGGATTCCAGGTTTGCAAAACATATAAATAAATGGTTGCTAGTGAATTTGTTTTTCTTCAAGAGCAATTTATTTATATACTCGTGGAAGAATCTAGTGATTTGTCATGTTTTACTAATGGCAAATGCCGTTAGATAAACAAAATTTAATCTCTGATTTTCCATATCAAATACTTTTGAATGAATAATTAGAAATTGCCATCTCCTTCCGTATATAGCTTGGTGTGATAATCTAGTCTTGTTTGGAAGCTAAGACATAATGGTTTTCTCTATTAAGTAAAATACCATAAAATCCTACGTGTAACGCATACTTTTAAAACAGAAAAATAATAACGAATTTAAGGGTGCACATTACACACCTGGTATTCAAAAAATGAGAGCTTTAAAAATAAAAAGATGAGCATAGAAAAAAATTAAACTTCTACATGTATCGAAATACTGTTTATTTAAAATAAATGTTATTCCTTATGAACTTAAGGGGTTGTGGTTCTGAAAGTAAACTACTTTTTTTTCTAAAGCTTGGTAGAATACCTCGAATAAATGACTTCAAAACATAGGAGTATCGCTCTCGTACATTTTAGGTTCCTTCGTAAAAAAGGAGGTGCGCGTTATACGGGGAATAGAGTAAAAATTAAAAATCACAGCTTTTGAAAGTGTAATACACAGGATTTTACGAAAAGAGGAAATCTTTGACTCTACAGCCACTGCCCTTAAGGTTTTTCGACAGTTACTGACTTTTTTGGACTAATTTGTATGCTTTTTAAAAAGTCATTTACACTCTAGAGCAGGGGTGTCCAACACGCGGCCTGCCGACTCTTTTTAAAAAATTTTTAAATATCAGATTTTTAAAGTTTTTTCATTTTGAAATTTATTTGAGGGGAAATTGATATATATATATACTAGCTGACCCGGCCACGCTTTGTTGTGGCTTTGTTTTAATACGTTGATTTAATATATTATTCTCCGCTATTCAATGCAATCAAATTAATTTTGCGCTTACAATTTTGGAGACTTGAATTTAAGCATAGAACAACATAATTTTTTATTCATCTCTTATTTGAGTATAGCATAATTCATGAATTATTTACGAAGTTGTTTGTAACAACAGATGAAGATTTAATTTTATAAATGAGGTTAATGGCGTTGATTTTCTTAGCAATTTTTAATATTATTTTTATCACTCTAAATAATTACAATGAATTATTCTTATGTAATTAATCGCCAATCGGTGCAAAATATTTTTTTGGTAACGTCTTTAGCTTACGCAAATAGGTTCGGTGGTTTTCCTACACGTAAGCATGCAACATATATTTTCCCATGTGATAAACGTGGATTTTCTAAGTCCAAGCCCCCAAATTGACATTGTTTGGCTTTGAGATTTATTTATGACCATCGCGAAAGCCTAACGAAATGAGAATTGAAGCTTTTTGAATGGTATTGTAGATTATGACGGTATCAGTGGAATGCGTGGCAACGGGACGATCTATCCTTTAAACTTTACAATCAAAATAGTTGCTTCAAAAAGATTCCCGGTAATTCTTTTAATGACCAAAGGTGTAGCGCTACATATCCTAGATGCATTTAAGTTACGCAGCAGAATATCCAGTAAACCAATCTTCAACCGAAGGTTGTGAGGTGGCATTCCTAATATATATCCAGACAATTCACAAATATTACAGTTTCATTTTCATCAATAATAGTGTCGATTGATTTAAAAGGCATTAGATGACCAGATGACCTAGAAGCACCTCCGTATCTGGAAGTTTATTTCGTCAACATCAACATTTTTTTGTACCCAAGTAACAGTATTACACACACATGCAGAGCCAGTTATTACCTAGGTAATTAGTACACAGTATATCCGGGAAAACTCAATCAGTTCCTTTTTGTCTGAACAACAGTGTAGAAATTGTCTGGCAATTTGATACGTTGCGTATTTTGATGCAGTTCTACTTCACTGTTTGCAATAGCCAGCAGTTGGAAAGAAAATATTTGCGCCAATTGATCATCTTGCAATTCAACTTACTCAATGTTCTGCCATAAAAACGATTGTTTTAAACTTACGTTAATCTCGTGAGCAAAAGTAGAGCGAGGGATGGCTTGCAATGTCTGTCGGAAATCACCAGACAGTAATGGGACAGCATCACCAGATATTTTCTCGTTGCCGCTTAAATCTTACAAAGTTCTTTGTAAAGCTTCGAGTGAGTGTTCATGGGTTATTGCAGATTATGATTGAATTCCTTCGCAATACTATAGCCATGCCAATGTTCTTTTTTAATATTACACATTGCGTCAGGTCTCTCATTAATGTCTATTGGCAGCTGGAATGCTGAATGTGCATTTGTCCACCATTTAACAAAGTGGAAGCAATACCTGAAGAAGCAATTACCAATGCAATTTTCTGTTGGTCGTACTTTCTGTGCCTGAAAGTTTAGTAGCTATAGGGATAAAAATACGGACGCGGAACTTGAACGCAAGGCTATTTGACCTCATTTCGGCGATATCCAAAACATTAAGGGAGTTTCTGAAATCCGAATACACATTCTCGTTGCCCATCCCGAGATCCCCTATTGCCCACTTTTTGCGCCCCTGCTCCTGCAAGGTCCGTGCCTAAAGGGATGGGCAATACCTTCGTCCGGTATTATACAGCAAAGTTACTGGAGTTTCTAAAGTCCGATTTCAAATTCTTGTTGTTCCCCACCCAGAAAACATCGAGCATACTTCACACACTCCAAGAATTTTAAGGTAAGAACCTGCTATGGTTCGTTTAAAATATTGTCATGTGGCATTATTTAACCCTTTAACGGATACACAGCTAAAATACAATTTTTGTGATAAAGTACTTCATAAATGTAATGTTCTCGTCCTCTATAAACGTTATTTAGTCACAAAAAAAATATCTGATCGAGGTGTTTTATTCCTGGGTGGTGGCTAGACGTTATAGCCACTGCGCACTTAATACATTTAACTTACTTTTCAGTACAGAAATAATTAATCATATCACAATAAACTTTTTATGAAAATTTAACATTTATGCTCATAACTATTTCAATAACAATTAAATACAAAGTACAAGTGTATAATATAATAATAGAATAATTGTACAATATATATATATATATATATATATATATATATAATACTTAGAATACACAATGAAATCGCTATATATCCATATTTTACATTTTATTTAATTTTAGTATAAAAAGTTAAAAATAAAGTAATATTTTTGAGAATTTAAATTAGTTATTTCACAAATTTGATGAGCTATTTACTGTGAAACTTTATAATATGCAAACGTTTTCTCTGGTCAGAAAAGCTGCAATGAAAGATTTTCGAACTCGAGAATCTTGTACCACTTATTGTAAACAAAGTTTGTTTATTTTTCCGATCCCCAACATGCTCACATGATTCTAAGTGGTCTCTCTCGAGTGGAGGAAAAGCGAAAATTTCTAGTTCATTTTTCTCTTCCATGTAGGCAGTGTGGATAGAGCTTCTTTCCACATATAAAAGCTTTCCAAAAACCTAAATAAAGCCATTTTTTAAATTGAAAATTTGCTTAATTCATTCAAAGGAGAAAAAAGTATATTTTAAGAGGTGTCGAATTTTTTTCAAAGATCAGAAATTTTATTTATAGTAATCAAAGTATAATTTGTAGATTTATGCCGAGAAAAACTGTTTTTAACTACCCATCATAGGCCATGAAATGCATAAACAGATATCGTGCTGCCATTGCAATCTGTATTAATTTTTATGCGTTCTAGCTTCAATTAACGCATATGGATGGACTAAATATCCAACACCCACTTGGAGAAAAAATTTTTAATATGTTTCTAGACCTATTAGCCACTGCCCGCTAAAGGGTTAACACAGGAATTTCTCGGATTAAGTATTCGGATCGATCGTCTCAAAATATTTCAAGGACCTACTTTTTGCCCCCTATGTTTGCAAGTTAGACTAGCACCGCTGTCTTCGCATATTACGGTCGCCAGGCATTATTCGATAAAGTTATCGAAACACCTAAAATTCGATTTCAGATTCTCCTTCTTTCTCCGAAACACACACGGGACTGAATTTCGGTGCTCTAGTGCTTGAAAATTCAGCCGCTAGAGGGAATGAAAATTCGCAAGTGAGACTTGAACGTGAAGCCATTGGACCTAATTTCGGCAATATCCTGCAAATTTATGAGAGTTTCTGAAACCTGATTTTAGCTTCTCGTTTTCCATCTTTAGACGCAACCGGGGACTACTTTGGGCTCAATTGAATCTGAAAGTTCAGTCACTGGAAAGGAGCATTAGGGTAATCCGGCATTATCCGGCAAAGTTACAGAAATTTCTAATATTCGACTTCGGATTCTCGTTCACCATCCCAAAAATGATTAGAAAAGTACTTTTTCCACTTTAAGACTGACGAGGAAAGATCATGTCATCGTCCTCGCAATAGACAGTTGTCCAGAATTATCCGGCAAATTGGCGACAATTCCTCATATCGGATATCAGATTCAAATTGCCCCTCTCAAAATACGCCAGATATCATGCTTTCGCTCTCCAAGGCTTTTATGGTAAGCCTTTGCTAGGGTGTTTCTAAAATAGTGTCGTCCAGTATTATCTGGCAAAGTTGTGACTATTTCTCATATCGAATATAAGGCTCAGATCATAAGAAATCAAATTGTAGAATCAAATTCTAGGAAATATGAAAAATCGTTCAGAAATTGTGAATTGAAGTATTGATAGGATGCTCTTGAGTGAGTTTTTGATGATTTACGCTATTTATTTATGAATATACTGGGTTTTTAGTTTGAACTTTCGGATTTTAGATATTTTTTCTTTCTATACGACTATTTTAAAGATGGGTGCATCATCTTTGGTGTTTGGTGGTTCAATTATATTATGTACTTAATTGTTTCAGAATTTTAACATTTTAATGTTATAATATCTTTCAGAATGCGATGGCGAATAGTTTATTTTTTTAAGCATTAACTTTTTAAATTTAAAATTTTTGAGAATTGGATATTTTTCCCAATAACTTACCAAGTTACAATATGAGGAAGGTTGGCACCATCAAACTAGTTTAACCCCACTTATCAGTCCTAAGTCCAAGGTTGCACTTGTATATTTTATAAATTTTTAATTTTGTTTGAAAACGTTGGAATTTTATTTTCTATATTCGCCATTGATATTTTGAAATGGGATTTAGTATTATAAGATTCATATAATTTCACTTTTTTAATTGACTGTGAAATTGTGATTGATTTATATATATTTAAATATATATATAAAGAGAGAGAGAGAGACTCAGTGCCGGTGTATCCACTTGGCGCTAGGGGCGGGCGTCCAGGGGCCTGGGGCCCGGAAGAGCCCAGATAAGCTGGAATTAAAAGAGATTTTCTGGTTATAAATTTCGATTCTCCAGTGCCAAGGGGGCCTGTAGATCTGCACCCAGGACCCAAAATGAGTTTAAATCGACTTGTATAAAAAATGTTCTATTTACCTAAAAATAATATAATAAACCTATAAGTAATATTTTCTCCTTTTTCCATATCTTCTTATGTTGGAAAAGTTTGAAGTGGCATGCTTTCTTATTTTTTAGCAAATAGTGGCACTCTTTCCAAAAAAATTGGCCACCCCTGCTGTAAGGGAATGCAATGTATATCTTTACTTTTGAAATTCAGTTCCACGTTGATAAATTGTATTTTCACAACTTACGCATTATTCCATGCGATTTACATGCAATTTTGACATGCGGAGATCTGAAAATGCAAGGAATAATAGCCTAAACAAAAAAAAAAAAAAAAATGTCCAGAATTCAGTATCAAAGTATATTTTATATTGACTTTAAAATGCAGCCATACATTTAAACTAGCAGTTCTTAAACTTTCGATCGTTGGGGCCCTTTCTTTCTGAATTGGCTTGGCATTGATGACCTCCAAGATTTTGAACATCATTCCCTGCTTCCTATACACATTCCTCAATAATCCTTTCCCTCTGATCTATACGCATATGTTTTTATTATATTTTTTGAAAATATTATGTTGTAATATATATTGTAGTAAAGGCTATGTAGTTACAAACAATAAAACAATCAATATTCCGGACCGAAAATCATGTTCTAGTGGTTTTTTACATTACATACAAATTTAGTGATCTAGTTTAGGACGAAGCACCTTTAAATTTTTCCACGAGGCCTTTCAGAGTCTATAAAAGAGAGGAATCTTAACAGTAAATGAGAGACCTTCAAGAACCTTTTAGGAAACTACTGAGAACGCCCGGAGGTCAACGGACCACAGTTTAAGAACTCTGATTTAGGCGATTCCTTAGTAAAATGTACTACATAATAAAATCTAAACTTATATCCCTGTCTGCGCTTTTCTTGAGAATTGAAATATGTGTAAGTTTCAGTATCACTACTAAAATAAAAAATCATGTGTGTGTATTATTTATATGTTTTCAATTATTATAATTCCTTCAATTCGAATTAATATTATAGTCATTTCGAATTAATAAATTCAACTCACATGAGAAGATTCATCACGTGAAATAATATTCCATCAATTTCACATTTTAACTGTAACTTCTTGTAAAGAGAAAATAAATCCAAAATATGTCGATTTATATTAATGTTGTGATTTGTGTATCTTAATTTTGATTATTTAGTATGTCATGAAATTTTTTAATCTTCGGTATCTAATTCAATGGAGGTTTACATTAAGCTTTCCTCACATGTAACGATCATGAATTCACCAACACGTTTTCATGTAATTTTAATGTCACATTTAAATAATTTCTGTCCTATTTAAAAATCTAATCAACATTAACAACATGTTTCTGTTCTAAGTTTTCTAGCATTTATATGATTGTTCTTTCTTTTCTGTATAAATTTGTCGTTTATTTTTACTTCAAAAAAATTATTTTTCTCATTTTTTATGCAGTGTATTTCTTTTACAGGGAAAACGAAGATTAGTTTTTAAAGATGAAATAAATTCAGTCAAGAGGTATTTGAGTTAATAAAAACAATACAATATTAGAATGGCTTCTGGTGGAATTTGTCCACCCAGAGTGTCTTATATATTAGCAGAGCTGGAAGATATTGATGCTGTTTTTGTACCTATAAAGACAGCTAACCGAGTGAAAGTAAGTAAATGAAACTATTATATACTCAATTATGAAAGTATCTTATCCTTAATTAAACTTATAAAATTATCTTACTCCAATATTTATTATGTAAAAGTTCATATAAATGTTACTTTTTAATACATTCTTATTACTAAGAATTACAAATGTTGTTTTCAACAATAACAAAATGAATTTCGTTATTTTTTGTTAAATTTTTAAAAGTAGATACAAGGTATACTGTTCTACTCTCTCAGGCAAATTAAGTGCATAAATGCAACATTTGGTTACAAAACCAGAGCATCTTATAATTGGTATGTTTTAAGCACCATAATGAAGATTCAAGTTTCACAACGAATTTGTCTGCAAAAGTATTGTAAGTTCTTCGCCAATTCAATTGCACTATATTCTATATATAGAAAGACATATCTCCCCCCTTCTTTCTGAAAAATATTCACTTTTAGAACAGCTATAATTTGAAGACTTCACTGGGGAAATCATAAATATTTTAACCTCTTAACAGTTGTATAAGTTTGAAGAAAATGGTCATAAAAGTGCCTTTTTTTTTATTTGAGAAAATTTTATAAAACTAAATGTATGTTCAATTTATGTATTTATCATTAAATTTGGGATAATTTTTTAGCTTGCGATACAAAAAAAATATATTAAATTAATTAATTTGTATTAGTATTTTTGTTGGCTTTTCTTAAAAAATTAAGAAAAATCAACATTTAGAGGTATTATGGCTGAATGTTGGTTTTCCAGCAAAGAAAAAAACATTAAAAATTATGTGTTTTAAACAATAAAGGAGAATTTTATTGCACTTATGCATAATGTAAAAATACATTAGTAATTTTTTTTTCTTGTGAGATAAATTTCAAAGCCTGAGATAAAAAAAAAGCCTACATCACAGGAAACAGTCATCCATCATCACTGCTCTCAGATTCATTAACTGTACTTTCAAAACAATCAGTTATTTCAGAATCACTTTCAGCTCCATTTGTATTTGGTGTAGAATCCAATTCAATTCCTGACTAACTTCGTAATGAATATAATATTAATATATATTTTATCACAGAACACAACCCACATGTATTCACGAAAAGTGGAATTAAATAACTGAGCTAAGGTTACAAAAACATATTGCTAACATATATGTTTGATTGGACTAACATCTAGTTTAAAGTAAAATAATTATCTCTAAATACATTACTAATAATGTGGTACTGTTATCTGATGAGAAATAAACACGATTCCAGGCAAAAGAAATACATAGTTTTAATCTGTTTAGCGCTTTACTTTTGAACACTCCAGCCTGTAAGCTCCCTTCTATTTCTCATGCTCATGGGCATGAGAAATAGAGGGGTAAATTTCATTCCGTGATTTTGACGGGAGCAAGAAGGAAGGGGTTAAATTATTTCCATAAACAAGGCTACTAAATACTTATGTAGAAGAAATAGTCAGAATTGGCACATATTGCCAAACTGAAAAGTCTTGTAACTCTGCCTAGGATTATATCAAATTACTCAAAATTAAAATAGCTTCAGAATGAAACATTATTATATAATACATTACCTACTTCATAGAGCATTAACCTATCAATTAAAAATTTTCTAAAGACTAATATACTTTTACTAAGCATTTAGAAACTTTTAATTCCTTCTGTTTGATTTTTGACAAAATTTGATGTATTTAATTTCTTGTGGTTGATTTTTGTTTATTGACCTTGGAGGAATTATATTAATTTTTATTGATGCGGAAATAAATATAAATAGTTGTAGTTTTGTTTTAATTTTATTCCTAATTTGATTTTTCAGATATTATTATAATAAGGCTTGAAAGTTTAAAAAAGTGAAATGCAATAAAATTTATTAAATTATATTTTGAAGATAAAAATTTCATTCATTGAAAAGTATATTTTATTAAACATGCACATCACTGCAAAAATGTTGTTTTCTGGAATATCTAAAATGATCATCATTACATTATTTTTCCAAATTAAATTAAAATTTTATACCTACTTTTTTATGCATTTTGTAGTCAGTTGCGGTAAAGATGAGAAAAAATCACATTGTATGAAGAATTTTATTTCATATACGTGCCTAATGAATGTTTTTGATTTGAAAATTATCTTTTTACCTAAATGATTTCAAATAAAATAAAATTTCTTCGAATTTCTTAATTTTTTTTATAATTTTTTTTTTCTGTTTATTAATTTATATATAGATATAATATTGATTTCTCTTTTTAACATTTCATTAAATGTGACATGTTTTATGAAATATTAACAGTTATTTATTGATAACTTCTGTGTTTTACATATCAAATTCTCATAGTTCCTTTGTAATATTTAAGGTGGAATTAAGAAACTTGTTAAGTACCTGAATTGTATTTGTAAAAATTGCTGTTCTGAAATATCACTTTTGCTATATTTGTATATAGTACCAGCAAGCTTAGTTCATGTCCTCATCTATGAGCTCAATTCATGTAAATGTCATAGTCACATGATAGTGAAAGCCACGTGATTCTAGCCAATCAATTCAAAAATTCATTCAACGTCATAGTCACGCGAGAAAAATTATCTAGTGTTTTCAGCTAATCAATTCATATGCTCCGATGTTGCCAGGTTTTGCTCTTTGCAGAAACTTTCTCTTAAAAAATACATTGTTTACAAAATGCATTTTATTTAAAAGTATAAACATAACATATGATTTTTTTTTAATTAAAAAAAACTTTTTAGAAGAATTTTTTTCCTCTTAACATTTAAACATCTTTACCCGAATATGAAATTTTATCTCAGTTTTACAAATAGATCAACAAGTACAATTAGTTTAATGTTTGTTTTGAATTCAATGGAAAACACGTGTTTGTTTTCACCATGTGACTTCATGAATTGAGCCCATTGACTGTGGTTCAAAAATATGAGATTATCTCCCATGTTTTTGCTGGGTGAATAAACACTCATTCACTTGTGTAGTACCTATTCACTTCAAGAATATAAATTGTGAATGAAAAATATCCTATTTCATTGAAAATAAAAGATTTTTAATTTTTCCCTTGAAAGTGTTATCTGCATTTTTGTTTTATTTTGAAAATTATTGGAGAAATAAAGGCTAATGGTTGTACTAGTCTTTTTTTCAAATTGAATTTTTTTTTTTCATTTTTGACATTAATTTCATTACTAAAAAACTTCTATCAAATCTTTAATTGCAATTCAAAACTTGGGGGGATATGTTGATACCTAATATGTTTTCAATGATTATCAGTTTGTTTGTATTTCTGTAAATTTTATGTAAAGTACTAATGTCTGTAAAAAATATTTCAGTACACTTGCTTTGATGTGTCTCGTCACTATGTGGTTTTTGGAACAAATGCTGGAGGAGTTGTTTTTTTACAGCATGATACACTTTCATATATTAAAACTGTAACTGCTAAGGTAAATTTCTTTATGTAATTAAAATTTTATTTTGATTCATTATTGCTAGTTTAATTTTAGTGTTTTAGAATTGTTACAGTCTAGATCAGAGGTCAGCAACCTTCACATGCGTGTCGAATTTGTCACAAGGTAAAATTTTTAGTGGCACTCTACACCTCTCTTCAAATTAATCAATTTTTGAGTTAATTTTGAACGAGCTTTTTTGACTAACATCTTCAGAATTATGAAAAGAAAAATTTACAAAATTATTAAAAAATCTGGAAGATGACTCTTAACTATAAATTTACACCTATTTTAAATTGTTGGATGTCATTTCTAAAGAGATTTAATTGTTTGTAGAGAAAATTTCATGTACTCTGCTTTTGGTTCTTATCTATGTGAACAAATCTTTTCTTCCATGACAAGTAGTTTAAATCTGCAAAGAAATTGCCTTAACTGAACATTAAGAATTGTGTGAAATATAAAGTCACAAAGTATATATCTAATTTTGTGAAATAAAATAGATGACAAAAGGTATGCATTAAAATATTTAACTATATTGAAGAAATACTTATATATTGTGTGTGAGGGTGCTGTTAATTTTGTAAAATATATAATTAAATTTAAAGGATATATAGTATAAAATATGTGTATGTTTTGAATTTTTTATTTGTATTGAAGGAATTATATATTATGTTTATTTTTATGTTAATAAATATTTTTAAGAAATAATGTATAATAAATCTCTTAAATTTGTATTCCTGATCTCTAACTCTACATACATTGCCGCAAGAATTGCAATATGTGGCACTCTGAATTATATTGGTAGATTTCTTTGGCACACCACAGTAAGAAAGTTGCCGACCCCTGGTCTAGGTCATTTCTTCACTTTTTTGAAGCTTAAACTGGAACTGAGATGTAAATTGATGTTTAAAAAATTAAGAAAGCTTGATAAAAAAAGCTTTATGCTTTTTATAAAGGAATATTTATCAGTTTTTATGTATTAACTCTCAATAGCATTGGCAACATTTTGCAAATTTCAACAAATTTTTGTTTATGCTAGAAAATGTGTAACTTTTGTGTTAGAATCGTTTTTCTACTTAAAAACCATATCTTTATCATCTACTGTCTTGTCTTTTCTCCCTTTTAAGTCTATGTGGAGGACTTGAGAGGGTGGTTAGCTGTTCCTGAATGTTTTTTTTTTTTTTTATTTTGTCAGTTTTACACTTCCCCAAATATGCTCTATATTCTATGTGTGTACCAATTACGGGGTAACCAATATGATATTTTCTTTTTATTTTACATTATCATCTGTACCCTTTCTAACAGCCGTAAAATAATTTTCAATCCTACTTTAATATTCGTTTTTTTTTTTTTATTTCTTAATGAGGTGGTGCTAACGTTGTTCTAAAATGTTATTGTCAATGAATATTTTAGACAGTAAATTATTCATTGTTTCACAGTAAATTCCTTAAATATCCTTTGGAGAGTAGTCTGTCAGCATTTTGATGTTAAGAGATTAGAGAACATGCTTTTGTCTATCTCCACTATATAACCGATGACTAATTCTTTCTGCAATGTTGACACCAGCTGAAGGATTATCTCTGAGATAATTTCTCTGATTTCATATAATTTTGTCTTCAATTCCTTGTTGTTTATTGTAGAATTAAAGCAATGTAAGCTCTTCTCACTGACAATGAGCTGTAAAGCCGTTATGTATGTTAGGAAACTTCCTTTTACTTTTTTAATGTGTACCTATGTTGCACTGCCGATAAATGTATCCCTCATTGAAATAGAGTTTCATTGGACATAAAAGATGGTACTGTGACGTATTGAGTACAAAAACTCACAGCCAGGCTAGAGATATAAATATGTACAATTTATTTACCGAACATTCTAAAAAACAATCTTACACCCAGAGCACGTTTATGCCTTCTGCCTCCAGTTGGGACCCTCAAAACCTGTCCTCTGCATGTCCTTTCCAGACGAGTCTATCTGGAACATAGGGGAACAGGATTCTAAGAAATCCTTCTTCCCCACTTCTTCTTCAGGCAGCAACACCATTCGCTTCTGGTCCTGGAACAACATTCACCACAACTCCTCCTTTCTCTAGAGAGAACTTTTTCTGATGAAGGAAAAGTTCTGTTCTTTGAAGATCAACTAAAATCACTTAAATTGTCAACAGGAGATATCACTTAAAGTTCTAGATAACACTACCTTGTTAACAGTGTACGATTCCCTTCTGGCCAGAATTACATACTACAATACAATTAACATATAAAAATTTTCAAAATAAATGAGAAAATCACAACTTATTAGATAGATACAAATTACAGAATTATTTTAATTTAGAAAAAATTAAAATAAAGAAATTATGTTCATTATATAGAGGTGGAAGTAATAATACACTCTTGGGGAATATATATAAAAATTTAATCAGTCCTACTTAAGGCATCTGCATTGGGGCATGACTTCTCCCGGGTTTATGAATAACTTCAAAATTAAATGGTTGTAGTGCAAGTGACCAACGCATAAGGGGCGGATTTGTTCCTGCATTAGTTTTCAACCAAACTAATGGGTTATGGTCGGTCTGAATGATAAATTTCTGCTGTCCATCAAGGTAACAATTAAGTTTTTTTTACTGCATAAACGATAGCTGCACACTCTTTTTCAGTTGTGTAGTAAACCTTCTCGGCGTCAGAAAATTTCTTGCTAAGGTACAGGAAGGGATGCTCTTTTCCCTCTATCATTTCTCTGAGCCAGGACTATTCCAATACCCATGTCAGAGGCATCGGTTTGAAGAATAAATTGCCTTTTGAAATCCGGGGCATATAGAACAGGGTTAGTCGACAGTTTTTCCTTCAATTGTACAGAGGATTCTTGACATTCCGAAGTCCAGTTAATGTATCCTTTCTTGGATTTCCCTTTTAACAGTTCTGTTAGTGGTGCTGCTAAACTCGAAAACATTGGGATGTTCTGTCGATAATATCCCGCAATTCCCAAAAAGGCTCTAACCTGGGTTTTAGTCCTTGGAACTGGAAAATCTAGTATTGTTTGAACTTTTAATTGAGTTAGAGACCTCTTTCCTAACCCTACGACATGACCAAGATATTTAACGCTATCTTGTGCGAATTTACATTTTGCTGGTTTGATTGTTAAACGAGCATCCTGTATCCATTCCAGTACCTTATTTATGTGGCTTATATGATCGTCCTAGTTTTCTGAAAAAATAGCCACATCGTCTAGATATGGTAGGGCAAACTTCTCACACCCTTGAAGTAGTTCAGCCATCAATCTGCTGAAATAATAGGGTGCATTTTTTAACCCAAAGGGCATATGTAATGGACGATAAGTTACAAAACTAGTGGTAAATGTTGCTAACCTCTGAGCCTTTGGAGTTAAGGGAATCTCCAATAACCTTTTGTTAAGTCAAGTAAGGTTATATATTTGGCAGCTGCGACAGTTTCAATTCTATGCTCTATATTTGGTAAGGGATAAAACTTGAGTTCTTATTACTTCATTCAGTTTCCTATAATCGATGCAAGGCCTAGGATCTCTTCCAGGGGTCTCAACTAAAATCATGGGTGAAGCATAATCTGACTCTCCTATTTCTATTACTTTGTACTTCAACATTTTCTTTATTTCTTCTTGCAATAAATCAGTTTGCCGTGCCGACATTCTGTATGGTTTCGTCCTAATAGGTACATCATTTATCAATTCAATGTCATGCTCTACCAAGTGCGTTTTTCCTGGTTCATTGGAAAATATTTTAGAATAACGGCATAGGATTTCTTTAAATTTCTCTATTTGTTGAACATTCAGTCGGTTTCCTAACTGACTGTGTTCTGTAATTTCATCGAAGTCAAAAATATTTGGGTTAGAATCGATACAGGGAAAGGTTTCTTCTAATTCGTTCGAATCTTCCTTTGCTCTACTGTTAATCATATTTATAAATTCGACTCTTTTGTAGTACGGCTTCAACATATTTACATGAAAAACTTGATTTGACTCGGTGTTGTTGTTAAAGCTCACCACATAATTAGTCTCTGAAATTTTTTTCTCTATTCTTCCCGGTCCTTTCCACTGCACAGATAGTTTATTAGGTCGATTCATCTTTAACACTAACACTAAATCTCCTTCTGAAAATTCACGCTTAATAGCATTTTTATCATACCATGCCTTTCTTTTAATCTTCGTTTCTTCCATTTTTTCAATGGCTAATTCCTGACATCTTTTAAGTCAATTTATGAGTTGGAAAATGTATTCCACAATGAGGGTCACCTCTTCTGTAGTCCCCATCCAATTCTCATACAAAAGAGTTATAGGTGTTCTCAAATTTTCCCCATGGATTAATTCAGCGGGAGTAAATCCTGTGCTTTCATGAGTGATGGTTCTTAAAGCGAAAAGTGCAGCTGGCAACTGTTTTTCCCATTCAGGAGAGGATTCAATGCATATCACTCTTAAGATTCTTTTCAGAGTTCTGTGAAATATTTTGACAGGATTACTCTGAGGATGATAAACCGAACTTCGAACAACGTTTATTCCAAGGTTTTCAAAAAATACTGATGTTTTAAAATACTCGTGAATGAAGTTCTGCTCTGTTTGAATTTCTTTTGGAAAACCCATTCTACTGAAGATCTGGAACAAAGCTTCCACAACTGTAGTGGACGCTATATCAGGCATTGGCACTGCATCAAGGTACTTTGAGGACATGCACATAACATTTAACAAATATTTATTCCCTGTAGGTGTAGTGGGAAGGGGTCCTACTGCATCAACGTTTAATTTGGAAAAAACTTCACTTATTACCGGAACTAATTGCATTGGTGCTTTTTTCTGATCATTTGCCTTACCTACCCTCTGACAGGGATCACATGTTTTCACAAACTCCTCTATCTCTTTATAGCACTGAGGCCAGTAAAAATATCTTGCAATCCAACTCTTCGTCTTTGCAACACCTAGATGGCCTGATGTACCTTCATGCCCCATTTTCAGAATTGACGATCGGAATTTTTCAGGAATAACCAGTAGTTGTCTTATGTCTCCATTCTTATTTTTTCTGCTTTTGATCAGAAGTTTTCCTTTGGTTAGTGAATAATCGCTTGCTTCATTATTCATACCTTTTTCTATCTTTTGAATCAAAGGAGCTAATTCTTCACTTTTCTGTTGGGCTTTTATGAACTCATCAGTATTAATATTGATTAAACTCATTGTGTCCTTTTCTTCCGTAAATGAAGGCAACAGATTTTTAATATCTTCAGCTAAATTTTCTTCTAACTTCATTTTCTCCTTTTCAACCGCTTCACTTGTTCTGTTCAGCTTCTTTTTTCCACTGACTGCGAGTTTGAATCGCATTTACTGTTTCCTGTCTCAGTAAACTATTATGCTCTAAATCTGATTCAAGAAGCTCAATTGTTCGATTTCCTAAAATATTTCTTCCCTGATCCAATTGCTTTCGCACCACAGCTGCCTTGGTGATGACATGTCTCCACTCACAATCAATTTCTACCTCTGCGAGAGGTAAACAGGTCATATATGTTCATCAAGAATATGTTGGACTCACATATTCTCACCTGTAAACATATTTGGTGTAGTAAATTTCTCACAAATTATATCAATTGAGGCTCCTGTATCTCTAAGGATAGGCATCTCAAATCCGTTCACCTTACCTCTAATAGTATATGGGTCAAGTGAAGCATTTTCGGAATTACTTTTTAGTCTATTTATGGTTTTAGATCTATATTTCTTCAATTTAGGACATTGTGGACGAAAATGATCATAAGATCCGCATTCAAAACATGGGGTTGTCTTCTTTTTTCAAAATCTTGATGATTGTTACGGTTTTTATGTTCTCTGATATTCATAGGATTATTCATTGATACATTTTCCCTTGGAATAATCGTTGAGTTATTCCACTTCTTTTTCATCGTGTCCTTGGAATATGACCATGTAACTTTTTTCTGAAATGTTTTCCTCACATCTTCATATTCCTCTATGTTACGAACGAGATCAACAGGAGAAATAATACCACTCCATTCGTCCGAATGATGTTCCTTAAATTCAATTGGAGCCTTTTTCTTTAATTGATCCGTTATCATTAAATCTTTCAACTGTTTGAAAGTAGTAATACCTAATCCAGCAATCCACCTCTCAAAATAGGTCTAAAGTTCATAATAAAAATCGTCTCACATGGTCTTCGGATTCTTCTGGTGTTTAACAAAAAGCTGACGAAATTTTTCGGGGCTTAATTTAAATCTTTTTAGAAGCAATGCTTTCACATGATCGTAATCTGATGCAAGTTCTTCAGACTCTCTCGCGGTAATATTTACGATATCAGGGGGTAGAACACTAATTAGTTGCGGAACCCAATTTTCTTAAGAAATCCTATTCATTTTGACCTGTCTTTCAAATAAAACCAAAAACAGGCTTATGTCATCTTCCTTTGCCTTAAATTTAGGAAGAAGTTTATGCAGTTCAAAAGTGTTTGAATGGCGTCTTACGCTAATGTGATCATTCTCGCGTTTAGCATTTCTCGAACGAATTCTTCATCGTAATTTGTGCTATTTACAATTAGGTTTCTAAGGTCTATAATTTTTAGATCATCAGTTACTCTTTCACCTAATTGTTCTGCAATATAACTTAGGTCTGATTTTCGACCTTTTCCTAAGTAAGCCATTTTTAAACAAAGTTTTTACAAATAAAAAAAAATATTTCGAACCCCACAATTAGGATGAAATATCACTCATACACTTTTTCTTAAGAAAATAATAATAAATAGTAAAATTCAAAATTGGTAATCATTAAAAAATAATTTTAAGCAAATGTATGCCTATACTTAATTATTAATAGCAAAACTCCAATATGTATTTGATAACCTAATAATATTTGTAACACACATATACCCACTATTTATAGATATAAAAATACTTTTATCAAATGTCATAGGAGAATTTTTGCAATGAAAAAAAAAACTAATTTTCATAAAAACAATAAACTGCAAAGTATTAAAAGCCAAGTTTTAAAAAACCTTCTATTCTTCATACAAAATAGCTTAAAATAACTATTTAATATTCATTTTTTTAAAAAAAAAAGAATTTTGTGAAATACCTATAGATTTTATATGAAACCCCTTTCTCCAAATAACTTGCGTAACTTTAACTAAAAGGCACTGGAAATGCAATGAATAAAATACACAGTATTACATAATCATGCTATTCCCCTCCCAAAAAAAAAGAGAAAAAAAAGAAATATATATGTTTAACTAAACAATTTATCTGCTATCACAGGATGTGACTCATGCAATTTAATATATATATATTCTCCAGTATACAATTAGCTTCCCTAAATTATATGCTTATAAATAGAGAACCAATTAGAATAACATGAGAACAGTTAAATCTCAATACATAGGATATGTAATACAGTTTTAGTCACCTAAATTTAATACTTCAAAACACAAACAAATTTTAAAAAATGCTCAAGATGTGATTTAAATAATTTGGCCAGATAGAAAGGAAATCATACCTGAAATATATTTTCGTTGATCCGCACTATGTAGTTCAGATTTTTAGTTTCCGGGCGGCGCTTCCAAGACCAGGTTGATCTTATCTCTTTTTCTTTCCTACTTCAGGAATTCTTTGTAGACGGGGCGGCGTTTCTTTTAAGACCGGGATGGTCTAAATACCTGTGACAGGAATTGTCGTTGGCACTTGTTTCAAGACCAGGGTAGTCTAAATTCTTTTTCTTATGACAGGAAATGTCGTTGGCCGGGGTGGCACTTGTTTCAAGACCAGGGTGGTCTATATACTTCTTCTATGAGCAGAACTTCTTGCGTGCTGGGACGGCTCGTTGATCTCTTCTAAGATGGTGTGAATTTTCTGTCCTACGCAATCTTAATTGATCGATTATATCTCTAGTCAAAAATTACATTTGAGTAATTATTTATCTCATTGGTGCCTCCATTAAATAGACTGTGACGTATGGAGTACAAAAGCTCACAGCCAGGCTAGAGATATAAATATGTACAATTTATTTACAGAACATTCTAAAAAACAATCTTACATCCAGAGACCGTTTATGCCCTCTGCCTCCAGTCGGAACCCTCAAAACCGGTCCTCCGCATGTCCTTTCCAGACGAGTCTATCCGGAACGTAGGGGAACGGGATTCTAGGAAACCCTTCTCCCCCACTTCCTCAGGCAGCAACACCATTCGCTTCTGGTCCTGGAACAACATTCGCCTCAGTACTCTCAATTTTTCTATAGTATATCGTTTTTCTGGAAATACTGACAACCATGGTTTCATTTTGTGGTAAATCCTTGATATTGACTGATCAAACTATACATTAGACATTAAAATGTGTAATATCAAATTAATTGCTACAAATAGTATTTAGATTACATTCTACCACAACTCATAAAATCTTCAGCAGTGAATCACTAGCATGGGCTTAATATCAAAATATACACATCTGTAGAGGCATTGTTAGTTTTTATCTATTTCTGGCAAAGTCATACTAAACACTTTTATGCTATAAATTGGTATCATCTTTTGGTTTCCTTCACTATGCCTCTGAATAAGCTCAAAATATTTTTTCCCTATCCAGTTTTGTTAAATTTGCTCAATTTTAAACTAGTTAGTAATTCAGAAAGTTATTGCCAAGAAGAAAAAAAAATGTTTCAAGGCTTTGACTGCGAAGAATTAAAAATGTACTATGTTTCAAATTGCTTTACGTGTTATTTAAAAAAATTACTTTTGCTCTATTAATAGACAATTAGAATACCCAGTAAAAAGTAATTTTATTACTTTTCTTTTTTTTAAAAGGAAACAACTCTAATGTCCATTTACAAAAGTGGAAAAATTACTAAAAATATACTTTTTTTTTACATCAATTTTTTAAAACAATGTAGTGTAAGACCTGTTTCTCGAATAATGACAACATGACAGTATTTGTTCATATGGTAAAGTCTTTGTAACAGATTTCTTTCATAAAATGTGCTTGTGGCTTTTGATTACTTTTGCGTTTAATTAAATCGATTAATCATCTTTTAGTCTTATAACTTAACAACATAAGAAACACAAAGTTATTTTAGGGTTGTTAGTTTGAAAATTAGGATAATCTTTCTAGAATTTTTTTTTTATGCACAGTTTTTTTTTTATTTTATTTGTCATTGTTATTTCGAAAATAATCGTTTTGTTAGAATTCATTTGACATGTAATTTTGAAAAAGATGTGTTGCTAATTCAGAGGACAAAAATTAATGATTCTATATAAAAGTCAATTCTTAGTCATAACTTCACAGCATAAAAGCACAAAGTCATTTTTGAAATGTCAGCTTCAAAATGTAAGATAATATTCCTAGATATATATTTTAATGCAATTTTTAATTTTGTTAGATAATCTGTGAAGCTCAAATTATTTCTGAAACAACTGAAAGTTATTTGCAAGTATTATAATATGAGTATTTTGCAGTGCCCTTTTTTTTCATCAGGAATGATAAAGAAGCTGGAATAAGCTGTTTTCACACACTTTTTAAGAATCATATTTTTAAAAACGATTATTGCAGTAAATATTACATCAAAAAGATATATATTCAATCTTGCTGGATAAAGTATAATTTTAAAATATATTGGATTTGCCCATGATAGAATATGTTATTTCATTATGTTTGTTTGTTAACGTAATCACCCATACTTCAATTTAAATTATTGATAAGATGAATGCCTAATATGTTTATATTCTATTTAAGGAAGGGCCTGTTTGTCAAACCGCATTGTCTCCAGATGAAAATGTTATTGCCTTTGCAACTAAGTAAATAAAAATTTTTAATTCGTCATTTTATTCATTTTTAAATTAAAATCAATCCACATTTTTTTTAAAAAATAAAACAATTGATTTTTATGAATTGTTATTAAAATATTTATACAACATTTATTTTTATTAAAACATTAATTTTTAAATTTTCTAAGATGGTTTATTTTTTCAATGCAGAAAATAGTATGACTGTGCATACTTTAAATATTTTTTATCACTATCATTGAAACTGTAATATTTGTAATATGTTAGTTTAAGACTTAAGTTTAAACTTTATGATTAAAATCAGGAAATATTGATGTAGTTTTTCTTCTTAGAATTTGTTTGGATAACATAAGTCATGGAAATAATCAGAGCATTTTTATTTACTTATGCATTTGTATGATCAACAGCCTGTACATATAAATTTATATTTTCGATAAGGTTTTTTAATGCTAAAAAGAATCATTTATGTTTAATGTTATAGTCGAGGTGTTGCAATTGTTATGGAACATAATGCGGAACGTGGAACTGCTCCACCACAGAGATTACAAATTTCTTTTGAGCATAGAGGTTCAGTTGTTACAGCTATGCAATGGAATATATCATCATCTAAAATATATATTGGAGATGATAAGGGAAGAGTTTCTGTCATTAGTGTTTCAACATCAAGGGTAAGTTATTTGTCTTACTAAAATTTTTATAAATACTGATAAGTCTTGTAAAATTAGAAAATTATAATTAATTTGTGCTTAAATTATTTCTTTGATCTTATCTGTTATCAGCTACATTTTCTTAACAGCGCTCTTTGGTACGAAAACAGCAATTGTTAACATTATTTGTTTTTAGGTATTTTTTCTCATAAAAGAAATTTCTGTGTGCATACAATGCTTTCCATCTAAAATTTAATTTTCATAAAGGCTTCTGATGCATTCAAGTAGTATCTGTTGAATGAGTTATTTATAATTTATTATACGATATCTTGGTTATAAAATTTTTTTAGGAATCTATAAAATTTAAGCATAGAATATATTTTTCAGAAAAATCAATTTAATTATACTTTTTACAAAATTAAAAAATAAAGTTAAAAATAAAATTTTATGTTGTGTTGAATGAAAAGTACTATAGGATTTAGACAGACAGTTTTGAAAGGAAATAAATTTGCATTGCACATATTTAATCATTAATATTATTCCTCATTGTTCTCCATGAGATTTAGATTTAAACAGATATAATTCTGATGAAGCTACATTTGGATTTTAAAGTGTATGAAGTAGAATTTGCTATCCAAATTTGTTCAACTTCTGTTGAGTCATTTATGAGGTGCGAGACTGAACATTATCTTTCTGAAGCATCATCCCCCACTTATTGTGTAGGTGTTTGTGGAGTGAAACCTTATTTTTTTTAAATTATGAAATTGTTGGCAGTGAATGTTGAAGTTATATTTTTTGGTTAATGTATTGTAGTTAAAGATTAACCACCTCTTTCACATCCCACCATATTCAAAACAATACCTTCTTTGGATACAATCTTGACTTTGCAGTTGAAATGGGCTATTCTTTTATGCTTAATCATTGCAATTTTTGGGTGGCATTTGCATAAAATATCACTCTTTCCATCTACAGTTGCTATATGCTTTAAAAAAGGGTCAATTATATTTTTTGTGATTACTAATTCACTTTGTTGCTTTTTTGGGCTCTACGCTCATTTGAAATCTGCAAGCACCATTTCAAAACCTTTCCCATCATTTTTAAATCATCCAGTATTGTTTGACTCATTGATGTCTGCCTTCTAAGTTTCATGATTATTATATGGTGTACTGACTCAGCCAGTGTATCTAAATAGTCATTATCCATCTGCATTGCCTGACCACTTCTCTGTTCATCTTCAAGATTAAAATTCCCTTTTTGGAGCTTTTGAAATAAATTCCAAATTTGATATTTTCAGTTATAGACCAAATCTTTTAAGTTGCTTCTGCAGTATTTCCATGAAGGCTGAACTCAACAAATATGATTTGGCACATATGCAATTTATTCATATTCCATCATTTCAGAATGTTTCTTAATGTGTGGCATAGTTTATGTGAACTGTTCTGAGGGATAATCAAGAGGAAAGTTCTAATGCTGGATATTGGTATATAGATTAAAAAGAAAGATGCCTTTTACTATTGTAAAAAGATCTTCACTAAGAAGAAATTTTGATATTCATATTGTGATTTCTCATACTATGTAATTCTGGTTATGTGTTTTTGTTTCTGTCGTCTCACTATTTGTAAAAAGCAGCCGTTAATACTTATTATTTTTTAAATTTATACACTGATCATTGTTTCCTTAATATTTTATATGCCAAAATAACACTTAAATTATACAACTAATATAAAAATTAAACAAATTTGTCTTTCTATAAATATATTTTTGTAGAATGCACTATAATTTAATTGAAGTAATCACATGCTGAAAGGCTTCAATATGAGTGATAATGCTATTATGTCTATCTTTCTATTTTATTTTATAGGATTGTTTATTATCAGTTTTTAACTTGTTCTCAAAGTAAATATTGCCATAATCCTAATATATATTATAAACGCGAAAGTTTGTGAAGATGTATGGTCGTCTTTCATGCAAAAACAACTGAATGGATTTTAACGAAACTTTACAGTTATATAACTTATACATCAGAATAACACATATGCTATAATTTATAGTATAGGCTATAATTTATAAAGATATTGTGTGAAGTGTCCAAAACATAATAATATTTGTCAAGTAATTAGGAAAAAATTCTGCCATCTGCAAATAATTCTGGTGTACACTCTTCCAACATGTATGGCAGTGCGGGTTCTATGATGAGCATTTCAGCGGTGAAGGCGAATAATTTTGTAGCAGAAATTGCGTTTTCAGCGGATTGCAATGATTATCATTTTTGTCACGAAAAAATTGTTTATGTCAAAATTTAAGTGTCTTATGTTTTTTGTATGTTAATGAAGACATTAGAAAATGATTTGACTATTTATTTTAAGTGATTGTTGTCTATAAATTTTACAGTGGAATATCTTTAATTAATTAATTAAGAAAGTAATATTAATGTATTATACTTTCAAGTATAAATTATTTACACTATTTTAAGCGTTCATTACACAAAACTTTTAACATTGTGTTACTTTTGTTAAGCAGAGATCAGCTGAGGGAGGTATTTTCGAAAATCAACCCTCAAGAGAGTTAGGGGGAGTTATAAATAAAAAAAATCCTTTTTATCAGCTATTAGATCTAAAGACTTAAAATTTAACAAAGATGTTTTTTTTCCTCTTTTTTTTTTTTTTTTTTTTGTTCAGCTGAGATATGCAAAAAGCTTTTTTTTTTTTTTTTTTCAATTTGCAATTCACGTAAAATTAGCTCATTAAAAACTTCTTTATCCTTCCATTTGTATTGTTTAATTTTTAAGTTCACCCTTGCGAAGTACGGGTATACCAGCTAGTATTTTATAATAATAATTTTTTAAAAGGAACCTTTTTAAACATGAATCAGTAGAAACTTAAAAAAATCACTGAATAATACCTGAACAAAACCAGTAGCTAAATGCAGTTTAAGAGTTTGGTTCCTTCTTAAGGTAAAGTCTTGCTAAAATATCTATAGAAGTAACCTAATTTTAGTTTAATGCTGGTAAATTTTTGTAAATTTACACTCCATAATAATCAATTATTTTATTAAAGTTCACTGTACGTATTTGAAACATTTTAAGTATTTCTCTTACAAATACTGTAACTTCCAGACTTCCAATTTTAATATTTGAAAAAATAATATATTGTGAATGTGTAATTTTTTTTTAATTGTAACAGAATTTAACATGAAAAATTGTATTTATGTTATACTTACATTATATATATTGACAAATCTTCTATATCTAAATATTGATCAGCTCACTTACCTATTCTAGATTTTGAATGATCAAAATGAATAGAGTTAAGTTGTGTTTCTTTATTATACTCAGGGTTCAAAGAATTTTTTTTTAATTCTAGAAAAAAAAATTTTAAATGTAAAGAAATTCTAGGAAATTAATTTACAAATAAGAGAATTAAATAATAAAAAAAAATGTTCAGATGACTTGTTTAAGTTAACAATGCCTGTTAGGTGTTTATTAAAAAATGAAATGCTCTTTAAAATACTATTTTATTTTCTGTTATGTAGTATTAGAGAGTAGCGAGAAAGGTATAAAATATTTTATATTGCCATATTTCTTAAAATTTTTAAGCTATGTTTATTTGTGGATATTTAAAGATATTTCACATTTTCATGTTATGTTTCTTTCATTTCATAATTTCCTGTCATTATTTATAATTTCTCAATACTTTTATGTATCAAAATTCATATTTTACATATAGACTAGGAATATATTTCAAGTACCAACAACAACATTGATGAAACTGGATTCCAAAGTGGTTCAGCTAGATTTTGCTCAAGATCATTTACTAGTCTCTACTCTTACGAGATGTTATCTTTGTGATACCAACAAGTATGTAATAGAAAATTTAATTTTAAAAATACTCATTGATTTAATTGCTGGAATAATTAGTATTTTTATGATGTTTACGAAAACTTGATTATTTTGATAAATGCATTGGAAGATAAGATTTTTAAAAATATGTTTTCATTTAATTGCCCCTTTTATAAAATGCTGCAAAAAAAAAAAAAACACAGTATTAATTTTTGTTATTTGTAAGCATTTTTTTAAAAAACCCATCTCTTGTAGTATTAGATATATGTAATATAAATAAATTTTGATAATTTTAATTTTTTTTTATTCAATTAATATTTTTTAAATATATCTGTAATTGAGGGTAATCTGTTACATTCCATTTCTTGTGTCTCAGTTTCAAACTTTTTTTTTCTTTCTGATAATGGAACTGGCTAATCTCAATGCATGTATTAAAGCTGAACTTATGGATCATACTGTTGACAATGTTGCATTACAACAAGCACAAGTTATTTTAAAAGGATCCATTAAACTCGAAAAAAGAGACTGTTTTAAAGAATTTGATGCAAATCTTGACTTCAGAAAGGATGGTGAATATGCTCACTGATGCTCTGACATAATTTTTCCTCAATTTAAGTAAAAAGGCCAAACTGAGCCTACTACACTTCTATAATATTATCTGGAAGACAAGTGTACCTTCTGATTGGAGAAAATCTGTTATTATTGCCTAGATGGAAAGAATAATTGTTAATAGATTAAACTACTTTTTTGAAACCCATAAAAAAATTCAAATTTTCAGGCTGGTGTTAGGAACAAAAGAAACACAATTAAACAATAAGCCTTTCTTTCACAATCAATAAAAGATGGTTTTCATTGTAAAATATCTCTTTTGACTGTATATGTTGACTTTAAATATGCTTACGATACTTTTGGATTAAGACACTCATCTAAAAGTTCGCGAATATGGGAATCTGCAGACATATGTACAAATGGATCAAATCCTTCTTGTGTCAGAGACAAACAAAGGTTAAATAAAACCAGCCTTTTCTAAATTCGTCTAATTGAGAAATAGCTTACCACAGGGTGCCGTCATTAGCCATTTTCTATTCAACATTATGATTAATGACTTAATTAGAAAATCTTTCGAGCACTCATGGTATCCAATGCCCAACATATGCAGATGATATTGTCATCTTTTCAGCTGATCAAAATATAGATATTGCTAACAAAAGTATTAACTCTACAATGAAAATATTGGTGAAGTGGTGCAGAGAGAATCAAATGATTGTGAACACCGAAAAAAACTTGTACCTACTTTTTACTGTGTCAACTAAGAAACACCCAATATCCATCAAATATATGAACCTTGACCTTGTTAGGGAAGATCATTTTAGTTATCTTGATGCCACTTTTGACAACAGGCTGTCTTGGAGAGGACATGCAGAGGAAAATGCAAAAAGGGGGGGGAAGACTTAGCCTTTTCAAAAGATTGGCTGGGGTCACTTTTGAATCATCTCCTGATGTTCTTACCACCACATACAAGTCTTATGTAAAACTTGTTCTTGACTATGGTGGAGAACTCTTGGCCACAGCATCTAAAAGTTATGGTGGTATGATAGATTAAGATTCAAAATAAAGCCTTCTCTCTGCCTTTTCCACTACCATTACTACCCTTGAAATACAGACAAATATTGAGCCCCTGAGGGCTAGGAGAGAAAAGCAACTACCCAAGCAATTTGAAAAGTGCATGAGACTGTCACTCCTACACTGGCAACAATATATTCCCTCTCAAAGATGACTGAAATCGCACCATTCTTTCTATTTGAGATCTAAGGACCTACTGAATAAATACAATAAAAGATGAATTTTCCTCACCGGCCTCTTAGCCATAGAGAGAGTTTTCTTCCTATTTTAAATTTAATTAATAATTTTCCAGAGAAAAAGACCAATGCCCTTGGTGTTTATGCTCTTGAAACAATTGACTTTATACCCAAAGGATGTGTGGCTCAGTGAGGGCTGGCTTCTATTTTGAAAATCTTTTTGAATGCTCTTTCACAGCAGGCTTGGGCACTGCAAACTTTGATGCAGAGATAGAGGCTGTAGACAAGCAGTATGGCACTTGAACAATTTATCTGCTTCTTATAGACAGGTTGTTTTCTTTGTGGATTCTCACTCTGCAATCCTCACTCTTTGCTCCTTATGCACTAACAACTCAATAAAGGTGGAGGAGGTGAGGAAAAAAATTCTGGAACTAAAATAGTACTGATTGGACTTTAGTCTTCTAATGAATCACTAGTCATTGCGGCATCCCATGGAACGAGAATGCAGACCCTCTGGCAAAGTATTGCTACAATCTCCTTCTGGTGGCTTGTCATGCAACCAGTCTTTTTCAAATATCTCCAGATTCGTAGGAAAATACATTTGTTGAATTCAAGAGGATGATGCTAGGGGAAAGATCTAGGAGACCCTGCTCCATAGACCAATTCCAATTAATCTTCCTAGACAAATCTTCTCTGTTATTTTTAGAACTTGGACTGGTCATGACTTTCTTCAGGAACACCTACTCCAAATTGGTGTGAAAAACACTCCTGACTGCCCTATGAATTTTAATCATCTAACAGTTTGTACATACCTAGCCAACACAAACTAATTTTTCTTCTGACAATTTTCCTGCAAAGGCTAGTTTGTTTTGGGCTGCTCTCTGGGAAATGGCCTATATGCCCTCTTTCTCAATGTAATAAAAAAAAATTTCAAATCTTTTGCTTAACCAATGGCATAAACTTATTTACTGACAAACCTCCACTAAGTTAAAAATATCCATAAAAATAAGATGTATCTCAATTTTTTTGTTTTGTGATTCCTATTTTTAATCAATGCTTAATTTTGTATTTTTAATAAATATTTCTTTTTTAAAAAAATAGTATGTCATTTTGTTCAAATCTGTGGAGTGATAAAATGTATAAAATTTTTCCAAAGAATGTAAATTTTTCACATGTTCACTGTATAAAGCTTTTGTAACTCTCTATATAAAATTCACAAATAAGTATGATAAAGATAATGCCAAAATTTGAATTATTTGTTAATTGCCAACAAAATAATGATCTGAAAGAAGGAATTGTTAGTTAATGTAATGGTTTATAATAGTTGGAAAGAAATAGAAATAATTAGTTTTACAGCTTTTTAATTGCTTCTTTTGACTTTGTATTTTAGGGAGCAGTTTTTAACTATTGGGAAAAAATTAAGAGATGGTGAATATGGAGCATGTTTTTATCCTGGAATACGATCTGTTGATCCTTGTACAATATATTCTGCTCGTCCAGGCTCGAGATTGTGGGAGGTGAGAATTATGCATTTGTGTGCAAAATTATATATTTGCACTTTCCATTAATTGTACTTTTTGTTCGGTCAAATATTTATAATAAATTTTAAATGATTGGAATTCAATAGATGAAATATTTTGTGGAAGATCATTGGTAAATGTCGTTTTACTATTAAAAATTTACTTGTTTGATTTTGGCTAAGTTTTTTTTTCCCTTTGGGATATGCTTTTATATTTCATGAAACTGAATGAATTAAATTTAATCTACTTTATTTTATTATATTTGATGATAAAATTGTTTATTTTATTTTCAAAATTGTCACAAAAAGAATTGATACTCTTATAAAATCTCCTTTTCTTTAATCATGCTTTTATGTATCACTCTTTAAAATAAAAATTTTGTATTAGTAAAGTTGTAAATCCAGTACAATTTTATTACCTGGGGGGAACTTCATGTTTTGGTAAAATCTTTACCAGAGAAAATTCAAAATACGTATTTGAAATTCCATTGATTCCTTTTAAATAACAAGTTTTTTTATGTGCACAAAATTTATATATATCTGCATAAACTTTTTGTAGGTTGATATCAAAGGAAATGTTTGCTGTACTCATCAGTTTAAGACAGCTTTAGCTATAAAACCAGAGAAGCTATACACTTTTAGGTAATTTTCAATTTGGTATGCATAAAACTTGTATTAAAATATCCTATCTGAAAACTAAGATTCATAAACAATTCTTTATTTCATTTTACACAGTTCATTTCTTTTCTTTATTAGATAAAAGCATTTCATAATATTCCCATTGCAATTACTTAAATTTTTTTTTATAATGTTCAGAAATAAATGGAAAAATCTTTATAAGTTTTTCCTGAAAGTAAATAGAGAAATCCAAGCAATATGTATTCAGATATTGTTATGAAATATTTTACTGTACCTCTCATGAAAATCTTGCTGCCTTTTGAATGATTTTTTTAATTCATTATTACGATATATATTATTTAATCACTTGCATGTTTTTATGTAAGTTCTATATAAAGTTTGTAAGAATGAAGTTTCATAATGAATTTTTTACTTACTTTCTGATGTGCTAAAGTTCTTTTTATTTTGTGTTGTTTTCCCCACCTAACATTATATTTTAAATTTCACAGAAATTAATTATCACTTAATCTATTAATTTCAATTATACTTTGATTTCGTAAGAGGTACCACACTGTTTGGTAGAAAATTTTCAATTGAAAGTAAAATACAAAAGTTCAGATATTTTTCTTTTTAAAGATATAATTGAAACATTTCACTGTCAAAAATAGATTACAAGATGCCATATTAATTACTGTGATGAAATATAAAGTATATTGTTAAAACTGGAAATTATAGAAAATAATAATTAATAAAAGTAATTTTGAAAAAAAATATACTTTTATTAGAGATATTACCTGAAGATCAAAGCAAAACTATAAAAATACTGTTGAGTAATTTTGCTTTTAAACATTGAATTTTAATTTTATTTATGATATATTAACATATTTAATAAATGGTTAGGAATATGTTATTTTTTTGGAAAATTCATGGGAGCCTAAATTAATATTATTTGTAGTTACTAAAATGTTTTTGTAGTATTCATTCTGACCTTCAGATTTTTGATTAAAAAAATTTCTACATATTGCACAATGTTGTAAAAGCATTTTTTAAAAATATTGCTATTAATTTTTAAAACAAATCTGCATTTGGTTTTGGGGACAAACCTATTTATTAGTGAATTTTTCCCCCTTCCTTTGAGATATTTATCAATGACTCATGCCACTTTCAATTATTATATTCTGTTGTTTCCAATCCCCTTGGAGCAGGAAAGCCTACAGCAATTGACCTTTCCGCGTAATAGTCTCACACACCAGGTCTTGCTCTTCATACAACTGTCGCAGGGAAATGCCCCTGCAGTCCAAAAGATGAGCAGGGGAAGCAAAGAGAGAGCAGGGACAGGTAAAGAAAGACTTTACCCCCTGCACAAAAGTCATACTATGCAGGTGACTACTTCTAACGCGCGCCAAGGCATCTAATGAGCCCTAGAACTCCTGCACTGTATAGATAGGCCAGGACTCTCAGCTGCGTACCAGTGGTAAGCAGGAGGGTTTTGCCAAGTCAAATTCATTTTATTTCTTTGGAAGGAATGAATTTCCGTATGGGTTAAGACAGTGGAACTGGGGTTTGGGAGATCACATCCTCTACCAGCCAGCTCATCAGCAGCTTCGTTCCCAGGCGCACCCACATGTCATGGAATCCACTGGA
This sequence comes from Trichonephila clavipes, assembly GCA_019973935.1. Taxonomy (NCBI): domain Eukaryota; kingdom Metazoa; phylum Arthropoda; class Arachnida; order Araneae; family Nephilidae; genus Trichonephila; species Trichonephila clavipes. The sequence goes on along the minus strand of BMAU01002412.1, from coordinate 522,537 downwards.
GACATACTTGTTTCCTCTGATCAAGCCCAACTTATTTAGATAAAATATCTAGGCCAGTACTGTCCATAATTTTTGGCCAATTTTTCAAATATTGGATGGAGCTTCTGCTGTCTGTCAGGATCCAGATACTGTCCTTATAGGAGTTGAGAGCACCACTAATAGCAATGAGTTCCGATCTAAAGACGGAACAGTGGTCAGGATTCCTGATGCTGATTTTAACATCGTTCAGCGAAGCAATATTGTATTCTTAAAGGTTTTAGTGATTTTCTTTTGAAACTCACATTTTATATTCAAATAACTATAGACAAGTAAATATTAAAATAAGATCTAATAAAGATAGTCTTAAAATATATAAATAACTAGAAGACCCGACAGACATTGTCCTGTACACACATCTTAAATTCAAAAATTCCAAATTTTTATGAATAAGCTTTAACGAGAGAGAGAGATCCGGACCGTTTTGAGTAAAACTTCAAACACTAATCACATCTGAATGTAATAATTAAATTAACACACCATTTATTTCAACAAAATAATAACACAAAAGTGACAAAATATTTTCCTGAAATGATCACAGCACCAACTGTCGGGACCAACTTGAATTATAATAAAAAAATTTTGAATATTCGATACTGCGATCGTAGCGCAGTCTGCCAGATCCAATGTAAAACATTCCAAGATCGACAATTTATAAATAAAAAATTAATTAAATAAACATTTCTAAGCCGAATTATAAATCTAAACCATTCTCGAGTCCACTGGAACAGACAAAAACTTTCATCAAAATCGGTCCTGCCGTTTAGGAGGAGTTCAGTTACATACACATGCACAGAAGAATTACATATATAAAGATTGTTTCAAAAGATATTAATTAAAAACGCTAAAAAGCGTGAATTGTCTGCATTTTCTTAACAATAAAGACTGGGTATGGCCAATTTGGCTGAAAATCAATTTTCGACGCCAACTTACGTCTTTTTCAATTCCTACTATTAGCTCACAATCTCTATACATATTTTATTTGTTTGTTTGTTTATTTATTTATCTTGGTGGAATTGTCAATCGTTAATAAAATACATTTTAAAGCTCTCGATTGAGCTGAAATGTAATGTACATGATTATTTTGGATGACAGTACAATAATTTAATTATAATTAATAAAAATTAATTGATTAAAACTAATTATTTAAAAAATTACAAATACAGCCACGTTGGCGACTTATGTCAAAATTTGAAAAGGTTTTTTTCTCACGTGTTAAAGCATTCAGTTGAAAGGAAATTCTATATACACAATTGTTTTGGATGACAATACGATACTTTAATGATAATTAATAAAAATTAATTACCACTTAATGTTGTGATTCTGTCATGTATATACATATTTATATTAATTGCAACTATTTAATAAAAAGTAGCTAAAATAAATGTTTTCTTGGTTGATCAAGTAGGAATTGATTTTATTTTTTTTTATATTACTTGTTTATAAGAATAGTGTTGTTACAACAATGCAGGTGAATGTTGAGTTGTATTTTTTAATGTTTTTAATTAATATCTTTTTAACTAATTGCAATATCGGAGCGAATTGTGAATCTAAACTATTCTCGAATTTATTTGAACCCACACAAAAAATTTCATTGAAATCGGTCCAGCGTTTAGGAGGAGTTTAGTGACATACACACACATAGAAGATTTTTATATATAAAGATATAAAAGATATTGTTTGACACAGATTTTACTTTTTTTATGGCTTCAGCTTGTGTGTTAAGACTATATTACTTTTCAAATATGTAGGAGTAAGTCATTGTATTAAATTTATTTTCATTGTATAATATTGCTTTACTTCCATTGATTTTCATATTTCTAAAAATTAATGTATTTTGTTAGCTGTTTTTTCTGAGAAAAAGCTAATTTGTTGCAGCAATTCTTTTGAAGATTTTGTTTGTATTATTAAAATTTAAATATGAAAACTAAATAAATTTTATACTTCAAAATGTGGAATTTTTCTTTCTTTTAAGGAATGAAATCAATATGGAAGATGGAGATGATGATTACAAACCTCAGGCAACTAATTTTCAAAAACTTCTTTTATTGTGGCCAGGGTATTTTTTTTTATGTATACTTTGTAAATAAATGTTTTATTTTATTGCTGTTTTCCTGTAAATGTTTAATATATATATATATATATATATATACATATATATATGTGTGTGTGTGTGAGTCATCCAGAAAATAAAGACTAAAGACTATTCATTTAAACAAAGGAAGAACACAATTATACAGTGGGAAGAACTATATAACAATCAGAAGCTTTCATCATTTCTCTATAAATCATTTCTTACATTTAAATATTTGCGTATTTGTTCATTAGCTTCAAAATTCCCATGTTATGTTCTTCTGCTGCCACTGCATTAAATCAGCTATTTGCTCATTCTCAAATTTCATATCTTCATATCTCTTCCAAAACATTTACTGCTTAGTAACTTTCAGCTGAGGGGAAAAAAAGCGACCAATAGCAGCAAAGTCTGGACAAAAAAGTGGGTGATTAAAAATTTCCCATCCAAGTTACGCCATCAATTTACGAGTTTCAGCAGTAATGCAAGTTTGGCATTGTCATCAAGAAGCGTGATTCCTCTGGGAAGTATAACATGGAAATTCTTGAACTTGTGAGTAGATATGACAAATGTTTAAATAAAAGTGGTGATTTATAAGTAGAGAAGTAAATGAAGCTTCAAGTAACAGAATTATTTTTTCTATTAAATATTTTCATTTTCATTTTGTATAGCTGAATAACCTTTATTTCCTGGAAGAACCTCACTTTTAAAATATATAAATAAGCAGTTTAGAAAAGAAACATAACTAAAAGTAAATGTGTGTATACTTAAATAGATATTATTATAATTAATGCATTTATTAGAATTTCATATGTAACAATTAAGTGTAATGTAATTCTATCATTTTATTTGTACATTAATAAAATATAAGATTTTACACCTTTCTTTATAAATTAAAAGTTCTAAGATAAATTAATCTTCTCGTTTGAAATTTTTTAAAATTATATTCAAACTGTTTAAAAATTTAATTTTTATTTCTAAATTTCAAGTAGATATTAAAAGATTTTATTATTATTATTTAAATAAAAGTATAACATAACAGAATTTAAAAGGAATAATTTTATTCAACTCTGAGAAATGTGATTTTTAAATTACCGTATTTACTTGAATCTAAGCCACACTTTTTCCCAATGTTAATGCTACTGAAAATGAATGTGGCTTAGAATCAAAAGGAGAAACATTTGGTGGGTGGGGCAATTAGCGCAATTACAGGTTCATGTATGTATTTAAAAGTCTATAATATTTCTAAAATAACTACTTAGTTCTCATTTTAATTTCATAAAATTAATTAGCCAATTAAAATGGTTAAAATTCCATTTGAACTATTTTTCATTTTTCACAAAATCTTGTTGAAAATTTGGGGTGTGGCTGAGATTCAAATACGGTAGTTATGAAAATTTTTCTAGCTTGAAATTCTAGTCTATGTTTTCTTTGAAAATGAATAAAAATATTTTATTTATTATTCTGTTTGTAGTACTGAAGATTCACCTTTTGTATTTACTTGGAGTAATCAAAAAGTTTTTGTTTTTGATCCAAAACGGGCTGAAGTTATTCTGTGGAATGATGATATAAAAGGTTAATATATTTTATTTAAATATTTTTATTACAAATTCTATTTATGTAAATCATAAAGTAATTTTTAAAATTTTAGTTGTAATTTTATTTGAATATTAACATTTTTAAAATATCTTCATATCAATCTACACTTTTTTAAAAATAATAATATGCATTCCTTTCATTGTGAAAGATTTTTAAGAAAGTTTGCTTCTACTGTTTCTTAAAAGAAAATAAATAAATATGACTGTGTTTCATAATTTTTATGATTTTATTAAAGTCATCATTCAAAACAAAAATAAAATATTGACTAATAAAAATAATTGAAAGAGTTAAAAGTATTATTCTACTAATATTTTATTTAAAGATTAAATTATTTTTTAAAGACAATCTTAGTTATTAATTTGATTAAGCTTGACTGTTTTGTTAAATTTTCAATAATATATGCCTAATTTCGCAATTTGAGCTCTAAACTTTTAAATGTGCCTTGATTACTTTATTTTCATTCAATAGAAATATATATCTATGGTGTTTAGTCGCTTATTTAAGAAATTAAATAATTTGCATTATCACATCTGTAAGTGTTTTTCTCCTACTCATTTTCCACTTGCAAAATGTATTTAGGAAAGTTACATTTTCTCAAGCAAAAAAGCATTAAATTTGTCAAGCTATTGTTCAAATACACTACTGCTTTTTTAACAGTGTTTCAAATATCAAATTGCAAATTACATAATATTTTTTTCAGGTGTTAAAGATGCCAAATGTCTAAAGACTGATGTATTTGTGCATTTTTTGGATGGGAGGTTTTGTAAATTTACTCTAATGACAGTAGAACAAGGTGTTGGCCGATTGTATCAACAGGGACTTGCTATTCATGGAGCACAGCTACTTCTACTTAAAAAGTCATCATTATGTTCATCGAGGTTAAATTTTTATGTACCTTCATCTTTTATTATTGACATGCTGCAAAAGGCTTCTGAAATGGGAAAATCTTACTTATTTTCTGGTCTTACATCTGTTCTGAATGGTTTAGGTTTAAGTCCTGATAAACTGTCACAATCTAGTCGCTCAAGTTCAGCAATGTCTGAACCGGTTCGACTCAATTCTGGAATTTATGTTGTTAATAAACTGATTAGAGATGGTGATGATGAAGCTTCTTCTCCTGTTTGTCTGAGTAGATGGCGTTCTGCATCACCAGTGTATCGACATAATAGTCGATCTCCACATTCCAGTCCATCAAGATCGAGTGACCGCACATCATACAGTCCAAAGAGTCAAAGGTCCGTTACCATACGAGATTCAAAAGTTAAATTAGGAACTGTAAAAACTCCTGACAGCACTGACTCGGGTACCTCTGGTAGACTGTCAGAAATGAGTGATGGATCTCAGAGTAGTCCTTCGTTCAAAGATACTCACAGTAAAGAAAATTGGCAATCTTGGAATCATATGCACAATAATCGAAATCAAAATGAATCTAATATCAATGGAGTTATTCCTCTGGAGATGAATAAAAATGGGATAGATGATTCTAACAATACTTTAAATTCCATAACCTCTGAAGAAAATAAAACTTTACCTGCTGTTAATGGTGACACATGTAATAATAATAGTTCGAACACAATTCCCAGTTTCAGCCTCAATTTACATGATTTATCAAAACGAGGAAGTGCCGATGAGAAAAGAGTTTCTTTCAAAAGTAATGTTTCTATTAATTCTGATGATGCAACTTCACCAAAACATATTGATGAAATAGTAAATGGAGTGCATAACGGGAGTGATTCAGTTTTTTCTCCTCAGTATGAATGTCCAGAAAGCTTATATGATGAATATAAATATACAAGTATGGGATTATATGGATCAATGATGATGATGCCTAATTTAGATATGTCTCATCTTTTTGGTTCTGAAGCTGACTTCCAAAATATAAAAGAGAGGTATGGTTGATTTAATAATACTCCCCACCCTCTCCTCAATTTCATGTTTTGCAAATTTTTGTATGTATATTTCTCTTTTGTTTTGCATTGATGATTTATTGCTATACACAATTTAACATGTAAAATATTAAGGATTTTTAATTAATTTTGTCTTTGAAACTTGAATTTAAATGTTCATGTTTTTTTACAGAAGCTGTATGCAAATGCTGTAGACTTAATTTATATTACAAGATTTAATTCTAATAGAATAAATGAAAATGTAGATACCTCAGATATCTGTGAATTATACATTCCTCGGATATCTGTGTAAATTGATTTTGTCTCATGGATTAAGAACACCTTCTGTAAAAATAGTATCTCAAATTTATAACTCTAAAACTAAACTCTTACCATTACTTTTCACATATACATTACTTTAATGTCCTGATTTTTTTGTAAATGCATTAGGTATAGTTTGATTTTTTGATATATCACATTCTTCTAAATAATACATTTTAGCTTTGTGTTAGATATTTGAAAATTATCAGATTAATGCATGTTTTTTAAAATTAAAGATTTTTTTAACTTTCATAAATTTTCTTTTTCTATGTATTAATTTTTTTAAAAAATAAAAGGAAACTTTACCATTTAAAATGTACTATAACACTTTTTTTATAATATATTTTCTTTAACTGAAATTTGTCTTGATGTTTTTCCCTTCCAGTTTGGCTAGTAAATTTTCTACTGGAAAAAATATCATAATGAGAAATTTAAAGGGCTTAGAACAAAGGATAATGCAAGATGCAAAACCTGAACTATTGGATGTGAAGCCTAAGGGTTCTGAAAATGCACAGCCAACATCCCCTGGATCTCATTCTGGTAGTGAACTTTTTATTTTACATTGTTAATTTATCAAAAAACTTTTTTTCTTTTTCTGTGATCTACAAGTCCTGTGCAAATTATTTTTATAAGTACTGTACTTTTTAACCTGTATACGGCATTATCTATTTTTGGAACACATTCAAATGGTTAAATATCTGACATGCACTTCATATTTACTTCACTTCATATGCACTTCATTTAAGATAGTATGGAAATAATCAATGAAATCCTGTGAATAATTTATTTTATTGTGCATTATTCTTATTCTTTTAATATAGTTATATAGCTAGAAAAACAAATAAAATTCTGTGCATATTGTTATAATTTTAATAAACAGTTTTTTAAAATTAAGTAGCTTGTATTATTTAATTTTCCTGCTGAAGCATTTTACATGTATTGATATTTTACGGTAACTTACTCTAAGACACTAGATTTTGATACCAAAAAGTGATGTAGATTTCCACTCCAAATTCTTTTAAATCTTGCTTATTGAGTGTAGTATTTGTTTTTATTATTAAATTTTGTAATAGAAGCTCAGTGATCAATATTGTATATTTAGAATTTCCCTTATAATTTATTATATCATTTGTAAGTTATCATTTGACATAATATTCAGATATTATTCTTAAAATATGATTTAATTTTGGAAAAGCATTTAAAAGAAATGTTACAAAAAAATTTGAAGTGTGAAAAATACTCTAAATAGAGAAACAATAAAAGAGAAATGTGTTATGAAATAAGTATAAAAACTAATAATATTAAAGCCAAAAGGAAATACATTAAAATTGTTTTAAGTGTACTGTTTACCTCTGGAATACATTTGTTAAAATATGCCTTCAGGAAACAAGCATTTTGGAAATACTAGCTGCATGGCCAGGCGTTACACGAGCTATCTCTACTTTTATAAATTTCCCTTTCTTTCACAAAATCAGAACTTCTAATACTCATTTTCAAAATGACTTCCCACCCCCTACCACCGCTTAGCCCGGCGTTGCTAGGGCTTTCTATTTTCCTCTTGGCACCAGCATTTCTGTGTGTGTGTGTTTGTATGTGCACAATGTGAGTGATTTCTAAAATTATGTCAAAAAATTTCCCTTTTTTGAAATTTGCTCCATTCCACTTATTTTTGATTTAAGACAGGTTTTTCCCCCCTCTCTAGCCTGAACACGGTTCTTTTTAGTGTAAAATTATTGTTCTATCTTTCCCTCCTTCTCACAGATAAGATATAGCTTCAAATTTCGATGTATAACTTATAAAAAAAATATTGCATTAGAATTTAAAAAATTATTAATGTGAAGCAATAATAAAAAGAAAACGATTCTGATGCTAAGAGTAAAACTTTAAAAAGTAGCGTAATGCGAAATTGAAAGTTTCTGCCTCCTCAGTTTCGAACCTGGGAACTGCCGTTTCATAAAGCGCAGCCGATTTAACAATCGCACCGTCGGTTCCTTCAGGGAGAAGTATTGAATTGAGCTTTAAAATAAAAGTAGATTTTTTTAATATATCATTTCGTTATTCGTTAAAGTAAAAGATTTTTTTTCGGGCTTCATTTTTATGTTAATGCTTTCAAACTTCAAATAAATAATAGATTATGTCCTTTTTAATTAACAAAGAATTCCTTTAGGAATGAAATAATAGAAATAATCCTTTTGAAAAACATATATATATATTTATTAAAATCAAATTTCTATAAGTAAATAATAAAAGAAAAATTTACAGATAGCTATTGAAATGATTGCTTTTGTAATCAAAAAGTATGAAACAAAAATAAAGAATGTAATTATAATTAATTTATTATTACTGACATTTTAGGCAATTTTTTTCGTTTAGTTTTGCAGCCACCGGAAACTCAAAAGTACATTTTTTTTTTTTTTTAAAAGAATAGTTTATGTATGGAACAGAAATTTTCAAAATTACAAAATTATTAGATTGTGTTTTAAAAACCTCTGGAAAAAAAAAAAAAAAAAGAAGTTCCGAAAATATTTTTAAAAAATTGTAAAATAATTAAATTGAAAGAAAGATATTGTTTTTTTAACCATAATTTTTAAGGTATTTTATCAATCTTTGTACAAATTACGTATAATATTGTTCTACACGCGGAAAAAAAGAAAAGCATGAACTTTGTTTTAGTGTAAAATATTTTTTCAAACGGAACAACTTATAATTCGTATTCAAAAAAAGGAACCGATTTCGACTCATTTTTTATTTTAAAAAAATTGTAAAATGATTAATTTGAAAGAAAGATATATATATAATTTTATATTAATTTTTAAATAAATTTATTTATATGCAAAGTTTCGTTGTTTTGTAAAAACAGAATTTTTTTTCGATATTCTCTGCAGATGGCGCTATGATGCATTTTAAGGTTTTTAATTAATATCTTTTTAACTAATTGAAATATCGGAATATAAATGGTCAAAACGGATTCCTCGTATCATTCCCGAAATTTTGATACCTTCTAATAGTTTCTGCATCTTGTGGTTCTTGAGAAAATTGGGATATATATACCTACATAGATATGCTTGTTTACCTACGAATCTTAATATATAAGATGTTCAAACTTATCAACATATTCAGAACTGGAAACAATAATTGATTCAGAAACAGTTGCCTGTCTTTTACATTCAGGTTAATTGTTTTATAGCAGTGCTCACCAACCTTTTTATCACCATGGACCAATCAATGTTTGATAATTCTACTGTGGCCTGCTCAGTGTGGGATGTTGATTGTTTTTATTTTGGATTGTTTTGATTTAATAATTTTAAATTTAATTGTAATTCAATATGCCTTCAAAATACAATACAGTTACACACACAAAAAAAATAGAGAGTGATTTAACATGGAATATAATGTGATTTCCATGAAAAGTCACACAAACATGAGAGAAATACACCACATTAAATTTAATGAAAATAATTTAATGTTCCCTGGGTAGCCTGAAGATTTTTACTTAAAAAGTTAAGATAATTAAAATTAAAAAGTAACTACACTTTTTTACTCTGGAAATCATTCTTTTCCAACAAAAAATAGTCATAAAATTAATGAATGTTGAATTATTCATAAATACTGTTGTATTTATCTGTTAATAGTTTTATACAGTTAACCCCTTAACTGCCATCAGCGTATATATATGCCTTTCCGAAGTACGATCCTTTGCATTGCGCTGCTGTAAAGAAAACTGCTCCCACGGTCTTGGAATGCCATAAAATGACCTTGACAATGTTTGAAACGGATTTTCTTCTTCCAGAGAAGAGGGATATGGTATTGATGTGTGTATATATATATATATATATAGTTTTGTATATATATAGTTAGTGCAGTTTTTGCTTCTCTTTCTGTACGAGTAGATCATGCTTTTTTATTCTTTTGCATCTGTTTTCGTTTATTGTGCGAAATAGATCTTTTTATGAAAATGTCTGACAGGGATGAGAGTGATTTAGATGACTATTTTCCTTTGTTTTAGGAAATATCACACAGCAGATAAGTTTTTACATCTGTTTTATTACACTGTTATTCTATACTTTAAAATTTGAATTTTTTTTTTTTTTTTTTTCTTCTCATTTCTGTGAAAGTAAAAATGTTTTATGTTGCAGAACACTTCTCTTTTTTTCTTCCAATACACTGCATAACTACGCACGTCCGTATGAAAACCGGTGGCACTGGGGAGTGCATCTTGTAAGTTTTCCTCGGCAGGTTAGGGGTTAAAATATGCATTAGCTTTACTGTAAACTAATTTATATTTTTTATTGGAAATCATGTAGTATGATAGAAATTCTCTTGATTGAGATAAATTTCAAAGCATGCTTGTTGTTTCTTTCTGATTATTGAAGCTGTTATAAATAATTGTAGAAAAATCTGTTAAACAGAGAAATTTCATTAATCCAAAATACAATCTGGTCCTTTTCTCATATGAATTTCACCATATACAAACTAAGAAATTTATTTCAACACAAATTAAATACTAATTTACATCACAAGCTAATTTGATCTAACAATAAATAAAAATTAAGTTGTAAGGCTTAACCAATAACAAATACCAGCACACATTGAACACAGAGTTCCCTCCTTTTGCCCTGTGAGCTGGCCACTGTTTAATTGTATCTTAAGGGTATTACAACACAGTGTCCAGATCATGATCGCAAACAATCTTTTGTAAAAAAATGTATCTTTTCCTTTTGGCTGAATCTTCAACATAGATTTTAACTTATTAGCCAAGATTTTTTTATTTTTATGAAGGCTTTTTTTTGTGTGTGTGTGTATGTGTCAGGAAGATTGATTATAACATGTATGCATTCCAATGCATGCTCTTCAAATGCTAAAATCAGTATGTGATAAATTTTAGAATCCTGACTGATTACACTGTTTGCATTTCAAGGTGAATAAACCATAATTTAGGTTTATTTTTCCATAATGCTGCAGGTTTCATAACTACTACCTACTTCAGCTTTTGATGCATCTGGTTTATTTTCTTTAAAATTGGTAAAAATCCTTCATTTTTTAAAATAAAAATATAATGATAATAATTGGAGTAAGAGAAATCTAAAAGACTGTGTTTCAAATTTTTTTCTGTAGATCATCAATGTTTTGAATTACACTATTGATGTTATATAAATAAATTCTAAAACCATGAATACAAATTGAATACTATTTTAAGTTACAAACAAATAAGAGAAATGGTGAATAAAAACTAAATTTGAGGTTTAATTAATAGTACCATATAGGTGTTCACAAACACTGAATTTCTTATGTTGTTCATTATTTTGCATCTACTGTTATATCTAGAAATTGATTTGTGCTGCAATAAGTACATATTCTTAGTTTCTCCACATTTTTATTTAATATGTTTCATTACTATCTAACATACCTATTCAGAAAAAAAATGCATATTGTAATTTGAAATTTTGAAGTAATATATACTATAATACATAAAAATTATTATTCTTAATGATTAAATTAAGTTGGGAAATCGTTATTATTACTTAATATTTCTGTTCTATATGTATAATATGCATTTGTTTGCCTTACTTGGATAGTTCTGTTAATTTTTTTTTCTTTTATAGAAATGGAAACAGAAAAGAGTTCATCTGAATTTCATTCTATTGAAAGACAATTCTGGTCTTTTCTACCTTCTATTGATCTAAATGAGTTAATTGAAATATCAAAAAGTACATGGTAAGTTGATAACTACTTGTTTAATATGTATTGCTATAAGAATATAAATAGTACAAGATTCTTTTAAGCTATTTTGAAACACACCTCAACTTCTGTATTGTTGTTTTCTGTCTTCTTAAAATATGCAATTGGTTTTGCAGCAATTGTACAGTTATCAAAAAATACTTCGTTAAAAAGTTTTATTTTTTGAATCTTTTAATGATATATAATTTATTTTAATATTTTATCTAGTTTTATTAACTGCATTTCCCCCTCTTTTTATAGGCTGTTAACTAGAGATTTGAATGTACTATGTGATAAAGAAAAAGTGTCCATAAATTTAGAAAAATGGGTAAATGTGCTTCATTCCACTCAGATGAATGTCATTCAGGCAGTTTTGACATTCCTTCAAAATTATCAAAATCCTGGAAGTCATTCATATAAAGATGATGACACTTTAAGAAGCATTTGTAGTCAAGTAACTAGTCAAGAGTCATCTCCTAGTGAAAACTGTGAAATCAGTGATCGCCTAGACCAGGAAGATCCTTCCGTATCAGATTCAAAATCATATGAAGATGATAAACATTTAGAATCCACTCATTCGCTCAATGTTGAAATATCTGACTCTAGTACTCTTAGAACAGAAAGCATCCTTGGGAAATTAGTTAATTTAGAAGATTTTGTTTTTGTTTACAATCCATTTAGGCTGTCCTCTGAAGATCATCGAATGATGTCTGAATTAGCAATGATGTGTTTTCAATTGAAAATCCTGGGGAACATTAGTGAAGTCAGAAAAGCACAATCTGCCATTTTAAAAGTGAAAGAAAAAATTGAAGAGCTTCAGAAAACTAGTGATAGAAAAGAGCATGATATATCATCATTCTCTTGCCATGAATTATCTGATAATCCTAAAACTATGAGTGCTTTAAAGCACTCGGAAAGTGCTCAGTCTTTTCATAGATCACATTTATCTACTCATACTACCAGTGACAAAATTGTTCAGAAAAAGCCTTTATGCAATCAAACTAGTGATCCTGGAAGTAAAGTAGCTGATGGAGATTTATCATCCAATGGTGATAGCTCTAAAAAAGACAGTAATAAATTAAAAGATCTAAATTCTGATGACTTTGAGTTGGCTTCTTTTCTTCAGAATTATTTCCATTTCTTTGATGTTCAAAGACTTAGAGAATATATGAATGTTCTCAACGAGCCTTGTAGTAAAACTTGGACTGTAATGCTGTCTGGAGTTGCATTATTAAATGGTCCAGATGAATTCACTCGTAAGCTTACTGCTGAACAAGTTGAAGCCGCAGCTAACTGTCTTGAAAGGAGTTTCTTTGGTCCAATTCTAATTTCTCATCTTTTAAAGTGAGTGTAACTAAAAAGTTGATATTTTTTCAGTCTGTGTTTTATTTACAATTGTGAAACAAATTGGTTTTTAATCTATGGTATATTTACATTCTTGAACATTTGTTTGCTGAATAACAGTCTAAATATCTAAAATAATGTAGTTTTTATACAAATTCTTATTGTATTAGTATGAATATTATAGCGACAGTAATTCATTTTCCATTATTTAAGTGTACTGCATTCAAATTTTTTGTTATGTATCATTAAAAACTTTTATTATTTGATTTTGCTCTAGTCATTAAAGCTGTATAAAACTGGTTTTAAGTGGTTATGAAGTAAGGTATAGTTATTGTAGTGTAAATTTTTGATATCAAGAAAAGTATTTTTTTGTTAATAAAACTTGTAATTATTCTTTTTCAATTCATACTCTTAGTTCATTATCTCCCTATATATATATATATATATATATATCTTGTTCAAATTTCCAATCATTAATAAAATACTTTCTATTCATCCATTCAAGTTCAAATAATTTTTCTAAACTTGTAGTGGATAACACTTGATGTTAATATAGTTTTTTTCAAATATTAATTCATTAATTAAATTTAAAAAAGGAATAAAAAGTAGCAATCAAAAATAATAGTCCAACAGCATATGGAGAAAGATAAATCGATTCATTGTGTTCCTGTAGCGCAGTGGATAACGCGTTGGACTTCTAATCCAAATGTCATGGGTTTGAATTCCACCTAGGATGGCCTAATTTCTGAGAATGTGATTTTTTTACTATTTTATTAGAATAATTAAATTTAATTAATGAATAAATTGTAACAAAAAAAATAGTCCAACATCATATATAGAAAGGAAAATTACTTTCTACTTTGTCAATTAATATTGTGATTGTCATATATATATACATATATTTATATTAATTGTAACTATTTAAAAAAACATAACTAAAATAAAATTTCTCTTTGTTGACCTAAGTAAGAATTGACTTAATTTTTTTTAATATTGTTTATTAGGATTTTTAAAGGGAATTCAAGTAGAGGTGTTGATCTGTGTTTACAGAGAAGCTATCATATTACTGCCTTAGATGTTTTATATTTATCAAAATCATGTGATTCTCATCCGAGACCTTTTCTTGAATATGTTTCTCGTGTTTTAAACTGCCTTCCTGAACTACAAAGGTAATACTTTTCATTAATACGTATTGATGCTTCTGTAATAAAAATTGTTAATGTTTTGATTTATTTAATGCATATTAGCATAAGTTTAATAACTATTTTTTATCTTAGGCCAAAAGTTTTGGATAAGTTATTACATCTTCAGGAAGTCCGTTTGGAATGGATTAATGGAGTCCTACACATTGAAGCTGAAACTGTGCAAAATCTGAAATGCAGTTGCGGATGGCCGAGGTTCATATGTTTGATTATTTAGGTTAATAATGTTTCATATTTTGTGTTGTATTATCAATTCATAATATTTATTTGCCTAAGTGTTTAAACCAACAACTACATTATAAAATTCAAGAACATTCCTAACTGAATTTTGTTAAATATTTTTGCCTTATAATAAATAAGCAGTATCTTAATGATTGAATTAATTTCAAATGCATATATTTTGTTTCTTCATGTGGGATATTTTTATAAAATTAGATTGTCATAAATACTACCTTAATTTCCTTTTGTTTGTGTGTTACACATTGTTGGAGATTTTAGCAATATGCTCTTAAGAAATAACGAAATTAATTTAGCTTTCTTTAAATAATGTAATTTACACAGGAAAAACTGTAAAATTCCTCCCCTTTTTAAATAGTGGTCCATATAATAAATTCGTTAATTTTAATATCAGCTTAAAGGTACTGTAATGTCTATCAACTAAAGCTAGCCTTTTTTTTATGGTATCCATAATGTTTTTGTTTTGTTTTTATTATGTTGCAATTTTGATTATTATGCAATTTTAATTGCATATATTTTAAATAATTAAATTGTATATGCACACATTTGTTTCAGGCCTGGATCACATGTTTTTCTTTGGAAATATTCTGATTTATTATTGCATATATTATCTACCACAAAAAATATGGAAGAAGAATTCAAAGAGAGATGTTTTTCCTGTGGGTGAGTTACCTATTTTCAAAAGCTTATTTATTTATTTTTCTTAAAAAAGGATTTAGAATGTTAAAGAAAATTATTTTTTTTTAGTTTTTGGCCTGGTTATTTACTTATGTTGAAGAAACTACAGTTAAAGGATATTCATCGAAAGGCAATTATTCATTTAGCTGATGTTAGTCTTTTAGATGCTGAAAATCAGTTAGGTATGTATCTAACAAATACATTTTAGGATATTACAGTAGTTTTTTAGCTATCTTTATTTGTATCTTTTCAAAGCATTTTAAGGTTTTAATAATTTTAATATCCAATTAACATTTGATTTTCATTTAAAACTATTTCTTGGCTCTGCTTATAGTTAATTTTTGATATTAATTTTATTTAAATTATTTGGACTTCTGTTGAGGAAATTTATTTTTGTCTAAAAATAACAAATTTTGCATTCAATTGCATAGGCTTTATTGTTTTTGTTTTTTTCGTTATCAATTATGAAATTAGTTTCATTTCTAATTACTGAAAAATCATATGATTTATTTTATGGTTGGCTGCTTTTCTTTTTTCTTATAAAAATTTGCATTATTTGACCCATCCTTCCTTTTTAGTGATTTTTATTATATGATATCCTAAAATCCTGTAATATTTCATGTTGCTTGTAATTTGAGAGAATTTCTTTCAACTGCAGTTTATTTTTTGGTTTATTTATTATATTGTCTTTGACATTTACTTTTTAAAAGGTTACTTGCCTTCAAGTTTGGAAGAATGGAAAGAGTTTTTGATTCTATATGCACAATCTTCTGCTGTTCCTGGAATGGTGACATGTTTGACATGTAGCAAACAATACAATATATGTACAGAATTCCTCCACCCCTCAAATCCTGCTAAAACCTGGGAAGTTTCACTACAATGGGAAACTATATGCAGGGTTGCCTTATTACATCTTGACTCCATCAAAGTATTAGGAATCTTGCGAACTCTAGAAATCCCAAATGGAGCTTTCTCATCAGAATTTTACAGATCACTAATGAAATCGTACTTAATGAATAAGCAACAGAGGTACTTTATTTTATGTTTTACTTCTGACTTAGTGTTAATCATACCTTTTGTTCGATTTCTGTCTACATGAATTCAACTTAATTTCTCATTTATGTATGTGATTTTGTTAAAGAAGTGAAATAATTTATTGTGTTCAATAAATTATTTATTCACTTCTATTTATATTTTGCTAAATATTTTATCAAATTGTATAAATAAGAGTAAGAATAAGTCAAGAAATAAGAGTTTATTTAATTTTCCCTTTCTAGTGCCTTAATTCACAGGACATTGACTACTGTTGGAAGTTATTTGTGGTCTCGCAAACTACAAACTTTATCTCCAGAGGTACCGTATTGTTTTTTATTTGAAATTGTCATCTAACCTGTTTTTTCTATTTGTTTAACTATCCATTCATTTTTGTAGGCGCGCTTAGTTTTTCAAAGGGAGAAAGAAAAACCTGGGGCTTTCGCATCCCAGACATCAGAGGTAAAAAAAATTCTCCAATTTTTTGCTACTATAAAATATTAATAATATTGTAGTATCTATGTATTAAAACCCAGTGGTTGAGTGGGCGTGCTTCCTTACCACAGGTCCGAGGTTCAAACCCCAGGCTTGCCAAAGTCGACTCAGCCTTTCATCCCTTCACTCGGTTGATAAATGAGTACCAAGCTAGTTTATGAACTTAACTCCTGTGGTTTCATATCAGACTGACCACCTGACCTGAACTTCTGCGCATGCACCTCAGGGCCCAAGGTCATGTATACTGAGATGGGCACAATAGGCCTTGGCCCTTATGGGCTGTTGCACCACTGAGTTAAATAAAATATCTATGTAGTGATCTTTGGTACAGAGTACGTAAAAGTACTGTGTTTGAAAGATGAAGCTCCTTTGTAATCATATTATTTTATTAATACATTTAATAATATAAATGCATTAATGAAAAGTTTTTATGAAGGGAAAATAATATATTACTGTTTCTGAAACATTGTTAAATGTAATTTTCTAGTTCAGAAACACTATTATTTGTACAAGCTAGGTTATTTCACCCGAGTTTTGAACTAATAAAATGTGGTTTTCATTCTTAAAAAAAATCATCTATGAATTCTTTGCCTAGTTAAATATTTCATTACTTTTAACCTTACTTTTATAATATTGCTGAAAGGCACATAAAAGGAGTAATTCATATCATATTTAAATATATTTATATTCTTTTCAAAATTAAAAAGGGCTTATTTGATTGTAAAATATCTTAATTTTAAGCAGTTTTTAATATATTTTCACCAATTTCTTTCCACCAGAAGTGCTTTCAATAATTTCTGTAAATTTGTTGTAACTGTTTGTAATCCTTCTTAACTTCATTTTTTTAATTGTTTTTTTTCCCTTGAATGTGTGTTTAATACTTACTTCTGTAAGCCCCGTGTGATACTTTGTGGTGCACGGGATTTTATAATTGTTTTCAATAAAAAAAAAAAATATTTTTTTAAAAAGCTGCATTGCTTTTGTTTCACATCACTTCTCTCATTAACTATTTTCCCTTATTTTCTCAGGATACAGATTTTGCAAAAGCTGGTTGCTCCTATTTAGAAGAACCTACAAGTCACTGGGGTGTAAAAATTTCCTTAAAATCTGTTTGTAAAGTCTGTAAAATGCCATTAACATCTCATTTATCACCTTCTCAAGGCGGTATAACAGTATATAGATGTGGTGAGTATTAATATTCAAAGTTTTTCTTATATAAATGTTGTAATATGTTACCATATTTATTTTTTGCTTTTGAGGCAAGTAGTGTTAGTTATGAATATAATGCCTCTCTATTAATGTAATTTATAGGTAGTAATAATTAATGTAATTTATAAATAGTTAAACTTTTTTTTTTTTTTATCATTTTATTAATTTGTTCTTCTCCCGCCTTTTTCTTTGATAAATATATTTCAATTAGTTATTATGATGCAGTATCATTAGTATTTATAGAAAAATGATACATAAAAGTATCACCAATATTGCATAAAAAGTTTGATGTAAATGTTTAACTTTAATAAAATATCATTTTCCAATATGCTTTTGTCTTAGTCTATATAAATAAATGTCACAAAAAGAAGTAAATTAGATTTGGGAAATATTTTAATTTATGTAAAAATATTTTAGCTTATCATTCATAACATCATTAATTTTATCTTATTTATTACATTTTATCTTGTATTATAAGATCTACTATAAAATAATTTAGTTTAATTGAGGTATCTAAAGTGGTTTGTTTTCCTTTTAAATCTCTTAGGTCACTCGTATCATACTGCTTGTTCTCATGAAGGATTTTGTTTAGCTTGCCACCATTCTCAGGATGACAATGAATAAACTTTTTTGTGCCAAATGTTTATTTTGACTTATTTTAAAGTAATTCAGAATTGTATAATTTTAATTCCTCTTTGAATAATTTTTTGGTATTTATTAGTGTGTTATTATTAAAAATTATAAAGTATTTATTTGTTTATTAATTTATCCTTTTATTTTAATTTTATAGATGTAGTACTTAATCTGTGAATGTTTATTGTTATTGCTTTGGACATTATTCTTTTACATTTTATACATTATACTAATTATGTGCCTGTTTTGACTTTAATATAGAGACTTCAGTTTCTATTCATGTTATTCATTATACAGTATTCAGAAGTGCAAAATAATGATAATAGTAATTTTAATGGTATTTTTAAAAGAAGTTTTCGATTTTTTTTAATGCCTGGTCATTGCCCGAGGATTTAAAGACTTTTTCCTTGTAATTTAACCAAATTCCATTAGATGTGTATGTTGAATACTTTAATATTTTTATTTAACTTTATTACACTAAAACTTTTTGCTATTGAAAATTTTAACTATGCTAATTAACACATTATATTGCACATATTTCATGTTTTGCACAAATTTTATGCTATTGCTCAATTTCATAGATTGTATGTGTATATATTCCATATGTTGCAACTTAGAATTATTACTGTTATTATGAATAATATGTTAGTGTGATTTTTATAAGAACATTGTCCACTTTTAAATGCTTTATTTATTTATATTACTTAATAATAATTTTTTTTACTTATGCAATTACAAAATAATATATATTACAAAATTAAACTAATTCTACTCTTAACATTCCCCACTACATGTAAGCAACGAGCCTTAATTGACACTCATGAATTGCCTCTCATTTCAATTTAGATTTAAGAATGTAGGATATTTTTTTTACTGACTGCAATAAATATAAGGAGTTTATATTATTTTATTAAAAATTATGGTATGTTAGCTACATTAAAGATTGTCTTACATAAAGTTTGACTAGTTACTAGAAATAATTACACACAGTGATTTAATATCTGTGAAGAAAATGCAGAGTGACTTAAAATGTGTAGCGAATATTTTTATATGGCTTGAAGAAAATATTTATTTATCTACATAGATCTATATACTTTTGCTATTTGCAAGAACTTTTAAAATACTAAACACTCTTAAATGTACAGTGCAGTGTCTTTATTCAATAATAGGCATTTTAATTATAATGATTTATTCTTTGTTTGCTGTATAACTTTCAAGCTAAAAATAGTTCTTTCGAAGAGTAGAAGTTTATTTTTTTGTTGTTACTCTTGCATAACTCATCATTACATCTTATAATATTGAAACTGATTTACTGTTATTTGACCTTTAAATAACAATATTAAAACAGCAGCTTATCTGCATTGAAAAGTTTTTTTTAAGTAATATTAATACATTATTTATATACAAATATGATTTTTAACGGTACACAGCCTTAATTTTGTTCTTTTTCAAAGAGCTTTTGTAACATAATTATACATGAACATATGTAAAACTCTCATGTGTCATCCATAAAAAGTATTTGATGATGAATTCTGAGATTAATCAAATTCTTTTGTTGAACAAAATATGCAATTGATATTTATTATTTATATCTACTATATACTTTTAATTTGTACCGTGTGTTCATATGTTGTTTGTGCCAAATGTACTTTTACATTTATATACTAATTTTGTAATTCATTGATTTTCATTCATTTATTTTGTGGAGACCTTTGAGTGTTACTTTGAAATGACATTTTTTTTTTTCCAAATAAAAATTAAATTTTTAGTTTATTAAATGTGAAGATTAAAACCTTATAGTAAAAATGTCTGTATGATGTTTTAAATGTAAATTAATAATACTTTGTGTTATATATATATTTAAAAAGGTCAGTTTTTATATTTTATTTTAAAATAATGAGAATTTTTTTAAAAAAATTGTTAAGAAAAAAACTTTCTTGCTTCATGTAGAAAATGTTGCGATAGAGATTACCCACTCTCCCTTAATTTTTCCATGCATACAAAAATAGGGAAATCTCTATTTTCAGCTCTTGTCTTTATATATAATTATTATTTTTATTTTGTGTCATTAGTATACAAAAATAAATAAATTCAAGATTTCATCTAATTTAATATATAAGTATTTCCCCTCCCTAATCTCTCTCTTCCCTAATGTACTCTTAAATGTAGCAGAAGCTGTACATTATTATTCCCCTTCACCTTTGTGAATTACTTTTCTTATTAAAATACAATCATTTAAAAAAATGGTTGTTTAAAATTATAGAGAAAACTTGACTGTTCACAAAATATTTAAAATTAAATATGTTTTATGTATGTTTTAAATATTCAAAAATTGTATTATTGAATTCATTATCTTGTTCAAAAGAGTCATTAATATTATTATAAAACTATAAAAACATTGTGATTAAATGCTCAAATGGAAATTTTATGAAGAATCAATACATACCAAAAATTTCGGTCTATTGTATGTAAATAAAAAATTAGGTCTCCATAATTAAGACATTTTTCCTTTTTATTTTTTGTTACATTATTTTAAAATCAATGGAATAATATTTTTTATGAAAAAGTTTGATGTGTAAGTTAAATGTTTAAAACTTTATATTGTTCAGTAAAATTCTATGTGAAGATATTTTAACATTTTAAAAATAAATTGGTCTAATGTATTAGTATTGTCATACTAAGTGTATCTAGTCATGAAATTGAATAAACTGCCAATATATTCCAACCATTTAAATATTTCAACCTTTTTTCTTCATGTTTCATGAATTTGTTAATTGTTATGCTTTGTAGCAAGAAATTTGTGATAGGAAAGATTTATTGTGATATGATTTCTTTGTAAGTATAAGTAAGTCTTCTGTGTAAATAATTTTATAAAAATAAACTTAAAATATGTAAATAGAATATACATTACAAATATATTATATGATAGTGATTATTACTTGGAGAAAATAAATTTCTGTTTATAGTGTTTTTCTTGTGTTATTCATTCAATTTGTTTTGACAAGGATTAATTTCAGTTTCATTGAAAGAATTTTGATTTCAGAATAATTATTTAATTACCAGAAAGTTAGACAAGTCTTATCATACTATATTATGGTAAGTTTCCAGGTTTTTACAATGAATAAAAACAGTCATTGTTATGGTAACACACAGATACACTAATTATTTACTAAATAATAAATAAAAGAAGAGTTTCTTGTTGCAAAAACTGCTATTCACAAATTAACTTGTGCTAACTAGTAAACTTCCAAGTCCCATTTGAGGCTTATTCATTTAGTGCCCATAAAATGGATTGATTAATTTAGACCTTTCTGCTCTCATAATATTCTATTGTCATGGGGTGCAATGTTTTCAAGCTCCAAATATGTTACCATGCCAGTTCACAATTTTGTTACAGAAGCCGGTACTAAAATATGGCATTCAATTCAACTATACACAGTAACTTAATTGACGACTTTTCTGTGCTTAATGTTTTACCTTTTTAAACATTGAACATCTTTATTTAAATTTATTCAATTAGATTTTCAAAATTTGTGAGCATGGGGAGAATGAAAGAAAATTTTGTTTGTTAAATTTAATAGGGCATTAAAATCCTCTCTGGGAAATAAAAGAATATACATTACAAATGCATTATATGATAGTGATTATTACTTGAGAAAATAATAAATTTCTCTTTATGTAGTGTTTTCTTGTGTTATTCATTCAATTTATTTTTAGAAGGAGTCATTTCAGTTACATTTAAAGAATTGTGATATTTTGATTTCAGAATAATCATTTAATTACCAGAAAGAGCTGAGAATAAAAAAAATATTAACAAAGCTTTTCTCATGCAATAATTTACTGTTTGGGAGAAAAAATATTTTAAGTATTGCAAGAGGAAATAAAAAAAGGTTGTTGGTTTTTAATGGACAATATTGTTTAAGTTTGCATTGTATAATTTACATTATTGTCCCAAATTTAACTCAGCATTTTTTATTTACAGTAAATAGCAATCAGATACTTTAACCCTTTGACATGCAGAAAAATAAATTCGATGAATTTTTCAAAATAAAATTAATAAATGCAATGTATAGAACATAAGAACAGAGAAAATACCTTTAAAAAATATTACAGTACATCCCCCCCCTACGAAGGGGGAAGTGGTTTCACAGGAGTACCACTGCGCACTTAGGACATAATTCTCGGATGAACAATATGATTTGGATCAGATTTGTAAAATTATTCTTTATATATTTTGTAATAAATTTACTAAAACATGCAATATTAAGTATTTGAATTACATTTTCAATGTTAAATATCTATACATATAAATAAAAAGGAAGTGTCTGTTTGCAATTTGAAATTAACAGCTTTTTACTAAATGCATTTAAAAGTATATACGGTACTTATATGAAAAATCAATTTTTAAAATTTTTTGTCTGTCTGTCTGTTTGTTCCGGTTAATCTCTGAAACGGCTGGACCAATTCTGATGAAACTTTCACTGGCAGATAGCTAATGTTGTAAGGAATAACTTAGGCTACTTTAATTATAGGGGAAAAATTAGGGTTCCGCGAAAATAAAATTATAACGAATAAAATGGTGAACAATATCCATTTCAATCAGGGTTTATTTATTTCAATAGGGATTATTTTTATTCATTAAGGATTATTTTTAGTCAATAGGGATTGTTTTATTTCGCGAGCCTTCTGTCTCAACGTTTATAGCAGTTATATCAAACTTTTTTGTTTAATTAGGTTATTGCCACTCGCGATTTTTCCCGTTCATGTCTGATACAAATGATTTTAACAGTCTTCACACCATCAACACTGTTAAAGGTCATGCATCTTTCTTACCCCTGTGCTTGCAGATTCGTTTCACCCTACTGCTACTTAGACCTGTTTTGAACTGTTGCATTCAACGTTTATAATCATTCCAATGATTTTATTCTCTCTCAAGAACACTGAGCAACATCAATTTTTCCATAACATAGACAGCATTTAAACTTAAATTAGGAAGTATATGGGTTTTACGTCATTTGACTTCTCACAAGGCTCCACATTTAAATAGAGGCAAGCCAATTTCATACCTCTATTGTTTATTTCATTGCCAAACACTGCAATGATTTTGCAGCCCTCACCCCATCGACAGTATCAAAGATCATGCGTCTCTCTCATACTTCGCTCAACAAAAAACAAAGAAAAAAAAGTAAAACAAAAAAGAAACATTGATTCACAAAGAATGACATACTTATAGCATAGGTATTTCTTTACGTGGTATATATAATTATTAAGTTTTCGTAAACTCTGCGAATTGAATAAACACTTTTTTGTTAAATTCCACGTGGACGAAGTCGCGGGGGTAACAGCTATTTAACATAAAATAAATGCATCAAAAAGTAATATTAACGCATTACACATCCAGATACAAATTATTTACATTATTTTAATGCGATTATTACACAAAATTTGTAACAATATGTTAATTTTGCTGAGCAGAAGGAAGGTGTTTTCAGAAATCGATCCATAAGAGAGTTACGGGGCGTTATAAGTTTAAAAAAAACCCTTTTTTATCAGCTATTATATCTACAGACTTAAAATTTAGCAAACATGGTTTTTTGTTCAGTTGAGATATGCAAAAAGCTTTTTTCTTTTTGTTTAATTTACAATTCACGTAAAATTAACTAATTAAAAACTTCTTTATCCTTCAGTCTGTATTGCTTAAATTTTCAATTCACCCGTGCGAAGAACGGGTATACCAGCTAGTTACAAAATATAACTATAAGAGATTGAAATCATCTTCAATGGCCAGATTTTCATTGTTTCTTTATTATTAAATTATTAAAACATGCAATAATACTGATAAGAATTAGCTTCAAAAGATTAAATATTAGCAAATTCAATTGAAAGAGGTAAACAAAAATAAAATTAAAAGAAATAGTATCAGCTATATTAGAACATATATTCATCATCCAAAAAATTTGACCTCTCTTCAGTATAAAAAGAACATAAATGAGAGGAGAAAAAATTTCCATTCGAGAAAAACATCATTTCAATATAAATAAAATCCCCTCCTCCAAAGCAATGGCAAAACCCCATAAATTATTAGTTACTTCTCTGTCTGAGTCAGAAAAAAGAAAAATAAGAAGGAATATCTCTTAGGCGTGTGTGCTAGAAGTCTGACAGTTTTTATGCTCTAAACGCGCGGTGGTATCTCAGTGAAACCACCACTTAGATGACTTATTATGAGGCAGTTCTTTTTATAATTTATCATTCTAAAAATTAGTTATGCTATGAACAGCATATGCAGCAAAAATGTACATAACTTACTTTGAATATTTATCTGTTTTTATTTACTAAAAAAACTTGTTTTGAGAGTGTTCAAAAAAGGTTTTTAAAACCATGCATTTTTCTCACAGAAAGATTTTCTTGTATAGTGCTGACATCTAATGTCTTTTATGAAAGATAAAAGATATCTGTGGAATCATTGGGTTTCATTCAAATACCACTGCACGTTTAGAGGTATTTTTTAAAAAATAGTGGTTTCGGAGGGATACCACCGCGCGTTAAAGGGTTAAAAGAATTTTTTTACTAGTCATATTTTTCAAAATAAAAAATATAATATTAGCAAAAAAATTTTTAATAAATGAGAAATTTTTTTTATTACGATAAAGAGTGATTTTTGTGCAAAAAAAATTTAAAGTCTGCAGTATTTAATGAATTCTTGTAAATTTTCAAACATTTCATCGAGATGAGCCATCAGCAGGTTTGAATTTGGCTGAACATTAATTACCAGCTACTTCAAAAATTGTTTGCAACTATAGCATCTATTACATGGTTACCCATGAGACACAGAAATATGGAATAATGTTTTTTATAATAATTATTTACAATATTTGTATAGTTGTCACAAGGAAAGCAACATACTTAATAAATTTAGCAATCACTCTAAATTATTGAACAGTAACCAAAATATATTGCTCGATTGTTTAACTTCAAAAAAAATTTCTCTGTACTTTGTCATTGTTACAGAATCCGACTATGTGTTTCTAATTTATATTGAATCCATTTTTTACTTCTAAGGAAAGATATTTAAAAAAAACCATTAGGACCAGAAACTAGATTTATTTTGTGCAAATTATTTCTTTTAATTTCTTAAGTTTGCATGATAATTGAACTGTTAGTGATAAAATATTGTATAGTCCTTTTAAAGTTTCTAAATTTTTTATCATAAGTTTGATACATTGAATATTTTCTGAAGTACTTGGGAGAATAACACACTTTTTAAAATTTTATAAGTTTTATGGCTGAAAAAATTTAAAATGTTTAAAAATTGTTATATATTAGAATTTTTTGTTTTGCAACAGTATTTGATGAGTCATTTTATTAAATATATTTTTGTTATGTATTTCGATTTTATGAAATGAGTACCTAAGAATCTATTATTTGATAAAAAAAATATTGAATTGGAAAATTTTTTTGATGCAATGTCTATGTATAAGATACTCTAATATCAGAGAATTAAACCTTCAGTAATTCGGAAATTTTTAAACAGAATATGCAAAATTTTAAATATGAACTTATTTTATGAAGAGAAATTAAACATGATAAAAAGAAAATCCTGTTTATGGAAATTGACTATGTTAATTAATATCATAATGAAGTCATCTCATTAACTTGGGTTCAAATATTTGGCTGATATAAGAATTACAAATCAATAGCTATTAACGAGTATTCCTTTCGCTCTTTTTGGGGAGGGGAGGGGCTATAATAACTAATGAATATTCTTAAAAGAATTGTTTCTTTGACAAAAACAAAAATATAGCAGGAAGGGGTCGATTACTGACTAATGCGTCAACCCCTAAAGCTGTACTGTTTTAAACCATATTTGTTCAAAAACAAACATTTTTTTAACTCGAGATTAGAAAATGATCATCTCTTTAAATGTGGATAATTTATTTTCTCTCTCGGCGGTTTTTAAATATCACATATGGCAACTCTCGTTCAAGGTAAGGCCAAATTAGTCAAGGCCTTCCATAGGGATTCGTCTTGAGTCCAGTCCTTTTTAATATGATTAATGATCATTTGAGTTTCATCGATAATGCAGTGCCAGAGATTAATTCTTTACAATATGCTGATGATCTTGTTCTCTGAACAACTCGTTCTGATATACCTGAATTTGGCACTGGTGACCTTGGAGAATGACTTTAAGGTAAGCCCTGATAAGATAAATTTTGAGCTTTTCACCTTAACTACCAAAAAGTATAACATAAACCTGGTTTACAATAATAATGCTTCACTCAGAACCAACTGTGCTACTAACCTCGGGATTTCCCTGGATTCCAGATTAGCTTGGACTAAACATATTGCTAAAGTGGTCGAGAATGCTACAAGAAGACTATCTCTGTTAAAAAGAATTGCCAGTGTTAAGTGGGGATCATTTTAAAGTGTTTTGACTTCCTCTTTTACATCTTACATTAGACCTGTTATTGATTACAGCACCGAGCTTCTTGTTACTGCTTTTGACAGTTATCACATGATCACAGTTGAACATGGTTCAAAATAAAGCGGATTTAACACTGGTGCAGCCACCTCGCCCCTTATCGCCGCTATGCAACTGCAGACTAAAATTTCTGGTCCATATGAAATATGCCAAAACTCTGCTCTTTCTCTTGGTAAGCAATAAATAAGAAATGAGCATTTCTGGGGCTTGAATGCATACTTTCCCAAACAAGACTTAAAACTCAACATACTTTCTTGTTTGAGTTCCAGAGTCTTGCAAATGTTTTTGGTGTTTCCTATAACAGTACTTCCCATCATTAAACTGACTACCTTCCCGCTTCATTTGAGATATGCTTCTGTTAAACTGGATTTGGTCCTGCCTGTTCGTAAGCATAATTCCCTCATGGCTGAGTTAAATGCAGCTCTGGCTACTATCCATGAAAGATATCCAGATCAAAAGTAGTTATATGTATTTACTGATGACTCTGTCATAGCTTCCTTTGGTAAGGCTGGAGCTTTGGTGCTTTCTCCAACTCTTTTAATCTCAAAAAACCTCTTAGTGCCCGGTCAGACAGTTTTGATGGTGGGATTTTTGCAATATTTATGGCTTTTAAAGCTATTAGTGCTACTACTGGCCAAAATGTAGTAATATTCATAGATTCTCAAGCCGCAATTAATATCGTATCTGGCTACAATCTATTCCCATCAAAACTTGAGTTCGACTTCAAACAACTTATTAACTCATTTCTTTGCACCAGAAGAAAGGTCGTTCTCCAGTGGATATCATCCCGGCGTTCATGGAAAGGAACAAGCCGACAAGTTGGCCAAAGGGGCAGAAGAGAATTTCCACTCTTACAGACCTGGCTGTTGGCAAATCTTGGTCTCGTCTGCTCGATGGCGAAAGACGTGCTCAGCTTTCTACCCTACCTACGGTGGAGGGTGTGGCATGTTTCAGAGTGATCACCGGACATGATTATCTGCAAGCCTATCTGTTTAATATTAGCCTGGCTGATTCACTGATCTGCCCTCTCTGTAAATCCGTGCCAATGACTGGGGACCATCTATCCGATTGCCCCTCTGTTCTCCATTTCCTCTCGCAAGACAACTGTGGAGTTCTCCCTCCTTCTCGTGCAACATCTGCTTTATATTGGACTGCAAGACGCCTTATGTCCGAGAGGCCGTTGGCTTGCGTAATTAAAAAAAAACCTCGGGAATAAAACTGTGATCTTTTTAACATGTAATTGAGATTCAATAAAGACTGATCTTCGACTTTTCTGTTAAAAAAGCAATTGCACAACAGCCCTCTTCCAAAATTTCGACATGTGTTAAAATCCACAAGAATATTTTTAATGGGAATTGCTTCCATTTATCCATAACTAACGTAATTTACTTATCCCATCATTGCTCGTTGCATGAGTTGTGCAATATTATTTAAACGAAATGCCCTACACACACATAAAGTTCAGGTTTTGACTAATTTTTTATGCAATTTGAATGTGACGCATAAGTCCATGCCTAACTTGCATCTTAAAAGCCACCAAGAGGGCTTTTATTTTAATCACTGTATGAAAGTGTCAACAACTTTTCAAATTAACCCTTTATGACCCAATTATGAATATCTTTAAAACTTTTTTAATTGCATCATAAAAAATTAGAATATTCATGCAAACAACAATACAAAATTTAAAAAAAATACACCGTTAACCAGAACTATTAAATTAAATTGGTACTTTTTAGTACCATAGAGTCTATACATGAAAATATTTCACAACGTTAAAAGCAGTGTTCTGAATATATATACCTATTCGCGATGACACCACATTTTAAATTTAATCTATTTTGCATAATTTTTTTTGCATGTTTTTTACAATTTTCTCGATTTCCCTCAGCAGTCCAGAAGTGACTTAGCTTCTCCCATTGTTAGATTGCATAATTTAAATACATCTGAAATCAGAGGCGAATACAAATAGCTGAAAACAAAATTAAAAATTTTACAAATAACGATTAATTTATTCAGGCACAAACACGCTCATTATATTACATTATAAATGAAAAGATATATTCATATGTAATTAAAATATGGTAAGGATCAAGGGCTGAAACTTATTTGGTCTATACAGGGACGTTTTAAGACTTCTTGAGGCCCTGGTCTCCTACACAAATGTTGGCCCCTCCTATAACCCTTCAAAGTAGGCAGTACATAGCACGCTTTGTCAAATAAAAGGTGTTTTTTTAGAGGTATAGAACTTTAAATTGCAATAAAACAGTATTATTCGATTGACATGAATTTTTTTTATTTGAAAGATAATCTTATGGCATTACATTTTAAATATGATTTCTGGCATAGGACTGCCACGGCTGGCTCGGATGTAGTCCAATCTGGACGTCCAATTTTCGATGACTTTTTCCAACATTTGTGGCCGTATATCGGCAATAACACAGCGAATGTTGTCTTCCAAATGGTCAAGCGTTTGTGGCTTATCCGCATAGACCAATGACTTTACATAGCCCCACAGAAAATAGCCTAGCGGTGTTAAATCACAAGATCTTGGAGGCCAATTCACAAGTCCAAAACGTGAAATTAGGCGGTCACCAAACGTGTCTTTCAATAAATCGATTCAACGAGCTGTGTGACATGTTGCGCCGTCTTGTTGGAACCACAGCTCCTGGACATCATGATTGTTCAATTCAGGAATGAAAAAGTTAGTAATGATGGCTCTATACCGATCACCATTGACTGTAACGTTGTGGCATTCATCCTTTTTGAAGAAGGATTCCACCAGCCCATAAAGCGCACCAAACAGTCAGTTTTTCTGGATGTAACGGTGTTTCAACATACACTTGTGGATTAGCTTCACTCGAAATGCGGCAGTTTTGTTTGTTGACGTAGCCATTCAACCAGAAGTGCGCTTCATCGCTAAACAAAATTCGCTTATGAAAATCGGGAACAACGGCCATCTCGTTTTGGGCCCATTCGACGAATCTACGCCTTGCTTGATGATCGTTTTGATGAATTGCCAAACCAAACTGAGAGTAAATCACTTGACAGCTGTTAAATGGGTCGCCATCTTGGAAAGTAATGCCAACTTAAACTTCTATACCTGGAAAAAAACACTCTTTACTTATACAAACAATAACCCAAGGCTAATAAATATGCATGACTTACAACCGCACAAATCAGCTCGACCGACTGCCGTCTTATGACTGAATAAGTAATGAAGGTGTATGGTGGTAGGCTTAGACCTTTCTATGGAAGGCAGTCGTCACGTTTAGCCAATTAACACATTGTTTGAAATCCCCAGTTTTTCGCAAAATATAACCGGAAAAAACATTTCACCATTGAAATTACTTGAATCATGATCTTATTAAGGCTGTCGAGAACGAGACGAGGCACCCATTGAGGTCGAGGTCCTGGGACCGGGCCCAGTTGGCTCATGCTTTAAGACGTCCTTGCGTTCATCTTTCTATAAAACAAATTGACTGTGTACTTCTGTAAAAAATGTGAACTAAAATTTTGATCGATAAAGACTGAATGTGAAAGTCGCTATTTCCCACGGGATTGGTTTGTTACTCTAAACTAGGGGTGGTTAACCCAAATGACCTTGCGGGCCACTTCGGGAAAACATTATAATCCCGCTGGCCCATATAAAAATATATATCTTAATATTAGATATGGATCCATTATAAACATTTCTTGGAATGAAAATTTAAAACGGAGTGAATTATTATTGTTTTCCTCATTTTTTCATGTATACAAACATAGATAATTTAATAATAATAATGCAATTATCAAATATGCCTAGCTGTAGCAATAAGCAGCGTGATAAAGTTACAGGAATGAAGCGTGATGCTGCGGAGGGCATCTGCAATGCAATACTGTTCACACCTATGTAGGTTTTACATGCCGTATAATCATACGATATGGCAGTTGTCTCTAAAAGTAACCCTGCGTAATTAGAATAGGTAAACATCACTCATGAAATAGATTCCTAAGTACGTATGTTTAAAAACAGAAGCAACGTAATGAAATAGAAATATAGTTATGTGTGATATATTTGTTACAAAACACTGCACTGAAAACAAAAATATTGCACAAAATAATTGTATGTTGTAATGTTGCAATGAATCTCGTGGGTTGCAAAATTATTCAAGGGCGAGTGCATGCGGCCCTTAGGTTGCGGGTTACCCCCCCCTCCCCCTGCTCTAAGCCCTTTTCGGAGGTGCTCGGTTCCTTTGAGCATTCCGCCTATAACCCTCATGTTGCTTTGTAGGGAGACGTTAATAAACATGCACTCACTCATTCGATTAAGTCGTAATACCATTTACTTCCCTAGCAATCAAAACTTGAATGTTTCTGACTTGATACAGCCGGGATCTATTTTATAAGTGATGTTTACCTATTCTAATTACGCAGAGCTACTTTTAGAAAAAGTGGACATACCGTTTGATTATACGGCATGTAAAAGACTGTTTGGCTTAGGTGCTCTCGGCAAATTTAAATCCAGGTTCGCATCGTCAGAGTTCAGGTGGCTCCCTCTGTGGAGGAAACTTTGCGTCGAAATTACCCGCGGTGATTAATATCTGCCTATATATATAGGGTGCCACACTAGAAAGAAATATCAGCTCCAGGGGAATGCACTCGGTCTGCAATGACAAAACACCAATCCACAGCCGATTAGAAATAAAAAAAACTTTTAGAGAAAGTGTAAATATATAAAAAGTCTATCATATCTTACAAGTTTTAAACTTAAAGCTTTGACAAAATTCTTTGGGATAAATGACATTTGAGATCCTGAGTCAAATAATAGAAGAGAGATTATCTCTCGCGATTCGCTTTTCATTTGAGCACAAAGAATTTGAAGCAAAGTATCAAAAATTATGTATGTTTAAACACATACATATTACCTCATTACTCTTAATTTATTTCAACATAAATAAAAAAAAAATGGCATAAAATAAAAAGAAATTATACATAGTTGTAAACTGCTTCTAAATGTTTCTTTCTTTTCTTCTCTTTGGTACAAAAACATTTTTTTCCCCATACTTTTAAGACAGAATTATCGCAATTCATTCGAACTATTGTGTATTGGTGTTTCTAAATTTTTTTTTTCATTTTTTAAAATCATTCTTCGTATTTTATTAAAAAAACAAAATCTCAATATTAAGAAAACTCGAAAGTTTTCCATAAAAAGCGCTTTCTGAAATTGTTTTCTTTTTTTGTAAAATATTTAACATTTATGGAAGAAGTGCAGCCTTATTCTACTAATGTTCTAGAAACTTTAGACCACACACACACAGTGATTCACAACCCCCGGTCCGCGTAAAGAACATTACTATTGCCATTTTATTTAAAGTGGTGCATTTCTCTTGGATTTGCGCAACTTTTCACGGAAATCACTTTATATCCCACGTTAAATCACTTTTATTCATTTTTGGTGTAACGATATTTCATTCTGAAGGCATATTTAAATGTAACTAAATTAAAATTGTTAAATCAAAACAATCTAAAATATAAACAATCATCGTGTCCCACCCTCAGCGGGCCGCGGTAAAATTATCAAACGTTGACCAGTCCGCAGCGATAAAAAGGTAGCGGAGCACTGCTCTAGACAACGGTTTACTGTAGGTGGCCGTATTAATTTTTGAAAATCAGTGCCAAAGTATGGGAAGCAGGGCATTTTAATATATAACTCCAGCTTACATGTGTACATTTAATTTATTATTTGGTTTCGCATATTTTAATATTTAAATAAAATTTTTATTTAAAAAATTGATTTTTTTGTTTAATTAACTTATTCCTTCTTTAAGGAATTATTACAGAAAATGTGTAGTTACAGAGCTTATAATTATTATAATTTATACCTTTATTAAAGCATCTTAGTACTTGAAGAATTTTTTTGTTGGACTTAAGAATTATATTCAATTCCTATTAGTTCACAATTTCCCTATATTTATGTATATATATATATATATATATATATATATATATATATATATATATATATATATATATATATATACATAAATATAGGGTATTTAAAAAGGTGGATAATAGGGTATACATAAATTATCCGACATTGGAAAAAATATATCAACAAAAATATAGGAAGAATAGAAATACAACATTTTAATAAACATAGTTTTGAAGGTGTTGCGTTAAATATTATTAAAATTGTTCCAAATAAGATAAATAGACTATGGTATGAAAACGTTTACATCGGTATTTATAATGCTATGTATCCTTACGGATTGAATGTAATATGGAATAATAAAAATTTAATACAGGGGCAGTGAAACAAAATGATAAAGAATCTATTTATGAATAGTAGAAATAATAGTAATAAGAGAAAAAGGGTTGGTAAGGGTGGGCGCAAAAAGAGAGAAAATAGAGATATAGATACAGTTAAAAAGAAGTAAATAATTTATTACAAGACTTTGAGAATAGGTTTAGTGTTGGAAAAATAAAGTATTTTTTATTTGACTTAATAAACAGGAAATAATAATAGTTTTAAATTTATTAAAAAGTATTAGATTAAAAGATAATCATGGATCACACTTGGTAATGGATTTATGCAAATATATTACAAATAGATTAAAAATAAAAATAGACTCTAAGAGGTTTATAATAAAGAATATTGTACTTTGCTATACATGAATAAATCATATAATGGGATACAGTTTTCTGAAATATTTGGGAAACACATGGATTTATTCCGATGAAAAATGTTAATAAAACGAGCGTTCAAGTATAATAAAAAAATTAGTAGATCAATTTTTAACTATAATAGTATTACAGGAATTGGTAGATAAAAAAGAATGTGGTTGCAATGAATACAAGAATTACGTAGACGAATATCATGGGCGCGTAATACTGGCAACTTTGAAATAGTACAGGATCACACACACACACAGAAATTAAGAGAAATTATGAGCAAAGGTACTGGTTATCGATTAGACTATTTCAAACAGCAATTTAAATGTAGAAAACAACTATCAGAAGATATTACTGAAATTATTCTAAAATGTTGCAATTAAATATAATTTTACCTACTCAGGCTTTTAAAGAATATGGTTTCATGTCCTCAAGGACTTAATGAATTTAATTTTAGAACAAAAATGAAGCATTGTTATAGAAAAAAAATTACAAAGGGACCAATAGAAAACTTACAAAAACACTTTGTGATTGTTTATGTAGATAAAGTCCAGGAAATTATGCAATTATGTAAATATTATTATAGTAAATTAATAAATGATCATATACAAAATAATAATGCATATGATGTAAGTAAATTTAGTGTGAAAGAAATTAACAACAGATTATTGCATTTGATTTAAACAATTAAATATTTCTAGCAATAAAATTATATATCCCCATATATTTCGACTCCTAAATTTCATAAGAATCAATCAAATTCCGCAGTTGTAACAAATGGGTTCAATACTTATATATCAAAATCGGGAAGAATTTTACAGACCATATTGCAAGATACAATAGACAAATTTAAGGATACTTCTATTATAAAAACAGCCATGATGTAATAAAGAAAGTTGGGATCAAACAAGAGGTATTTTCTGTGAATGGGTTCGATTTCGAAGATTTATTTAACTCCATTAAAATAGAAGATATAATTCAGGTACTTTCAGATGCATATGAGAAATATGATTTGAATAATTACATTAGTTTTGAAAAAGTTCAATACACTTATTCGTTTTGTAATACAGAGAACTTCATTATTTTTTGAGAACAACTTTATAAACAAATCAAAGGATTGTCTCAGGGTGGCCCAGCCAGTAATAGTCTCGCTAACCTGTATTTACACCATTATGAATCAATTCGAAGAAAGGAACCCTCTTGCCTCTTATTAAGATACATAGATGACTTAATTGTTATAGGTCATGATAGGGAATTTAAACCTAACATTAATTTTTTATCCGGAATACCTAAAATTAATACAGACGAATTTTTAACTCAAACAAAAAGTTGAATTTTTAGATTTGGTTTAACTATTATTGACAACAAATTATATAGCAATATATATGATAAAAAGGGAAGCATTTAAATTCAGTGTCATAAAGATACCAAACTTCAATAGTTGTCTACATATATCAGTATTTAGAAAATATAATTTTAAATTTTGCGATGATAAATAATAATTTAACTACGCACAATATTGGATAAATTCAAAATATCCAGAAATTTATATTATGTTTGTATACAAAAATGATTATCCCATCAACTTCCTGAGAAAATATATATAGATCAGAAATATTTCTTAAAAATATTTTTAAACTCGTAAATGCACAAATCCACCACACAACATTAGGTCCACAAAGTCAGCTTGTTAGTGGTCCAGCTAGAAGAATTTGTTGCATTCCACATACATTTTACTACTCACACACTTAGAACAATATTGTCGACTACAATTCTTTTAAAATTATTTATTGCCAATTAAACATTTATATGACCAATCAATCGAGCAAGTTTTTACATGTGGTCTGGTTTGCATCTAATGCCGGGTGTATCTCTGTGTTTTATTGGATCACACTGTTTGGATTGACATGGCATTGATTACGTTTGCATAAGCAAAATATTATAGTCTATAAAGAAATGGATATATTTTGATGGGATACTTTTGGTCAGTTTTTAATGATTTTTACTCATTCATTTGTGAATATATTGTGTTTTTAAGGTGAAATACATTCAGTT
Source organism: Trichonephila clavipes (assembly GCA_019973935.1). Lineage (NCBI taxonomy): Eukaryota > Metazoa > Arthropoda > Arachnida > Araneae > Nephilidae > Trichonephila > Trichonephila clavipes. The sequence goes on along the minus strand of BMAU01002412.1, from coordinate 486,891 downwards.
TTTAGAAATTTTTAGTTTGAACTTTCGGATTTTTTAGTTTGAACTTCGGATTTTTAGTGGCCGTAGCCGAGTGCTATAGGGTATCGGACCGTATGGCTTGCTTTGTCACGGGTTCGAGCCCAGTACCACTAAAGACCCGCCGTGTAGGGCAGCGATGCACGTTAAATCTGTCGAGAGCTGAAACGTCCTTCCGTTGGTGTGGTGTGGTAGTTAGAGAGGGGGTGCCAGCCAGGTGTCGTCCACGTCACTGGACCATGGTTCAAAATTACGTGGTCCGTCGCCAAAAGCCTCGTGTAGCTGAACAGTGCGACGTTAATATTCAATCAATCAATCAATTCGAACTTTCAGATTTTTATTCGAACTTTCAGATTTTTAGCTTGAACTTTCAGATTTTTTAGCTTGAACTTCAGATTTTAGCTTGAACTTTCAGATTTTAGGCTTTGAACTAGATTTTTAGGCTTGAACTTTCAGATTTTTAGGCTTGAACTTTCAGGATTTTTAGGCTTGAACTTTCAGTTTTTTTAGACTTGAACTTTTTCAGATTTTTAGGCAACTATCAGATTTTTAGATTGAACTTTCAGATTTTTTAGCTTGAACTTTTTAGAACTTTTTTTTAGTTTGAACTTTTGATTTAGATAATTTTTTAATTTGAACTTTCCCGGATCTCAAAATATTTTTGATTTAGATTTGAACCCTGATCTCAAATATTTTTTTTTCTGCCTATACAACTATTTTAAAGATGGGTGCATCATCTTGGGCGTATGATGGTTCACCTTATATTATACCAAAATTGTTTTTAAATTTTAATATTGTAATATCTTTCAGAATGCGATATGGCGAATAGTTTTATTTTCAAGTATAATTTTAATTTTACTTTTTAATTTAAAGTATAATGGTTTAATTTTTAACTTTTTAATTTTTAATTTTAATTTTTTTTTGGGATATTTTCCAGTAACACCAAGTTGCAAATAGGAAGGTTGGCGCCATCAAAACTGGTTTAACCCCACTTATCGGTCCTAAGTCCGAGGTTGCGCTTGGATATTTTATAAATTTTTATTTTTATTTTATAATTTTTTATTTTGTTTGAAAACGATGAATATTATCTTTTATATTCGCCCATTGATATTCTCTGAAGTGTTTTGTTATTATAGGTTATATATTTCAATTTTTTCAATTCTGATAATTGTGTTTTGTTTTTATATATTTAAATATATATATTTAATTTATATATATATAATATATATATATATATATATATAATATATATATTATATATAATATATATAATAATATATATATATATATATATATATATATATATATATATATATATATATATATATATATATCGTGTCAAATTTTCAAATCGTTAATAAAAGCTTTTATTCATCCACTCAGTTCAAAACATTTTTTAAAACTTGTAGTGGATGACATTTTTTGATGTTAATACAGTTTCTTCACGCAAACATCATTAATTTTAAATTAATGAATAAATAGTAACAAGCAAAAATAATAGTCCAACACCCTATATAAAAAGGAAAATCTCTCGTTATGTCCCTTTAGCGCAAAGGATATCACGTTGGACTTCTAATTTAAAGGTCGTGGGTTAGGATCCCACTTGGGATGGCCTCATTTCTGAGAATGTGATTTCTGTTTACTATGCTATTTTATTGGATCAATTAAATTTAATTATGAGAATAAATAGTAAAGAAACAAAAATAATAGTTCAACACCCTATATAGAAATGAAAATGGAAAATTGCTTTATATGTTGCCACTTAATATTGTGATTCTGACATATGTATATGCATATTTATATTAATTGTAATTATTTAATAAAAAGTAACAAAATAAAATTTTCTTTGCTGACCTAAGTTATGAATTGTAAAGTTTATATTACGTTTTTTTATTTTATTTATTCGAAATCTAAGCTATTCTTGATAGTAACGTGACTGATTTCCATCTTAAGTATTTTTCCCTTTTACTTTCTGCAAAAAATGAAAGAAAAAAATTTTTCATTTTTATCAAAATAAAACGCTTATTTACATCAACTTAAAAGCCGCGACACAAGGAAATAAAAGATTATTTGCTTATTCCTGGAAATATTTAGACTTTAATTCTCTCATTGTGTGTTTTCCTAAAAAATGACCGTATTTTCACTTTCCTTTCAATTAGTGTTTTGAAATTCAATTAAATAAAAAAGTGAAAATAATTTTATGATTCGACCATACTTTTTATTAAAATATTTCTGTATTATATTTATTAAATGAAATTATGTATAATTTTTTAAATTTCACCATTTTTATGTTCATTTAATCTTCATTAAAACCTTATCATATTTGCTATCTTATTATGTTGGATAATTAACTCCTTCATTTCTAATTTCCTTATATGTATATATATATATATATGAAAGTATATATACAAGAGGTATATATATATAATATATATATATATATATATATAAGTAATTTGTTTTTTTACAGAATTTCAATTCTTCTTATTAATGTCTTTTTACTTTGTAAAATCGTTATCAACATTTTTTTCAGACTTTTCTCGAAAAGTGTTTAAAAAACTGACTTATTTTATTGTCTATTTTGCCCTGTGTGCCGCAATCAAAACCTGAAATTTGATCTTATTAATATTAACCTTATATTTTAAAGTAAATCTGTCAGAAAAATTACTTGAAACTAAAAATAAAATCTAGTCCTTTCTCTTAAAATGATGATGGAAACGAGGTGATTTGACAAATCTGGTAAATAACCACTTTATTAATAGAGAGGATAAAATTTCCACAATACTAAAAACAGAGTTGAGGTGCAGCCATCGAACCAGGTCCCGTGAAAAGTCACGTGTCTCTCTGATAAAGAGTCACCATTCCCTTGTGTAAAGAGTCACTATGTCTGTCAATGTAGCAAGTCACTTATTTAGATGTGACAATAATCGAGCCATTATCGCTGCAATAACGAGTCACTATCTCTGTAATAAAGAGTCATTATCTTCATAACTTCATAACAGCATTGAAATTTCTAAGTTCCCATTCTTTAAACTTGTGCTGTTATGTACAATCTGAGTTGTTTCCCGTCATTATGGATGTAATCTGAAGGCATTTTGATGAATCACTGGAAATTCTTGTATTTTCAAGATATTCCAAAGTTATTTGCAGTGTCTTTAAGAGGACTAATAAATTCTTTTGAGTATTCATCAGTTTTGGAGAAAAAGTATTTGCTATCAATGCAACATCACATCACTGAATATCTGTAGGAAAATTTAGCAGTTGTTCAAACAGTTTGTAAAAGGATTCTTCTCCAGTTAATCATTTTCAATGGCATGGTTGAAGTCTTGAATATCATCATTGGCAATCACATGCTTCAGCTTTAGAAGGCTTAACAATGCAATTAAGTGTTATTCCTGGGCAACCATTCTTTTTCTTTTTAAGAGTTCACTTTTTGCAGTGTTCCAGAAAAAGAATATATCCGACGGAGTAAAACATATAGGATATATCGCAGTAATACGTCATTTGCAACATATTGATGGTCCAAAGAAGCATGACAGAAAATGCACCAAACAAGGATTCCGTCGTCAATATTTCAGTCATTAAAAACTTATGTTTTGGAGTTCCCTTTTTGCAGTGTCCCAGAAGAAAGATACATCCAACGCGGAATAAAACATGTAAGACATCTCACAGTAATTCATCACTTGCAGCATATTGATGATCCAAAGAAGCAGAGCAAAAAACGCACCAAACAACAATCCCGGCACTGTCAAAAACTTATTTATCTCAAAAACGTATGTTTTCAAAAAAAGATAATGCAGTAATTAAATAATAACTTCACTTAAGTTCTCTCAGACACTAAACTAAGCAATTTTTCGAGATAACAATACAATTAAAGTAATCCTCGGCTTTTTTGTTGTTATTTTGTACAATTGGTAACAGAAAATTGCATTTAACACTTAGCCATATTTTCAAAACCACTTTATCCAACAGATGGTTGTTTGCAAAACTCGTGACGTCAAAGCGATAATGTTTGCGAAAAGCATAACCCCTTCGTTACTATAGCAACGGAGTGTGGTTAAGAAATGACGACAGATATAGTCGGTTATAGAACGGCGCGTGTTGCAAAATAAAATACTATTCAAAACGTAATCAAATGGTGTGAGGACAACGGGGTGCAGCGTTATTAGGTGGAAAAGAAAGTTTTGTAAAGTATCTTTAGAATTGTCGCGGAAATAGGTGCGCATTTTTTTTTAACCAGCAAATATTTTAAGATAGACCACGAGTGAATGAACAAGTACTTTTACATTTTCTTGGGTATCATAAACATTGCCCATAGGGTTACGAATAAAGATGGAATTTAGAAAGGAGTTTTAATTTTTGGAGGAAGGATTTGATAGACATCCAGTTCTTTTTTTTTTTTGTAGAGATATCTTTTTATTTGTCTTAGTGTATTGAATTCAATTTTTTTTTGTTTGATAGGTATGTAATAAATTTTTCTTTCCGCTCATATCTTTATACAAATTGTATTTGAAATTGCTGTGTAAGAATACTCATCAGGGAAATAATCATTTTCACTTTGAGTCTTTCACAAAGAAAATGTTACTTTTCTAAGAAAATAACCTTGAGCAATTTTTTTCACAAATAGTTTGTATAATTCTGTTTTCAAACACATCTATTTTTTTTTTTCAAATTAATGTTATTATTTCCGATACGCATGAAAAGATTACAAAAAATTTCACTAAATTACAGTCGTCGCTAAACCTGAAAAAGTTCGTTATTTGGAAAATTTCGTGAAATGGTGATTTACCTTTCAATATCGTTTAAAAAACCACTTAAAACAAAAAGTTCGTGAAATGGAAAATGCACTTAGCTTTTTGAGGTTATTTGACGAAGAAAATGAAAATGTTTTGGTTTCAGGAAAAAGTTCGCGAAACAGAGAAATTCGCAAGATAGAGGTTCGGAAAATGGGGAGGGCCGACTATATTACATTCATCGAATTAATTTCAAATTAAGCTTTCCTTTTTATTACACTTCCTTAAGTTGGTATGGAATTGAAAACTTGTTTCCTTGTTGAATTTTAATAATTGTTCTTATAGATAATCCAAGAAAAAGCATGAATATTGACTTTTATAGAATATATATATATATATATATATATATATATATATTTTCAAAAATTTCAAAATTATTTTGAACAGAATTTTTTTTAGTGAATAGAAAACCCTTTCACACATATCTTCCAAAATGAAAATCTGAGAAAAACACATTTAAAATTTGTAAAGGCATAAAACATAAACTAATAATGTCTGTAAGTATCTAATTTTTTAATACTTTTTTTTTTCCAACTGACGAAAGCTGTAAAATAGCTTGTAATTTTCTATGAGACACAAAAATTGTTTTAACTTACAATCAGTGGCGACCCCCCCCAAAGCCCTTGATTTTTTCCGATTGATTATAATTCTAAGTACATAGTACGTAAAAATTTAATTAAGTATTTGTTAGTAATGATTAATTTTTAATTTTATTTATTAATGCTAATTATTTATTCAATAATTAGTTTTTTACTGTGTTTTGTTCCCAAAAATCGACAAAATCAAAAGGAGCATGATACAAGAATGGTGAACTTTCGACCCCAGACCCCCTTGAAAAATTTCCTGTGTGCGCCCCCTGCCTACAATTCTATTATATAGAACAGAGGTTCCCAAACTTTTTGCCTCATAGACCCCTTTGACAGGTTTTTCGGTTTGGGGTATATACCCCTACTTACGTAATATTAAATTTTTGCAAATTCATCAACTTAAATGTATTTTTTAAAGCAGAGGTAGAGAGCTACTTCCTATAAAGGATTTAAATTTTTAACTGCAGGAATTATAGTGTTTAATAGTTAAGAAAGCGCATGTTAATTAAATTAAAATTTAATTAATAGATAAAATAACTGAGCAACAAACAAATGCTTTTCGTGATAGGGATGCATTTGGGGATGCAATAAAAAATTTTCAACTTTTGATATCAATCTTGTCAGGTTTTAACCGTTAAATATCTCATTGGTTAATAGTGTCCAGTCTTTTCTTTCTTTTTGTTTTGGAAATTGGCAAGCGCACTCTAACTCCTTCTCAATTGGAAAAAATAATTAAAGACTTTCAAGATATTCCATAATATGGAATAAATAACAGGTATATCTTTATAAAGCCAAAATTATCGACATTCGTTTTCTAAGCTTTACTTTAAGATCTTCGTTAGTGCCTAATTCTTGTAAACTGACATTTTTTTCTAAGTGACCAGAGTAATTCATGCCTACTGTGGTATTTCGATAGTCCTAACATTCTCAATCCTAGTTTCAAAATCTAAAAAAGCATTAAATGTTTAACATAGGTTAAATGTCTTTACCTGGTGGATTGTTTGTGACAAATGAGAAACTGGGAAAATTTGGTAATGCCCATTATTATATTCCTTTAGCCCATTATTATATTCTATTATTATATTATTATTATATTCCTTTATTTTATATATGAAAATACTCCTTATTATACTCGTTATATTATACTCCTTTAGCTTGAAATATGGTCCTTATTTTAATAAAATTTATGCAGTCGCCTTTATAACTTCATTCAATTCAGTAAATAAATATGTTAAATAGGTAATCCTGGTTTTCCACTTAATTAAATTTCCTTTTAAAATTAATGTTATGATCTGGTTTAATGAGGGCCACTATCGTAGACCCTCATTTACACCTCATGGACACACAAATTATTTTTTTACTTGGACCCCTTTGCAGGTCGTCATAGACCCCCGGGGTGTATATAGACCACTTTGGGAATCACTGATATAGAAGCTAATCTCTTATTGTTATCTAATGACATTAACATCACAAATTATTATTATTTTACTAAAATCAATGACAGAGTGTGTGACTTAAAACTTGAATTTTCATTTACATGTACAACATAGAATATGTCAGGTGCATTGTTATGCAACACTTTATCATCGATGTAATTCAGAATTCGAGGAATGCGTAATTATTCGAACCTCGGCGTACACAAACGATGAATAGTGAGTGAGTGAATATTAACGTCGCACTATAGCTACACGAGGGCTTTTGGTGATGGACCACGCAATTTTGAGCCATGGTCAAGTGACATGGACGACACCTGAGCAAGCACCACCACCTACCTAACTACCTCACCACACCAATGGGAGGGACGTTTGAGCTCTCGACAAATTTAACGTGCATCGATCCCATACACGGCGGGTTTTTAGAGGTACTGGGCTCAAACTCGTGACAAGGCCAGCCAAGATCCGATACCTTAACCACTCGGCTACCGCTGCCACATGTCTATGTTCAAACCTCTTCTAGTTGGTGGTGTGGAAGTTAGTAGAGGGGGAGTAGCTCAGGTGTCGTCCTCGTCATTTGTTAATGGTTCATAATTAGGAGATCGGTTGCAAAAGTCATCGATTAACGAAAAGTACGACGTTAATATTCACTCACGCAACTCTTATTAAAAGTTGTATTTTTATGTTATTAATAATTGTGCAAAATTTGTAATAATTGTGCGGTTATTGAAAAAGATATTTAATTAACATCTTAATTTTATATAAATCAATTCAAATGATTGAATTAAAAAAATATGACTGAAACTGATTGTTTGGAATAACAATAAATAAAAAAAAAAATTGCTTTGCTCTCATAAAAATAATTTTTCTAACAGACTTCAATAGTAAAAAAGTATGAGTTAATAGCCATTTCCCTGAAAGAACCGATTATTCTCAAATATCTCTCTTTATAAAAACAAAAAAAAAGTTTTCTTGATGCTGTAATAAATTTACTCCTGCTTAAGGTGAAGTTAATAAAAGAAACTACATCTTTTGCAACAGCTATATGACTAGTAGTAAAATCAAAAAGGAATAAAAAAAAAAAAAAAAAAAAGAGTTTACCTAAAATTGGATCAAACTTACCTATAATACTAAAAAGCTGGTCTTTCAGTCACAAAAAATAAACGAAAAATCAGGTATAATAAAACTGAGATGATCTGAGATGACAAGTATTTGCATGAAATGCTTTAAATGACCATTTTCAATAGGAAAAATATTCAGGAAATTATTCTTGCACCTTTGTTTAAATCAAATACATGTTAATTTTTCCCTTAATTTTTTGGACAAATATCGGGAACAAATGGTGTTTACTTGAAATAGTTCATTGATGATGCCAATTTAGGACAATATTGCTAACCATACTATTAAACAAAATGATTGGCATTTCTTGTATTGAATCCAATAAATTTTTAGTTTCAGATACCGCTGTATAATCATTTACATTAATGAATTCTTCTAGGTTATTACAAGTTTGTACGAACTGCGCAAACACTGCTTTAACCGAATCTATTTTAGCTTCCCAACGGGTATCGCAAGATTGTCTTAGAGTAATGCTTAAATGCTTTTGTAGAATTTCCCATCTTTGTAGATGCAGAAAATAAGCATAGAAATATCTACTCCCAATTTTTATAGTACATATTACTGGAAGTGACATCATAAACTAAAAAATTTAAAGATGATAGGCAAGGTCATAGGTTTAGAGCAATTATTCTAGATCTTGCACTTTTATATTTCCGTTTCATATTGCTACCGTTTTGTCACATGCCGACAATTCATATCTAATTCTAACTCCCTTAACCTTTTTTCACTAGAGTTTTTGCTATGCCTGGTGGCCGCGGTAGCTTAGTGGTTATGGTCACGAGTTCTGTTGCCACTAAAGACACGCCGTGTAGATGAGGCCATTCCTCCCACTGATGTGGTAGTTAGGAAAGATGGGTTCCAGCTCAGGTGTCCTCCTCGTCACTCGACCAAGGCTCAAAATTACGAGGTTTATGATCAATAGCCCTCTTGTTGCGTTGTAGAGCAAAATTAAACATCAAATGACAATTCCGGATTTTTCACCCACTAAAAACGTATACAGACCACAACAGTGGTCTTCAAACTATATTCACGGAACCCTGGAGTTCCACGATACATTCCCAGTGGTTACACGAGTCACAGTAAATAAATCGAAAAAAAGTTATAAATGTGTATGCAAAATGTATTCATGTTCTCTATGAAGTTTGTATCCCCACAATAATTTAAAGCTCATTCCTGTCCTTAAGAAACTGAAAATTTTATTTCAACATAATAACTTTATTTTACAACACTATTTAAACTTTTATTATAATATAATAAAAGATATATTAAAATGTGTTTTATTTATATTATTACTTAATAGATTGTAAAATTTTTATTGTTTATTATCCCGGGTTCCCCGAGACAATTGTATACTCGTTAGTATAATGTCTTGCAAAACTAAATAGTTTTCCAATGGAAAGTGCACCTTTTGACATTTGTTGGGAAAACACCTACAAAATAAGGGAGAGGTAACGACTTATCGACCGATCAACAGATTTGATGTCCAACCTCTAAATTTAAACAAGAATAGCTCCTAAATGTTTTGTTGCAAATTCATACAAAATACTCAGTATTCCTCTAAACATTTTAATGCCTTTCAGAGCAATGTGTACAAGTGAAAAATATTTCTTGGAAGCAAAGTATAGAAATAAATTAAGCTCAGAATATGTAATGCGATTGCAGTTAATTTCAATGGGCTTAGACTTCCGACGGTTTGTGGGAAAAAATCAAACACACAATCTAGTTACTTAGCATAATGCATGGGTGGGTGAAACCTGGATCACAGATTAATATTATTAATTAGTAAATTATATTAAAAGTAGATTAAAATTTTTAATAATCGATGCAATACTTTTTTTAATTGCCTTTACAAAAAAGTGTGTGGAATAGGGTTCGACAAAAGTACTTTCTAGTTTTAAGAGTTCCACAAAAAGACCTTCTAGTTCTAGGGCAGTGGTGGCCAACCCGTGGCACGGTGGAGTTGTAACGGGGACATGCATGCTGAAAAATACTGAAGACATACTGAAAAATTAAAATAAATTTGAATACAAAATAATATATAATTTTCTACAATTTTATTGAAGTGGGGTTGTCTCAAAATTCGAATCAAAATATTGTTGTGTGAATAAATGTTTTCTGCTATGAACATAATAAAATAAATATTACTCATATAACTAGCTGATGTGCACCTATAATAACCTAATTTTGTTTGCATCTGCAAAAGTTAATCCTAATATAGATGATTTGGTAAAAAAAAAAAGAGTAATTCGAAAGCCACATTATAAGTAAATACAAGCTGTTTCATAATTATTTAAAATTAAATGTTTCAAGTTACTCATTTTTATTTTGTACCTTACTTAATTGAATTGAACCCGTAAAAAGTTTATTAACAATAAAACCTAAATTTGCCCTTCATCTTATTTTTTAAATTTCTTGCATTAAAAAAAATGTGCTATTTGCGGAAAATTCCACAATAAGCCTATAAATAAAAAATTTTTACGTTTCCATATTTGTTTGATGGAAATGTTGGAAACAGCACTCAAAATTATTTTTTATCAAATTGTGGCATTCTTTCCAAAAAGGTTGGCTACCCGTGTTCTTGGGGTTCTGTGAGTAAAAAGGAGTAACCCCACTATTAGTGCTAAAAAGAGTCCCCCTCTCCCCCCATTCCACAGCTGTGTTTCCGGCCATTCTAAGCAAAAACTAACAGTCAGCTGATCTCAAGGTCACTTGACCATTGCCTTTCCGAAAGGATGTGATGGGGAGTGGTTTCTTGACGTAGGTTTAGGGTTACTTTATTTTTACCCCCCTGCCCCCAATTTTCATGTAAAAAAGCAGAAATAGTGTTTCTGAAGTGATTAAAGTCATTTTCGTGTAGCAAAATATTCTTTTTCATAAAATATAGTATTATTAATGTGTATTTAAGCAGTTTATACGGTAATTTTATCCAAAAGTAAGGTTTTAAAACTTTTATACGTAGATTGCATGCACGTAGTGCCATCTGTAGACTTTGTAATAAAGCTTGCCAAATATGGCGTCAGAAAATTCTGGAAGCAAGGATATATGTATTTTTCGTAATTTTAAAATTTTCTAGACTATTTCTGGTATATTTACATTTCAAGGTGGATTTATATGAGTAATTTACGTTCTCAGCTAAAGTTTTACGCCTGAATAATGTGATTTCATTGTGCAAAAGTACCCTAACCATTTCAGTACATTTGGCAGTCCCCCTTAAGTAACTAAATAATCAGATAGGTTACAATGACGTTGTAACAATAAAATACGTAAAGAAACAAACCAAGTAAAATGTGTTTTTCTTGATTAGCTTCCTTATTTTTACTGTTATTGGTAATTACTCTGTTATTATTATATTTCATTGTAATCAATATTTTCAATTTTAAAAGACTACTAAAATTATTTTTTTATTGAAGTTTGTTTACGTATATCAGTGTTTTGTTAAATATTATAAGTGTTTGTGTTGCATCATTTTCAACCTACTCAAGATCTTTTTGCTTTGTTTTGTTTGATTCTTACATTATTCTTTTAGAAAGAAGTAATTAAAATGTTAAAAGAAGCATTTATATATATATAAAACTTAAATTTCGCCTGCAACTTGTGCTTTGACATGTTGGACATGGGGTAGCATTGTTAGATTAAATTTGTAAGATTTTATGCTTACTTTTCTTGATAAATACAAAAGAAAATTTATATAGATTACTGACTCCCGCGATTTTCTTACAAAATGATATGAAAAATAAAAGCTATGTATATTTTTTTTGTGCTTTCATTTAAGTTTCTATAATCTCTAAAACGTTCTTTCGTTTGAAGTCCACTGGACTTCACAAATACATTATCAAATATTAAAATAAGATAATATCAAACAATAATTTTCTCTCCTAAACGAATTATTGAAGCTAATTTCTTATGGCACGGTAGGGATAAATTTCTGTTACGCGTTACCAGTCACGGTTAGCGATGAACGTAAGGTAGAAATGAATGAAGTTCGAATTTTCCCCCGTTTTAAAAACGCCATCTAATTCATACTATCTATCTCAGACAAAAAATAATTACAGAATCGGAAAGATCATTATTTTCGCCACGATATGGTATATATTTTTTTAACAAAATAATGATATTTTCTATTTTTTACGATTTTTTTTTTACAATGAGTCAAAATTGATACGCTTTTATAAAAATGGTTTCTAAATCATTCCTTCAAGTTTCCTTTCGAGTTAATGAATTGATATTTTATTCTAAACAAGTTCATGCTTTTCTCTTTTAGAATCAGTCATAAAAAAAATGACGTAATCTTTTTTTGCGATTTTTCAAAAAATACTCAAAATTTAATTAAATATTTAATAACTTCATTATTTATAAAAATAATCTAACGAAACTTTTTTTTTCCACATGTAGAATAGTATTATCCGTAATCTGTTCAAAGATTGAAAAATAGATTTAAAATTACGGCTTTTAAAATTTCTTTTGTGCTTTTCGTCTGTTACCCTGAACTAGCACCCACCCCTCTCCTCATTCAACAGCAGCTTTAACAAGCCTTTCCTCTTTTAGCTTTGCAATACGTACTTTTTGTTTTGTTTTTACGTTACCTAGAAGTCAAATTATAATCAATTTTATGAATTAAAAAAATCGGAAGTGAGTCTTTAATCTACCCGAAGTAGGCATTTAAATGGTTCAAAATCTGTCAAAATTAGTTTAAGAAGAGTTTGTTACATATACAGTTTTAAAATTCTTGTAATGAAATAATACAAACAATCTATTGTTTTAAAATTTAGTGGCAACACAACATTTCTTCCAATAGTTTGGCAATAAAAGATTGTGTCTACTAAATTTTCAATCGAATTGGACAAAAAATTATAATTGTAGCAGTATATATTACTCGAACAAAAGTTGGATGACATTATCGAGTTCCTTCATCGATCATTATTACCATACACATCAAGAGGTTCTGCTTAAATTAATAAAAATTATGATAAAATACCTATGATTTTAAGTGGAGATTTTAATGCCAATTTTGCTTTAGACAAACCTCTACAATTGATTGAATTTTTAAAAGACAATTTCACACTTATCTCTACGAAACAACAGAATAATATCAACGACAAAATCAAATACTACGATTGATGCAATCTTTTCGAGATACTTAAGCGATATTGAGTGCAAAACCTACATTTCTTACTTTAGTTACCACAAGCATTTGATAACAAAAGCATGTACTTAAACACCCATAAGCATAATGGAAATAGACTAATAATGATGATACTTTTCTCAAAATACAAACAATAAATTTTTTTAGCATGTTTTGAAAATGAAAATTTTGTCTATACTTATACCTTTTCCATCCTAATTATTTTTTTCAAACACAGTTTGAAATAATAATGATAATAACAAATTTGTTAATTATATATAAGATTACTTCAAAATAAAACTTTTTATTATACAATTCAATACATGTAAGCCAAAGAAGTTAATTTCTAACGCGTGTTCACACTGATACACATTTATTTTTTTTTTTTTTTTAAAGGTGAGAGAGTGAGATATTTGTTTGAATTATCTCTTTAGACATCAAATAACGAGAAAAAATTTCAAACATTAAATTGATAAAGTGTAAATGGCCAGAATTCCAAATTTGATTTAGCTACTGTCTCTATTAAACATGATTTTAAAAATTGCTAATTTATTGAAGTATTGGCAAAAATGTAATTCAATTTAAATAAGCCGAAAAAGTTGGGAAAACTTATATAAAAACAAAATAGCTATACAAAGCCATTTATCAGTTTACTTTTTATGAGGAATTTTCCTCAATGAAATCACACCAAATAAGGGTGTCTAAAAATTTATTCTAAATAATTTATTTTAACATGATTTTTTTTTAAGATTCAAACTTTGAATAGTGTAATTATAAAATATAGGCAAATAATTTTTGGAAATAAATTTTCTAAAGAGTATTTTGTTTATGAAAACTTTACTTACCATCCCCTTTTCGCTAACCCTTTAAATAATTTTTGCAAATGCTCAACAATATGATTCTGAATCACTTATTTCACTCCCCACTGCATTTCACTTATCTACTTAATTTTATTAAAGTAATTTAAATTTCAAATTCTACTAAACGCTTTGCTTTCTTAATATCATTTTTAAGCGTTGAATAATTTATGTAACGTTTCCCGTCACACAGTGGGAATCGGCTTCTTTTGTGGATATAATCACGTGCAATGAACACCTGCACCCTTAAAATATTGCCTCTGTCTTGTCTTGGACATCGCCCCGAAAACCTTTGTCACCACGAGGAATCCCCTACTCCCCCACGAACCGGATGTAACTCGAGGATAAAGGTGCCAACAGCTACCGTTTAAAAAGACCATAGAGAAGGCAGAGAGAGAGAGAGAGAGAGACGGTTGAAAACTTTCGCTGAGACTAGATGGGACCTCCTTCCTTATAAACAATCAAATTTGGAACCAAAAAGAACCTAAATAATATTTTTGATAACTTCATAATTTTTTGTAATTAATAGCTGCAAAGTAAATAAACTAAATATTTAAATTAATAAATATCGCACTACCTTTATCTATCTCAAATTTCACGCTTCAAATAGACATTTAGATTTGGTTAGGAAATTATGGAGCGAAAATGAGAAAATTAAGCTTTTAACTTTATATAGTTAGGGCAAGAAATATCTCGTCCTATCTCTCCTTTAAAATGTTTCTTCAACTTTCTCTTTTGTATTTAAAATAATAATTACAAAGCATACCTGTAATTTAATTGAAATTTCATGTTTAATTTTCCTCTTTGCTTTCGAGGAAAACTATAGCTACGATGAGCTTTCAATAAATTTCTAAGAATTTTAAGAAGTACTTTTTAGATTGCCTTATTAAATTCCAATTTTTACTGAGCGTGAAAATTATTTTATGAAGTTTCAAAGATTCCCATTAAACACGGAAATTCATCGGAAACTTCATTCTTTCTTCGTATATTGATTTTTGAAAAAAAAATGATACAACGTTTGTATGATTTATCTAAAATGCTTTATGGCAGGAAAACAATTTTAATCATTGCTTTTAACATTTATTATGAGAGAGGTGAACGACCTTAGATCTCCGGTAAATGATTGCGTCCCTTGGTAAAACTCTTAATTTATGTTATGTTACTTTTTAGCTCTTTTACAGCTTACTTTAGAAGAATAAAACTTTTAGGTAATTCTCAGATAGTTACAATAAATTTAAACAAAATGAAAAAATTGTTACATATTAAGACATCTTTATTTATTAAACTCTTAAAATATAAGTTCGTTTTTTAAATTTTTATGTTAGTACTCAATCGTATTAATCTTACATTAAATTCTTTTTTGATCTTTTTTATTCATATACTTTCTACCCAAATTATGGATTAAATACATCATTAAAATTTAAAAAGACAGAAAGATTTTAATAAAAATGAAAAAAAAAAACGTTTTCTTTTATTATTAATTAATATTAGGAAGGATATATTGAAGCTAATAAAAACTATGAGAAAGGCAGTTCTTTGTTTTTCTACTGAGTTAGAGTTTATAAAAAAAATATTAAGATGGATTTTTTTCCATTTTAGTAAACAATATGTAAGATAATATTAACATTTTTGAGAACATATACACTGGTGTGCAAAAATTAAGGACGAGACGGCTTTTTCAATATAACTTTGCACTTTCCAAATCAACACATTTAATACCGTAAGATCCCCAATACGTAAGGACATGTGTAATGTAAGCAACACTTACTAAAAGAGAAATCAGAGGGATAAAAAGAAGCTTGATTGAAAAAGTAGCATGGAGCGCAATGCGACTGAAGACCGAAACATCCCTGTGATGGGTGTCCAGCAAGAAACATCCGGTCTTTAGTAGGGGATATGATCTCCCCTGACTGCTAGGCAGGTTTCACAGCGTCTGCCCATGCTGAGAATGAGGGTGTCAATGAGTTGTTGAGGCATTGCTGCCCATTCGTCTTGCAGCGCCAATCGAAGCTCCCGAATCGTTACTGGTGGTAAGGTACGAGCTGCCAAGCGTCTGCTTAGAAAATCCCATACATGCTCGATGGGATTGAGATCGTGCCGGCCAATCCATACGTTCAATATCCTCACTCTCTGAGCTGTTCGGCAGCTACTGTGCGATGACATGGTGCATTGTCGTCCATAAAAGGAACTGCAGACCCATAGCGCCTCTAAAAAAGACGCACATATGGAATAAGAATCTCGTTACAATAACGGGTCCCGTTGACTGAACCTGCGTCGAAGATGTGAAGGTCTGTACGACTACCAAGCATGATGCCTCCCCAAACGAGAACACAGCGACCTCCATACCTGTCCCTTT
This sequence comes from Trichonephila clavipes, assembly GCA_019973935.1. Classification (NCBI taxonomy): domain Eukaryota; kingdom Metazoa; phylum Arthropoda; class Arachnida; order Araneae; family Nephilidae; genus Trichonephila; species Trichonephila clavipes. The sequence goes on along the minus strand of BMAU01002412.1, from coordinate 470,609 downwards.
CAATGATGTTCGAGGGATGATTGCGGCTTCCCTGTCTCTCCAGATGAGTATGCGATGAGTATCGCTACTCAAACTGAATCTGCTCTCATCTGTAAAGAGTACTCGTCCCCATTCATTGTCTCTCCAATTCCGGAGTTCCCGGCACCACAGAGAACGCCTTCCGATGGGCAGGCGTTAAAGGTACACCGTACAGGGCGTCGTGCAAACAGACCACCACCGTGCAGTCTTCTGGCCACGGTAAAACGCGATATCGGTCGTCCAGTCGCCTGTGTCGTGTGTCTAGCGATTTCTCCCGCTGTCTGCCGCCTGTTTCTTCTGGCCTGTAAGACAATGCACCGGTCATCTGCGGGTGTGGTTCCTCGTGGACGACCACTACTGAACCCCGGATAGCTGTTTCTGTAGTTTGAAATTGTCTCCAAAGTCATGAAACGATGCTGTGAGCAATTCGAACTCTGCAGCCACACTTGTCACACTGCGGCCTTCCTCCAACTTCCCAATGATTCGACCTCGGGTAAAAGTATCCAGATGTCGTCTAACAGATTGATTATTCGCCATTTCTCGCTGAGGCAGCAACTCGGTGTGATTTTTACTGCTATACGGCGTGCAATCTCTTTGCCAGAAATACTGATCTTACACCGACAACATGCTTTATACTACTCAGACACTGCCCCATTACGTCTACCTGCATATCTGCGCATGTGCTACCGTACATCACCCTACTTAATCTCCTGATTGGTGTTTCTGTCCGCTCTGCCTCTTCGTTCAGCTGATATGCTAATTTTTCGACTTCGTCCTTAATTTTTCCACACCAGTGTATATAATTCACTACTTAAATTTTCTTTTGAAGGATTTCATTTAAGGGAATATGGTACAATTTAAGCAAAACTTTTGAATTTAATTATTTTGGAAATGTTGTTGGTTACCCCCATGTGTATGTATTATATAGAACATATTTTGTAATTAAAATTTCAACGAAAGCTAATAATTTAATTTTAAAGTGAATTTAAAATGCTAATCCTCCTACATACGCATATGAAATTTGATTTACAAGTAGCCTACATGTAACAAAAGTTGGTACGGATTTTCTGATAACACACATGATTGATATTTGTACAATATTTTTTATGAATTCTCATTAAAACTTTTTTAAAAAAAGCATAAATTATAAATTCAATTATTTAAAAAAATTAAATATTGTTTTGATTATAAAATATTCCTACCAACTTTTGTTACATATATTATTAGCAACAGTTAGAAAAAAATATTTATGCATTTGGCACAATATTAAAAAAAAGCCTTAGCATTTTAAATGAAGACAAAGTACCGTAAAATACGGCGTATAACGCGCACTTTAAAACCTAAAAACAAGATCGTAATTTACAGGTGCGCGTTATACGCCGTATATAAAAATTAGAGCTTTAAAAATAAACAAGTAATATAAAATAAATTTGAAATCAATTTCTACTTATAGATCAACAAAGAAAATTTTGTTTTAGCTACATTTTATTAAATAGTTACATTTAATATAAATATGTATATACATAGGACAGAATCACATCATAAAGTGGTAATTAATTTTTATTAATTATCATTAAAGTATCGTATTTTCATCCAAAGCAATCATATATATAAAATTTCAGTTCAACTAAATGCTTTAAAAACGGGAGGGGGTGCATTAAGTCGATCGCGATCGACCGGTGGACCGCCAAGACATTTCATTTTGGGGTGACCGCCTTCACATGAAATCTTAGACGCGCATACTAAAAGAAACATAGGTGGTTACCAGGATAATGAAAACACCCGTGAATAAAACTCCAAAACAAATTTGAGAGACGTTTTCAAAAATTTATTAGACTAGAATCCCACAAAAGTTGCATTCATGAGTTATTCCTTTGGCAATATTGATGTAAAAAACATAACTAAATATACACTAGCTAGAAAAAGTCTGCGTTCACGTACTATTGCTTACATGAATAATGAAAAAAAGTTTAAAAACTGGAATTTAAAAAACAAATTTTAATTAGATTTTATTTAGTTCATTTTAAGTATTCAGAATAACAAAAGTAAGTTTGTGGTTTGCCTTCATAGATTTTAAAATAGACAGGTTTGTAACGATAATAACAAAAATCAAGTAGAAAAAAAGTGTGCGTTCACTGTTTTAGTAGAAAATATAAAAATTATTTAAAAAGAGAATAATGAGCTATTTATTAGCTGGTTGGTTAATCTCATCATTTGTGAGCCTCCTGAAGTCGTTTCGGCATTGAACTAACAAATCTTGGGGTTTTCAGCACTTATCTTTTCCCATTGGTCCTTAAGAACACTCTTCAGCATATCCTTGCTAGATACATTGTGTTGACAAATCCTGCGTTCCAACAAATATCATAGGTGTTCTGTAGGAATCAGATCAGATGACTGCAGGGTCATGTGCAGTTGATTTGAGACCTTATACAAGAGTCAACGTTTCACAATCTCAGCGGTGTGCTTAGGATCGTTGTGTTGAAAACGAAACGATTATCCTAATCTGAGTTTGGTGCCACTTTCCTTTAAATTGTTTTTTAGGACATCAAAGTAATCATTTTTGTTCACATAAGTGATTATATATTATACTCCAACTTGCCAACATCATTGCTCGCCATGCACCCCCACACCATGACTCCACCGCCGCCGTGCTTTACTGTTGGTACTAAATGCTCTTTTTGAAGCGCAGCGCAAGGTTTTCTCCAGACTAATTTACAATCTTTTATGCCGAAGATACAAAATTTACCCTCGTCAGAGAATATCACAATCCTCCAGAACTCAAGAGGCTTATGTATATGATCTTTTTCAATAGCTATCCGCTTAAACCGGTTGGTCATTGAAACATAAGGCTTTTTGCAAACCACTCGAATATGGTGTTCGGCCTTTTTCAAGATTTTTCTTGCAGTATCAGCCCAAATATTTTTGTTAAACTGCTCGTGAATGTCTGTTGCTATTTAAGTTGCAGACAAACACGGATTTTTTTTCCACCATTGATGTCATACTTCGTTTTTCTCTGATTGTGAGTTTAGATAGACGACTTAAAAGAGGTTTGGATGTGTAAACTCTTGTAGATTTAAAGTTATAAATAACATGCCAGATAGATGAATACTGCCGTCCAACGGATCTGGCTATATCCCGACGACTTTTTCCATCTTTTCACATTTTCACATTGATTTTACGCTCACTGGTACTAATTTCCTTCTTTTTATTTTCCATGTCATTGAATTGCTTCGTATCTCACAAAAACGTAACAATTATTGCGTCACAATTTTCTTAAGTTATTTTACTTGATAACTAAACCAGTGTTTCTCAAAGTGTGGGGCACGCCCGCCTGGGGGGGGGCGATAACCCTACAAGAGGGGGGCGCAAGCATATCGAAGATAAAAGATTTAAAAAAAATAATTTACTGTAATGAAGTAAGAAAATACTTTCTGACATAATAAAAAATACACATTTACACTGATAGAATTTATTAGTATTACTTCATCAAACATGAAAGCTTTCATTTGGATACATTCATTAGCTATCTGCTTCTATAACTAAATAAAAAACATAACATTTTGTTTGATATGCTGTAATCCCACGATGAGAAATTTTTTTACTGACAGTTTTCTTTTTAAACCAAAAACCTATTTCAGAGAAAAGACAAAACCAAGACCCAGAGATACATTCCAGGAAGATAAAAAATTCATTTGTTTGACCTTCGAACTTACTAGTATGGTTAGTTCGTTCCTTTTTTATGTCTTTATTTTTCATTTAGGGAAGTTGTAAGTAATGCGCGTATACGAAAGAGTTATATGACATTTCGAAAAGCACAGAAAGCACTTTGAAGGATTATTTGGCCAATATTTATTTTTATGAGTATTCTGAAACATATAAAGCATGATGAAAAATGTTTTATATAATTCCTTTTTAGAACTAACATTCATATTTTTACATTGATTACATATTTAACCCGGGAGCGGTCACGCGGGGTACAGAGTCAAATAACAAACATTTGAAGAAAATATGACAGTTTTGCTTGCAGATATCATTCTTGTAACGTTCGTGAAAAGTTTCTGTGATTTGTGTCCTTTATCAAGGTCGCGTACCTTAGAAACATTTTAATTCGGTTCTATTGGAACTTTTCTCAAATTATCAATGAAAAAAGGTAGAAAGTAGGGAAGTATACTTTCTCTTAATTAAATTATTCACTGGAATTGTGATTTTTTATGTGTACAATAAAAATAATTGTAAAAAAATCTATTGACTATTACCATTAGTATCGAGTGCGTGTCTGCTCCCGGGTTAAAACATTTTGAAGTCTTCTCGTTTTAAATATTAAAAATAACACAATTATTCTTTATCGAAATTTTACATTCTTTATCATTATTTAACATTAATAATAAATGCTAATTTGTGAGGATTACAATTACAGTTCGTTTAAATCTATTTATAATATGAGCATTCATTTAAAAAATAATTTTACATTTTTGTATTCATTGCCGTGATCTTGGTTCTACTCTCCTTACAATTCAGCAAGTGCCGACTGGGTGGCGTAATTGGTTTGTCGCTGGCCATATGCACTTAAGGTTGCGGGTTCGACCCCAGCCCATGTCAGGGGAATTTCATGATGCAGAAAATCGACAGCGGTCATGAACGGTCATGCCATATGATTATTCGGCATGCAAAAAATCCCTTGAAGTGCCCGTTTGGCTTAGCTGTCAAAATTCTTTAAAAAATTCTTTAAAAAATTCTTAAGTTCAATTTTGCATCGTCAGAGCTCAGGTGCCTCCCTCTGAGGAGGAAACCGGGCATCAAAATTACTTGCGGCAATTGGTACCGCCTATTATACGGTGCCGCCCTAAAAAGTGATACCAGCTCCTGGGAAATAAGCTAGGTCTGCAAAGGTAAAAAATACCATTTGCAATTACACGTTTAGCGCAAACGTCGGATAGTTTGCCCATACTAACGCAGACGTTCGCGAGAATGCTAATTGTGACAGATATGCATATGCATAAGGGTGACAGAGCAACATAGACTAGACTATTTTTCTAATGACATTTAAACTTTTAGAAATGGATGATGGAAGAAATAAATCTTTAAATAAATATCATTTTGCAATCTGTTCAAATTTAAAAATCATAGATACGAAAAATAACATAATAATTATCCTATTACTTAAAAGTAATTTGTTTAAAATATATATTACTTAAAGTAATAAATACTCAAAATGTAATACTTTCTTGTGAATTTGTACGGTTTATAATTAAGATCGTATGGTAGCTTTAGCGACAAAGCGCATTATTATTGTATAAGGGGGTTGGGCGCGATAAAAATTATGATTGAAAATTGGGTCGCCAGTAGTGAAAGTTTGAGAAGCTCTGAACTAAATGCAAAAACTCTGTTGATACAAATTCCAAGAACCAAGAATATTCAAATAGTGAACGCAGACTTTTTCTGCCTACTATTTGTGTATTTTGCTACAAAACTCCCGTTATCTTAAATAGTTTTAATTCAAAATTAACGAATTCTTGCATGCTCAATATTTAAATAATAGTAAACAAATTCATGAAATTTTGTTAGAAAAAAAATTATATTTATATTAAATTTTACCTTTGCTATATGGTTTCTTATGGGTGAACACAGACTTTTCTAGCAAGTGAATGTTACATGTTTTTTTTATCTCGCGAGGAAAACGAAGCTTTTCTCTTTCAAAAGGACGCAATTTGTAAATAATAACTTTTGGAATCTATTGGTCGATGTAAAGTATCCCAATTTTAAAAAAGCTGCAATTCATTTAACATCGTTCTTTCGCTCTACCTATCTGTGAGAATCTACATTTTCAACGAAGAATATAATTAAGACAGCATATTCCCGTTTCACAGACGACCACTTAGAATCCAGTGTACGCTTAGCAGTTAGTAATAATATACCGAGGTATATTCAAGATTGTGGGGCAAATAATACGAAGACTAAGTCGTCTATTGAGACTATAGCTATAAAAACTAATTTTAAGGGAAAATTACTTAATCTGTGATGTATTGAGCATTGCTTGAAAATGCATCATTTGATATTAAATTTATAGGTATAATTTTTGTGTTTGTATTTTGCGTTTTACTTAAAACGTAGTTTTAAAAGAGTAAGTTTTGTATTTCTGCTGGAGTTATTAGGTAAGTATACACATTCTGTATTTATTATTGTTGTAATACAAATATTGTGTTGAGCTTTTTTTTTTTTTTTGCATATCACAACTACGTCACATGGTGGACCACGACACCTTGAAAAAATTAAAGATAGACCGTGCCATGTAAAAGTCTGCCCACCCCTGCTTTAAAACGGGAGAAAAAAAACATTTTCAAGTTTTGACACAAATCGCCAAAATGGTCGCTAAGTCGCCAAAAATGAGGCCAACGTAGCTGTATTTGTAATTCTTTAAATAATTAGTTTTAATCAAAACTAGTTTTTATTAATTATACTTAAATTATTGTATTCTCATCCAAAATGATCATGTACATAAAATTTCAGCTCAATTGAGCGCTTTAAAATGTATTTTATTAACGATTGAAAATTACACCAAGATAAATAGACAAACAAACAAACAAATAAATATTTGGAGAGTGTGAGTTAATAGTAGGAATTGAAAAAGAAAGAAATGAGCATAAAAAATTAGACTTCTACATATTTCGAAATATTAATTTAAAAGAAATTACATTTATACTGAACTTAAAAGGTTGTAATTGTAAAAGTATACTATTTTTGCAAAATCTTAAGAGAATAACTTAAATAAATCGCTTTTAAACATAACAGCATTGCATACGCACATTTCAGTTTTCTTAGCAAAAATGGCGTGTGCGTTATACGGCGAATATACTTAAAATTAAAAATTGCAGCTTGAAAGTATAGGTGCGCGTTATACGCCGGATTTTACGGTATAGTATAATCCGGCGAGAGTTAAGTTTCTGAGAAAGTTAGTTTAAAGTCTTGATTTGTGTCATTGGGATGTGAACAGAAACGAAAGTTAAAGTTATCAACTCTGCTTTTTTTTAAACTTTGAGCTTTAAATTTTGTGAAATTATAAAAAAGTATATAAAGAGAGAAGGATAATTTATAGGTTAAGAAAATTAGATTTCAGTTTCGACCGATTTTTGTTAATTGAATTGTACTGTGGCCTTTTATTTCATAATGGTCTTGAGCCATCTGTCACGTAATAATTAATTTTTAGTTAACGTATCTTTGGGAAATATACTGTTAACCACAACTTTATCTTCCAAAAAAAACTTCCATGTTCATGTTCTTTAAAAAAATGAAACAATTCACAGAAGATCTTAACGGAAATCACATGATTTTAATAGCTTTCGGTCAAAAAAACTATAAATGCTGAAATCTCCTGAGTGAACAAAAAATGCTTTTGTATGTATAGTCTTAATGTCCACGTATCTTTGAGTTACGTTTAATCGTTGTTCGTGTGGTACGTTTTGATTACATAAGTGTATAAATAAAATAAGAAGTCTCTTCAATTTTTCAACGACTACAACAAATCAATAGATACTACCAGTAAAAAGTCTTAATTTCCGTGAAATCGTTATATATATATATATATATATATATATATATATATATAATATCAAATTATTTAATGATTGAAATTTTTTTTATAATAGCATCTTTTCTTTATTATTACAAGATAATATTTGAAGCCTTAAAAATCAATTATTTAGAGTTTAAAGATTTTTATTTTTAAATCTTTGATTTTTAAATGATTATAAATTCAAAGTTTAATATAATAATGTGCATAGATATAAATTTATGAGCTTCTTTAGTGTCCTTTAATCTACACAAAACAGGAAGATAATAATCTTTATTGTGGGGAGTAAAACAGCTCTCTTTTCTTACGCAAGCAAAAGTGCTATAACAAAAGCTATTTTGTGTATGGCACAGTGACCATACTAAACAGAAAATTATTTGCTTTAAGAAGAGCACGCACATACCTCAGATTTATCGGTTTAATTAAGTTCTATTACTCTAGTTAGGTAACCTCCCTTCGATGATGTGCGAAGTACATACCATTTAATTGAGCTTATAAACATTCTTTGCGCGTTACCTTACTTTTCTATGGAGATAAGAATTCTTTTATGTTCTCTCTTTATTTATTATTTTTGTTGTTGCTTGCTTTTCGGGCTCCCTTCAAGTATTTTCAAAACCGATGGAAAACTTTTTCCGGAATCAAAAACCTACTTTTGGCAAAAACTTTGTAAAACTTAATAAATTCTTTAAACATTAATTAAAATCAAAACCAGAATTTAAAAAGCAAATGTCTTACTTCTTTTATGTTGCGAAGAGGATTTTATCTAAATAAGCAAAATAGTGTTGCATTGCATTTAAAATAAATTTATAAGAATTTGGAGGGATTCCAATTTTTTCAAAGAAAAAAAATGAAGAATATAATTGTTGTGTTATAAAATAATATTTTCCTAATTTTTACTTAAATTGCTTCCTATGTTTTATTTATTTATTTATTTAATATTTTGTAACATTTAACTCTCGTTATTTATTTATTAATTTTTTTGTGTGTTTTAGAACTGCATTAATATGACGGAGAATAATAACTCTTGGTGATAATTCTAAAACTTATACATCAAGATTTGAAACGCTCACAAGGCTACAGGATGATATGTATTCAAATCTGAATTCCATCATCTATTAAATTGCATAACAAAAGGGAAAATTTATGAGAATATATGTTTTTATGGGTGTTTCTTAATTGATTTTAATGTTATGTTGAATTTGCAAAGTAGAACATCAACGACGTAATTATAATAAGACACTGTAAATATGGATTAAAAAAGCTTTTATGGCTTGTTTTTCATGATTTCTTATTCTAAGACTTGAAGACATTAGAATTAAAAAAAGCAACACAAAACAGAAATACTTCTTATATAAAATTTTCTTACATAATATGATTATACCTTATTAGGGAAGGCTCTAAATATCTGGAATCTACCAATATGATCCAGAGACCTAAGAGCCAAGCAAGGAGAGAAAATATAGAGATTCCCTCCCTCCATCTAGAACGTTAAGTGCGAGGAAGTTCATGCTGTCTGGTTTTTGGAACTGTTCGTGGAGTTATCTTAAAAGACTACCTGAGGAATGTATTGTGTCTATTACTGGCCCTGCCTATTACTGTACTGTTTAGCAAAATGCGTGGTGTTCTGCTCAAGAAACAGGGAGGTATAATCACCAAAGGCAACCATCTCCTTGTAGAGACAATGCACTAACTCATTCATTTCGAGGTACAGTTGAGGAATCTAGGCGATGTGGTACCGAATTTTATCACTCCCACCTCATCTTTCTCGTCTGAAGTGACTTTTTCTTAATCCCAGTACTGAAGAAGTGACGTTTCTACTAAAAAGAAAGATCAAGGTTTTTCTAGAGGGGTAAAAAAAAAACTGCCGGCAGCTATGTACACTTGAATGGTAATTATATGGAGATGAATAACAAATAATAAAATTCTCTCTCATTATTGTTAGTGATAAATAAAACTGTACAATACCCTCTCTCTCTATATATATACTATCCCACGCGTGCACACACAGATATATATAAACAATACCTACATTTATTAAGTATAAAAATTATTCAATTGTACAAATTGTTTGTACATATACTTGATAAGTATACAAAAATTTCTTTAAATTAGTGAAAATAATAATAGTAATTTTTTTTAAATACTCACTCTTCTTAACAAGATGCTCTGTAGGCTGTAAGACCCCCTCGGATTGCGTAATACAAAATTACACGCCTAGGTATAGTGTTAATGAGATTACGGATGGTATCCTGAGGGATGACACTTCACTCTTTACCAACCATTCGCCGCTGTTCATCTTCTAAACTCTGCAGTGACAGGGGATGCAAGCAGTGTCCAATCTCGTTCTAGGCGTCTTTTATTGGTGAGATATCAAGAGAGAAGGTCCAAGAAAGAGGCTTTATACTTGTTGAAGAGCACATTAACTGATGCTTTCAGTGTGGGGTTGGGCGTTATCTGCTGCTGAAGGAAAATGGGTATTCCTAGAAAGAAAGAGTGCCTGCATTTCCTGCACACATTTTTGATACATCATAGTATCCTAAGTATGAACCATAGGTAACTTGCTATTGTACTCAACAGCGCCCCAAATCTTGAAGTGGTAGGGTGTTCTTATTGGAACTCCCTACAATACTCTGTTTCATTTCATCATTCACATTATATTTTAGCCCGGCAATCATGCTGTGGATTATATGGCAATCTTCTTAAAGGACGCCATGAGTGCAGGCCAATAGCAATCAATCGATGGGTAATGTCTTGATCTATATAGGAGTATCAAGAGTGTCCTTCAAAATGACTGTTGAAGGGACTTGAAGTGTCACCATCTGTTATTGGTGGATGCGTCGATCCCCGAATGTCGACATCGCTCTAGTTTCACTAGCATAATCAATTCCATTCCTTCTTTCAACTACCTTTAAAGCAACTAGGGCATCATGGTGTCGCTCAATTTTATCACCAAAATCCCTCATAAAATCATCTGCCTGTTGAAACTGCCTCTGTTATCGGCTTTGCATTCTCTGCTACAGGTATTGGCTTTTTAGACACATCCCCTGTCCTCTGAGACAAATATATATATATATATATAACATAATTAATATATATCATTATAACACTGGCAAAAATTAAGGACGGGTAATTAACTTTGTACAAAAGCTTTTCAAATCAAAAGCACATTTAATACATCCCTTCAGTTCCTTCCTTTGATATATCAGTAGGGGTTATGATATAACATAATATGTCAATGAGTTGTTGACATTGCTGCCCATTCGTCTTGCAGCGCCAATATAATCGTTACTATCATAATATATATATATTGTTACCCGGCCATAATAGATATATATCATAATATATATATATATATATATATATATGCATATATATATATATATATATATATATATATATATATATCAGCAAAACAGGCAAAATTCTCCATATATTACATGATACAATAAATAATCTTACATCCACAGCCATACTTAAAAATAGTAAATCTCTTATTGAAAAAATGAAAGATAAAAAGATTTATTCAGTCTATAGTTTAGATTTTGAAGATCTTTTTAACTCTATTGATATTCATGATATGATTAATATTCTTGTAAATTCGCATAAAGATAATTTATTTAATAATGTTAATTATGATAGATTTAGTTCACTACTTAGGTTAGTATTTAAAGAGAACTATATATTTCATAAGGGTAACTATTATCTGCAGATTAAAGGATTGCCACAAGGTGGCCTGCCAATCTTGCCAATTTATACTTACATTATTTTGAAAGTAGTTACGTTAATAATTCTAAATATTGTATTTATCGTTATATAGATGACATAATCATTTTTGGCAAGCAAGTCAATTTTATACCTAATACTAATTTTTATCCACAATATCTTAATTTAATACAGACAAATAGTAACAACAATGAAGCAAATTTTCTTGACATACATATCAAATTAATAGATAATGTAATAGTTTCTAATATTTATGATAAAAGAGAAGATTTTAATTTCAATATAATAAAAGTTCCGCATTGGGAGAGTAATGTACATATTTCTATATTCAGAAATATTGTTATTAATTATATACAACGCAATAAATTTCTAGTGTCAAAAAATCAGAAATAATAAATAACTATAAACATTTTACTAAATATTGCTTAAATCAGAAATACCCAATTCACTTTATTAATAGTTATATGAATAAAGCTATTCAAAATTGTAAGGATTAAAAATTCTTAGATTAATTATAGTTTAATACTATAAATTTACACATTTCATAGTTATAGTTACCTCCATATTCTATTATTAGTTAAAATTACTTATTATTATTTAATTCATATATACTCTAGTGTCTCTAATGTTATGGTTTTTTGTAACGCTTTTATTAATTTTTGTTTCTATTCTTTTTATACTTTTGTTAAGTGCTACATTTCAGCCATTCAAATGCTTTGAATCTGTATAACGGTCCAGAATCTGACAACTTTTTTATTGCACTCAGATTTAGCGCGGGCTCTGCATTTTCAAGTGCAATTTTTAGGTTAGTTACCTCTATTTTGTAATGGATTTAGATATTCCTATCCATTACTTTCAATAGGTTTTTGCTCAGTATTATTTACATAAAGGGGGAAGGTTAGCTGGCCAAAAAACATGTTCAACCCCACTTTTATATAAATTTTTTATATATATTAGCTGTCCTAAGTCAGCAATGTTTATAATACTGCAGCATCCATTTTATAATTATAATCTTGTGTCCTTCATCGTATGTTCTCTTTACTGTCTCTTTTTTTTTTCGAATGTGATTGATGTGAAAGTTTATCTCTTGTTTGTAGAGAATTAGACTATATATATATTCCGAGTATTCAGCTTCATTTAAGTCTTAAATTAATGTTTTAATGCTCATACTTAAAACGCGCGCAAATTTTTAAAAATTCAGCAAGAAAAAAAACCCGGTTAATTTTGTGAAATAAAACGAATTAATCATTACGTTTTATGCATTTTTATATACGCTTATTTAAAGTAAAAAAGAGGATATTGTATGCATCACACGTCGGTTACATTTTCGTTGAGCATGTACGCTTTTTAATTTCAGAAAGATATCTGAGGATTTAAAACGAAATATAAATTCAATAGTATTAGGGGGACAGGAAAATTATGTCGTTTTTTACAGTAAATTCGAATGAATAAATTTCTTACAATTTTTCTTTTTAGTCAATGATGTAATTACCCTCGTTGGCAACAACCTTTTGTCATATAGTATGCAAATTTTCAATGCCGGATCGATAAAAATCAATTGGTCTTTTAGTAAAATATCTGGAGATGGAATTTTTCATACTATCCAAATTTTGAATTTTTTTGTTTGTTAGAAAGTGTTGCATTGAACGGAATAAATGGAAATCCGTTGGCGTAATGTCAGGTGAGCATGGTGGGTGAGGGAATACCTCCCACCCCAATCAATTTTTTTCCAGCGTTTTTCTTGATGAGTGTGGTCTTGCATTATCGTGTTGCAAAATAACGCCTTTTCTATTGATAATCGCTGGATACTTTTCAATTAATGATTGATTTAGTCGATCTAATTGTTCACAATAAAGGTCTGCATTAACAGTTTCTCCACGTTTAAGCACTTCAAAATGGACGATTCCATGAATACCCCACCAAATACACAAAATCGCCTTTTTTGGATGTAAACCTGGTTTAGAAGTTCTTCGTGGCGGTTCATTTGGAGAAAGCTACTGTCTTTTGCGTTTTGGATTATCATAAAGGACCCGTTTTTCATCTGCAGGGACCAAGCAATCAAGAAACGGTTCTGAATTGTACCGTTAAAGCAATAAGTTGCATGTCGTAGATCGGTTAGATCGGTTTTCTTCAGATAGATTATGTGGAACCCAAACACCTGCTCTGTTTGTTTTACCAATCTGTTGCAAATGTTCTTAGATGATCGACCAAGGTTGGTTAAGAGCATTTGATAGTTCCTCGATTGTCTGACACGTATTTGCTTCCACTTGCGCCCTTAATAACATCATTGTCTAAAGTTGCTGGTCTTCCTGTTCAATGTGAGTTGGAAACTTCAAAATTATCGGATTTGAACTTAGCAAACCACCTTTGGCATTTACGAACATCTAAGGCACTTGGGTAAAGATCAGAAATGTTTTTGGTAGCAACTATTGCATTACTACCCTTGTGAAACTCCAAAAGTATGGTGGACATGAATCTCTTCTGCTACTTGGCTAGCCATTTCACTCAAAATGGGAAAAGAAAATTTAAGGTTTAGGTTTTCACAACTAAACAAATCACTTTAACTTTGAAATGTCTCTGGCATGACTTTCAGCTACGCAATGGACTCATAAATAGTAAAGCAGCATTGACATGCGCAAAAACGACATTACAGTTCGGTCCCCCTAATAAATTAGTTACATTACAAGACAATTCTAATTTAAAGGTCTTCATACTAGATTTATATTAACTTCTTTACTTTTCTTTGTTCTCAGTAAAATGTTAAATTAAAATTAAAAACTCAGAAAAAATTAAAATGTTAATGTTAAATTAAAATTAAACTCTAAACTGAGCTTAAAATATTTGTTACAAAATTATTGTATTGTGTCTCATGAAAAAATTTGAGAGTTAAATTGTGTTTTTCTCTCAATCAGTGTATAAAGAAAGTCAAATATTATGAAACAAATAATTCAATATACGATGTCCCTATGATGATCTTCTCTTTTAATTTGAGATACCTCGTTAGGAAAAGTAATATCTCCAAGTTTTAATTGACATGTTCTTCAACTAAATTTTTGCTAAATATTTACTTAAGGCTTTTCCGAGACTTCGTATTTATTGAAGATAATCGCCTGATTCTGTTAATTCGGCGACGTTCTATAATCGACTGTGTATTTCCTCTTTGAATGAAAAGTACCTAGTCACGAGTAATTAATTATGGAAAAAAGGTTTTTTTTTTTTTTTGACGTTTTTATGTTTAGCTAATTTTGGAAGAGCTACGTATATACAGCCATAAAGGAATGTAAATGAGGCGTAATGGAAATAAATGTACCGAATATTCTGAAACTAGGGAAACTAAAAGATGACAAAGAATTCTAATATTTTTTGTGGTGGCATAGTGAAAGAAACAACTTTGAATATATTTTGTTAATCCTTTAGAACTGAACTAAGATAGTGGACGAATTTCGATAAACTATGGGGATATGTATTAAAAACAAGACGGAAATTGAAGGAAAAAAAAGGGATGGTAATTAAATTACTCAGAATGGGACGAGAAAATGGTGGCTCTTAATGTTTTATTTGAATTTTCTACATTAATAGTGCTATTTTTTGTATGTTTTAAATCAAACTTCACAGATATTTTGATTCAATGAACTGTACATTTAGATTGGAAAAGAAATTTTCTTCTTTATTTATAATTTGTCGCTTTCATATAGTTCGAATAAAATGGCTTGTAAAATATTCAATGAGACTAGGAAAGCCATTGTGTTTTCACTTCCCGGAAGTCTGTAGTAAATGTGCTGCATCGCTAGTTCATTATTTCATTATGTCAGTCTGCAATAAGTATTTTCTAATTGTTTTAGTTCAGCTACTACATTAATTCAGGTTAAGTTTGCTTACACTGATTTCGCACACAATGCTTAGTTTTGGCAAATTTTTAAAACAATTAAATAAAATAACATATTTGACTCTTATATCTAAAAATAGGGCCCTATGTTGGAGTAGAAATTTATGAACACATTTTTTTAGTTCCCAACAACATTCTTAGTTCAAATAAAGTATATTTTATTATTTGTTCGTTTTTTTGTTATCATTTACCTTTATGTTAAGCAAAAGTTTCTGCGAGTTGAAATAGTTTAATTAAAATGTATAGTTTTAAAGGAAAAAAAATTGTATACATGTATGTTAATTTTTTTCGGCATACATATTCATTGCGTGCACCGTGTTTTATGTCAAAATATATAAAAACACTTTGGAATGTTTTTATTAAACATACACATTTCTTTAAATTTCTGATCATTCGCTTAACAACTATCTTAAAAAACATTTTATTCTCCCAGAAAAGAAGCAATTAAAAGGACTTGGTACCCCTAAAATCCCAAACCTATCGTTTTTTTTATTTTCCTTTAATCTTATTCTTTGCATTATTATCTTTCGATTGATATATCACTTATGCATGTCGGAAAGTTAGAAGTTGAATAAAACTTCATTTGAAAACAAATTAGCCGATTCAGCCATGCCCCCCTTTTTAGAAAAAAAAAAGCTAAAAGGAAGCGTTTTGATAAAAAAATCTAATTTATAAAGAGAAATAATAGCATTAAAAAGAATGTGCAATATATAAAGCAGAATATTTCCGAGGCAATGCATACAATCATTTTTTTCTTTGTGAAATGTGTGCATGTAAAATTTTTAAATTAAGGCATTTTATATTAAAAATTTTATAATTTCAGTTCTTATTCCTGATATATTTTTCATACAAATGTAATACTTTAATATTATAAGAAAAAAAACGGATAAAATTTCTGTCGTGACAGAAAAAAAATTTTTAACGTTTTTCTTGAATTTTCTTGTGCAATTAGTACTCTCTAAAAGTTGACCATTTATAAAAATATGTGGGTTGAAAAAATATGAAAATGCAATTATTTTAAAGAAAAACGTATAACTAATATCTTAAAGTGGTATTTTAAGTTTAATTAAGCTTATAATAATTATTTTTTCAGAATTATAAACTTTAAACTGGTTTTTCTCAGTTTGTGTTTTTCGAAACCTTAGTGCATTCAAAATGCTACTCCTTCGACAATTATTTACCAATCACTTCCATTTTTTTTCCTGCGTGTTAAAAATAAAGTATGTAATAAAATTAGGGATCCGTTTTGCTATAAACTGAATACTTTTTTTTAAAAAAAAAAAAATAAAATGTAAGACATGTTGGCTTTTTCGTTGATTTTTAGCCTGTATATCAACATTTTATTTTTTTTCTCGAAAACGAATAAAGTTATTCTAAAATCGATCCCTAAAGTTGTTGAGAACATCCATAAGAATATTATAAAAATTTCAGGTCAAAAAATAATTTTTTACAAAAGGAGTAGGATTTTAAAATTTTCCCAATTTCCTTCAAAAAAATTTTAATTTTTAAAATTGTGTAAATAATATATGAAAATTTTCATCTGGTATCATTTTTTTGAATAGAAACATTGTATAAAATGCTAAAATATAATTTTTAAATACGTAAATAAAGAAATTTGCTCAAAGGGTGCCAAGTCCCCTTAAAGACAATTATAAAGATTGCTTTAAATTTTATAGCGAAAAAGTGATTTAAAAATTACAATTAACTTTTCATAATTCAAATCTTTAACTGTGAAACATTGTGCGTATCATTTTGTTGCTTTGAGCAATTTTGAAACAGTCTCTATTTTTAAATTAATTGTTTATTTGAGTAATTAATGTAAGTTTACTCGTAATATAGTTAGGCTTAAATCATTTTTCAAACTTTCAAACTTTTTCCTTCAATTTTTCTTGCATTATTATATACATTTTCTGCTGAAGCGGAAGGTTGGGACTCCATAAAGGAAGCTTAACCATACTTCTCCCTAAGTTGGTGACAGTTTTAAAAAACATAATATGTAGGTTCTTTTTTTAGATCAATTGACATTTTACTTATATTTACTTATATTTTGGTTTGTTGCTCTTGGTTTTCGATTCCATAGTTTTTCTATTCTTTGTTTTGTAGGAAAATAATTATTTTTAGATTTATTTTATTATAATAAATAAATAAATATACACAGATATACACATATACGTATACATACATAACTAAGTTGACCTATACCATATAATATATTTTAAGAAAAATAAAAATTAATTTTAATGGGTATGAAATAAATAATTATATAATAATTAGTGATGAAAATAATTGCATTGCTTCTGTTTCAGAACTTTTATGGACTATTAATTTGTTAAATGTTGTAAAAGAGAATCTCATTTTAATCTTTTTCTGCTGATTAACGTCTATTAATTTGAAAAGGATAATATTAAATTTCAATTTTTTTTTTGGTTTCATAAAAGCAGTTCATTTTTTTACCCTTGCTTCACTATTCAAACTACTATGCATTTAAAATATAATTAATTACTGTCATTTTACACTATTATAAATTAGAAGAAACTATAATAACGATTTTATATGTATATGAATATAATTGTAGAAGTTCAATTCCCTTCAATATAGTTCCTATTACTCAGTATGACAAATTTGTTTTATGGAACATGGACTCGAACTTGTGCAACATCAAGGGTAATGAAGTTCGAGATCGAATCCACTGTCTCCTGCAGTTCAGATTCCATATGCATATAAATAATATACATTTTTTTTATGTCTATCCATGTTGTATTTTTTCTTACCAAAGAAATACAGCATGAAAAAGTAAAATAGTAGATTATTTAAATACTGATTTTGTCTATAAGTATTTTCTATGTCAATGTTACACGTGAAACACAAATTCAGGACAAATTTTAGTCTATTGTACTCGAACTTTCTCTCACATTTCCATAACGAACTCGCTCAACCGAATAGCGTCAAATAAATAAACCAAAAAGAGAAACGAACAAAATGAGTATTGACCCTTGAAAAAAGAAGTCAAGGTTAAAATCAACCACAAGCATTTCAAATAAAAAACACCTTTCATACAAAAATTTATCTTAAAATTTTCAATTCAGAACTATATGGGAAAAATTTAGTTAAAATAGCTTTTTGAAAGTATGTACCACTAAACTTGATTTAAAACGCTTTAATCGATTAACTGAATCGTAAAGTTTCAAATTAGAAAGCTCTGAGAAATATTATATTTATTTTAATTTTATAAATGGCCTGTTAAATCCTTACATCTGTATTATTAAGTTTATTGTGTTTCTCTCTCTCAACGTACATTTTGCATTCATATAAAGACGCGAAATATGCATCGGATTCTCGTAAACATTCAATTAATGTTCGATGTATATTAGAGAATCTATACAATTTTTCTGTTGCATGCTATTTATTAATGGTAGGTGAGTTAAACTCATTACGATAATTGCTTTACGTAACTCAATAAAGTTAAGAAAGTTAAGTAACATGTTATTTTTTGAAGAATTTTAATGGGTTTTTAGATTTATGGGGTAAAACTACCCCGCGAGGGTCAATAAATTATCTCAATAATGAAACAAACTTCTTTTCTTATTTGTCACTAATTAGAGTAATTGGTATAAGAGAATTGACGAAATTAGTATACATGTTCTTTCCTCTTCGTGTTTCAAATTCAACAGGGATATTATTTATCTGATCGAAAATGTTTCGAAATACGCCATGTACAGCTTAAGCGTTATGATTCAAAGTTCAATCTGCTTCAGTTTATTTATTATTAATGAAATAGTTTTAAGTAAAATACTTTTAGTTACTTTAACAAGAAATAGATGGGAGTTAAAATACATTGCATGATTTGGATAAAACGATTTGTGAAGATCTTAAAGTATCCAACAACTTTCGGAACCATGATTTTGAAAAAGCATGCGAAGAAATATTTTTTTTGATATTTAGAGGCACTTGAATAAGAATATGCATATAAAACTGTTTTAAGACTACATATGCTATAGTTACAAGAAAAAATTATTCAAATGTTATTTTTTTGCAAAAAAATAAGGAATAACATACTTTCAAAACATTCTTCTTTTGTGAAAAATGCTTCTTTAATAATAATATTCTTAAGTTTCTCCACAATACCTTTTTGAAACGTGTAATATCAAAGTGGATTTATTAATATTTTAAGGTCTCAGTGTAAAGAATTTTTAACAAAAAAAAACACCTGGTAATTATTTCAATTGTTAATAACTCTGAAAATAATGTGAATTTTTCAAAAATCCTAGTTCAGGCTCTGTAAAAAAAACTTATACGACAAAATATTATTAATAAAGAAGCATTTTGAATAAAAGGAGAATGCTTTCTAACTATGTCATTCTTTCTTCATTTTTTGCTAAAAAATTGCATTTAAATAATTTTTCTTGTAATAATTCTAATTTATTTGGTTTTGGATAAATTCAAATTTAATTGGTTAATTTCTGTCATGTTTATGAACATAAATTCAGATTTTAACTGAAATATCCAAAAAATATGCTGAAATTTTGAATGTATGTTTAAAAAAAGAGCTTTCTACCGAGATTATTCATCATATCAAACATTGAATCGTTTTTCTAAGTGAAGTCTAGGTATATGTTTTGTTAAGTGCTGTAAAATCAGATGAGAGAGTATTTCATTTTTGTGAAAATTATTGGAGCATTTCTTATACTTTGATTTTAATTCATGTATAGAGTTTGATGTCTGCTATGTGAAACAAAAGGGCAATTCTCTACTTTGTTGATGTAACAATTTGATGGTATTTTTATCACCATTGTGAAAAACAACAGGATAAGAAAATTTACTGACAGCAAAATCTACTGACATATATTTTGATTGTGAAACTCACAAAATTCGATTTTGCTCATAATTGTGATAATTTTCTGTTTAAGGATTCAATGATTCTGTTAGAAAACACATTTTTTTGCTGAAATTTTAAAGTTCTTTTACGAATCGTATGCAACGAACATATTTTGTATTAACTAAGTATTCAGTTTATTTGTATTGTTCTTATTCCATGAAGAATACGTATACACATTTACGTCAATGATGTTTGTTTTACAACATTCTCGGCAGAAAACACATCAAGTTTTGAAAACATTCTTTCATTAACCAAATAAAATGAACCACTCTTAAATAGTTAAAAAGCAATCTACAAAATTCTAAAGCAATGTGAATGGCTTGGCAAAAACTAATTATCTTAATAGATCTTAATGCGGAATATGCTCTAAAAGAGTATTAACTATTCCCTTTATATTTTTTTAATCTCTCATGTCAGTGTTGTTGTCATATCTCCGTAGGAGCAAAAACCATATATGTCTCAGCCCCCGTCATAGCTCATTTATGAATCAGTAGGAAGACAGGACAATCAACTATTTTTATCCCATAAATACTTGATAAAATAGAGGTCTGATGATTGAATTGACCGGTTTATTTGCTTAATATCTTAATATTCAACTAAACTAGAAGTAATAGGCATTTTTGCCCATTGAATGTAAATCGATTGTGGTTATTTATAACCAGCATTACATATTGTAATATAATTCATCGAAAATGTTTCTTCTATATATGGAACTGCAAAAATAATTATATGAATATCAAAGAAGATGATATGGGGAAATTAATATGCCCATGGAACCCGAAAATGCTCGAACAAAAATCGTAGTGATACAGCTTCTATAAACTTGGTGAAAAATTGGAAGAATTTTTTAAACCTAAATTTTTTTTAATAACTTGACCATGTACATAAAATAGTTATATCATAATACATTGAACCAACTGCATTAGCTTAGGATTTGTTCAGATCCATGTGAACTTTCCCTCAATTTTAATTATGATTCTAACGGGGTCGGGTTAATTAAGCAGAAGAGCAAAAGTTATTAATGAATGAAAAAAGACAAACTATTGAAAAATGATTTATGCAGTCAAATAATTAAAAAAAAATTCTGAGTAAAATGAAAGAGAAGTAGATATACGCAGAGATAAAAAAAAAAGTTTATTGCACAGAAATGAAAATTGTAACCATATTTACTTGAATCTAGGATTCACTATTTTCCCAGTATTAATGCTGTTGAAAATCGGGTGCTGCTTAGAATCGAAGGCAAAACAGTTGTCCGATAGGAAAAATTGGATTTCCACCTCTTTTAATGTTGTCCATGTTGTTTTAATGTTGCTGTCCATGTTGGCCACTTGCATCAATGACATCTGTAGTTTATCTACAGTATCCAGTCTATTCTAAACATCACTGTCTGCTCATGCTTAGGAAATTATTAGTATACACTTTCTTTTAATTATCTAAACATCAGAGATATCGGTAATAGCATAACGACAAATTCACTATGACTCGAGTATGAAACTGGAGGCAATTTTAAATGCAGAAAAACTTGGAAACCGAGCAGCTGCCACTGAAAATTTGACACGGATGAAACAAACATACGCCAATGGCATAAGCAAAATGATATAACTTTCGCTTGTAAATGTCCAAAGAACTATTATTCTTTCACATTTTTCTGTAATACATTCTTTAAAAAAAATGTTGCATTACAAATGCATTGGATGGCACGGAAGACAATACCGTGTGGGAAAATGGCGACACCGGAACCAATTCCGAAGTCAGCGGTGACAATGGGACTGACAAATGATTTTGGAAACATGATAATGACGGTTAGAATAATATAGGTTCATGTATGTATTTCAAAGTTTTAATACTGGTAAAATAAATTACATACCTCCTTAAATTAAAAAAAATTTTTTTTTAAGTATTACATATCGATGAGACTTTTTCACAATTTTTTATTTCTTCTTAAAAACGAGTAGTAAATTGGGGGGGGGCTTAGAATAGATGACGGCTTAGTTGCGAGCAAATACGGTATAATAGATGTTTGTATCAAGGTATAAGACTGTCAAACAACTTAATTTTAATAGCACACATTCCATTTTATCGTCTGAAAAGTGTTTATAGTTTTTTACATATCCACATGCACTCCCAAAAGGTTCATAAAAGTTATGAAAGAGTCCATGAAGAAGAAATAACAATTTTTGGAAAACCATAATTTAAATTATGGGACTCATGATAAAATGTTATTAATAAAACAATTTTAAAATAATATAAAAATAAATTTGTATCACAAGAAGTTGCGGTTAAAGATTAAAAAATTTGCGGTTAAAAGATACTTGTATTTTCTGCAACGTTATTTAGTGAATGAGAAAAATGGTTTTTTTCTCCAAAGAAAATTCTTGTTAAAATTTTGTCAGAAAATTCTTCAAAAAAAATTTTTTTAGCACCAACTAATTTAGAAAAAAGCCTATCAATTATATCGGAATTATGTAATTAATATCTTTTGATAATCTAAAATATTTTACTTAAGAATAACTTAGCTGTTTAATTATTATATTTTAACTAGAGAAGCCTACAGACGTTGTCCTGTGTGTGTGTGAGTACACATCTTAAACTCAAAAATTCCAAATTTTTATGAATAAGCTTTAACAATCTGGACCGTTTTGAGTAAAATTTGTATTAAAAATTTATTACAATATCTAACGTCATTACACATGTACGGTTATCACAATTCAATCAATCGATGGCGTGTGAGTATGTGAATATTAGGAGCGAAGTTAAATGTACAGGCTGTGTGAATAAAAACTTAAACTTGTTTTAATTAAAGGTGAAAAAGTTGAGACTCAAACTATTTTATAACAGGTATATTCGATACTGCGATCGTAGCGCAATCTGCCGGATCCAATGTAAAATATTCCAAGATCAACAATTTATAAATAAAAAATTAATTAAATAAACATTTCTAAGCCGAATTATAAATCTAAACCATTCTCGAGTCCACTGGAACAGACAAAAAATTTCATCAAAATTGGTCCAGCCATTTAGGAGGAGTTCAGTTACATACACACGCACAGAAGAATTACATATATAGATTATTTAAAAAGATATTAATTAAAAACGCTAAAAAGCGTGAATCGCGCACGTCTGCATTTTCGTAACAATAAAGACCGCATTTGGCTGAAAATCAATTTTCGACGCCAACTTACGTCTTTTTCAATTGCTACTATTAGTTCACGATCTCTATACATATTTTATTTGCTTGTTTGTTTATTTATTTATCATGGTGGAATTTTCAATCGTTAATAAAATACATTTTAAAGCGCTCAATTGAGCTGAAATGTAATGTACATGATTATTTTGGATGACAATACAATAATTTTTAATTATAATTAATAAAAATTAATTTTGATTAAAACTAATTATTTTAAAAATTACAAATACAGCTACGTTGGCCTCATTTTTGGTAACTTAGCGACCCTTTTGGCGACTTATGTCAAAATTTGAAAAGGTTTTTAACATTCAGTTGAAAGGAAATTTTAGATACACGATTGTTTTGGATGACAGTACGATACTTTAATGATAATTAATAAAAATTAATTACCACTTAATGTTGTGATTCTGTCATATGCATATACATATTTATATTAATAGCAACTATTTAATAAAAAGTAGCTAAAATAAGTTTTTTCTTGGTTGATCTAAGTAGGAATTGATTTTAAATTTTTTTTATATATTACTTGTTTATAACAATAGCGTTGTTAAAGGTGTAGATGTTGACACATCTACACCTTTTAGCTGCATCACACCTATTGATTCTCTTAATCATGTTGAATTCCGGGAGGAATTATTGACCAGTACTCCCAAGCATAGCAGCCATCCGGAATTACTCAGACAACTTGCACTTGAAGTAATAAATGACATACCCGATCAAGCCTTGATTGTTTACACAGATGGTAGTCGTTCGGATACGGGTAGAGCAGGGAGTGGTATTTTTAGTAACACTCCTGGGAATGATGTTAAAATCAGCATCAGGAATCCTGACCACTGTTCCGTCTTTAGATCGGAACTCATTGCTATTAGTGGTGCTCTCGATCATGCTCTCAACTCTTATAAAGACAGTATCTGGATCCTGACAGACAGCAGAAACTTCATCCAATATTAGAAAAATTGGCTAAAAATTATGGACAGTACTGGTCTAGATATTTTATTCAAAGTATTTAGGCTTGGTCAGAGGAAACAACTTTGTCTCCAGTGGCTTCCATCACATGTGGGTGTGCCTGGGAACGAAGCTGCTGATGAGCTAGCTGGTAGGGGATGTGATCTCCCTAACCCGAGTTCCACTGTCTAAACCCATACGGAAATTCATTCCTTCCAAAGAAAAAAATTGAATTTGACTTGGTGAAACCCTCCTGCTCACCACTGGTACGCAGCTAAGAGTCCTGGCCTATCTATACAGTGCATGAGTTCCAGGGCTCATCAGACGGCCTTGGCGCGCCTTAGAAGTGGTCACCTGCGTAGTATGACTTTTGTGCAGGGGGTAAAGTCTTTCTTTACCTGTCCCTGCTCTCTCTTTGCTTCTCCTGCTCATCTTCTGGACGACTGCTAGGGCATTTCAGTTGTATGAAGAGCAAGCCCTGGTGTGTGAGACTATTACGCGGAAAGGTCAAATGGACTTGGTGTAGACTTTCCTGCTCCAAGGGGATTGGAAACAACAACAACAATGCAGGTGAATGTTGAGTTGTATTTTTTTGAAAGTTTTTAATTAATATCCTCTTAAATAATTGCGATATCGGATCGAATTTTAAATCTAAACCATTCTCAAATTTACTTGAACCCACACAAAAATTTCATCGAAATCGGTCCAGCCGTTTAGGAGGAGTTTAGTGACAAACACACGCACAGAAGAGTTTTATATATAAAGATATTCAACAAATAAATATTTCATTTATGGATATAACATATGCGAGTATGAGGATCAGTATACATTTTAAAATTAGGAATTTGAAAGTCTACATATTTTTTAAAAAAAAAAAAGGTTTTAAAAACCTTGTACTACTCTCTCTTTATAAATATTTGTTTGAAAAAAATAATTTATACATATATAATAATATAGATATTAAGTTGACTATACATAAATATCAACTTTTTTCACAGAAATATTCTAGCTTCATTTGAAAAAGTTGAAAAGTTTTTAAATGAGCTTTTAGATTCTTAAAATTGGGATCTCTGTGACGTAATAGATCTCAAGCTTGTAATGCTCTAACCGCGGGAAATTTTCATGATTTCTGAAAATTCGTGCTTTAAATTTAATTGGATATCTAAGTATTTGCCTAACTTAGTGTGGTACTTTTAATAAGTGAAATAAAAACAAGTGCTGCTCTCCTTGAACTTGCACTTGTAAAATTACAGAATAAATCTCCAATAAAAATTTTTTAAATTTTTTTCTTAAGAAAAGTTTTATTAACTTGAAATTTCATATAAGCAAAGTAGCATTAGAATTTACATTACTTATGAATTATTTGAGTTTCAAATAAGCTGCAAAGTTATTGAATAAGAAGTTTTTAATACTACACAATACCCTACAAATTTCAAATTTACCGATTTTTTTTTTGCATTTCTTTGTGTCAATCAGAAACTTGCCACCAAATTTCAGATCTGTTAACAAATTAGCTTTTAAGATGTTTGAAGTCTTCTGAGCTATGATTTGGTTCCGCTTACATTCTAAAGCATTTTTCTACTTTTAAATAGAATTAATTAAAAATAATTTTCGGCACAATCAACTCTTCTAGTTTGAAATGTTTATTAAGTCCAATTTTCATTACGAAAATCATTTCTGCTTCATTATGTTTTGAGTATTTTGAATTTTTATAAATAATTAATTAAAATTGACTTCATGGTCAATTTTTGTTTTAAAAATAGTTTGTGTGCCTTAGAAGCTTTATCATTAATTTTTTCCTGTTGAGAAAATGCCATGGCCAA
The DNA here is from genome assembly GCA_019973935.1 of Trichonephila clavipes. NCBI lineage: Eukaryota > Metazoa > Arthropoda > Arachnida > Araneae > Nephilidae > Trichonephila > Trichonephila clavipes. The sequence continues at coordinate 444,584 of BMAU01002412.1, read as the reverse complement.
AACATTTTCAAGTTGCTGTGAGAAACAATATTTTAAAGAAATGGAATACTACTAAAAATGATGCATCTAAAAATCAGTCCTCAACTAATACTGCAATTAGACTTCCGATTAAAAGTATTTTGAATTCAAATACTGCAGTTAAAACTGAATATTTCCTTGATGTACCAAGCTAAGTTACACTAAGCATATTGTAGTACTATATTTTAGTATTTTAAAGTCGTACGACAAGAGATAAAACTTCCTAAATTGCCCAATTTAAAACTGAAAAAAACTAAATTTTATGACCAAACCTGGCTATTTTTAGCTTAAGTTAGTATCATTATTATTTTGCACATAAATGCTTTGTGTTTCAAAACTTTTGTGAAAATATTAGGTTAAGATTAAGCTGAATAAACTGCCATCGTAACAAATGTTACTAATATTATGCAAAAATATATTTTTTAATTAAAAATTATTTTCTGTTATATTTAATTAAAATAGCATTTTTCAATGTTGAATATACATTGGAAAGTAGCATATTAAAAAAATTAGAGCTTATAAGCTTTTTTTATACCTTTAAATGCGTTTTTCTCAGACTTTCAATTTTGAAGATGTAGCTGTTTTTTAATCCCTGAGGTGTTTTTTCTATTCATCATAGAATCTTGAAATTTTTTATATCTACTCCCAAACGTATGTTCTATAAAAGCTAGTGTGGATTTAGGGCTATGATGTTATTTTTAAAAAAAAACACTAAAGTTACTATTTTAAAAAAATTTTGTGTTTTTTCCAGGTTTCTTAGAAAAATAATTATTGAAAATCGACAAGTTAATAGATTTTCAAATCCATGTCGGCTTTTGTTTGCAATAATCTAAGAAACATAAATAACTGAAAATGACTGAAAAGTTTTTAGAAGGGAACATTTTATAAAACTATGAAAATTCTTAATTTTTTAAAATGGCGAAACAATGTCTGGTCAAACTGACCTTTTACTTTCAGAATCAACTTAATAATATAATCAGAATATAAAACATACTTTTTTTACTGTTTGTGTAGCCTTAATGTTAAATATAACACAATTTAAGAAAGAAGGAAAGATATGTATCGGCACGAATAAAGTAGATGGCGGAAATTGTTTTCTACAATTATTCTATTCTGTGCTATTTTTAAGAGAACGTTCTGTGGTTTACTTTTGTTGTTAAATTCGATTTATCAGATTTTTCTTTTGTTATATAATTATAGATATAATACTGTTCAATTGAATCTTAATACATATATGAATGAAACATCTAATTTTTATCCAATATAATAGTTAATTTATTTCCGAATCGAGATAAATAAATGAGCTATGCAAGTATCCATAGTGTGAATATATTTCCTTTTCATGCCGAACAATAAAAAGTGTGTCAATCACTATGCACTCACGTCTGTCAGAAATTATTTGAAAACCCACTAATTAAGCATATAACTCAGACAGATATCGACTCTGTGTAATATTATCTTCAGAAAGTAAAATGAGTGTATTACGAAGCCATTATCAACTCTTTCTCATAAATTTAAAATATTTTAATTAAAATTACAGTATTCAATCTTTACATTGGAAATGTTCGCTCTCTCTCTCTCTCTCTGTCTTTCTTATAACCTAGAAGTTAATCCATTATGTTTAAAATCTAATTTAAACGTTTTTAATGGTGGTTACTTGAGCAAATGAAAAACAATTTTAAGTTATCATGTCACAGTTCTATATTAAAACTCCTTTTATAGTATTTAAACTATGTTCAAAAATGTTATATTTCAATAAGACCATTCCCATTCGAAGAAGATATTGCTTCAAGATATTTTAACCTTACACCAGTGTATCTCAAACTGTGGGGCGCGCCCCCCTGGGGGGCGCGAGCATATCGAAAATAAAAGATTAAAAAAAATTTATTTACTGGAATGAAGTAAAACAAAATACTTTCTGACATAATAAAAAATACACATTTACACTGATATAATTTATATATATCATCCGCGATATTACGTCATACAAAATAAAAGCTTCTACTTCAAAACCTCTTTTTAGCTATCTTTGATATTGTAACCAACCAAAATTTTTTTTTGATTTGCTGTAATCCCATGATGAGAGAATTTTTTACTACGGTTTCTTTTCAAACCAAAATGAGAAAAAAAACCCAGACCCATAATCAATAAAAATTTTTAGAAAGATAAAAAAATTCATCATTGTTATATTATTGTCATCAGCTGTAGGCAGCAGAATGTATTTGCTGCGGTTTGACCTTCGAACTTACTTGTACGGTTAGTTACGTCCCTGCTCTTATGTATTTGTTTTTTCATTCAGGGAAGTTGAAAATAAACTATTTCTGCTGCGATTTTTTCCTTGTAAAATATTTCAATGATTTTTGGAAAAGCACAGAGAGCACTTTGAAGGATTACTTGGTCAAGATTTATTTCTATGAATTATTCCCAAACAGATAAAGCATAATGAAAAACGTTTTACATAATTTTTTTGAACATCTATATTGTAATAAATACACTTTAAATCCGGAGCTGTCACGCCGAGCACAGAGTGCACGAAATCGGTAATTCTGGCAAAACTGTTTAATAGTTACCAATGGCTCTGACACTATCCTGCTGTTTGACAGTCTTAACGTGTGAACTAAAATATATTTGTCACATATCTCCCTCTTTTTTGGGAGTGACAAACGTTTTTTTACAATTTTAATGTACTTGTTTTGACTGAGTTCCCGGTGCGATAAATTTTTTTCCGAAATATTTTCTGTGTCCTTGAAAGTAGGTGAGTATATTTTCTCTTAATTAAATTGTTCACTGGAATTACGATTTTTATTGTGTACTATAAAAATAATTATAAAAAAAGGATTGGGGTGACTCAATAACCCCACTCGACCATTAGTATCGAGTGCGTGCCTGCTCCAGGGTTAAAACATGTTGAAGTCTTTTCACTTTAAATATTAAAAATAATACAATTATTTTTCATCGGAAGTTTATATTATTTTGTTCATTATTCAACATCAATTCTAAATGCTAATTCTGTGAGGCTTAAAATTACAGTTCGCTTAAAACTAATTATAATTTGAGCAATGATTAAAAAATATAATTTTACATTTTTATAAACATTGTCACGCACTTGGCTTAACTCTCCTTAAAATTCAGCGATTATATCAATAATGTTTTATTTTCTTATAAATGAACTCGTGCAAAGAGCGGGCACTTCAGCCGGTATACTTTTAATGTATCAGTGCTGCACAGAGTATTTTATAACTAATTAATTAATGCTAAATTAAGAACAAGTTTAATAAGTATTAGCGACTTCCATGGGCTTGTCTTACAGAGCAAATTTTTCAAAGGAATGCTTATGATTAGAAATTGACCCACTGAGTTCTTTCTAAAAAAAGCTGATATCTATATTTTGTCTTCTAAGCAGCCACCGCATTTTGCAATATGTTCCAATTTAAAAATTAGAGAAATGAAAAATAACATAATAATTATCCTATTACTTATTTATTATTATTATTTTTTTTGCTTAAAAGCAACATATACAAAATTTAATACTTATGTCATGAATTTGTACGGTTTATAATTAAGATTATTGCTTTAGCGTAAAAAAAAGTGCATTATTATTGCATTCAGTACATTATTAATGTATAAGGGGGGCGCGATAAAAATTGTGATTGAAAAGGGGGGCGCCAGTATTGAAAGTTTGAGAAGCACTGCCTTACACCATCAACACTCAAGTTTCGAATTCAGTGTTGAATATATCTCGTCTCAACTCGAACAAGTTTTATTGATATTTAAGAGATTTAACTGTATTTTTACTTGTAATTCCGATTAAAGGAATTCTGAAAATTCCAAACTTTAGATATTATGCCCCGATTTGTACAACAATATCGATATATGTGTACTAGTTTCCCATCATTATGTATAAATCCCTTTAAGCAATAAGAAGGAAAACATTTATGACAAAAAAAAAAATTTTTTCTTGATAACTTTTACTTTATCTTAGAAGTCTTGGTTGTTTGTATCAATTGTACTCTAAGAATCCAAAAAATTATTTTATACAATTAACTTCAAGGACACTTGTTTCCTATGAAGACAAAAAAGAACATTGAAACAAATAAAAACACGCAAATTATTTCCAGCAATTTTTAAAAATATTTTATTTCTTAACAAGAATTTAAAAACAAACCGTTTATAATATATTTTATAATATTTAAAAGTGGTGTGAAATTCACTTAGTGTCGTTAAAAAAGCTTACAATGAGCTAAAGGTGACGGACCTCGTAGTATTACATCCGGTTACAGATCAGATCTGGTTCGATTAAATGTTAAAGTAATGACACCGAATGAAGACTTAAAACCTTTTTTGATTCCCAATGCGACAATTTCCATTGTTTCACATGAGTTTACGAATTACGACTATTTCATCTCTTCAATTTATGGGAATAATAAAATGACAAAAAACGATTCAATAAATTTATTTTCCAGATGAACATTTTTTAGAAGCTAGGGAGTATGTACTGGTACTTTGGTGTCAGCGTGGCATCATTTATTGACCTATTCTTGGGTGAGTGAGAGAATATTAACGTCGCACTATTCTACTACACGAGGGCTATTGGTGACGGGCTTCGTAACTTTGAACCTTGATCAAATGACGAACCTGAGCTTTCACATCATTTCCTTACCTCCACACCACACCAACGGGAGGGCGTTTTAGCCTCAATATATTTAACCCATTCAGAACCATGATCACATATATGTGATCACGCGTTTCTCCCTCCACGGCCTAAGGTATCATATATGTGATTGAGCTTTCACTGCTCGTAGGCCCATGATCACGCCGGTGTTATCAGAGAGTTAGGAACGTTTTTATATTAAGTTTTACAAGCACACACACACACACACACTCTAGATGGCGTTTAAAAACCGTTTTTTTTCTCGAATATAATGTTTCATAAAACTTAGATCTTCAATATGTTATTTATGAATATAAACAACTGCACATGTTTATTTTTTGAGAATCGGACATTTAGAAGTTCGTGATCTATTACTCTATGGATTTTTGTTTATATTTTGAATAAGTTGGTTTAATATTCTAATATTTTCTATATTTGTATTTAAATGTATGGGATTTTCGTCAATTTTTTTGAAAGTTTATGCATTTTTTTTATTAGAATGAAAATATTTTCTTTAAAATATATAATTCGCAATAGTTTTTATTTAAATATAGCGAATATTTTTGGACTCCGTGTTCAAATATTATCAATGAGAGTAAATTGTAAATTTTAGCGTCTTTTTTTTTTGATTACATTTAAAACTTTATATGAATTTTTGAAGGAAATTAGGCTTAGCAGGGAATTTCGACCGGTCCCGTGCGTGCGTATCCTCTCCGAACGTACGGGTCTGGGGAAGCGCTTTTTTCTCCTTCCGCTGGTCCTTCTATAAAGTGCATCGGACCTCTCTGCATGTGGCGGGACTTCAGCAGTACTAGGCTCGAACTCATGACACGCCAGAGTCCGTTATCTTGACCATTAAGCTACCGCGAACCCTACCTATTCTTGAAAAAGAGGTTGTTGATCGTCTTCATTTAAAACGTGTACGTCTTACAACGCTGTGTCTTCGTATAGTATCATTTATTGATTTATTCTTATAAGCATAGGCCCTGATAGCGTCGAATGGTTCTTGGTAGAATTTGTGTTCGAATATTCCTGGCTGCAAAAAGTGCGACCTCATTTATCAGGTTACTTCAATCCCCCCCAGGTGCAAAAGAAAAAAAATTAACGTTAACATACACAACCTAATGTCTTAAGTTTTATTCTATATTTTGTTTATCAGAACTGTCTCCTAGGGAAAGCAACACTCAGGATGAAAACGTTGTAATAATTGCGTAACGAATTTCTACCTTCAGAATTTTTTAAGCAAGTAGTAATAATTATGTGTAGCAACTATAGAATTGCGTATACATTATAAATAGGAGGCACCCTGTTATATTTTCAGTTTTATGATTTTATGAATTTTGAAATTGTATTTCCAAATAATTTAAGAACTGAAATATTTTATAAATGACTTAAATTAAAATTTAATCACATTGAGTTATTTAATATCAAAACCTTCCTTGACGAACAATAGACAATAAATATTTTTAACTAATCAAATTAATTGTATTCTTATCATAAAATTTTTAAAAATTATTAAATAATTTTTTTTTAAAAATGTGTGTGTATTTCTTTTTTTAAAAAAAAATACTATTTAATAATTACTATAATGGTATTTCACTAATCTGCATTAAAGAAAAATAATTAAAAAAACACTAGCTAGTTATCATTATTAGAATGAAAAAGTAAAAGTTTTTACTATGGCAAATATATTATGTATAAATCATAATTAAGTCTTAAAAATTTAGCCGTGATATGTGGAAAGAATGTCTAAGAATAAAGAAATAATTAAAGCATATAAAATAAAGATAAATATTTATTCATAAAATGTTTCGCTATTTCAGCTGATTTAAAAAATTCGTACTTATAATTAGTCAAAAATGAAAGAATAAGGTAAGAAGAAAAGGAGAACAAAATTCTTTAGTAAGATATAAATTTAGAACACACAATACCATTAAAAAAAGTTAAAATTTTTTTGTTAACATCACAATGAATAATTTTTTAGACGTAACGATTTCTCTCAATTGAAAGAAAGCATGGTTACCATAATACTACTCTGCTTGTTTGCAAGAAAAACTTTTCATCTAGTTATTTATTTTTTTCAGTGTCGAGGAAGCTTATTTATCGGTATCATGGATGTCTCCATCTCTAATTCATGAACTAGTCTAGAAAAATAGATTGGTGATGTACATCTGGCATCAAAGTGACAGTGTCGTGACAGAAATAATTTGTGGGATACGCGGTTCTTTCGGCAGAAAGCGTTTCTTATTTTTTCTTGCCAAACCTTTCTCTTCAACTTCCTCAGAAGTTTCAACTTCGGATTCTTTGCCAACTTCGATAACTCTATTTGAAAGCCTTTCCGCTCCACTAACATACATATATTAGATCAAGCAATCGAGCAATATTTGGCGAGAAATTGCCAAGATCAAATGTATAACACATTTATGAGGGAATGAAATCTAATTTATCCAGACAAGAAGTAAGGTGTTAATTTGATTTCCGATATGAAAGCATATATAACTATAATTATTATTTGGATTAGTAATTCAAAAAAGGAATTTTAAGTTAAGTAAAACACAAAATGCGTGATATTTTGTTGCGCTAATCAGAGAAACTATTTAAAAGTAAGTAGTATAAAACTCATAGCTGCTATTTTGCTAGCTTTTTGTGCTATTTAAAATCATTAATTTCATAGTAGGAAGAAAATTCCCTGTTAAATTCCAAAAATAATGATATTTTAATGAGAGCTGTTTAAAATAGGCCTGATTTTGTAATTTACAATAATGTATATATTCATAGGTTTGGATGATAGCCAAACTATATTATTTTTTACATTATTTTAATAGCAATGGCGTATTTTCATAACACTTTAATGTATGGTTAATGTATAGAAGATCAACCACATACAAATTCAGAGGGTTATAAATAAATGTTAAACACGTTATTTTCCCAGTAATTCCTTAAAGGTAATTTAGAAATCAAAAGAGAATACGTGAGTCAATAATTAAATGAAGTTCTTGAAATTGTTTTCGATACTAATGCTGTAAAATTGAATATTAAAGAATGAGCAAAACGAACACAGCTGTAATATTAACATTGGTCAATATAAGACACTTTTTTCTTTAATAAACTATTAACGCAATTTTGCTTCAATTTTAGGAGTATGATACATCTAAATTAATAAATTCCCTTACTAGCTTTATATAATTTTAATGGAAGGTATAAAATCGGCTATATATATATAAACTTATGAGGCTTGATCTTACTTTGATTCAATTAGTATGGTTTATTTTTTTGCATTGATTCTTCTTCCAGCAAGCTTACGTCTGCCGCCCAGCCAATATGGTGGATATGGCCCTCGGCTTGTATTCGAGTGGGTTTGGGTTCGAATCCCGAGTAAGGCACGGTTTAGTTTTCTTCGGGAAAAGAAGTCGGACTTTTACCTGTAATGGATTCCCGTGTCGAATGAAAAGCAGCGCACCTTTTCTTGTTATATATGCTGGGATCATCATCTGTAATAAATGTCTATATTTTTCTGTTTGTATTGTATGTTTCTGTTCTACTTGTGTTTCATATGTACCCCAGGATATAAACACACGACAACAGCTTTCCCTTACTTTTCAAAACTGTTTATGTAAACATATGGAGTAAACGGAAGCGAAATGTTTGTACAGTGTGGTTATAATTAAACTTTCTCTATAATAAGCATCAGTCGTAAGACAAAACACATCAAATTTGAAATTTGGATTAGACATCAAAATGTGCTCAAAGAAATTTCAAAAAATTACGTTTGGGTTCAGAAATTTCCACTAGATAGCGGTTTACATCGAAAAATTCAATTTTAATAAAGAAAATGATCCAAAAGGAATGTATAAACTATTAAAACACTTATTGTCTACTTTTTAAACATGATGTCATCAAATCACATTATATTAAGGCAGGGAAATTAATTACTCTGAATGAAAACAAAAACGACTAGTTTGTAAACAGAGGTGCAGTTTATGACCCAATGCGATTAAGTGGAGGAGTTGTTAATCATGTTACGACGATGTAATGAAAGTTGATCAATATGGCCATCACCATGCACCTGTAAACTTTCAAGGCAGAATGTTCAACAGCAGATCGTTAATATACCTAGTGTGATGCATAGAACATGAATCATGATGGGGCTCAAATAAATCAAAGTTGCAACACCTCCACAATAAATAAAAATCTCTAAATCGCTTTATAACCAGAAATCGCACGAGGTTTGACCCATGGATTTGTTTCTTTTGAATCATTGAATGTTCGATGCGCGCGCATTTCGGATTTTACATTTTAATACTTATAAAGCTTGTTCTGAATGCGTCAAACGTCATTTCGTCTTAGACATTTCCTATGCTAAGTTTTTCCCATGCAAAGCGTTATCTATAGTGGACATATTTTTAAAATTCCTTGAGATTACATCTCGTGTGTATTTCATATACCAAATTTGGCTGTACAATCCACTCTCTCGTTTTACCTAGAAAATACTGTGTATAGGGGAACTTTAATTATAACCGCCCTGCATTTTCTGGTTTAATACAGAACTGAGATGAAATCAGGAGTCAAATGCCGAAAATTGCCCATTTTCTTGCGAAAAAAAGAAAAAAAATTAATGTATACAACTTGGAACTAAATCTAGATTATGACGATTTTAGGACGGTGATTCTCCAACTTCCGAGATTCGTAGGTAAAACTTGTAACATCTTAACATTTTTGCTAGCATGTTTTATTGTGTTTACTTCACGCTGAGACTTGTTTTTTATCCCTCCAGCTGAAAATTTAAAATTAATTTTTTTAGCTGTAAGTTATTTAATTTTTAATTCCCCCTTGTGAAAGAATCCGACTTTCTCAAATTCTGAAACTATTTAAATTAGTTAAAATTAAGTCAAGATTTAACGAATTCCATGAAAATATAAATGTGAAAAATAAAGAAATACAATAACTGAATAGATGTTTTTTGATTATAATAAACAGGAGAAACATTGAGAAAGAATGTTTCAAACTCAATTTATACTTTTTTTTACAAAAGTTTCATACAACATTTTCATAATTTATGGTACACATTACTGTTGTATATACTTACAGATTTAAATCATTCGGTATTGTTTATGTAGGTATGATTTGTTTTATTTTTCTTAAATAATGAAATAATCTTACAGTTATCATGTTATTCATAATAAATCATGAGGAATTTTAACGATTTGTGAAATTAAATAATGTTTCAAAGCAATTCAATTTAATATTTTTTAAGAAAACGAGTTTTTTTTGTAGCTATGGATATAAAGGGACTTTCTGTAAGTGCATGTTTGTAGTACTTTTTTCTTTCTTCATCTAACTATCCAAACGCAAAAAGAAAAAAAAATGTTCTTTTAGTTTGAGATTTATGTCAGAGCTAAAAAATTGAATCCCAATCCTAGTTTGTTTTTCTTTGACACAAAAGAGACGTTGGAAACCCGACTCTCTTATGTGTACCTGTTACGAAACTAGTTTAGGATAACAATCGTTTGTTCTCGTTCGGTTGACTTTCTTCGAAGATAAACTGTACTCTGCCCTTTGGGGGGAAAATCCTAAATGAACAAGAAAATAAATGTTTTCCGGAACTTCACTGGGCTTTTTTCGTGTAAGAAAGTATCCAAAATGTTTTTAGGGATAAGGATTGTGTGAGCAATTGTAAAATATGTTAAATTTGTTTAGAATGCAACTAAAATACATTTTCAACAATATTTATTTTAGATGGTTTTTAATCTTCGAATGCACTTTTATTTTACTTTTTTGCAAATGAATAGTCCTTATTTAACGTTTATAAACTTATAAAAAAGAATGAACGGAATGAAAAAGTTCTAAAGAAAGTAGGTAAAAAGCATATGTAATCTTTATTCATTAAAAACGTTGTATTTATATACTTGAAAAATCAAAATATGTAAATTTGATGTCATTTTAAGAAAAATGGTATTTGTTATTATTTAGTAGAGCAATACACTCACGCTATGAATTTCATTTTGAAAGAAAGTAGTAATTAATTTTATTGTTTGTAATAATTAATTTTGTATTAAAAAACTATGTACATAGTTACTTGATTACATATATGCAATTAAATTACTTCTTGGTTATGTACGCTATTGATTACCACTTTGTCTGAAAGTGGTGTGTAATAAATTTTGTTCGTGGTAAGAATAAAAATGTTCATGGTTATTTGAATTCAGAAATGTAATTAGGCTTAGCAATATAAATAAAAGACATTAACTAAATAAATCAAACTGTAGCTAACTGTAATAGTGAATGGTGAATCGTAATATAATTTTGAAATCCTGTATATTCATGATAAATTACAAAATATACAAACGTATTCATCGAGATTACAGCCAGTACGTTAAAATGTTTGGAGATAATATTTCTGTCTTTTAAAAGCAATATGATTTATGAAATATTTAGGTAATGTTTTAAATGATCTAATTAGTATTTTTCATGTGTTACTCAGGGTGTCGGGGGAAAATCAATGGTAAGAGGGCATGCGATGAAAGAGGGAGTCATATCAAAAAATAAAATAATAATAATTCCATATTACTTGGGTGATGATAAGAAAATTTCTGAAAAAAGTGGGAAATCGACACCCTCCATCACATCATGAGATACTGTGATCATAAATTTAACAATTTTACAGTGATTTTTTTGCAAACTGAACCTTATTTAGTTGTGCTATTAATCATGATCTCAAGTCGAGCAGAAACCTTTTCTGGTTTCTTTAAAATCAACGTAATTTGTTTGAGTCAGGGTTTGAGAAAGTATCATAATTTCAATCAATCTCAAATATCATCATTAAAATAATTATAATTCTCCAATAAATAAATAAAATTAGAAAAATATTACATAGTACCCTCAGCAAGTTACTTCAAAATTTTTTTATCTAAAGTGTGTTACTTAGATTGAGCAACACGTTTTAAAATAAAACGGAAAACACTGTTTGTAATATTCTAATGAATTAAACTTTCGAAGCATTTGCCTTCAACAAAAATGCAAGCTTTTTACATATTGTTAAAAGTGATCTCTTGATGAGTCTTGAGTAACTAGCTAAATTTATTTCTTCCATTGCTTCAGCAATTCTTTAGTTTAGTTCAAATAAATTTTCAAATGGCAGAACAGAAGTCAGGACTTCGAACATTTAATTCATTAAAATGTTATAAAAATGTTTTATTTTTTATTTTAAAATTTATTGAGTTTATTTAAATAAAATAATTTTGTAAAATAAAATTGCCTCTAATTGCTACGGACAAAATAGTAACAAAAGTTTTTTTTTTTTTACTATTTTATCTTACTTAAATGAATCCCCATTTAAAATAACTTGTCTAGGGTTTTATGTGATGTTTTTCTTTTATGGAGAGTCAAAGTTAGGTGACATAATTTTTTCAGAGACTCAAACTACGTTAATTTTTACTTTTACAGCAAAGTGATTTGCTCAGTTTGTGACTGTGATTAATAACAAGCTATGTAAGATCCCGTCAGGAAAAAACATCATTGTAAAATTGCGAAATTTGGAATCACTGTACCTAATGATGTGATGGAGAGTGTCAACAGAGATGTTTTTAAAATGTAGATGTTTTGCAAAAAAAAAAAAAAAAAAAAAAAAGTTGGGCTATGATTGCTATAGAAAAAAAATGTTGTACCTCGGTATCTTGACTAAATGAGCCACCTTTTGAGTAACTTGCTTTTGGTTACATGCAATACTTTCTTTTTATGGAGAGTCAGAGTTAGGAGACATCACTTTCTCAAATCCCTACTCAAGGAAACTACGTTGATTTTGACAAAGTTAGCAAAGGTTTTTGCCCGGCTTGTAACAGTGATTAATAGCACAATTAAGTAAGATAACTTTAGTGAAAAATTCTTTGTAAAATTGGGAAATTTGTGCTCCCAGTAGCTGATGATGTGGTGGAGGGAATCAATTTTCCGCATTTTTAAATAGTATATGCTAGTCATCACTTAAACAAATGATATAGAATTTTTTCTGTTTTACTTTTCCCAGAAATGAATTCAATACTGACCAGAATTTATTGTCGGATGGATTTAAATCCAGTCTGGTGGAAGGCCAATCTTCGTGTTCTGTTAAGTCTGGCACATTCCCTTTCAGCCACCACTGGGTCGTTTTCCCTTTATGAGCAAGAACAAAGTCCTGTAAAATGTCTAAATATCCAATCATTTCCATCGAACAGTTTTTTAGGGGATCCACTATTGATTCTATGATAATATTTTGATAGACTGTTGCCATAGTTTTTGCACTCCTTTTTGGCGAACTGAGTCTCTGAGATACCTACCTTCATAACCCTTTAAGACCCAACCCGCACGATCGTGCGGGTTAGATATTCTTGTACGCTTTTGCTTCTGGAATAGTCGTATACAAGAAAATCGCGAATCTAACGATTGAGCCGGTTTGCAGAAAGAGTAAAGTGTTACTTTTTATCAACAGACGATGGTTGTGATCCATGTTTTACTTCCAGCTGGCAAATCTAGTTTTGCCTTCAAATACAACGAAAACACACCTTTTTTTATCTGTCGTAAAAAGGTAATTATCAATATATTTCTAATTTCTTAGAGACAAATTTTTGTATTAATGTTAAAGTAATTATAAAATAGAAAAAATATTAATTATATTCTATTAGTGTTGCTTTTAGGACTCGAGATTTCGTTACCCGCACGATTGTGTGGGTTGGACGTTACTTGAGTCACTGCAGCTGTAAAGGTAAGTACTTATCATGCGAATTTTCTTTTCTGTTTCAAAGATTTTAATGAAAGTCTACATAAAATGAAGTATATACTTGTATAATTAATACCAAATTTTCTTGGGGTTCGCCATGGCTGAGTCCCTTTTCTCTCTCTCTCTCTCTTTCTTTTTTGCAATTAATTTTCTTTTTCATACTTTGTTGAAGAGTATGACATTTTTATCCTCTCCATAGATATCTGCATCCATATCTCTTCTCCCCCTCCCCCCAAAAACATCTTGGTTTTCGGGTGAGAGTTAATATGGTGTGGTTTATATATATATATATATATATATATATATATATATATATATATATATATATATATATATATATATATATATATAATAAAATTTTCGGATAATTATTAATATTTTTCATAGAATACTGTGCTAACTTTTAACCAAAAACGCTTTCTCGTGTTTCAAAGGATAATTCTCACAGAAGAAGAAATTTTGTAATTTATGAATAAATAAGATTGAACTTAGATGAGAACTTAATGATCTCTCGGATGATGACAATGCTGCGAACAACACATATGAATCGTGTATGCTGGGAGGGTAATCAAGTTCAGATGAGAGCGATGAAGAAAAACACGGGAATATTCGAAATGAAAAAGACAATTTTGGATCATTCTTTACCATCAATGTCTCTTGAATCCATTCATTACATTGATTTAGCTGTTTCAAATTCTTGGTTTCTGTGCAAACAAGATGCACTATGAAATGAAATTCCTCTAAAAATCAAAATCGATCACTTAAAATTTAAGTTAGAGATAGTTGAAGCGTTCTCAGCTTCTCCACCTACTAACAAAAGTATTTTAGCTCATGATGAAGATAACAGTGTTGTAATTCCACTCGCAGAAAGATCGAAGCGTTATAATCCACCTTCTATACATGTCATGGCTTTTATCCTGGCCATTTTAGGATAAAATTCTTGACATTTTCGATGTGTTGACGACATTTCAAGACCTTGCAAGTGCAGATTGGAAAACTGCGAAAGCAGTTCAAAAACATGTGAAAAATGCAATGGTTATTCATACTTGTAAAAAACAAAACAAAAGATTTTTACTGTAAATAAATAATGAATTCAAAAGAGAGTTAATTATATACCAATAGTTTCCTTATTTGTAAAACTTTTAGTTGAATTCTGATTGTTTCTTCTATCAACTTGAGCTAAAAATGTATAACTCGTAAAATTCCACTAATATCCTGTTTCACAGATAACGCCCGACCCGCACGATCATGCGGGTACCGTCTACGCTCCAGGGGGAGAGTGGGAATTTTTTTATTTTTTTTCCCAGTGTCATTGGGGGCCATATAGTATTAATAACCAGAAGAAATTAATATTTAAAGATAAAAGTAATTCGAGTTTTAAAGGGATAAAACATTCCACCAAATCATTACGAAAGCCGAATGATGAACTTTCAACAAACATTTATTCAATTTTTAAACTTTTTGGGGTAATCCTCGCTTATGCATGTCTATTTTGATGGTTAAAATGTTTTTCAACGTCAAAAATATTATCGGCAGTAAAGAGAATTTGTTTGTGGTCATTATGAGCGTGTCGCCACTACAGTATTTTTGCTTCAAGGTACCTCTGGCGTTTTAATTCCTTTGTAAGAAAATTGCCAGTTATACTTCGATAACTTTTTGATTCAAGGTCTTTATTTTCTATGCGACACATTGTTCTTTCTGACACGTTCATTTGTTTTGCAAAAAGACTCATCTTTCAACAATGATTTTGATGACTTCTCAACCTGAATGCTTAGACGAGAGTAAGTGTTCTCCCCGAGCGCGGACAACCATATCTACTGCTATCTTCAATGCTGTTGATCGGTTCGTTAAATGAATAACTTTTTGATGTCTAAATACTCAAGAGCCTTAAAATCACTTCTTTTTTCATGCAGAGAAAAATATGTCTTGCACGCTTCTGTTCAAAGTATTAAAGATCTGACAGATTAAGAGCAACATGCGTAAAAATAAACAGTTATCTGAAAAGTATTGCAGATGATCTCTAACGACGAAATTAAAAATCGTCTGCTGCATTTGAGTCATAGCAGACGATTGTAAATTTTTGTATCAAAACTTATATGATGATTAAGTAGATGCAAATATTTCTCTTCGTTATAGATAGGTATGGCTTTTAAACATTGATCATTCTACGATTAAATAAAAATAATGAAACTCATCGTGACTTTCTAAACATAATGAAAATTTCATGTTATAGAAAGAAAACAATAAAGATTCCAGGGCACTTAAGTTTCCTTCTGCGGAAATTGTTGCAAGTTTTTGCTTATAATTCAGACGAATAAAATCATGTAATTATAGTACCTAAAGGAAATTTAGTTATCATATTAAACTCTTGATTGTCTTGATTTTAAATTAAATATGCAATGTTAATTTTAACAAACTTCAAATCTTTGAACCAAATAAAGATATACGACCTTGAAAACAATAAACAAAACTTATTTCAAATGTATGAAATATCCATTTTTAACAAGAAAAGCATTTAAGATAATTCATATTCTAGCTAATTTTATTCTACATTATTGGATGAAAACAATGCAGAGTTTCTATTTAAAATCTGTTTACAATTTCAAAACTATAATATAAAGACAAATAAAAAGGCAGATAAATATAAATTGTTACAAAATTAGATATATTAATCCACTTTTTTTTTGCTTATCTTAATACATCTCTATAAGAACCTTGTTAGTAATATATAGTACATCAAGATTGTATAAACGATTTTTTTTGTTATTTTCGCTCTTATATTCTCTCTTTAGTGCTGGTAACTGCATCAGTGATTCTCTGCATTAGAATAAGGATATCTTACTCCTCTGTTTGACTCATAAGGTCTACAGCAGAATGCTATGAAAAAAAGTTGAGATGAGAGGAGTGACTGACAAAGGAACTAGGCCACTCCTTCCCTCGCATCAGTTTGGAATGTTCCATTTTGGATTTCCTGAACATGTAGTACCCACCACGATAGTCCGCCATCTTTATAAAAAATGATAATTGATTGAAAATCATGAAGTTGTGGATCCATGTATTTTGTAAAAAGATCAAGGCAAACATTTTAAGTAATGGGCTTAATTCATGTGACATCATAGTCTCATGATAACGATAGACAAGTGTTTCTAACCAATTAGTTCATAAATTTATATGACGTCATTACCATACGACAAATGAAGTTATGTATCTCCAGCGAATCAGCTCATGCACTTCATTGTTGCCAACTTGTACTCTTTGGGGAAACTTTCTTTTAAAAAGTACATATTTTCCAACAATAATAAAGTACATAAGCAAAGTATACTTAATTTAAAAGTACACGCATAAAATAAAGTTTTTTTTAAAATTTTATAATCTTTTTGGCGATTTTTTTTCATTACATTTGATTGTCTTTTCCGGATTATGAAATTTGAAATTTTATCTAAATTTTACAAATAGAACAACGAGTAAAAGTTAGTTTAATGTCAGTTTTGAATTAAATCGCGAACATATGATTGCCTTTATCATGTGACAGTTCTGAATTGAGCCCATTAAATACATGCGAATTAAAAAGGCATGAGTCCATAAGGAACTAATTTGAGAAAAAAAACTCTAAAAAAATTGATTTACAAGAGTTTTTATACTTTTACTACAAATACTGTGCAAAAACGACAGACAACACCTAGGTACTTTTATTTAAAAAAATTTTTTGAATAGATAACTTTTTTTGCTACACGTCAGCTAAATGGTCTTGAACTTATTTCCCTTTGTTGCAAATGGCATCCTCTCTTCAACCAATCAGCACCAAGCTAATGACGTCATTATGTTGCTGTTCTGTTCTTGCTTTAGATGTACTAAAAATCTCACAATGTAACGTTGTTTCATGTTTGTTCATGATTAAATGTTTATGTGTCACACCCTTGTCTATTCAGTATTTTCAGACTATTTACACCAAAACTCGACATCGGGTAATGCAATAATATTTAAAGAATTGTGTAGCGGTGAGTTAATGCTTCACACTTCGTTTTCAAGAACAAAAGAATAAAAAATCCAATAAGAACAATCTATTTAATTATGTTTTTTATTCTGTAAAATGAAGAGTAATGCAAATTTTTTTAAAGTACTTAAAGAATATACTAAATAAATAAGATAAAAGAATATGAAATATTGACATTAGTTAAATTCTCTCTATCGCTATCAGTGGTCAGTGGTGTTTTTTCTTCCCCATTGAAGCAATTTTTCATAGAATTCTACTCACTTTAGTTGAACACCCTTTTTTACTTCATGAGTATCATTCAATTTCTGCTGGTTCGTTGGAACTATATCTTCTCAGACGGCAGCACAAAGATATGGTGGAGCTGATGTTAGTTTTTACGAGGCATAAAAGGTATAAATTGCAGTTCATCATTGCAATTTCTGCAAGTTAGTATCTTTGAATTTTTTTTACCAGGCCGATTAAAAAATGTGAGGTACTTTCATATTAAAAAGTTGTGTTATCTTTTAAAGCTACACCTGTGTTTCATGTATTTATATAGAAGGAATACTAAATTTCTTGACGTAATAAGACCACTGTCTTTATTTTTTTTTACATTAATAATTATTTTGGTTTAGGTTACTTTAAATTGAAAAGAGTTTACTTTTTACTTTGTTTCAAGAATTTCATCACTTCCGGAAATGTATACGTTCCGTCTGTTTTTTTTAAGTGTCAAATCTATAAGAGCCTCACTTTTTTTCCCTCAATAGTAATACTATTGAAAATCGGGTAAGGATTAGAATCGAAGCCAAAAAATTGTTGGATGAGGCAATGAGAGAAATTACAGGTTCATATATGTATTTAAAAATTTATAATACTGGTGAAGTAACTAATTTTATTCACTTCTTACTAATTCACATAAAAAAATGGTACAGTCTAATATCCATAAACTATTTTACACTATTTTCATTTTTCACAAAATCTGGTTGAGCATTTAGGGTGCGGCTTAAAATCAATGGCCGCTTAGATTCGAATAAATACGGTAATAAGGTACAAGACACCAAAATCCTTACCGTAAGAGAGAAAAGTACACGATAGGATAATATTAATGTATGCGGAGAAAAAGTTTTCCTTTGGACCGCATTTACGACCTTGCATTCCTATGTGATTCCTGTGTACCCCCTATACACCCTCCAAGTTTGTCGGATTGGTGGTGAATCACCCTGCATATACATATACATGTGTGGTGTGCATTATAAATATAAATATATATATATATATATATATATATATATATATATATATAATCAATATAAAAATTTCAATATATAATCATATACATATACATACACATATATATAAATTTATACATATAAGGCCAGGGTTGCAGGTTTAAACAAGTTTTGCGGCGCCAACCTTCACCTGTAATTTGTCATACTATGTACCAAGAGGAGAGAAAAGAATTATATATGTAGAATTTAAATATTAAAAAATTATTAAACTAAATAACATAGGAACATAAACATAACCTACTAATTCGGAGTTAAAACGATGGCCAAGAGTACAGTAACGTGTTCCCGCCAAATAGGGGTGAGAGCAGAACCGCATAAAATTAATTGCGATACGATAATAAGAAATATATATATATATATATATATATATATATATATATATATATATATATATATATATATATATATATATATATATATATATATATACTTTTAAAAAATCATAAAATTAGTGTAAAATATAAAAGAAGCTCAAAAAATATATATTAAAACTTTTTAATAAGCATGTGGAGCCATCTATTTAATAATTGTAGAATAAATTAGATATTCTCTAAATTTAAAAAACATTACAAAACATAATAACAGTAAATAATTACAGTAATACAAATTGTATCATAAAAACCATTATAAATATAATTACAAAGAAAGTTAACAGGATATCCATGTTCAATACAGTGATTAAAATTTTTTTTAAGATTTAAAAAAATATTAGCTTTATCGCTAACTAATACATTATTGCGATAAATATAGTTAAAAATAATATTTCTATATATAGATATTGATAAATTATAATTCCAGTAAGGCACTTTGATGATATTAAAATTAAAGGCATCTCTCTTTTATATATATATATAATTCCTTAATTTCATCTAAACAACCTTTTAATTTGTAATGGATCTTTCTTACCCTTTTCCCGTAAATAATTAATTATTGGCTGCCTGCATTGCGGGAATAACCCAAACTGTATCTCTCGAAAACCAAATCCTCAGCTTATTTAAAGTAAGATTTCATCAGAATCTAGTACAATATATTTCCACCCCAATAATATGCTCCGTCCAATTAAATCACGCTGATTCCAAGATTCCCTGTTGCCGAGATACTCTGAAAAAGCTATGATTTGTCTTCTTTATAATGTAACGCACGTATGTCTTATTTGTGCCTTTTAAGTTCATATTCATGTTTGTGTGTGTCGACATGTACAATAAACTGGATTGACCACTAACAAAAGTTTGCCTTGTCAGTAACATCCCTTATTACATCAACCATATAAATAATGATAATTAACAATGGCCATGACCTAGGTACGACTTTGGTGTGAAAGAGAGACGCATTGTACGCTGCCAAACAATTTCGCCAAATCTTGTTTGTTGCTGACGAATAAAGACGAATATTTGCTTTTCTACCTTTAATTATAATTAGTTTTTCGTGTCATGAAGTCCTTTCAACAGTGAATTTCATTTCATATATATTTCTATTTTTCTGTCTTTTCATCTCTCTTTGTAACACATTCTTAAATTGTGAAAAGATATTTTACGCTATAAGCCATTTTCAATAATTTAAAAATACTTCTTTGCTTACCTTAAAACTATAAGCAAAGAGAAGAAACAAATCAATTTAAATTTAAACTTGTTTAAAATGTCCTACATTTTAATTCTTTGTTTCTAATTATTAAATTTTTAAAATATTCTAAAACTATTTTTATATAAGTTATTAAAACTTGAAATTTTTCTTAAGATTAATCTAAACATTAAATATTAAGTAATTATTTAGGAATTCCTGTTGTTTTTTAGATGTATTTAATCTTTCTTTTACGAAAATTCAATAAATTAATAATAAAAGAGCAATTAAAGAAATAATCGATTGTATTTTCTCAATAATAAGGTAATTAAGGCTCCTTCTCCAACTAATTGGACTTTACCTAGAAAAAGAAAAGAAAAGAGGGAGTAAAAAGAAAATGAAAGGAAGTAAAAAAAAAGAAATAAATAAAACTTTCTAAGTAGTTTGAAAACACATACCCACGAAAAAAATATGTTATGTATGGATCCTTTTTGTATGAATATGTGAACATAACTCACGATTGTAAGAAACAATACATCTTCATATGCATTTTTATATTCCCGTTTTGGCAAAACATTATCTTTACCTAAAATTAATATTACAGTATTGTGCGATATTGTCTTCAGAGTGAGTATTGTGCAGAAATAAACATTTTTAGCAAATAGTCTATCAAAATGCACACTTTAAACCCAGTAGCGCACGCAAGAGAGGAGAGGCGCCCTCGCAAGATTCTTTACTCCATCCTCTTGATTATTTTTTTCGATCAGTTTTAATCTTACATATTTTATATTATATATTTTAATATTGTCTAATCCCATGTATATGGTATGTAAACTAATTCCAAACAAAAAAAAGTAACTATAATTTCTGTTCTAAAAAATAAAACAGTACAATTTCTTTTCTCTTTTTCTTCCCCTTCAAAACCGAGCTACATGCGAACATAAAGCAGTATCTTATTCTCAGGACTGAACTATTGTATTCTGAGGGAATTGATTATATATCTTTCTCTCTTAGCTATATGTCCCAGCTGCAACGGCCAAGAAGAGTAAATATTTTTTCTATATTTAATAAACAATATGATCTCACAACTCAAACTACGATTGCCGAAGTAAAATAATATTTTAGTAAAATTTTCTTGCTTGATGAACGCAGCTTACAATGCAGAAATTGTACATGACTATTTTGAAATTAACCAATTTTTATTCAAAAGGCGAGCCTTTTTTTTACAGCACACAGATGTTTTACTTTCCGATCTGAAATTATTTAAGATGACATTAAAACAGGGTTCCTCACCATTAACATTTGAATATTATTTGTCCTGCAATGATGAGTTTTATCCTCATGTTAAAAGACTTTTAACATAATAATAATTTCTGATAATTAAAAAAGTGTTTGTTATTAAAAATGTATTTAATTGATTAGGGCTAATTATTTATTTAATAATTTATTTTTTACTGTTTTTTGTTCCCAATAACCGATAAAATCAAAAAAATATGATAGACGGCATATTGGAGTCTGATACGAGAATGGGGGACTTCGACCTCAACTTGAAAAATTCCTGTGTGCGCCACTATTGAAAACAAACATTGGATGTGGTTTTTTTTCTCCATAGGATCGTACCCATCAATGTAATTCTATACAAAAAAAATAATATTCAAAAATACTTATTACAAGGTTAATTCCTCATGGTTTATTAGGATCGTGTAATTGAAAAATAAACTTTACGCAGTTACATTTTATAGAAACAAATACTAGTTAATATTGATAATTTAAAATAGTAGTTAAAGTTTTTCCGTGCTTAGTTATATATAACTACAATGTATGAAATGATTCCTATTGCACACATTTCCAAAACATTCTATAAAATAGCAAATGGGAAACTGGCAAAGTATGAAATACATCTCCGATTATTTCGAATATTACGTGGTATAGAATACCATGACTTTTATTGCCCACTTCCTTGGTTGGTGACCATTGGTTGCTGAATCGCTATGATGTGATAATTGAGGAAAACAAAATTAAACTCGTTTATCCTGTTTTATCCGGTTCTAGAAGACATCATTAGCATACAGAATTATGTCACGGACTCTGAGCTATTTTATGTGTTTCATGAAGTTTATTTGGCTATTGGACATGGAGGACATGATAGAATGTTAAAAAAAATCTTCAACCACAGAAATGCAAAAAAGTTACATGTCAGGATGTTGAACTGTACATCCACCTTTGCGAAATCTTCCAGAAAAAACAAGTAAGCATTAAAAACGGCATTGTTGCGGAAAACTTATGATGTTTTCCGAATTTTATATTCCGGTTGTCACATAGATCTTTTTGACTTTCAATCTCAGCCAGATAAAGAATACAAATTTATTATGGTATACCAAGATCATCTCACAAAGTTTGTTATTCTCGAGTCTTTAACGTCAGAAAGAGCTGAAGAAGTCGCCTACAAATTAGTGGATAGTTGCTTGGAGCTCCATCTATATTACAGTTTGAAAATCATAGGGAATTTTCAATAATGTGGTGACCAACTTGAATGACCAACTCCATTTGGCTAACACTGAAGATCGTCCACGGGTGGCTTCGCCTTTCTCAATGCCAGGGTAGTGCAGAAAGACAACTGATCAAGATATCAAAAATATATATGCTCTGTGCTTTGATGCAAGACAACATACGTGGCAGTTGGAGTAAAGGACTGCGCTTTGTTCAATTTATGAAAAGTTAAACAAAATTGACAGTATTATTCTCTTTACCATCTCTTTGGATATTTTTATATGTTCAATACATTACTATACACACACACATAAACGTCGTTAAGAATCTCGAAGTCCTTTTCCGTAGTTAAATGTTTCCAACTATTTGTTAGTCTTTAAGATACATAGAAAGGAACATAAAAAGATAACAGAAATTCGTGATTTTATAAATAAAGCAATCACTTTTTGTAAACTGAAAGAGAAAGAGCTGCATGTGTTAACTTTTATCTTTTCAAAATGAAACACTACGCCCTGTATATTCAATCTTATTTTTCCTACCTTATTTAAATGGTCAATTCTAAATAGCAGACGGAAAAACTGAGTCATACATTCAAAATTTCATTAGTTATCACCATCAAAAACATTTGATAGCATATTCCCCAATTTATTTGAATTTAATCCTAGCTATTTATAGCTAAAAATGTATTCGTTTGTGAAGAAACAAGTTTATTTTAGTCATAAAATTTCCTATTATTAATTATTATTAAATAAATCAGTCTTAGTTAATTGGCAAAATAGTTCAGATGGAAACTAATTTAGAAGAAGGATATTCCTTCTATGACGTACAAGCTACCTTTTAATTCTCGGACAAATTTTGCTCTCTGTGGATGCATAGAAGAACCTGAACTCTTCAGACAAAAAAGGGTCTCCTTTTTGATTATCCGCATATTACATCCGTATCATCTTTCTTTGTTCCAGATATTTTCTTTATAGAAGGAATCAGTTACGCAAATGTTTTACGCCAACATTTATTAAGGTAACGTGATACGTACTGCATAAATAGTCTAGTGAATAAAAAGAAAATAAGCATTCTTGTCTGGCAACCCTTTTAATGACAGTCGCTTCTATTGGCAGCTGTTCCCCACCAGATAATGGATGGAAAAATGTCGATGAAAGAGTTATTTTAGTTATGTTATATAATCTTCTTTTCACTGAATGTCTCAATCTTTTCTTTCGTGATTAATAAGTATCACGATATCATGATCAAGAATTATTCAGATGGTGAGGAATTTGAAACTTTGTTGTGCGACGACGATGTTCACAGAGAGAATGTTCTGTTGATGATCAAAGTGTTAATGTATTTTTCTTTTTTTATATATCTGTATATTTCTTTGCAAGTTCATTACTTTTATTTGATTTTAAATAAAATGAAATCGTATCTGTTTAAAAATTTAATGTAAAGGAGGAATTATGTGTGTGATTCGGTAATTGACAATCCTGTTTGGTTTATGTATAAGATCTTAGCAAAATACAAATTAAGCTCGTGGAAAAGTATATTAATTTTTATATGTAAGCCTTAATACAGATATTTTAATGTAATTTAATTTTAATCTTCTGTAATTCTGACTTTATCAGAGAAAGCATAAAGTATACTTTACCCATAACATGGTCTTTTTTCAATAAATATGGAAATAAATACATAGAAAACTTATTTTTCAAACGAAACTTGAGTATTTAGCTATATTACAACACCTCCTCACATTACACTAACTCATTTTTTTGCAGATTGGTTAATCACTGAATTAAAAAAACAGAAATTATATTTTAAACTATAAATTAAGGAAAGATTATTCACATATTTAACAAATAATTATTCGATTAAAAGCTCGATTTTTCACTATAAAAATGAGACAATATTTTATGATCCAAATTTATTTTAATAGAATTAGTCAATTTAAGAAATGTGCTTCAAAAGAAAAAGAAAAGTATGTGATACTTAAATTACGTTAATTTTCTTTTTTTCCATTTTTGAATTAACGATGATTTTCATAAAATGCCTCTCAAGCTCAAATCCTTAAAAAACCACCGGAACGGTGATAAGTTAAAAAATGAACTACAGGCACGTTAAAAAAACCATAAGGAAAAGTTTTTTTTTTTTTTTTTTTAATGTCATATCCTTAAGAGAACGCATCTTGTTACAAGAAACGGCATAAAGTCAAAACAAAGTTTTTATGGATCAAAAGAACACCTGCTCTCCCACTTTGCATTTATTTTCTTAGAGTTATAAAATGAATTATATTGTTGGCGAAAAAAAGGGATTAACATAATGCGTGTAAGAAGCATCTATGGTATTTCTCTTTCCTTTATTATAATTTTTTTCTGTAACAAATATTGCTAAAAAAAATTTAGTTCTGATGATACTAAAAGTAATACTTTCTGAAACTTTTTTTTTTGTTTTATTTTCGTTTCAGTCTCCTAGAAGAAAAGGAAGAGAAAAAAAACTTGAGGATTTGATCACTGTTTATCTTGGAAGGAGCAAAACATTTTTCTCGTTCAAATTGAGAGAAAATACAAAAGTTGCTGTTTTTACAGAAGAAAAATAATTTTTTTTCTGTATAAGGATAATAATTAATTTTTTAAATTATTTATGAAAGTGAAAAACTATGTAAATGACAAGATACTTTAAATATTGAATTACAAGGGTATATAATTTTGAAATGAATTATTTTTATTCAATGTTTATTAGTGTGAGATTTTTGACGTATTTATACTGTGTTTCTCATTTTATAAGTCAGCTAACTTGTCCTTTTATTTATTAAATAATTATAATCAAACAAAATATATACATAGCAATACATTAACATTTTAAATAATTTAAAAACCAATAATTTCATGTTAATAGTTCTAATATATATTTTTAACTTAATAATTTACAACTTTTAATGCTTCAAGATTTATGACAACGCATAAAAATTTGAAACATGTAATTAAATTGAAATATTGAAAAAATATATCATAAAAAAGTGTTAGATATTCTAGTAGTATCTGAAAATATAGAAGAGTTTGTTCGTTTATAATTTTATCGTGTTTAAGGGAAACTTCTGTCGCTTTTGAACATGGTCACTCTTATGCGTTGTCGATCCTTAGCAATAATTCGGATCCTACTGAAACTGATTTAAACAGTTAACAACTTAGTATACTATTGATGATTTATACATAGTTTTTCGCATTTTCATTAGTTTTTTTAAATTTGTAAAACTGTCAACATATATATATGAGTGAAGAAAAAGTGCACTCAAAACATTGTATGCTGTTGGAGTTCCGAAAAGGGAATAACGCGATGGTGGCAAAAATAAACTTGTGTGACATGCTTGGAGAAGAATATTGAACAGCTCAAACATACCAAAGATGGCTTGTGAATTTTTATTTGGGTGATTTTTCTTTGAAAAATGAACCCAGATCTGGAAGATTATCAGATGTCAGCGAAGAAAAGCTTTGCAGTATGATTAGGAGAAATCACACGTTAACTTCCTCAGAAGTGGACTTCAAGCTTGGAATTCATCAGACTATTGCCTTGGATTATATTAAAAGTCTTGGTTTCGTGTCCTAACTCTCTGTTTGGATGCCTCATGAATTAAGCGAAAAATATTTAATGGACAGAACATCGATATTGTAACGTCGTGAGTAGCTATCCATCAATAAACAAATCTTTACAGCTTAATATACAAATAAAAGCAAACTTTATTTGCTAACAATTTGTAATTGAAGTAATATAAATCCAGATTAAATGCCAAGCCGGTGTGGTCAGTTCATATACTCATGCTCAACGCCACCGGCGTTCATCGTCTTTTTCACTCTCTCTCGGGGATTTTTTCTTTTCTCCGGTCTTTTTCTCTTTCTCTCTCTCTCCGGGTCTCTTCTCTCTTACTCTCTCTCTCCAGGTTTTTTTTCCGGTCTTTTCTTTTCTTTTCCTCAAAAACAACCCTTTTTAAACAACAGGGGTGTGTTCACCACACGCCCCTCGCTCCTTCTTATTCGCCGGTCAGCAAAGTCTCTCTTGACCTCCCTCGTCCTATTGGCGCATAACACGCCAAAACACACCCGAGCTGTCTGGTCCAAGGCGCCATAGTTCCTTGTCCGCAGCTGGACACACTGGCCCATCACGCCACCTGTTTCTAGTATTCCCTTTCATACAACACTAGAAAAAGACAACATGGTAATTTTTGAGATAGGCTTCGCCTATTGTCAATGGGGCGCCGAACTCTTAAGTCTATTATGCCGACCCGCCTGCTAACTCCACTCCCGGAGTTCAGACAATAAACAATGGCCCCATGGCCACGTGCACCGGTCATTCCACAGCTGGTTGATCGTAAAACATTCAGGGACAATCGATGGGTGAGGCACTTGTCCTTGACCAGCTGGTAAAACCATAAAATCTATTGTGACTTGGAAGATGGGGGTTCACTCCCATCGAAGATGTCACAACTCCTCCCCCCTAAAAAAAGTCCATTTCACGGGACTGCTCTGGTCCTAGTTGGATTCAGTTCTTCGAAGTCACACACATAAAGATCGTCCCATCAATGAGATTGATCAGGGCAGCAATCCCGGTATTAAACACAATCAAAAAATAACATAATACATGAATCAAATTTCAAAAAAAAATATGTACACTTCACACAATTAGATCTTAAAATCCGAATCTGGGATTCTTTTTCTCCAAGTTACATTTCACCTTTAAATTATAATTTTTCAAACAAAATGCGTCAAATGCCAATCTCTTAATAACCATTTACACTTAATCGCGCCTGACTACAGAAGTAAACATCTGTTGGCCTACGGTTGACTAAGAGACATCAGAGATTTTCACTAACATCTATTTTCTTCCACAATGTACACAGATACACATACACACATATAAATAAAACAGTAATTTAAATATACATAATAATTAATAGAAAAATCTACAAACTACTTATTCCAATCTACTTAGGCCGTCCGCGTTTCCATGGAGCCTCCCAGGTTTGTGTTTGATCTCAAAATTAAACGGCTGTAAACTCAACGCCCATCTTTGTAAACTAGGATTAGTACTCCCCATCTTGTTTAGGTACCTTAAGGGGTTGTGGTCGGTTTCTATAATAAATTTTTGCCCGTCTAAATAATGCTTTAATCGCTTTAGACCAAAAATTATCGCAGCTAATTCCCTTTCCACCGTGCTGTAGTTTCGCTCCACCTTAGAAAATTTTTTGCTTAGGAAAACGATGGGGTGTTCTTCCCCTTCTATTCTTTGCGATAAAACCACCCCAGCACCCACCTCACTCGCGTCCGTTTGCAGGATGAAATCCGTGGCAAAATCTGGGGCAAACAATATGGGTTGGGTGACGAGCTTGGCTTTTAGCTCCTCGAACGCTTTCCCACATTTCTCATCCCAAGTGATCTTCTCTTTCTTAATTTTCTCTTTCAGTGCGTCGGTCAAGGGTGAAGCTATTGTGCTGTAATTTGGGATATAATGAGAGTAGTACCCCACTAGACCGAGAAAGGATCGTACGTGTGTTTTAGTGGTGGGCCGCGGGAAATCTGCTATAGCTTTTATCTTCAAATCACTCGGAGACCTACTCCCTGAACCAATTCGATGCCCTAGAAATAAGACTTCCTCTTGAGCAAACTTACATTTAGAGGGGTTTCACTTTAAGCCCCGCCTTTCTCAATCTTCCTAAAACTATGTCGATATGCTTTTACGTGATCTTTCCACCCTTGGGAAAAATGGCTATATCGTCTATGTATGGCAATGCAAACTGCTCCAACCCCTCTAAAACTTGGGCCATCAATTTGCAAAAATAATAGGGCGCACATACTAACCCGAACATCATTTTCTTGGGGATATAGGTGCCAAATGGAGTAGCGAAAGCTGCGTATCTCTGAGCTCTCGGCGTGAGCGGAATCTGAAAGTAACCTTTCGACAAATCCATCACCGTTACATAGGGAGCCGCACTCACTTTTTCTACTATCTCTTCCATATTTGGCAAAGGGAAAAATTCAGCTCGAGTTATCTCGTTCAATCGACGATAATCAACACAAGGACGAGGGTCTTTATTTGGGCTTTCTACTAAAATAAGGGGCGAAGTGTAATCGGACTGTCCTATCTCTGTTACACCCAGTTCCAACAAACGTTTAATTTCTTCTCGCAATATGTTAATTTGTCTCGGAGACATCCGATAAGGTTTCGTTTTAATGGGCTTGTCCGAGATCAATTCAATATCCATTCGCATCAAGTGAGTCGTCCCAGGGTCTGGGGAAAACACGTCCTTATTTTTAGTAATGACTTGTTTTATTTCGTCGATCTGAGAGGGGGATAGTTTAAGTTGCAGTTGACTTTCCCTCAATATTTCGTGATAGTCAAACTTCGTGCATTGTTTATCTGGATAAGGAATTTCCGCATCTCCCTCTATGTCATCCGAGACCTCTTCTACAACCAGGCTTACCAGCTCGGGTCTCCGATGATACGGTTTTAGTAAGTTTACGTGATAGATAGTACTACGGTCCCTTCTTCCTGGTAGATCTATCACATAATTTGTATCCGAAATTCTACTAAGTACCTTTCCCAGCCCTATCCAATTTACCTCAAGTTTATTTTGTTTAGAGGTAACTAACACCATTACCAGATCCCCTTCCACAAATTTCCGTTCCACGACATCGCGATCGTACGACTTTTTCCTTTTAAGTTGGCATTCTTTCATCCTAGTGATCGCAATATCTTGGCACCGTTTGAGTCTATTATTTAACTGCAATATATATTCCACTACCGATTGACTCGTGTTTCCCTCCTCCATCCATTCCTCGTAAACTAACGTTTGGGGTGTTCTCAAATTCTTTCCCATGACCAACTCGGTGGGACTGAAACCTGTACTCTCGTGCGCAACCGTTCTGAGAGAGAATAATGCCAAAGGAAGAACCCCCTCCCAATCTTCTCCCGATTCCACGCACAAAGCCTTAATTACGCGCTTGATGGTTCTATGCACTCGCTCCACTGCATTGCTTTGGGGGTGGCTGACTGATGACCTCGTCACTTTGATGCCGAACTTATTGAAAAAGGTGGTGGTCAATTCACTAGTGAAAGAAGTCCCCAGGTCGGATTGTATTTCGCGTGGGAGTCCTATCCTAGAAAAGATACTCAAGAGGGCGTCTATTACGTTCGGGGAAGTAATACTCTCCACCGGTATAGCTTCCGGGTACTTAGAGGCTACACAAATTGACGTAATCAGATATCTGTTTTGCTTTGTTGAGACAGGGAGAGGTCCCACAGCATCTATATTGATTTTAGAGAATACCTCCGAAATAATCGGCACTAATTTCAGGGGTGCTTTCGCCTTATCTCTCGGTTTCCCTACTCGTTGACACGAATCGCAAGTTTTGACGAACTCCTCCACGTCTCTGTACACGTTCGGCCAAAAAAATGCCTTAGAATTCTATCTTTGGTTTTCGTCACCCCCAGATGCCCCCTATTTCGTCATGGCTAAGTTTGTTAATGTCGAGTCTAAACTTTATGGGTACGCATAGCTGTCTGACCTCCTCCCCTCGCTTAGTTTTCGCGACTCTAACTAATTTCCCCCTGATGACCCTAAATTCTTTGTCTATTCCTGTTTGGGCCTTATCCCATAATGGTTTTAGATCGGGGCATTTTCTTTGTTCCTCTTTAAATTCAACACCATTCACTTTCGCCAAACTCTTTCCCCTTCTCCTTCAAAAGCGGGAATGATAAAGCTATCGTCTTCCCCTCCCTCGGACGGGGGAATCCATAAGTTCAAACTCCGCTTCGTTCGCCTCTTTTTCTTTCTCGGGGAAAATCTTTTTGTTTACTTCTAGTCACCACTGCGTTAACCAAGTGCACCCCCTGTTCGTCTGACTCCAGCAGTTCAGCTGTTCGGTTTCCCAATAAATATAGATCATTGTCACTATTATCCTGTTTTATTGCAGCCTTGGTATAAAAACTCTCCTTTCTTCGTTTTGATTTTTTAATTTTAGCCAGAGGAAAACAGTGGCAAATCTCATCTAACGGGCTTTTCAACCAAACGTATTCACCTAGGAGGTCATCTTCATTAATCCAGCTCCGCGAACAGACGTCTATGGATGACCCCGAATCTCTTAGACATACGCGATCAATGCCATTTATTTCCATGTTCATTTTGAATTTTTTAAATGGGTCGTAATTCCCGGTATTTAAAGTTAAATTAGCTACCGTTTCGAAATTATTTTTTCCTTAATCTAGGGCACACTGGCTTTATGTGCCCTGTCTCATTGCAGTAGTAGCATATTATGGGCTTCCTCTTCTCAAATTGATTATCCCCCGCCCTGGAGCACTCCCTCCTAATTTGAGAACTCCCCTGGCTTACCTCATGCTTATAAGGATCCCTGTTCAAGGGCCCGATATTTTTACCCTTACCACTAAAATGCGCAGATTTATTTTTACTTTCGAGAGGCTGTTTATCAAAGGTTCTACGCTCCCAGGTTTTCGTCGGACCTGTTTTTTATGCACTCTTCTAATCGCCTCAAAATGGTCCAATTTCTCAGCTAAACTTTTAGCCTCCTTGAAACCATCCCACGAATCTAGAAAATGGTCTACTAATTCACTTGGTGCTCTTTTTTTTTTATTTGTTCTGTCACTAGTAGCTCTTTTAATGCGGCGAAATCACCCACTTTCATCCCCGCTAGCCAGTTGTCCAGGTAGGACCTTAGTTCGAATACTAAATCCGCCCACATGGCCCCAGGTCTGCGTTGATGCGACTCAAATCTATCTCTAAGGGCTATCGGCGTGAGTTGGAACCGGGCCAAGAGTAGATTTTTATGTGGGGGTAATCGTCGCTTTTCTCTAAAGGTTCTTTCGCTACTATCTCCGCAATTTCTATGGGAAGTAAAGGAATGAGTTGGGAGACCCATCTATCCTCAGCCACTTTTTTCTTTTATCGCCTGCCTTTCAAATATTTCAAAAATAAATTAATGTCTGCATTTTTTGCATCAAATTTAGGCACCAAGTCTTTTAAATTAACACGTCTATTTACCCCTTGCCCTTCTAAATCGGCAGACGATACACTAACCGTTTCAGTGGCGTTAGACAATCTTAACCGCTCCAACTCATATTCTCTAGTCTCCTGCCTTTCTTTCAATTCCCTAGCCTCCTGCCTTTCCTTCAATTCCCTAGCCTCCTGCCTTTCCTTCAATTCCCTAGCCTCCTGTTTTTCCGCCAAGATACCCTCCAACAAACATTTAACTGACTCTTCGTCATAGTATTTACTTTGACAGATTCTCTTCTTAAATTCTATCTTGGGTAAAGCAATATCAATTTCTACCCTTAATTCCTTCGCAACCTCTAACAATACGTCTTTTCTTTCTCTTAAGAGAAACGCCATAATGCATTAATACACACAAAATCAAATCTCAATTGTCTCTAAAACAAATCAAATATCCAACATAAATCAACACTACACTATACTCCGTTGTACTCCACAAACTTATACAACTACCAAACGTAACTAACCGTACACTAAACCTAGACTTTAATTATACTTCACAAAATTATACTCATAACTAGCATAACTAACAGTACCCTAGACTGAGACCTAATTATATTTCACAAAATAATAAAAATACTCAGAGTAACGTGACAATACACTACGCAAAACTGTGCTAACGAAGCAAATATACTACTGTATACTACGACCTAACTCAATAAACAAACACACATACAAACATAGCACATCAATACACTGCAAACAAACTTAATAATTTCTGTAGTCTCTCAGTCTATACTTTTAACTTTATCTAGAATTATTTTCCTTACAAAATTTTACATTAACTAAAAATAATGTTTTGCTGCCCCGATACGATACTCAAAGAAAAAGACTGACCTTAACATTGCAGGTGAAAACACTGGAAACCTCTTCCTTATCCTTCTCCGGGAAAAAACGGAAGGGAGGCACTTCGCGGGCACTCTTCACAAGCAGGAACGGGAGACACTTGCATCCAACACTTCTCACAGCTGGGAAATCCAGGAATTAGGGGGCATTAAACTCGCTTCATCACAATCGCACACGGCTGGCCTCTTTTTTTTTCTTCAATTAAAATAAAGGATTCGGGCATCTGTTTTCTTAAATGCCGGATCAACACCGCTGCCACCAATTTCATATATTTATATTAGCTGTAACGTCGTGAGTAGCTATCCATCAATAAACAAATCTTTACAGCTTAATATACAAATAAAAGCAAACTTTATTTGCTAACAATTTGTAATTGAAGTAATATAAATCCAGATTAAATGCCAAGCCGGTGTGGTCAGTTCATATACTCATGCTCAACGCCACCGGCGTTCATCGTCTTTTTTCACTCTCTCTCGGGGATTTTTTCTTTTCTCCGGTCTTTTTCTCTTTCTCTCTCTCTCCGGGTCTCTTCTCTCTTACTCTCTCTCTCTCCAGGTTTTTTTCCGGTCTTTTCTTTTCTTTTCCTCAAAAACAACCCTTTTTAAACAACAGGGGTGTGTTCACCACACGCCCCTCGCTCCTTCTTATTCGCCGGTCAGCAAAGTCTCTCTTGACCTCCCTCGTCCTATTGGCGCATAACACGCCAAAACACACCCGAGCTGTCTGGTCCAAGGCGCCATAGTTTCTTGTCCGCAGCTGGACACACTGGCCCATCACGCCACCTGTTTCTAGTATTCCCTTTCATACAACACTAGAAAAAGACAACATGGTTATTTTTAAGATAGGCTTCGCCTATTGTCAATGGGGCGCCGAACTCTTAAGTCTATTATGCCGACCCACCTGCTAACTCCACTCCCGGAGTTCAGACAATAAACAATGGCCCCATGGCCACGTGCTCCGGTCATTCCACAGCTGGTTGATCGTAAAACATTCAGGGACAATCGATGGGTGAGGCACTTGTCCTTGACCAGCTGGTAAAACCATAAAACCTATTGTGACTTGGAAGATGGGGGTTCACTCCCATCGAAGATGTCACAATATGCTCTTCAAATCATGTTCATCACAAAAGAGAACCGTTTTTGGACAACTTAGAAACTAGAGATGAAAAGTGGATAGTGTACAAACACGTGGTTAAAAAAAAGCATAAATTTACAAAGAGGGGAGACACCACCATCCACATCCAAAACTGGCGTACATCAGAAGAAGGTTATGTTGTGTTGTTAGTGAGTCAACAAAAAGGTACAATGCACTATGAGTTGAAGAAAGAAAATGAAACGGCAGTTACTGTCCGCAACTTGATGTTTTGAACAAAGAAATTCAACATAAACGTCCATCTTTGGCGAACAGTTATTTTTCATCTTGACAACGATAGATAACACGCGGCAAGAAACACCGTATGAAAAATTGCAGTTATGTTACGAAACTTTACCTCAACTTTACCTTTGTTCAGATCGCTAGATTTGAATTATAAAGGTGTCTAAATGGCAGTGGAAGAATACTTTGTCACCAAAACAGAGGACTTCTTTTCCAGGGGGGATAGGTAAGCTGCGAGAACCCTAGGAGACAGTTGTAACTAACAAAGAACATTATATTTTAAATTAAATTTTAAATAAAAAGTAACAAAAAATTGTTTTTTGTTCAGAAAAATACTACAGAACTTCTTTTTTACACCCAATATTTAAATACTTGTAATTTACCAGATATATTGGTTCAAGATGAATAATTTTTTGAGGATCCTGAAATTAAACTTATCTGATTTCTTTTAAGAGATCATTTCTTCCAAAATTAAAATTATATTTTGAAAGGATTTTAACGACACATAGTTGGGCTTACAAGTATTGAATTTCATTAATTACTCTTTCTCACTTTAAATATTTATTTTATTTTCTGATAAATTTAAAATTATCCGAACGTTTAATTAGGAATGATTACCATCAATATTATGTTTAAATGAATTTCACTCTTACTATGGTGTGTTTTATTTATATATTAATATAATTACATTTTTTTTAAAAAAAAAGTCTTATAAAATGAGAGTGCATTATATTGGTTGAAGGGTATATTATTTGTTTATAACTCATAGAAGCATAATTAATTACAAATGCATGCTGGTAACCCAAAACGCAACATGATAAAGGAAGCTTTTAAACTACGTGAAATTTGTACTCAAACTCATATCCATCATGCAAGTGTTTCAGCGCAGATGCAATCATGGGCACCTGCAATGCAACCAACAAGCACTGTAAAATGAAAGAACACGATACCATTTTGAGGAAATGGAATTTTTTTTCATGGTTTTGTGTAAATAGTTTCCATGTGCCTAAATGATTAATACGATGGTTCTCAGGTATTAGCCCTAAGGGAATACTTTGAAAAAAAAATTTCGACAATGTTTATTTGTGCATAACTAAATTTGAATTACACGTTTCATTGCTTGTATCCTATTATTTTAACAAAAATCACCTTAAAATTTTAAATAAATGAAATATCTAACAACTACATTATTCAAGTAGCCTAAATTCCTTATAGACATTCAATATTGATCCAAATGAATCCTTTTTTTATGATGACTTCGCCACATAAGTTTGCATAAATACGAATCAATGTTCTGTGCATTTTTTTGTTTTATCATTTTGTCGAACCAATATTATTTTGATGATTCGCCTTTGCACCAGTAACAGTTTCAAAAAGCTGTATGCTTATTGATTTTAAAATGTTCGAAGTTAGCAGCTTTTAGTTCGTTTGTTTTACATACTTTCCAAGAGCCAAGAAAATCTTGGATTCTTCTTCAGTATTTTGCTTTATTTCTTCCAAAAGAGTAGTTTTCTTCCTATTTAATCTCGAACAATGAAGCCCTTCTAAATTCTACTTAGGATCCATTGTTCTAGCAGCATCTACCATCTTGGTTTTTTGATTTCGGAAAAAAAAGACTTTCACTAACTTTTAAATGTTTGCAGGGTCCTGCAAATTTTTCCTTTCCTCTAGATAATAGACTGTGTACATACACTTCTTTCAAGTGCTCGTTCTAATCAATTGCTATTTTATAATCCGATTAATATTTTCTCTATTCAATCGATGATAGCTGTTTGGTTCACCTGTAAAGAAATCTATCGTAATTCTAGATGCTACTAATCTTCTTTCAGCATTGTTATTCACTTATCGCCTCATTTGACGATACATCTCCTTTGTTTATCGGTTTATAAATACACACAATTCCCATTAACGCGCGCTTTCTTAGATTAAATGACCCTGTAATTTTATAAATATTCCACTATGGTTTTTCCTCCTTTTTTGTAGGAGGTAAGTCACAAGTTTTAATAACGTTTTGCAAAAAATTCGTGAAGAAGATAAGACAACTTATAAAAAAGGTTATTGTGTCCGAGCAAGTTATGGGAACATTTTTTTCTTTTCATTATTGGAGTTATATCACAGCATTTGGGGGTTCAGTAAGCGAAAATAGTCGATGGACTACATAGGTACCAATACGAGACTCATTTGAACACATTTCTGAGCAATAGGAAAAGAAAATGTTATTTAATGAGAATGGGTTATTTCTCCCAGAAATTGGAATCGCATCAGGCATAACCAAGCAACAGTAATACTAATTAGCAATCAATGGATACAGGAGGGAATGCTTGACAGAGACACTGATTGCATCATCCTCGACGTTCCATCACTCACAAGCATAGGCATATTGTCCTTACAGACAAATCACCCTTTTTCCTGCAACACAATGGAGGCCAAATTAGAGTCATGTGACCCTGCGATGAGAGGTTTCTTAGCTGTGTGTGTGTGTTGCCTTATGTATCGACATTTTTACTTTTATTTCATTGACTTCTATTTTTACGTGCAAGTATCAGAAGACTGATCAAAATGAAGGGAAAACAAGGACTAACAGTTTATTTTTCTCCCCAATCAATTGGAAGTAAAGGGCAGTTGGAATTAATTGAAATGGTGTATGACAGAAGGTACGATCACTTAAAAGTATGAATGCACTATGTGCGGATATTGGATGAGATTGAGATAAAGTAAAAATTTAGATGTGTTAGATTTGATTAGAGGTTCGCAAGAAGGTGACAATCTGTATATGATTAGAAACGTAAGAGGTGCATGGTTTTAGTAAGAGTCCTTTGGGTACGTGTGAAATTTTGTTGGTTACAAGATATTGGTTTTGAAGGTCATTAAGTGAGTTTATTGCAAATGAATTTCATATAAATAAAAACACGGTGGTTGATTAGCTTATATTTTGACCCAAAATCTGTATGATTGCTAACGGCAGTTAAAGTATGGCAATTGGTGGAATTTGATGGGATTGAGTTTGTAAAATGAAGTATGAAAAAGGTAAACCCGTGAATAGAGCAAATGCAATACTTGGAGAGATAAAAAAAGGCGTGGTGTGTGAATGTTTTTTTCAGATGTTATTTCATAATAATGTATAAATATTATCTCTTTTTTTCAATTTCTACTTTGTTGATGTACTTTTTTAAAAAAATTTCGGCTTCTTCCATGATGCGCATTGCATCAAAAACAGTTGAATTGTTCTTACATCACGCCATCTTGTTCATCATTTACTGGGCTTTGCATTTGCATACCACACTGTTGTGTCATTTTGGCGCGATTTCAAAATTCGTCTCCAAGCAATTATCAAAATTGAATGTTACCAGATTTTCCTCCCTAATTTCCAACTATACATTGCCCGTACAATGACCAGCCAGCGCTACATCTATGAGGGTTTGGAGTATATTGTCCTTCAGAGGTTGGCTTCGATCACTTTCCTGCAGGACAGTTCACGACCACATGTGACACCTTCTTTGCTTACCAGATTGCATTCCTCTTTGATCTGTCAATTCTGATGTTCTACCACATATTTACATGTCCTGTCGATGGTTGGAGAGCTACTGACATGCAGTACCTGCTGATATACTAGTAGATAAAATTTGGCAATGTGTGAAGGTACCATGGGTTGCGTCCTTCAACAAGATATTTTTGGAAGACATATATTGCATATTTGCATATATTTATAACTCTCCAAAATCAAGTCTAAAGCCTTTTCGAACTAAAAATTGGGACTAAGAAAGACGATTATAAGACATTGTCACTTGGTCTAACTTAATTCCTCTTGCGATGTATAAGTGGATACGGGAATTTGATTAATTCCAGAAGTGCATCAGTTCGAATTTTCTATACCAAAACCATTTTTATAATTTGTTATTATTTCTAATATCAAAGCAGTTTGTTACATTTATATGTGTTGAACAAATATTTTAGTTTATACTTTTCAATTTTAATTGGAGATGGCAACAAATATTAAAATCGCTTATAGCATAAATGTATTTAAATATGAAATTCTAAAACTTTCATTAAAATCTTATTTATTCGCACTCATCATCGCACTTTAATCTAAATGCGACAAGCACTAAACATTACAGCATTTTTCATTCAAAACCTAGGCGTGCAGCAGTGGTTATTCTATGGTAGCAATCTCAATGCTGGTTTAATCGTTTTCCTGAGCTTGCAGAAGGCTTCATTTTCATTTATTTCTTTTGTATTCAATATTATCTCTCGAATATGTTTGGCTTTAATATCTGTTGTTTTTCTAGATATTGTATTTTAGATAGACAGCTGTGTATAATTTTAAAATTTACGTTTTGTTTTAATGGAATTTTTCTATCACTTTCGCAATAAAATCATAATTTAATGTATTTAAACTTAAGGCACATACTTTGATTTAAAAACATTCTATTTGTTTTGACCAAATCTCTTTTAAACATGTTAATATAATTGCGATATTCCCTTTGAAAAATGAAAAAAACTAAAGTATGATGAATAGTCAATGAAATTTCTTCGAGACTATCATATTATTTTATTGTTTTCATAATAACTTTTACTTTCATTATTAAATTTTTCATAAATATCAAGAAAAAAATCATTTTCATTTAAACCTACAAATCAGTTAGCGATTATTTTAAAGAAATATTGCCTCCTTTGCACATTAGATGGCACTTAGCTTAAAAATCGTCAATCTGAAACTGCAAATTTCAATTTATTTTTATAAATAATTCAATGATATGTTTTAAAGACTCTTTAAATTTCAAATTAAAAATACTTGCAATTTAATTTGCGGGAGTATCGTAACAAAATTTTCATTCATTTTTGTCAAATAATCACTCATATATTAGATTGAATCTTTAAAAAAATCTCATTTAAATTATATCTTACACTGATTATTGCTCATTTTAAACAATAAATTCAAGAAACATCTATTTATATTTTTTCATTCATTTTTTATTAGTATAGAATTAAAATGCATTTTAATTATCTCACAAAATCGAAAGCATTAAGTGATTGACTTACAAATATTTTTAATTACGCATCAATTTTTCATCACCGGCAATGAGTTTTTAATTTTTAAGTCATAAAATATGTAATTATACAAAAATACCTTCAGTAGAAGGTACATTTTATCTGAAGCATAACGAGCACTTT
This sequence comes from Trichonephila clavipes, assembly GCA_019973935.1. Taxonomy (NCBI): domain Eukaryota; kingdom Metazoa; phylum Arthropoda; class Arachnida; order Araneae; family Nephilidae; genus Trichonephila; species Trichonephila clavipes. The sequence goes on along the minus strand of BMAU01002412.1, from coordinate 405,422 downwards.
AAATAAAAATTACGAAACCGGTAACTATCACGCAGGATATTTTTTCTTGATATAAGTCATGATAAAACTGTAGTTTTTTTAATCTCTAACCTTATAGATCATAAAAAAGAACACATTCACGAGAAAAAAAAAGCCATCCGTTATATTTCTAAGTATCGGTGAAACGTGAGCTTAAGCACAGCCCTTACTGAATTCTATATATAGATGAAATACTATATTTTATAGAATGATTTTTAAAGAATATTGCAGTTTATACAATGATAGATCTTTATAAATGAATGAAGCGCTCGAAGCTGGGATCTCATTCCATTGCGAGAGCTTTTGTATGAATAATATATTCACCAAAGACAGAGCTTCGTTATTAATGGGATAAAAATAACAAAAATAACACGAAGTACAGCAAGCGACATGCAACTATCTCGCCGCAGGACTTACCGCGTGGATACGTTTCTAATGGAACCCCATTTAATTGGAGACGGTAGCGATAACAAAGATTTGCTTGGTCAGTCTACTGAAGTGATTATTACTTAACAAAACAAGATGTATAAGTTAAATTAGGTGATGGACTTTTTAGACTGATTCTACATTTTGTATTAACTCCAATTAAGATATTATTGGGTATTTATAATGATAATTAATCTGTTAAATATCTTAACATCTTCAAAGTAGTTGTGATTGGCTAAAGTAGGCTAAATGTCTTAAGATGACGTTCACTTTTATAGTTTCATCATACGCTCAGTGTATTTTTTGCTTGGATTCTCCTTTCATATGGATATGTTATATACATTTTTATTAATGAAATTATCCTATCTGTTTCATTAGTTAAGTTACATTTGCTCAAGGACCTCTTAAGACATGGGCCAACTGGGCCCAGGGCCTCTGTCACAATGGAAAAATCTTCTCGTTTTCGACTCAGCCTTAATGAGATCATGATTCGAATAATTTCTATACTTGAATGTTTTTTTTTCCGGTTGTATTCTCCGAATAACTGGGAATGTTGGACGATATGTCAACTGGCTACATGTGATGACCGTCGTCTGCGTACAGGACTAGGCCTACCACCATACACCATCATTACTCATGCAGTCAAAAGGCGGCAGTCGGTCGAGCCGGCTTGTGCGATTGTAAGTCATGCACATTTATTTGTTTCTGATCATTGTTTGTACATGTATTTGACAACGTAAACCCAACAATACTGTCTATTTCTTAGAGTCATAGGTGGGCCTACATATGTGTAAGGCCCAAGGCCTACTTTTGAGTAAGGGCCCAGGTCCTCAAGAAGTCAAGACGTCCCTGTATTTACTAAATGTTTTTATATATTGCTAATAGTTATTTATATAGTTGATAAATGATGGTTTCTTTAGTGTTTACACTCCTGTATACTTAATAAGAAATATAGCTTGTTATCCTATTTTTTTGTAAATTACGTGATGTTTCTTGTATCAATCAAAACGTTAAAATGTCTTTCTAGGATAATTACAGATAAATGAAATAAATTTTGTCAATGGAACGCGTTTATCGGTTATATTTTCAATTAAATTCGTTTTTAGCTTTCATTTCAATTTAGGTTGTATTAGTAGATACATTTTATTACATGGACCAACAGAACTCGGGATCGGGACTTAAGCATCGGGGGTCTTTACCTCATTCTCGACTCGGCCTCAGTAAGATAATGATCTGAATAATTTTAATCGTCGAGTGTTATTCTCGGAATTATTCTTCAAAAAATTAGAAATTTTGAACTATTTGCCAACAGTGACAAAACTGCATTGTTATGCTTAGTCCATCATCTCTGTGGCTAGGTCTAGGTCTTACATCACCATTACTCAATTAATTGAAAGGCGGCAATTGGGTTTTCCTCAACTTAGGTAGATTGCGAGTTGTGTAAATTTATTTGTTAAGAATATTACATTTTATACGAGCATCTGGCAACATATACTATAATATATTGTCTACTTAAGAGGGTCGCTGTCCATCCGGTATAGTGGTTAGTTATGCTGACTGCGGTGCCGTAGGGCCTGAGTTTGAATCCCAGAGAAAGCATGGATGATTGCTAATGTATATTGCCTTTGCGGCAGGGGGGTACTTGAAATAGCCGTCGAGCCGCAAGTCCTTTCATCAGGTTGATGAAAGGGGAAGAGAGGTGGGAGACCTCTGACCGCCGCCAGAGTGTTCTTCCTCAAAATCGGGGGGTGGGACCGACCAAAACCGTATTGTCACCAGTATGGTGCTCAAAGCTACGGCTAACGATAGGCATACAAACTAGTCCTTGCCACGAGAAATTTAGTGGGGCTTGATCTGATGTTACTGTCGATCAGATGGCATAAGTAACAACAACAATAACTACAGCTTAAAAGGGTCACATGTCGATCTTATGTTTACACAGGGGTCTAAACCCTCAAAGACGTTACTGAGTATTAATCTATTAATATATGTTTTATAATTTATTTGAAATGAAACAGGATCCTTTATTTACAAATAATCAGTATAAATAATGATAGTTTTATTCATTTTGCGCTGCTAATTTTACAGAGCGTAAGTACGAAGATAATTATTATGGCTGTCACGTGAACATCTTCTATAATGTAAAGGTTTGAAATTTTAATTGGTTTTATGTTTAAAGAAATAACGTTTTAGCTAACGAAAAGGAAAGTTCAATAGCAATAAGGTATTTATACAGAAGTCAACTCTATAGGGTGTCCAATTATGAGTGAGAAGAACCAGATGGCCTCTCTCATATTTTCTGTTCCATGGACGAAGACCATTCATGATTCATTTTGTGTTGGAATTTGTCTCATCTTGATCTTTTGAAAATGATCTGGTGGCAAATTCAAGCTTCCATTTCGGGAACAACACTATTTGAACATAAAAGTTTTAATGAAATGTTTTTTATATTATATTTTTAATACTTAAGATATTGAATTCAGGTTATAAATTAAATCTTTATTAATAAATTGTAAGTTAATCGAAAAAGTTTTAAAAAACAATATGTAAAATGCAGATATTTTAAAATTTTAGTATTTTAAAGAGTGAAATCAATGAATTTTATAACACTTATAAAAGCTTTAGTTTTTTAACTTTCAAATACGAATAGATCATCATTTCAGGATATTATTATTGACTATGGGAATGTAGAAAATGAAAATGTTAAAAAAAGTAAAGTATGACTGATACATTTTTTGGAGCTTTGCATTTTCTAGATTATAATATAGTCTCTTATTCATGTGATTAATCATTCTCTCTCTCGAGAGAACTCTTATAGATCGATAGAAACACAACATTAATTTATATGAAAAGACACTTTTATATCATGTTAATAAAAAATATATTATCAGGTTCTTAATATCATCAGGTTAATAAAAATGTATCTCGACTACAGTCGAATGCTTTTCTTTGTTACACACATGAATACCATTCCGATAATAATGATTAAGCATTCCCGAATGAACTCATGGATTTAAACAATTAATTTAGCAAGTGGGTTTATTGATAACACCCAACTTTGAACTGGAAGGAACATCCAACTTTTTCTCTTAGATATTGTTGAAATAGTAATCTCGAAGCCTATGTCGGTAACTCTAAGGATTTCGATTCTGAAAAATCCCAAATCGAACTTGATTCGGTTGTAGGTATCATAGCCATAACAAATCACAAAAAAGAAAAGATAATACTAAAAAAATATGAGTTTAAGAATCTTACTGATTAATCAGTTAACTTAATTTATGATAAGACTTCCTCGACCACTAGGCTATAGTAACTGAAAAAAGTGCTATGTCCTTCCAAAAACTATCTGGATAACTGGAACAATGAACACATCTACGAATGCAGACACTCTAAATGTTTAACTTAATAAACCACTAGAGTCCTTTTTCTAAAGAAATACAGGAACTTGATATAAATAAGTTCTGAATTGTTGGCTGTCGTAGTCTTTCTACTATTCTTTAACTCTCCTCTTTAGACTATATATTTAACCTAATTTACATATCGCGTTTCTTGTGTTCGAATGTGGCAATGGAAACATGTAAAAACATCAAAGAAAGACATAGGTCAGTTTTAAAAAGGAAACCTCGTGAAATAGCCCGTTATTTTCTTTGGTAATATTCGATTACACATGTATGTGTTTTAATAACATATATATCTGTGTTTTAAAAATTACTGTAATAATTATTTTTGTTTTCTAAAATTTCCTTTGTGACTATCCGTTAACACTTATTTCATACATTTCATTTGGAATATTTTGAAATAATGTCAACTTCATATCAAAATTCTTCAAATATTACTAGATAAGGAATCTCTTGAATAATGGAACTTCCCCAAGTATAAACAATATTAGTTTTTACATATAAATTCGGTTTCAACAAAAAGCATAATTTTCAACTAAATACCATAGACATGTAATAAAAAAATACTAGCATTATTATTAGATTCTTTAGTTACATATTATGATTCCTGTAATATTAAAATGCATAAATTAGTGAATTACAATAAAAAATACCTTAAATGCAAATTTGCAAATTTTTCCCAAGATAACTACTTTACAAAATATTGCATAAGATTTATTTAGGCGTTTTAAAGAAGTAATTTATTTCAATAATTCAATCTTTTAGAGAAATTGTGAAAATGCCAAGTATATATGACCTCACTCAAATAAATTTCTTATTGAAAATAATTTTAATGTTACTTTCGTACATATATATATGAGATTTTCGAAAATTGTGATGCGTTTTTAGAAATGATTGATAAAATTATACCATAAAATCCGGCGTATAAATTGCATCTATACTTTTAAGCAGCATTTTTTAATTTTTAGGTATATTCACCGTATAACACGCACTCTCTTTTCTACGAAGAAACCTGATATCTACTTGTGCAATTCTCTTATGTTTTGAGGTCAGTTATTCGATGTATTATCCCAAGCTTTAGAAAAAATAGAATACTTCTAAAACTACAACCCTTTAAGTTTGCAAGGAAAGCCATTTCTTTTAAATAATTAGTATTTTGATCTATGTAGAAGCCTAATTTTTCTTTGTGCTCATCTCTTTTTTTATTTTTGACGCTCTCATTTTTATACCCGGCGTATAACACGCACCCGTAAATTTCGGTCTTATTTTTTGCGTTATACGCCGGATTTTGCTGTATACGAAAATTTCTTAAATAATATTAAATTAAATATATTAATCTTATTGCAGTGTTAAGCTGGATATTGGAGCAAACCACTTAACTAATTTTGAAATTCGTACTTAAATGTCATTCACAAAAAATTCTGGTATTTACGAACGTAACATACAGGTAGCAAGATGTTCTGTTATTTGTCATCCGTATCAATTACTTTCATAGCGATACTTCTCTAAATGTTGATCTTTATCTTTTACCCCACACCATAGAAAATGAAAATATATAAAACAGCAGAATAGTAAATTTCAGGAATTAAAATAAGTTGATAAGCTAGCAAATAAAATGATACTTATATGATTTAATTGTATGAATCTTATATAAATTTAAGAATTTTGATACTTGTATATTTATTTATTTGTAACTTAAACATATCTACTCCGTTGATTGTGATGTAGCACAAAATCAAAACGACTCAGACACGTGAAATTTGGCTTGTCGAAACTATAGGTCACGATAGCATGTACCTCGTAAAGAATTTTTTCAAAATTCACTTTAAAAATTTTTTTAATTCAATTTTTTAGAAATTTCTGTAGTTTTGTCTTTACGAAGTCACACATCTCAGAGTGTGAAACTTTCACGCAGATTTTCTTGAGAGCTGTGAGATATTTTTATAATACTAGTTACATTCATTTATTTCTGCATTTATCTATATTTTGTTCTTTAGTCAGAATGAAATATGTTATCCGTAGGAAAAACATACAGTAGATAGAAATGAAGAATTTAAAAGTTATAAACGTCTAAAATATTTTAAAGAAAAGAGCGTAGATAGGTTGGTAAAGAAGCCCTTTATTAACTTTAATAATATCTTTAATTATAACCATAAATAATAATAATAATAGATTTAATTTATATATATATATATATACATATATATATATATATATATATATACATGCTGCATTTCAGTATATTTAAAAATATAAAGAAATATAGTGAAATACAAATTAATATCGTTATAGTGTATTTTCCTTACCTTTCTTTCTTTAGTTTTTTTTTTTTTTTTTTGCTTGGTATACAGCGATATTGTCAGACATTATTTTACAAGAAATTATTAGTCCATACTTTTTTGGTTAAAAATATAAACATATGGATCTGTATTTTAATAATTCCTGGATTTTCTTTTTCTTTTATACTCTTATGCATTTGGTTAAAATAGACACAAAGAACAGAAATAACGCTAATGCTCTAGTTTTGTTAGAAAGAAGAAACCGTGATGTTTTATCATTTTAACAAGATTTTTGAAATATCCTCTAGCAAATTACATAACAAAAATGCACCCTGTTCTCACATGTTTCATTTGCAAATTAAGAAATAAGAAAATAGAGTAATACCCATAATTTCCAGTTCATCCAACTCAGTTGGCATCATTAATTTTACTAAAATTTTTTGAAGTTGTAATTTTGTTCGTTATGTATTAATACCCTAATGTTAAAATATCATTTTCTGGACATCATTTTCCATCTTTGATGCAATTGATATGGCAACAGTAAAAAGAGAAAAAACGCAACTTGAATAATAGAGCAACGCACGAATCGCCTCTATTATCTTCTACATTAAGGGATCGTTGAAGCGGCGAAATTTCTCATAATTTCGTGATTTATATTCCTTTCAAAATGTTTGGGAAATTGAATTTGATAAAATGGAAACAGTCGCTAAGTAATGTTTCTAGTATTATTGGATTTTGTTTTGAATTCAAGAAAAGCACTCTAAAATATGAAGCGATGATAGAAATTAAAGATGATTTTCGAAAAAGCAATTAGTTAAATTAGAATTATATTTATTTTGCTTTGAATCATTTGTATTATAAATGAGCGAACAAGTCAACGCAAAATTTTTCAACTTACGAAATGAATAATAAATACTAAAGTATCTTATAAACTATTTTAAAGGAGTATTTAATAAGGATTGTGCTGCAGCGTAAACAAAATTTGTGTTAAGCGAAAATTTCAGACTTTTATGAGTTGAATCAAGCATGAAAAAGGATCATCATTTAAAGAGATATATTTAATAAGTGAACCGGAAAAATACCGAAATATCTTCATAGATCATCTAAAAGTGAGTTGCTGTTGGGTTAGTATTACACTGATTACAAAAGGTACAGTTACTTGTATTCAGATTATTTTTGGTAATTTAAAAAAAAAGAGATTTTGATTACAAACACGTGTACGCGAGTGTTTTCATGTAATATCTGCATTGCAAGCATAGAAAAACATTTTGTTAATGAATATAATTCAGACTTTTTAAATAATTCAAAATATATACAAAATCGAATCATACAATAATAGTTTTCTGATACATAAATACATACACACACACATTGTAAATATATATATATATATATATATATATATATACAATATACATATATATATTTACATATGTAAGTATATTTAAATTAAATAACAATGTGACAATATAAATTAATTTTGCCTTCATGAATCCCGCGTAATTAATTGAAATAGAAAAAAAAACATTAAAATGTTTTCTTGTACTTACTAAAAATATAATTTTGATGTTCCAGTGTAAAAATAAAAACAATATTTATTGTTAGTGAAAATTACGTAAAAGTAAAAAATCTTTTCAACAAGAGTTTTTACATCAAAATTTAATTCTATTCATTTACTAGTTGTAAAAGTATGCCATACATATGTCCTTATACTTTAAATGACCAAAACAAATAATAAAATTTCATTCCTTAAAATGCTTTTTGAAAACGTGTTTTTGATATGTTGTTTAATTATTTGGAATAAGGATAATTTGATATTTATAATAAAACTGTTTCGTGAAATATTGATTCATATTTTTAGCGTCACATTTTGAGGTAGCACGTGGGTTATTGGAGTTGGACCACGTAATTCTGAACAACGATCAAGTAATGAATACAACACCTGAGTTGACATCACACTCTCTGAAATATTTTATCTTTCGTGAAATATTGCATGCATCGCTACGAGTAGTTTATTTAATATTTCTGACTGTCTACTACTTCCCCACTCTAAGATTCTTAATTTTAGCTCTAGGAATTATTTTAAGCATACTAAGCACAATAAGTAATTTTAAAGACATTAAATTGTAATTTCAATCTGGATTTTATATATATATATATATATATATATATATATATATATATATATATATATATATTAAGTATCTTAAGTATCTTAAGTCTTTCTAAATGTTTTATATCCTTTTAAGATAAATTTCTTCTGAGAAATACGAAATAAAAATTGAGATTGCGCCTATCATGTCTGTTACATTATTGATTCATGATCAGGAAAGTTTTAATTACTTTTTAGGATATAAATGTCGCCATAAATTCTTATGTCAAATATCTCATCATAAGTTATTTTTCAAAAAAAAAAACTTTTCTTAATCATTTAATTATTTTTACATTCATGATAATTGGGTTTTCTTCCGTGCGAATGCAGTAGCAGTATAAATCACTTCAATGTTCTTACGTATAAGTGCATGAAATCAGAAATATTATACTTGAAATGTGATTAATTTGGGACTTTAGTTAAAGTGACTGTTTGTGAAATAAATTGAAATTTTTCAACAGAATCATGTTATTTTCATCAACGCTTTTTTATGGAAAAAAAAGATACTGTATAATTTTCAGATAAATTTGATATTGTATAATTGTAATTGATATCGTAAAAATATATTGTATAACTTTTTAAGTTGTTTATGTTAAGTTAAACTCCCCTCTTTCATATACATTAAAATAATTAATACATCATCATCTATATTTTAATAAAATGGGCTAAACTAAATATATTAGGATAAAGCTTTTTCTAGTACAGTTACACATGAAAAAGAAAACCAAAATCTTCTGAAATTCTCACTAAAAGCAAAAATAAACCCTAATAATACAAAAAAAAGTATACAAAATCTGTTCTTACCAAAACTTTCTAGAATCTTTTTTTTCCATATGGCCTTCATATTGGCAACTAAGTTTTTGCCGATACGGCCAATTCCTAAATGTGAGAGCTATTTCATGGTGTCCCCATCTAATGGCGCTCAACCCTTGTATGAATTTTAGTTCAGGCTATCGTCGCATGTTGAATATTTCCGACAGTATCAGAGCCAAATTGATACTTAAGGGATCTTTTACATGCCATATAATTATATGACATGCGTGCCTACGATTTTCACATCCAAAAAGTCTATCGACTCCAGCTGGGATCGAAACCACAAAACAATTGATAGAATCCTGCTCATCTGAGAGATTGGTCAGTGTGGCTACCTAAACATCTGGCGCCTTATCGAATCCATGCCTAGACAAATCCCCTTCATTAGAGCAAAGGGAGAGAGTTAGAGTTTGCTTGTGCAATAATATTATTACTATTATTATGAACGAGAGATAATATTATTTTTGAGGAAAAATATGAGGGAATGTTTCGACGCAAAATCTCTTCAAACAGAATCTCTTTCTCGCAATTGGTACTAATTGAAATTTATTATTCAACTTACTAACCAACTATAGAATGGTCTACACTGAATTAAGCGATGTATTCCTATTCTTTTAAGAAATATAAAGAGCGATTTTATCTGACCAAAGTATCTCTAATGACCTCTCATTAGATTACAATCAGTTTAAAGTAACTGTTCAACTCTGTAAAGAGGTGCCATCTTTATTCCATATAAAATAATAGATGTTGGATGAAAAAATAAGTGGACATAATTTAGAGGTCGCAGTTACAATTTTTTTCATTTTATTCTCTCTTTTGTCTATTCGTATCGCGAGTTTCTGAAAATTTATTTTTATGCTGTAAAATCTGCTGTCCAAATTTTTCATCTAATAACCAAGTATTATCTAGATTAGAAAAATTTATTTTGTCACAATTAGAGGACGTCTTAAGGCACGACTGGGCTCGGAGCCTTGCCCTCGGTGGGGCTATCGTTTCGTTCTCGACTGTGCTTTAACAAGATGGTGATTCGGATAATTTTAATATCGTCAAATATTATTGCAGTACATATTTTCCGAACAACAGAAAATTTCGAAATGCATGTCAATTGGCAAAAGTGGTAAAATTGCATTATTACGTGATGACAGTTGTCCATGTTTATGTCCAGGGCCTAATACCATAAACAATCATTCAACTCATTTAGATGAAACGCGGCCATAGTTCGAGCTGGTTTGTGCCTATGTTTATGAGATCATGAGAAGAGCCCATTTATTTGTTTTACATTACCGTTTAACAACGCATGTTATACGAGGGTTGGGGCATAAGTCATGGCAGTTATTTTTTTCTTGTATATATGTGAATGGATCACAAACGTATGTATGTCGTGTGGAAGTTCTGCAGGCATAGTGTGTATACAAAACAACAGATGGCTCTGTGATAGCTGGTAGTAGCCCAGCGAGGGCTGTGAAATCAGTCAGTTGGTGATTGTCCTGTGATGGAAGTAACCTGTGTTGAGTAGCGTTCTTGCAACAAAATAGCCGCTATACGAGGCGGAAATGCGATGGAGTATCACAGTGTATTAGTGGAAGCCATTGGAAATAATACCTTACCATACCGTGCAGTAGCATGGTGGGTGGACTGTTTACTGTGTTGTCATTCTTTTGCACCGTGAAGACCATATTGCCGTGTATACTACCGTAATAAATTAGCGTGTTAGGTTATTTCAGTGCTATTCATTGTCCACACGTGTAGTTAACACCTTGTCATTTCGTCTGTATATGTCACATTTTCCAACCGGACTGGTATCTTCAAGAAAAAAAACAGTTGCCATGACTTTTGCCCCAGCCCTCGTATATTGTCCACTTTTAAAAATTTCAGGTAGGGCTTACTTTTGCATAGGAGTCCAGGGCCTAAAAATATTAATATTTATGTGTCTCCAGGTTCTCAAAGAGTTTTAAGATGTCCCTGATGACAATTTATTTATGTTAGCACCTACTTCAAGACAAAATGAAAATTCTTGTGTAAATTTTTTTAAAATCTGTTCTTAGAATAAAGTAATCATTACGAGCGTCTCATCTAATCTATCTTCAAAATGTCAAAATTCTCTTCGGGCCGTTCTTCTCATTTTATTTTAATTATAATTTAATAATCATTAATCCTCGTTCCGGCATCTGAAGATTATTTCGTAATTAATTAAACGAAACAAGCATAATAAGTATTTACATTCATTGCATAAATTATGCTAATCTATGTTTAAGCATTAGCTGGTAAGATGAACTGCAATTGCTTTAGAAGGAAACTGTTACATGTAACTTTGAGCCTCTTTTCTCATTCAATTTAAATGTAAAACTCTAGTGCTATAGAAACATTAATTGCTAGATTTAAGAGGAAAAAGAATATAAAAGTGGAATTTGATTGAATATGAAAAACATTTTCCTATTAGTTAACTTAAAAAGATAAAATTGTCGAAAATGTGAAAAAAAAAATTGTTTCTTATTCATTTTAGCTATTGAATTCCAGAATTCATATTTTCAAAATAGATTCTGAAATTCGAAAAAAGCTGCGAGATTTTTAAAAAAAGATTAATAGTATAATTCTCAAAAATTAATACAAGGAAATAAATCTCAAAAGAGAAAAAAATTGAGACAAACAGAAAGATAGAAAAACCTTGAAAGCTTCATTATTTGAATAATTTAAATCTTGAGTTTCATAATTAATTATTAAATTAAGATTGCTTGAGAAACACAGTTTTTACGTTTCAACAAAGATAAAGTCTATAAGAAGTATTAAACTTCTGAATTCAGGAATCTAATTTATGTTTTGAAGACGATAATTTCAAAATAACAACCAGAAAAGTTTTAGTGTTTTTTTTTCAGAGGTTCATTAAATCTAGAGTGTAATTAAATAAAAAATATTTTTATTAATGAGAAATAGATAGAGATTTTTAATAAATCATAGAATTAACATTTTTTTAGTTAAAACAATATTGGGGGTTACTGAATAATCGATTATAAATTATCTTCACTTCAAAATTTTGAAAATATGAAAAATTCAACACAGACGTATGAATAAAAGAAAAACAAAGTGTATTCTTAAATGTGAAAGTTCGAGTTAAGCGAGCAACATATTTTACAATTTTCTCCAGATTTTTCTAATTGTAAATTCCTTACATAATTATTTTGTGGACGCTGGAAAATGAAAAATCGCTTTTTCTAAAGATATATTTTCTAAAAATATAATATAAATCTGCCAAGTAGTGCAAATTGATTTCAGTTTGCGTAATTATAAAAGAAAAATTCGTTTTCTCGATATGTTAGGCTTCAAATATTTTTTGATAAGAGTTTTTGATTAAATTAAAATTATTTTATTCGCTTTAACTTATTCGAATATAGAAAGATAGATGTTTCTAACAATAATTTTTTAAAAAATTTGCACTTTGTTATGATCTATTGAAAATTATTAGTTAGGAAGTTTCACTTCTTACACAGATAAGATTTTTAAAATCAAAATACCATATTAAGAAATACAGCGAATTGTCGTTTAACACGAAACTGAGGGAGACAGAAATATTTTTTAGTCTTAACTTAATTTTAGGGGGGAAAAAGGTTGTAGCAAAAATAAGCATATAATTAATAAAGAATATATTTTATTTATTTAAATGTATATAAAACATTTCCTTGATTTTTCTTTTAATTGTTGTTGATAATGTAGGGTTAGCAATACAATAAAAAAAAACTTTGCAGATTTTCGTTTACTGCTTCTGTTACTGATCAACAACCTTAAGATATCCGACTACGTTCAGAACCGTGATTTTAAAAAGGCGCATAAAAGGACAATTTTCATGATATTTAGTGTCACTTAGATTAGAATGCATGTATAAAATTGTTTTAATGACATTCTGGCAAAAAAAAAAATTATTTAAATACAATATTTCGGCAAAAAACTAACTTAGAATAACCTTTTTTCAAAATGTTCTTCTTTTGTAAAAAATAATTCTATTATAATAATATTTTGCCTGTATATAGCTCAGACAGAGAATATTTTAAAAATGGATCATTCTAAGTTCATTTTTTGTAAAAATATTGTACTTAAATAATTTCTTATTGTAATACTATTCTTAAAACAATTTTATACAAATTTTCTAATCTCAGTGACACTAAATATCATAAATATTATTCATTTATACGCTTTTGCAAAATCATGGTTCGGAACGTAGTCGGATACCTTAAGAAACTCTATCTTTATTTCAAGGGAAATAGCGGTTTGCTTTCTTCCTGAGCTCTTAGCAATTATTCTCGTTAGAAAATTCTTCCGAAATCGGAAAAAAAGACGTGGACCAAACTCTGATTTTTACTCACATTGTGATGAACTCGTCACTGAATTCCAAAGCCAACTGATGAGAGATGAGATATCTTGTTTGGCTTTTGTAAGGGTGGAGGATAAAAGCAGCTTTTAGAAAAACAAAACTGTTTCGTGCCTCAGGCTATTCCGAGTGTATTTCAAAGCCATGTTAACCTTCTTTCTACGGAACATGTGAGCCCTCTTTCATTTCATACCCTTCTTAAATCTCAACTGCGTGGATAGTGCATTCCGTATTTTGTTCATTCCCAGAAGTGAAATCTTTTCGTGATAAGTGATTTTTGTTTCGTGTTAAGAGAAAAATAAAATGCATGAAAATACATAGTAGTAGTTTGTCGGAACTATTGCATTATTTCGCGTTAACTGATATTTCATCTTGCACGTTTTCGCATGAAACGTATTTCAATATATTTGGAAAATCGAAATGTATATATCATGTATTCGAGATTCAAGCCATATATCGCATCTTGGATACACTTAAATACATTGTGACATATTTGTAAAACTTATTTTATTAAACAAAAAATAGTTGAGAATGTAATAATTTCTAAAAATTTCTAGTATGTATTGATTATTCAATATTTCAGAAATAGGTCTATGTAATTCGACGGTGATGCTGTTAAAAAGGTAACAATGGGAATACGATAGGATTGTATGTACCCAGCTCGCAAATGGGACTGATTAACAAACTAATTGCAAGTAGAATAATTGTGAGTAAGTTTGTTTGTTTTTTCAATTTTTATGTTAAAATCATTTCACGAAAAAAATCTATTGTAATAAAAAAAACTTTCCTTTGAATTAATATATCCGAAATCGCCATAAAAAAAGAAAGAAGCAATTTTCCGTTTGATATTATAAATGTTATTACTATGAATTATTTTCACCTTGTCGTCTTAAACCTTTCCCTTTGATATTCGAGTCAGCTACTCGCTCACACACGCATATAGGATTGATTCAGTTATAGATATAAATTAATTTTACGGACTTCAGGAAATATAAAAGCACTTCATAGTATAAAATTATGTAATTTATTTTGAGCAACAAAGCTAATACACACTAAATTGAAAGGCAGCAACCGTAAAGATTTTTTTCATTGTCATTGAGATTTCAAAATAACATAATTATAGCATTACGGCAAATGCGATTCTTAATATGAAAATGATGCGTGAAATTAAAAAGGCCTCCTGGAGCCAGTTTAAAATTATAGCCTAGCGTTCTTTTTAACGTTAAAATGATGCATTCAATATGCTTTTCTCTACATAATGGTTTCGATTTCGCTTATTCTTCAGTGTATGAAATGATTTAAGCAAAAATATGGTAATAGAAATCTAGTATACTGAGATCGGCCACTTTATTATGACCATCTGACATTTTTATGTAAATGAGATTTTGCATCATACTGTTGCCACTAGAAGGCTAGTTAGTATTTAAAAAAAATTGAGCTCTTGAGGCAATGTAATATAAATGAACTACTTACGAATATAAGAGAGAGTACGTGATTTGATAGACTTTGAAAGTGGGATGATAGTAGAAAATCGAATTCTTTTGTATCAAGTATTAGGAAAACTTCCATATTTGTCAAATGTTCACAAACAGCTGTAGTGAAAATGTATCGACACTGTAATATCAGGTGAAAGACAGGGCCTAAACGGACGTATTGTAGTTTTTAAGGAGTGATGAATGATCAGACGGAACGGAAAATATCCCGGATTATGAAAAGAAGCAAAATGGTAAGTACCTATGTAATAAACTGAACAGAAATCTTATTAAAAATCGTCTCAAAGTATCTCTGAGGGAAATGTTAACCATATTATTCATAGTATGAACTACGGAAACTAAAGATCAGTGCAAAAACACCGTAACCGTTTGATCCAAATAAGATAATAAATTATAGATTTAAAAAAACTACGAAAAACACGCTTTAATATCTTATTGATTATCACGCTTATCGACTTATAAGGTAAAAAAAATAATTCTTAAAAGGAACAAAACGATTAACGAGAAAATTAATGTCATTGTGGTAAAAGTGTGTTGGGTGCTTTGTACTACATTTTTACACTAACTCAGCATTTCGGAAAAGAACTAGTAAGAAATTATAACAATTGATATAGAGCACCCCACACTTTTATCTCAATGACATTAACTTTCTAGTTAATCATTTTGTTCTTATACACTCTGTCGCAAAAAAATATATGCACCCAGAAGAAATCAAGCTACAATCACGAAACTCGGCAAGAATGTAGTCTGGTAAGAGATATGCAAATGATTAAAATTTCGAAGCCAATGAGACAAGGCTAAGTGTGCTATGCGCATATTAGTTGCGCAACTGGGAGAGTTTAAAAGCATGAGTACGAGCGCCGTACGGCTATCCAAACGAATCTGATGACTTTGATAGACGATATTGAGACTTAGGAGGCCTCTAAGACGTAACCGGCGGCAGTACGAGCAGCTGACGGACTTTGATAGGGGCCGTATAATAGGCCTCAGAGAAGCAGGTTAGTCGAATAGACGTATCGGCCGCCACCTCGGTCGGAGCGATATGGTAGTTGCTCGGTGTTGGCAACAGTGGATCACAGAAGGTAGAGTGTACCGTCGCGGAGGGTCAGGACGTCCCAGGAACACAAATGATCGCGAGGATCGTGCAATCAGAAGAGTGGCCACTTCGGCACCAACAACGTCGCTAGCATCGATTCAACGCCACTTACCTCCTTCCAGACATCCAGTGCCATCAAGAGAAACCATAAGGAGACGACTGACCGAAGTTGGCTTGAGGAGCCGACGTCCGCTAAGACGCTTACCACTGACCCCACATCATAGGCAGTGTCGACTGGATTTTTGCCGACCTCGGGCAACTTGGAGTGTGACAGACTGGATACGTGTCATCTTCAGTGATGAATCCCGATTCCGTCTCTGTGCTGATTACCACCGCACACGTGTCTGGAGGCGCACCGGCCAGCGGTCCGATCCGGCATTTATTGTCGAGCGGCATACAGCAATTTCACAAGGTGTGACAGTGTGGGGAGCAATTTCTTGGGACACAAGATCATCTTTAGTGGTCCTTCAAGGCACTTTGACAGCTCGCAGATACGTGGACGATATTTTAACGCCGATTGTGCTACCCATGCTATCAAGTCGCCCAGGTGCCATTTATCAACAGGATAATGCTCGTCCACATACTGCGCGACTCTCCCAACAATGTCTTCAAGGATATGACGTCCTACCATGGCCTGCCAGGTCACCAGATCTTTCGCCAATAGAGCACGTCTGGGACGCGCTGGGAAGGCAACTGCAGCCGTCCCGAGATACAGGAGAATTAACTGCGCAGATGCAAAGACTATGGCAGGATCTTCCACAGGGGGTCATAAATGATCTAATTGAATCGATGCCACGCCGAATTTCGGCTTGTATAGCTGCCAGAGGTGGCTTTACTACTTACTGATTTTTAACCTTTTGCAAGCTGTAACCGCTTAATAAAATGATATTTTGTTCTGAATTTTTAATCATTTGTTTATTTTCATATACACTACATGCATACCAAATTTCGTGAATGTAGCTCAATTTCTTCTGGGTGCATATATTTTTTTGCGACAGAGTGTATTAAATTTTTTTTTTTACTTTTTAGTTCAATTTACTATAAAAGCGAGTTTTTTAGTTTTTTAAAAAATTTTATTTCCATTTTCAGAAAAACTAGAGAAGTGTTTATATTATGGTAAGAAATCGTTGATGCAAAAGTTTTCACTTTTATAGGGTTGTAACTTAATATTTTAGTCGCCAAATCTGGAAATGAGATCTGGAATTAATCGCTAAAATTCAAATGGTATTTGAAATTAGTCACCAAATCTGGAAATGGTATAATGAATTATTCACCAAATCTGAAAAATGTTATTCCAGAGGATAATAATCAGAATAATGGAACAAAATTGTGAAATTATTGTATTGTCATGGGTTCTTGGCAAGTGTGTAAAATTTCGAATTAATCTGACCTTTTAAAGTGGATAAAAATCGAGTTCAAAAATTCCGTTACATACAAGGAAAACTTATAAAAGCATGTTAAAAATATTAAAATTCGCACAAACGCATAAGATATGGACGGTGGACTATTGGAAAAAAAGTACTGATGTCCAATAAATTCCAATTTTGAGTTATATACGGGGCAGATGGACGTAAGAATTTGATAAATACATCACTAAATAACGGATTCCAAACGCTTTTAGCATTTCAAACTAGTGGGAGGAACATTTTCTTTTAAGGATTTCAAGCCTTAATTTCATACTGACGGATGTCTCGATAAAACATCATATCTAAGCAACGCTACTGATTATCCTGTAAGTGGTACGATTTATCCCAATGATAATCTCTATATTTTCAATAGAATAATTCGTCCTACCATAGAGTTGGTATTTTACAGGATTGGTTTCAGGAGTAAGATGGAGATTTCACACATTTTTCTCAGTTGCCCTTCAGTCCTATTCTCAGTTAAGAGTCCTATAGAACCTTGTACAATCAAAATTAAATAATCATTTCCTATCCTGATGCACAATCATCGAATTTTACACTATTGTAAAATGCTATTCATTAAACAGGGTCTCAAATTTTACAAACGACCTATCAATATCTTATACAGACCATGCCAAAAAGATTCAAAGCTAGAATATTATATTCAGAATGGAGCCCGAAAAATTATTCACTGGGGAAGGGGATGTAATAGTGGAATATCCACTCAGTGTATTTGTAAAAGTAATTTTAATTTAAAACATCGAATTCACTTTTAATGTTAATATAATACCGATGTGTTTTTGAAACTTTTCGTTGACTGTATTGTAATTCAAAAATTTATTTACATTGTAATGGCGATGGAGAACAGTTTTTGTTAGAAAACATGTACTTGCAATTAGTTGAGTTTTTTATTGTGTTGAAAGAATAATATCAACTCAATTTCAACTCATTCTATCTAAATATTTATTATCAGTTTATATAACAAGATAATTAATTATGGTAAAAATATAATAGATAAATAACACTTGAAGTAATGTTCAGTATGTCTATATATTTATCTATATTTTTTTCCGATATGTTGTATCTTTCTGCGTATGTATTATTTATATATATATATATATGGTGATATCAAATTATTTGATTTAAAACACCTTGGTAAATTGCCTCTTTTTGCATAAATATTTTATTGGAAACAAAAAACATATTTAAAAATTATTCCCATTGAACTTATGTATTTAAATTATTCTGAATTATCAAAAAAAATTTAATTTATTTTTAAAAACCGATCAATTGTTATAGCTATTGAAAAAAAAGAATCAGAATCCTACTGATATAAAGAAAATGTTAGATATTTTCTTGTCATTTAAAACCTTATATCATTAATAAAATTTTAAAAATTAAATATTTAAAGAAAAATAATTAATTGTTTTACGAAACAGCTGCTCCCAATTCATTCTACTCAGTTCTTAACACTCCATCGATTTATCCAGGGAAAAAATCAGCTGCGAATATGAAGTAAGGAAAGCAATAAACATAAAATATATTTTTAGAACTATTCAGCTTAAAACTCTCAAAATCAACTTTTTTTTTAATGTAATGTTATTACACATATACATAAAATCTTCAGTAGAAATATTTTTTTTTTACTTATTAAAGAATAAGTGAATAAAAATTATTTAAAAAATTCATATTTCAAGGAAAAGTAACCTAATTATGTCTTAAAAGTGTTAAAATCGCATATAAAATTGCAATCTGACTAGCAATACAGAATATAATTTTCATAAATGCAGATTATTTTAGAATATAGTTAACCTACTCAAATAAATTAAGTCTAAATAAGGTTGTATACCAAAACACACACACACACATACATATTGGCCTACAACAGTTGAAGTAATTTATGAGTGTTTCGTTAGCTAAACCCTCGGGAAAAGCCTTCACTGTCTCAACTCTGAGTAACAGAATTACAGCTTGTATAGTGGTACCAGATTTTATTTTAATTAGTTCTCTTCTCATACGTAGACATAACAAGTAGTCTCGTGGGATGCAAGAAAAAGCGTATTTTGACACGCAGGCACATTTTTCAGTGTCCGCAAGAAACGTGCGATGAATGGTAGTGCTGAACGTTTCAATGTGTTCTCCTTTCTATGGGTGCTATATAATTTTTGATTGAGATTTAGAGTAAGGGGAAACTGGTAATAACTGAGTGGAAAAATCGAACTTTAATAGTAATTTTATATTAATAGCAATAATAAATTTTTGGTAATAGTATCAATATACAGTCGGACCTCTATATAATGAAGTCGCTAAATCCCGGAAAAAAGTTCGGTATTTTGAAAATTCGTTATATAGAAAGTTACATCTTTTAATAAACTTTATAAACCACATAAAACAAATTTTAAATTAATAAACACTATATATTAAAAAAAGTAATTATTCACACCTTTTTAAAAATTAATATCTATTTATTTTATATATCTTACCCAGCAAAAAAGAAAAACTGCAAGTAAAACAAGAAAAAAGAATGTCGAAGAATTCACTGTATTTTCAATACTAAGAAAATAACTTTATACCAAAATTAATGAATTTTGAGGACATTTTATAATTAAAAGCATACAAGTAATATTAAACATACATTATTTTATGATTAGAACACGGGAACATGGGACAACTCCACTAAGGGTAGAAGAGGATATCGAAGATGCTTCTAGTGTTTTGGGCAATTAGGGTTAAAGGTTGCACTTCTTGTATGAAACATCCAGAACTGCATTGCTCTCGGTGAGTTAGGATCTAATAAAACCAGTTCAAGATTTATGTCCACTGTAAAATGTGTTAAAGAGAGAATAACTTGAAATGTTCAGAAATACTTTAAAAATAGGGAGAAAAAAATTGAATCACAAAAGAAAAGATTCGATTAATAGAAAATGCACTTCGCTATAGAGAGGTTATTTCATGAAGAAAATCGTGAAATGTTAATGCTACATAGAAAAATTCGCAATATAGAGGTTCGTTATATAAAGGTTCGTTATATAGAGGTTCGACTGTATATAGAAAAAGGAGCTCACTTATGAGGTTGATTGTATATATTTAAATCTTTATGTATATACTATCAAGGGAAAATGTTAATCAGACACAGCAAAATTCAATCGACTAAAATTGGTTAAAAAATTTAATCAAAATTTTTAGTCCATAAATTACTTTTATATACTCGTATTTTTATTACCTCACAAAATTTGAGAATTATAAGCTAAAAAAAAAAAATCCTGAGTTATGAGAACTTTTATGTTCGTTTTTAATCCCATTCCAACAGCAATTAAATAAATTTAAACTCATTTATCTTAGAGCAAAAATATCGCTAATATATCTTCTCTTAATGCTAAGATCTGTTATTTTCCTATTGGGACAAATGCTTTTTACATTTTTTCTGTTGCAGTTAATGCATGTAACAAAAGTTGGTATGCATTTTCAATCAAAGCAATACTTAATTTTTTAAAGAAATAGTTAAATTAGGAATTTATACATTTTTAAGGAATTTTTAATACGCATTCATAAAAATTCAACCCCCAAATTTCAGTTGTGTTATCAAAAAAATTATACTTAATTTTTCTATACATATTTTAACATTCTTGTAAATAAAATTTTAAGAGTTAACGTCAACTATTGTAAGTAAAATAGCATTTTAAAATTATTTCATGGATTTTTAATTTTTTTAAAATTAAATAATTTGCTTTTTGTGATATTTTGAGCAAAGATTCATTTTTACAAGTTACATATACGTAAAAAAAAATTGTTAAAATCCATTAAATCACAAAATTTGATTTCAATCACACAGCATCTTCTCAAATTGACAGCAAAGAAAAAAGTTACCGTAAAATCTGGCATATAACGCGCATGCATACATTCAAATTGCAATTTTTTAATTTTTAGGTATATTCGCCGTATAACGCGCACCTCCTTTTACGAAGAAACCTTAATTGTATGTATGCAATACTCTTTGAAGTCATTTATTAGAGGTACTATTCCAAGCTTTAGAAAAAAATAGTATACTTCTAAAATGTCATAATAATCATTATAAGGAATGTCATTTCTTTTAAATAAACAGTATTTCGATATATATAGAGGTCTAATTTTTTTCTTCGTTCATCTTATTTTTATTTATTTATTTCTAAAGATATCCTTTTAACACCCGGCGTATAACACGCACCCGTAAATTTCGATCTTATTTTTTGTGCTAAAAGTACTCGTTTATATGCCGAATTTTATGGCATCCTATAACTTAAAAAATAATAACTTAATGTAGTGATAATTTAAGAAAAATCAAGTGAGCAAATGCTAATGCGCGCGATTATTAGAAAAAAATATTTTTATATATTTTCAACGCATGTATCTAAAATGTTTTAAATATTCTTTGATCATTTTGAAAAAATATTTAAAACACACTAAATATCATACATTAAACACTAACGAAAAACCGAATTTCTTTAAATATCGGAATCATTAATACTATTTCCAAAATTTAAAAAAAAGCTACATGTATTAATTATTAATGTAACCAGAAGGAATTTTTTGAAATATTTGGAAAAAATTGTTAAATTTACATTTATTGTTGAACTTTTAATTACGAACTGAAATCGTTTACCTTACGAACCAAAATTATTTTCAAGAAATAAAATAAATTTACAATAATAAAAATCTAAAACATTTCAAAGTACATATTTTTGCTTTCTAAAAGTAAAATTTTTACTACGACTTAAATAAATTTTATTCTTAAATTGGAATAAATAAGCATAACAAGTTTAGATGTTCCTTTTAGAAAATATCCAATGTTTTATATTTTTGTCAAAATATTTTACGTATTTTTTAAATTTACATACATAAAATATGATATCAGAAATGTATTTATAAATATGATTTGCATCTGTTTATATTAATAATTGTACAATGGAAAGCTCCTTTCACTTTTAACATCTTTTTTAAAAAAATTCCCAAGTGCTCATGGTAAGTGTAACCTCTTAAAGTACTTTTAAAGACGTTAAAATGAAGAGAAATGCTATTATTAGAAGCTATTTATAAAAGATAGAAATTTATCCCATTTCTTAACCTTTCCATAAAAATTCCATACCACAAAGTATTTTACATAAAGGGCACAGCAAAATGTCTTACATCTGCAATTTAGAAAAATATATAGCATTTCATATTATTAATGAAATATTTTAAATAGCACTTATAAAATACCTTTTATTTTTAAATTAATGATAGTAAGACTAATATTTTTCACAGTTGGCTAATAAATGTAATATTCTAAATAAATATTACTTTTTACTACAATATTAAGATTTTTTCAACAAAAAAATGGGTGATTTTGAACCCTTTTTTGTTACAATTATTTCTTGACATTATTGTATTTTTGTTATTATTTTTCATAATTTACATTCCACGATAAATCTTGTCATATTTTTAGAGGAATTATTCTTTTTTAAAAAAAGGGGTATATTTCGAAATTATACTTGTAAGTTTGATTAATAAAAATAAACAATTTTCCATGAAAACAGAAAAAGGTACAATTCATCAATTATAAACATTTAGAGCAAAATCTTTTTCAATGTACATAAAAAGAAATTTATTGCAAAACTCTAAAGAACCTTTTCTTCCTTAATATATCAACAAAAAGCTTATCAAATCCAAGAAAACAACAGAAAATTGAAACAAACATGAGAGAAAAAAAATCACACATTTTTGCGCTCAGTGTGTGTATCAAACAAAATGAAACAACCTTTTTCGCAAGGCTTCATTTTTACCATTCGGTCAGTTATCGGACTCAAAAAGCATCCATTCAAAAGTTCCGGACTGTGCGCGTAACCGCTTTCAATCACAACAAAGCGGTCACGTGGTTTTTCCCCCGCGCTCACAGTGCTGCCAAACGGAGCGAGACAAAAATTCCCTCTTTCACTATCGAAACCGCTTTTCTCTCGTGCGGACGTTAAAAAAATACACACCGCCTTACTTAATTTCCTCCCATCTTTGCCATGAACGCTGTCATCATAATCAGCTTCCTCTGCGTTGCGTTTTGCAAGCAGTCTTTCGCTTTTCTTAATGGTTTTCCAAAAGAACAATGCGATGAAATGGACCCAACGAAAATCAAACTTGGAGAAGGAGGCAAGGGATCAAATGAGGATGAAAATAATTCAACTGATTTTATAACAGAAGATGCTCCTCCAACCTCTGTTCGACTGTCTGATAGTCTAAATTTGTATAGAATTGTCACATCATCACCCAAGTACAGACGAGGACGAACATTGGATAGTAAGTATCA
Organism: Trichonephila clavipes; assembly: GCA_019973935.1. NCBI lineage: Eukaryota > Metazoa > Arthropoda > Arachnida > Araneae > Nephilidae > Trichonephila > Trichonephila clavipes. The sequence goes on along the minus strand of BMAU01002412.1, from coordinate 381,671 downwards.
CTACTGTTTGTAATAAAATTAAAACTTTAAATTTAAAAAAAATGATTCTATATTTAGATTTTTTCACTGTACTAAATATTTCCAGGTCCTATAAAGTCCTAGTCTCAGCGAAATGGGAAACTTTTGGATTTCTCTGAGTAAAAATAATTATTTTTTAAATCTTTTAAAAGACTCAATTTTTTTTCAATTTCTTTCAAAACAAAACTAAAAGTGATGTTCGTATCCATTATTTTTCACTCTGCACTTAGTAAATTTTTTTTAGTTTAATAAAGTTTATCAATAAGTAATATATGCATTTTGTATGCTAATATTACAGATGTTATTCTGTAGTACCTACTGTTAAATATAAATTAATGAACATAAATTTAAAAATATGACACAATGTATTTTAAATTCTTTATAAATTTTCTCAAAAAATATTTGAAATTCATTCTTTTTTTCTTGTCAAAAGTGAATTACTCTCTAATTTTATTTCATGTGTGATATTAAAAACAAGTACTTTGTTTTCTCAAAGAGTTTAAGACAAATATTTTAGACTTGATGCATTTTTAACGTAATAAATAGTTTAAACAAAAATATTGCATCTTTCTCCCTTTTTAAAATTAAATTAATAATAAAAATGACCTTTTTGTAAAAATATAATTTAAATACAAAATCTTAATTTTCACACAAATTTACTAAAGCTCGTAAAACACATTTAATGTCGTTGTCAATCAATTTCTTTTTGTATAAAAGCATTACATTATAAATGAAATTAATATATACCAGCAGAAGAGAGAGTCATTAAAATTAGTTTTTGATCTGTAGATAAATGAAAATTATAGTTATTAATCCTCATTGATGAAAATTACATGCAACAAATTACCTTCATAATTCTTGAAACATTTTAATATAAATAAAAATTATACAAATTCAACGAAAAAAAGAACTTATAATTTATTACCACATTATGGATTAAAATGAAGTGCTCTCAAGGGAAACTAATGTAAAAGTTTTAAGGACGTTATAAATTTAATAATAAAGAGAGCGATTTAACGTAACGAAAATTTGAAAGTAATTTTAATACAGGTCATTTAATATATAGAGATCCCGAGTGCGATAATTGACAATTAATTCAGTCATTTTAATTAATCAAGCACAAATTAAAATGTAATATACTTTGTAAAAAATTATGTAATTAGTTGTATGTATAAATATCACGTGAAATTACCTAATAATTCGTTAGAGAAAATTATAATCCTTTATATTCATGTAGGATTCATATTGGAATTGGTAAATTCTTCAAAAAGTAAGATAAAAAATAATTGATGATACTGAAATAATGAAATTATTCTTTACGCACTGAATAAGAGTTTGAAAATTTTTTTTTTATTCATTTGGTAACCGATTTCAATTTCCAATACATAGCAAATGAATTCCTTAAGTTTTTTACAATCAATGTGAAAATAAGAAATAAATTTTTAAATTTCTGCAAAGCAGAGAATTTTTTTTATTTTTAAGACTTTATAAATTTTCAGAACCATTTCACAAAGAAAGAATTTTTAAAAATAAAATTATCAATTATTTGTGGCAATGTAAAATACAGAACGAATCATTAAAAAGTTTAAATTATTTTCTATGATTTAGAATTATATATATATATATATATATACAATAGCTCCCCTTTTTATTTACCGTAAAATCCGGCGTATAACGCGCAATTTTAACACAAAAAATAAGATCGAAATTTACCTGTGCGCGTTATACGCTGGGGTTTTAAATATTAACTTTACAAATATAAAAAAACGAGATGAGCATAAAAAAAAATTAAACTTCTGCATATATCAAAAGATTTTTTATTTAAAAGAACTGACACCATGTGAACTTCTAGAACACCATGTAGTTCTAGAAGTGTACTATATTTTCAAATGCTTGGGATAATACCTCGAATAAATTATTTCAAAATATAAGAGTATTGCATAAGTACACACACACATTTCTAACTCCTAAAAAAAGAGGGGGGGCTGCGTTATAGGGCGAATATACCAAAAAGTTAAAAAATATAGCTTTAAAGTATAGGTGCGCATTATACGCCGGATTTTACGCGTACTTATCTTAAATTGTTTGAATTATTTTTCACTTGCAATTTGACCACTCTTTATATCAGATTTTTTTCTGTGCCTCAATTTTTTACAATTATTTACTTTTTTTTACTAATGTTTTTCTCCCTAGATTATTTTCTACTGCAATCTTTTTTTTCAATTATTTTTTGTTACTCTTAAATTATTTTACTTAAATTTTATAGGATTCGATTTGTTTCTACATCCTCTTTAAACTCAGTAATATTCTTTGACTTGCTAATTTTGATATAGTGCGATGCAGAGTCCTTTTTTTTAAAAAATAAATTAAAAATAAACATATCAAGAACTATTTTTGAAAAAAGGACATGTGTTGCTTAAAAAGAGTATATTAAGCAACTTCTGTTCGATTCTTTTTAACAACTTCTCGTATAAATTACAGTTTTGATATTTAATCCATGTGTAACTCATATTTTTCACAGTTATTTTCAAGACACATTTTTTTGCGGAACAAACCTTAAAATGTTTAAAGCAATTATTTAGTTGTAAATGGAAAATTACCTGTATTTACTTAAATTGCATAAAAATCATTAAAAATTTTTCGACTACTTTGAAAATTTCCCTTTCTATCACTAAACTAAAATTTGTAACATTATAGCTTTTAAAACTATTAATTCATCATTTTTTTTAAATTTAAGAATAAGCGTTTTTGGAGTTTCAAAGTTATTCTAGTTGATTAACGCAATACTTTTTCAGAAGAAAATTTTTAAAAATGAAATGTAATAGGAAAAATAACGTATATATTTCTCCTCACTCTCTCATTACTGAACCCTTAACCCGAAATGAAACAGCCGGCTATGTCGAATAAAATAATACAAATTTACTTACTTTAATTTACTTAATAAATAAAACCAAAATAAGAAAAGGAAAACTCTTAGTTATATTTTTTGTATTTCTAATTTTTAAAACCAATGATGTATAGTCGAAGGAACTTAACTAGGTTATAATTAGATTAACTTCATTATTAGAGCTATTTTTTTTTCAACTCCGTCTGTCAAGTAAGAATTTTGTCATATGCTCAAATCCAAGATTTTCTAAAAAGAAATATATAATCACGTACATTTTAATACAGTACATTAATAGCATCCATATAGTATTATACAAAATATATAACTAAACAAAAGCAAAAAATACATGAGGGTATGACAAATAATCTTGACGGATACTGAATTAGAAATTTTTATAAATGAGCAAATAGTTTAATCCAGAGTCGGTTAAACGAAAGCCAGATACGCATGAGCTACTTGTATATTCCTTAATTGAGCGGAATGTTCCAAAAAACTGCTAGTCTCTTAAATATATGCACGCTTTTATAAAACTCTTCATAAACAGTTAGTAAAAATACTAAGCTAATTTTGAAGTCACAAGAATAAATAAGAACTATTCATACTTAGAATTTCGATCGAAATTTTCTGTTATCTTGAGAAAAAAGTACTCTGATATAACTTCACAATTAATCACTTAATTTCTTCAAAATCATAAAAAAAACTCAGTAAAACGAGTACACAATAAGTAGAGGGTGTTTTTTTAGAGGTATAGAACTTTAAATTGCAATAAAACAATAATGTATTATTCGATTGACATGAATTTTTTTTATTCGAATGATAATCTTGTGGCATTACATTTTAAATATGATTTCTGGCATAGGATTGCCACGGCTGGCTCGGATGTAGTCCAATCTGGACGTCTAATTTTCGATGACTTTTTCCAACTTTTGTGGCCGTATATCGGCAATAACACGGCGAATGTTGTCTTCCAAATGGTCAAGCGTATGTGTCTTATCCGCATAGACCAATGACTTTACATAGCCCCACAGAAAATAGAGTAGCGGTGTTAAATCACAAAATCTTGGAGGCCAATTCACAGGTCCAAAACGTGAATTAGGTGGTCACCAAACGCGTCTTTCAATAAATCGATTGTGGCACGAGCTGTGTGACATGTTGCGCCGTCTTGTTGGAACCACAGCTCCTGGACATCTTGATTGTTCAATTCAGGAATGAAAAACTTAGTAATCATGCCTCTATACCGATCACCATTGACTGTAACGTCGTGGCCTTCATCGTTTTTGAAGAAGCATTCCACCAGCCCATAAAGCGCACCAAACAGTCAGTTTTTCTGGATGTAACGGTGTTTCGACATACACTTGTGGATTAGCTTCACTCCAAATGCGGCAGTTTTGTTTGTTGACGTAGCCATTCAACCAGAAGTGCGCTTCATCGCTAAACAAAATTCGCTTATGAAAATCGGGAACAACGGCAATCTCGTTTTGGGCCCATTCGACAAATCTACGCCTTGCTTGATGATCGTTTTGATGAATTTCCAAACCAAACTGAGAATAAATCACTTGACAGCTGTTAAATCGGTCGCCATCTTGGAAAGTAATGCCAACTTAAACTTCTATACCTGGAAAAAAACACTCTTTATTACATTGCCAAAAAAACTTTACTTTTTCTCATAAATAACAAATGAATTAAGAGTATAAAATAATATTAAAAAAAATAAATATTAAAAACATGAATTCTAGAACGATTTTTCAAAATTATTACACATACGCTTCTGAAGTGATTCTTCAATTAATTTACACTTATCTTTTGTTCTAGATTTTTTTAGCTTAAACTGAGTATGCGACAATTTTTTTCAGTATATTATCTTTTGCATTGCTGAAGTATAATCAATCTATTGTAGTTTTTCAAGTTATTTGAAAGAGATGGATTATCGTCTCCAATTCAGCATCAAAGATACATCCGCTTTAACAAAAATTCAAAATAAATGTTTTGACTCTTTTCTCAGCATTTAAATAGCTCAAGACGTTAATATTTCTAGGGAATAGTGAAACAATATATATTTTTTTTATTTAAGAGTATACTGAAAATTTTACTTTGCCTTCATAAATTAATTTAAAATAAGTATAATTTTTATGTTTTTGTTAAAAAACTATGTTCGCTATGTGTTTATACTTTAATTTTATTCTATTTATTTTTTCAAATGATTCTTGAAAATTCATTCGGAAATCAACAGTTTTTATTATTTAAATTGCTTAAGTTAATTGAACCTAGGGTTGTACACACCAAAAAGAAAAACCTTTGAAATTCGTGAAAATGCAAAAGGAAAGGGGAAGAAAAAAGAAAGAAAAGGGGGGAAATTCTTTTGTTCAAAAAAAAAATTACAAGTGACTTTAATCAAAAGAAGGAAGAAAAACACGTCTCCACTTAATGCTGTAATCCCCCGCCCCCAAAAGCCTTTTTGTCCGGATGCTTTTATGTATTTTGTAAATTAGGATGTTCTCTATATTGCCATAGCTGTTTAGTTTTGTTCAAACCGTCAGTGTGTTCGATTTTTTTTATCTTATTATCTAAGGTAATCTTCAGAATTTTTTCTTTCTTTCGGGAATATAGAGCAATTGTAGCTGACTTTCTTTTTACTTGGGGATTTTATACTTCCGAATTCAATTTAAAGAACTTAAAAAAATATAGATATATAAATTAATTTGTGCCATAAAAATTATTTTTCTGTTTATATTGCGAAGATTGCTTTGGGGACTGAGTAATGAATTATTTTTTTTAAGGGATAAAATTCTGGAATGGCTTAAAATTATTAGTTGAAAGAAAATTTTCAGTTTACTTGTGTTGCGGGTAATTTATTTACTTTTCGGTCAGAAAGATATTCTAAGTTATGCTTCAACTAAAAATTTCGAAATATAGTATGTTTTTAACCAAAAACAATTTTCACCATCCACCGATATTTTAGAAATTTGATGTATACCATCGATTTTGGAGTATTAAATTGCAAGTAGAAGTATAATTTTTTCAATTATTTTTTAGAATATTGAAAATATCAAAATTAAACATGACAAATACATAGCTGAATACCTAAAATGTAATACCAGGAAAGAAATTGCGAAACCACATAGTAATTTCCCCTGCGCATGCCGCAATTGGATATACAAACGAAAACTAGTTCTGCGCAGACGCTCATCATTGGAGCCTGTAACGTCCCTAACAAACGCCATGTAGAGAAAAAACAGAACGCTGTTTTAAAGTGTTAGAATTTCTTTTAGTGGCGTTGTTTTACAAGAGCAGTTACAGTAAGCGTCGAAGAAGAATGATAACGTTATTCGAACAAATTTTCGTAGTTTAAGGTATCCGACTACGTTCGGAACCGCGATTTTGCAAAAGCGTATAAATACATAATATTTATGACATTTAGTGTCACTTAGATTAGAAAATGCATATAAAATTGTTTTAAGAATATTATTACAATGGAAAATTATTTAAGTACAATATTTTGACAAAATATGAACACAGAATGACCCATTTTCAAAATATTCTCCTTTTGTGAAAAATGCTTCTATTATAATAATATTTTGCTTCTATATAGCTCAGACCTCTGTACAGAGGTTCAACTAGAATTTTTGAAATATATAACTTAGAAGTGGGTTTATCCATGTTTTACGACAACAGAGGGGAGAAATTTTAAGTAAAAAACGCCGATAATTATTTCAATGGGTAGTAACACTGAAAATAATGTGATTTTTTTCAAACAAAAAATAGTTCAAACTCTCTGGAGAGGGTTTTTATTTTATATCAGCAAAATATTATTTTAGAAGCATTTTTTATAAAAGGAGAATATTTTGAAAAAAGGTTAGTCTAAGTTAATTTTTTGCCAAAATATTCTACTTAAATATTTTTTTTTCGTCAAAATATCCTTAAACAATTTTATACATGTATTCTAATCTGTCACTAAAAATCATGAAAATTATCCATTTATGCGCTTTTTTTAAAAATCACGGTTGCGAACGTAGTCAGATACCTTAACTAAGAAAGATTTGTTGTTTATAAGGAACATGTATTATCCTTCTGAAAATCGGGGATCGTTTCAGACGTAATCAGCAACATGATGCGAATTCCTGATGAATAATGGAGAGAGAACGACTAATCGACGTTTATGTTTACACCAGCCTCGTCGTTCCACTACATGTGACAATAGACATGATGTGCGCATAACAGTTAGGAATCTCAGTGCTTCATTAGAAACCATACTACAGAAAATACGATGAGTTGCTTAACAATCAGTGTGCGGACGGCCAGTAGATGTCATTTTCTGTACAGTTTTAAGCCGCATGGTGATCATTGCTATAAGTATCTTTGTCATAAATTCGCAGACGTTTGCATCTGCAATAGTACACTGATCGGAGGACATGGTCAACTGAATGACTCTACATTGTCTTGACAGAGGAATCACGATTTTGCTTGAAATACCAAGATAGTCAGATTAGAGTCTGAAAACAATGTAGAGAGGAGATCCTTAACATTATGGTTTGGAATATATTGAATTCCAGTCCCGCACACTATAGTACACAGTGCTGTCACAATGACCAACCAAACCTCTTTGTAAGGATTTACAGCTTAGACTCCTTGCAGAGTTTGACTGTTGCCACATTTCAATAGCACAACCACATCTGACACAAGTTCAAGGCTTCTTTGCCAGTAGATAGCATTGCTAATTTATCCAGCCTTTATTACCGATCTGCGTTGCATATTGGACACATCTGGTCGATGATTTGAGAAAGACTGTCTGACATACATCACTCAATGCTACACCTGATTAGCTCTGGTATTGTCTGTGCGGAGGCTGTGGGAACTGCCTTCTCCCAATAGGCATCCAAAGCCTCTTTTATTCAATATCGGATGTGTAGTAGCGTTTATTGCCACCCATAGAAAAAATACTAAATACCGATTTCATCGTCTGTCTCACCTTGCAGAAGGCTGCAATTCTAACCATTTCATCTTTATACTGTATGTTATCTCTGTCGTATAAATTTGACTTTGATGTCTCGTCGTTCTTTGTGTTGAATTTTGGATGGCCAGCAGAGTGTGTTTCTTTTATTTTACCTCATAAAAGTTCTTATTTTTCAATGAATAATAATTATTTGAACAATAATTAATGATTATAAAATATTTGGTTATCAAATTTAATGCATATTTTCGATAAATAATTTCACATTTATTCGCTAAGAGTATCAATCTATACAAAACTAAAATACTTAAAACGATATATTTTTTTCAGATTATATGATTTAAATTAGGTTGTGTAAATTGAAAAATTTGATGAATAAAATTAATATTTTATTTTGAAGATACATTTTTTCTATCGCCTCATGAATATTTATAATTATTTTTATGAACGAGTACTGAAAATACTCTTTACGCACTTATAATATATATTCATGCATAACATTAAAGAAAAGTATCTGCACTTATAATTATCAACGGCAATATGTTTTAAATTTTATTATCATAAGCTTATTGCAAATAGCGCGTTTCTTCTCAAATAACTTTACTAATTACAGAGTATAGTTAGAAATAGTTTGAGAATGAACCGGTTTAATTATAAAATATAGTTAAATTAACTATAGAATATAATTAGAGATAATAAAGTTATATTTCATATATATACTGATAGAATTCTGAGTAGCTTAAAAATATTTCTAAGTTGATTGTACTTTAATCAATGAAAGTATTAATTATTCACTTCGTCCGATTAGATTTTAGTTCATATAATTTTATGCAAAGTCTGCCGAAGTACTTACTGTTGTTTATAAGTTATCATTACTTATTTTATCTGTCAAAAGTTATACAAATAATTGAATCCATAATGTAATAATTTAAGTCCTCAATACGAATATTACATTTATTCTTATTTCTAAATCTCATTCTACTTAGTACTGAAGCTATAGCTTTGAAATGCAAAATTTTAAATTTTTATTCTGTAAGTAGAAATTAAGGCGAACACTTTTATTTGTTGTTTTATCAATTACAGACAACTTCTGAAACTTCTAAAAGAGAGAAAATTAGAGCTATTAAATTAGGAATCATTTTGTAAGTTTTTATAGAAATTATCAAAAATAATTGCCTATTTTTACATTGTATAGCTATCATATTACATTCATAATTGTCTTGTTGAAAGAGCTTTGTTGAGAAAATTCATACAGAATATTATGAATATTATCAAATACTTTCGGATATTTATCAATTTCTACTATTAGCTCACTATATCTATATATTTATTTATCTTGGTGGAATTTTCAATCGCGTTAATAAAATACATTTTAAAGCGCTCAATTGAGCTGAAATTTTATATACATGATTATTTTGAATGGCAATACGATATTTTAATTATAATTAATATAATTGATTAAAAGTAATTATTTAAAAAAATTACAAATACAGCCACGTTGGCCCCTTAGCGATCATTTTGGTGATTTGTGTCAAAACTTGAAAAGGGTTTTTCTTCTCACGTTTTAAAGCATTCACTTGAACTGAAATTTTTATACACACGATTGTTTTGGATGACAATACGATACTTTAATGATAATAAATAAAAATTAATTACCATTTAATGTTGCGATTCTGTCATATGTATATACATATTTATATTAATTGCAACTATTTAATAAAAAGAAGCTAAAATAAAATTTTTCTTTGATCTAAGTAGGAATTGACTTAATTTTTTTTATATTACTTGTTTTATAAAACTCAATGACTTTGCATTATATTTTTTTGTTTGTGTGTGTATGATTAAAACTAAAAAAATACCGAAAAAACAATACATTTCAATTTTTTTAAGTCTGATTGAAAACATATGGCCACCTTCTTACAACGAAAAAGTAACACGTAGATGAGATATAGTATATAAGGCGAGATATTTACGCAGTTAAAAACAATTAGATGATATTTACTTCTCCAGAGTAAGGTAATAATTATTATATCAACTAGATAGCAATTCCTCGTCTAGACATAGACATTTATCTACTATTAAAGCAAATCAAATAGCTAAGTAGTCAGATCAGATTTCAAGTAATTCGGATTCAATTTAGCTGTTGCTATAAGAACCATCATCAATTCATTGGATGATATGTGTTAGAGAGAGGCAATTCTTTTAATGTTAACAAATAAATTCATTATTATTTTTTTTATTCGTTTGAATTGATCTTTCCCTTATACTTTAAATTAGCCAAATAGTTAATAAACTGCTAGTTGATTGTTTATGTTCTGTGAATTTTTTTTCTGTTTATGTTCGTGTTGTTCTCCTATTTATTATCTTGCCGGGCTCGAGTCACAATTTTGCGAGTATGAAAACTTCGGAGTTGGGTAATCAGATTTTAGGGAATCATTTTAAATCGAGTTAATAAACTAGTAAAAATAAGTGCTTTGTCAAAATGTTACAACTCAACTTAAAAGTATTTTTATCTTGTAATTTTTTTTTTTTGCTATTAAAAACTGTTTTCTAAAAGATTACCTACTTTCTCTATAACTAATGTATTACAGAACATATACAGGTTAAATCACTGACGAAACAAGAATTACTAAAAATTGAGATTGCAAGTCCTTATTTTTATCAACAATAATAAAAGCAAATACATCTACGTTTATGTATAATTCTTTTATCATCATTTGCAAAGCATATAAGAAAAATGCCGTTGATTTTGATACAGATTTTCTTTAACGACACTTCACGTAAATTTAAAATGTTAAAAATGAAATCAGACATTTTTGTATTCAAATTAAACCTTGATTTTCTTCAGAATTATATAAACCACTATTTGTATTTTTTACGTCCATATTTAAACAAATATTTCAACTAGCTTTCGCTGAACAAGAATTTATTTCCAATTTTAAAATACAATTACGCAGTAGTATTAAAAATGCTATAATTCATTCCAAATAAACAAAACAAAAACAAATAGATTCAGAATGATAAAAAATATCCACCAAATTTCAAAGTTACTTTAAAATAGAGAAATTGTTATTTTGACCAAAAATCGACTCTTAGATTTTCGAATACTTTGACCAATGGCATTAAATTTAAACTGTATGTAAAAATAACTGTATGTTTAAATGTACTGTAACATTTTATATACTCATATATTATAACCGATTATTTTTATTAAAAAATCGTATTAGACTTAAGATAAGAAATTCAAATTGAAAATAAGGAATGTCTTCATCAAAAAACAAATCCAGATAAATGAAAGTGTTTTCAACATTAATTATCTTATTCTGACTGAATTAATTATAGGTAATATACTTTGATATGCAATATTAATTTCTATGTATTTTATAAGGGAAAGCATTTTTTTGAATTTTTAAAAGAAAAATTGCGTATCTGTATGGATTGTTTTCAATTAACAAAAGCAGAGAATATATATACGAATAATAGAAATACATTTGATAACTGTAAGAAATTATATTAATATTTAACGGCCTTGTATTTAAAAAAGAGTTCTGTTAGTATATCTTATCCTTAATAATTTACACCTTTAATGCTAAAAATAAAATTATTCTAAACCGTTTCCTATTTTCTGACGATTTCATGGAATCTTTCTAAATTTGTATCAACACACTATTTTATTCATTTTCTTTTCACAAAAAATTCAAAAATGAAGGCTAGAAAAATGCGAAAAGTACAATGTCTTGATTTATGATCAGGTAGACATATTCAACTTCAACTTGCTACACAGTTTTTGATTTATAATCCCACCTTACAAAAAAGATCGGTAAACTTCCTTCATAATACTTTTGAAAGACAACATTCTGAGAACAATATACTTTTCTTTGTACTAGGAAGGGAGCAAGAGCATTAATATTTTTTTTCAAAAACGAATTCCTATAAACTCGCAATACAGATTATTAGAGCTAAACTATATAAGCGTTGAAACTTTCTTTTCCTAATAACGTAAATCTAAGGTTATGTAGATTTTTATGGAGCGGTTTCTAAAAACGTAAGTAAATATGAGCGTTATAAATCTTTATCGGTTTCTTCTGAGAAATAGAAGTGATCCATAAAATACTGACTCCGGGCGATAAACTGGAAAAAAGAAGAGAAAAATGTCTGTTCTTTAGACCATTTCACTTGTTTTACTTTCTCTTTCTAATGCAGAGCAAAGAAAACATTTTATTCTTGGTCTGAAATCGATAGGGATATTTTGAATGGTATTACCTCAAATAGCCCTAGGCTGTTGTTTTAAAGCCTTGTTAAATTTTATAGAAAACGAAAGTAAGGCTTTATATTTGAATTGAATATCATTGTCCTTCGGAAAATTCTGAAATGTAATGAAAAGAAGATTTTAGGAAGTATTGGTAAAGAGTGTTTTAAATGGCTTATCAAGTAATAACTTTGCAAAAGTAATTTAAAAAGAGAATTCGAATTTCCTATGATTATTTTGCAATTTTTAGTATGTTATTGATATTTCAATTATAAAATATAAGCTTGCATTTTGATTTATAAAACGAGTTCTACAATCTAATATTGCTAGAAAGTAATAGAAAAGCTTTTATAAGTATGATGTAAAAAGAAAAATAATTTTTTTCATACAAATCCTAGGATTTTTAAGGTATCCGATTACGTTCGAAACCGTGATTTTGCAAAAGCGTATAAATGGATAATATTTAAAATATTTGGTGTCACTTAGATTTGAAAATGTATATAAAATTGTTTTAAGAATAGTATTACAATAAAAAATTATTTAAGTACAATATTTTGACAAAAAATGTGAATATTGGTCATAGAATGACCAATTTTCAAAGTATTCTCCTTTTGTGAAAATGCTTCGATTATAATAATATTTTGCCTTTATATAGCTCAGACCTCTGTATAGAGGTTCAACTAGAATTTTTAAAATATATAACTTAGAAGTGGGTTTATCCATGTTTTACGGCAGCAGAGTGGAGACATTTTAAGAGAAAAACGCCGATAATTATTTCAATTGGTTGTAACTCTGAAAATAATGTGATTTTTCAAGATTAATAGTTGAGCCTCTGTACAAAGGTCTGAGCTATATATAGGCAAAATATTATTATAATAGAAGGATTTTTCACAAAAGAAGAATATTTTGAAAAAAGGTTATTCCAAATTAATTTTTTGCCAAAATATTGTATTTAAATTATTTGTTTTGTCAAAATGTCCTTAAAACAATTTTATACATGTATTCTAATATAAGTGACACTAAATATCATGAAAGTTATCCATTTATGTGCTTTTTTAAAATCACGGTTCCAAACGTAGTTTGATACCTTAAAAGGCCATTTTTTTCATTATTGATTTCAATGTATGCATTAACATTTCATCTGTTATTTTAGAATCTTCTGGTGCTCACTTTTTTAAGGAAAGACTTCGCTTAAGAATAGAGAGAGCAGTATTAAGATCCGTAGAGATCATAAGCACTGAAATAAAGTTTCAGTTCCCCCATTTATACCTCAAAATTAAAATCAATAAGAAACCATAATATATAGTTTCGATTTTTTTAAGAGTCTCCAAATTTATGTCGGCAAATGTAACTAAAAATTATAAAAATAGCTCAGTGAATGAAGCTGAAATATGAAAATGTACTTATTTTCTCACAATAACAGAAGATTTCCTCATTCTTATTTTGGATTTTTTTCTCATTTCACTTCAAAATTTTCATTTTGGAATTATATTCCAAGACCCTATTACTTCGTAGAACATTATTCCCATAATCCTATTTTTGTATTGTTCTATTTTTAAAATTGTATTTTGTGATACTTTTCTTTTTATAATGCGTTTTTTTCTCATAGTACTTTAATAATTCGTTTTAAAATTAGAGCCGCCAAACAATAGTCGTATTTTTCGACATTTTATTTTGAGAAAAAAAATTTATTAATTTTTTTAGACTCTTTTTCTGTAAATTTTCTGCTATAGTTTAGAAATATCATTGTATTTTTAAAATTTTTAATCTTGTGATACATAGGAATATACCATTATTTTATATTTAAGTTATATATTTTTGTCAGAGGTTCTTAATTTTTTCTCACAGTAATGGGACACTTGTAGTTTTATAAGATCACATTTTCTCGAAACACACGAAAATTACAAATATTTATAACAAGCTAAGCAGAATACATTGCTTCCTTTTTAAGACTGTTTCGCCATATGTACGAGAGTGGGAATTTGACATGGAGCACATTTTAAAACAGAAAAAAATGCCTCAATTTTTATAAAAATGTGTGACACTGTAACTCATGCATTTGTTTATAATATAGTGTTTTTAAAATTTCAAAATATTTCATAAATAATTATTTTTTTTCTTTTAACGTGTAAAGGGATAGCTCATTTAGCATTATGGTACAGGGAAAAAAATGCAAAACACATTTTATAAAAGAAAAAATTTGTCAACTTGGATAAAAATGAGTATTATGATAAGATAAGCGAATCTCTACAGGATAGTGTGTAGCCAGAATATAATATTAAAGTTCGAGTATTTTTATATTTGAAAATATATTCCGAATTTGGTCCCTATTCTTTAACATTAGCCGAAGATAGCCTTAATCTTGGTGGAACTTTTTCTCTAAGTCCATGGAGTGGCAGTGTTCATTGATTCAACGATCAATTGCCCTTTAATTTAATCTGTGTATGATATTTCAGAGACATATCTATAACAATAATTTGTATGTGTATATATTTATGTAAAGGTTATGAGATATGTTTTTCAATTTGTACTGATTTGAATTAAATGGTATCAACATTTTCAATCGTGTACGTTGTAACGTCGTGAGTAGCTATCCATCAATAAACAAATCTTTACAGCTTAATATACAAATAAAAGCAAACTTTATTTGCTAACAATTTGTAAATGAAGTAATATAAATCCAGATTAAATGCCAAGCCGGTGTGGTCAGTTCATATACTCATGCTCAACGCCACCGGCGTTCATCGTCTTTTTCACTCTCTCTCGGGGATTTCTTTTTCTCCGGTCTTTTTCTCTTTCTCTCTCTCTCCAGGTTTTTTTCCGGTCTTTTTTTTTCCTGTGTCCTCAAAAACAACCCTTTTTAAACAACAGGGGTGTATTCACAACACGCCACTCGCTCCTTCTTATTCGCAGGTCAACAAAGTCTCTCTTGACCTCCCTCGTCCTATTGGCGCATAACACGCCAAAACACACCCGAGCCGTCTGGTCCAAGGCGCCATAGTTCCTTGTCCACAGCTGGACACACTGGCCCGTCACGCCACCTGTTTCTAGCATCCCTTTCAAACAACACTAGAAAAAGACAATATGGTTATTTTTAAGATAGGCTTCGCCTATTGTCAATGGGGCGCCGAACTCTTAAGTCTATTATGCCGACCCGTCTGCAAACTCCACTCCCTGAGTTCAGACAATAAACAATGGCCCCATGGCCACGTGCACCGGTCATTCCACAGCTGGTTGATTGTAAAAACTTCAGGGACAATCGATGGGTGAGACACTTGTCCTTGACCAGCTGGTAAAACCATAACATTTATCGAAAGCTGGGAATTCACGACAATAGACTATGTCACAACGTTAATTTGCAGTTGAAACATATTTTGCAGAGTCTGAAAGTACTTTGTTTATTATTAAGATTTAAAATTGTATTGGTTTGTTTGTTAATGTTATTAATTTTACTTTACTATGGCTTGGCTATGATTTCAAATAGTCATTAAAAACTTAATAATAATCATTCTTCGAGACTTTGCAATGGCATAAAAATTAATTATAAATATACTTTAATTGAGAAAAATTTGCATTGAGATAAAAAAAATATAGAATTTTTTTTTGTGTTAAAAATATGTTATACTATGCATTTTGTTAAAAATTGGTGATTTTCCTACTTAATTATAAACTTATTTGAATTTTAATATAGAATTTCCAAGTAGATATACCGAACGCAATTACGTAAAGGGGAGTAATTAGAGAAATAAAAAGAACGCCAAATCAATTGGCATCAATGATAAAAGATTCGTTGGTTGAATTCTTATTCTTATTATTTATTTCATTTTATTGTGTCATGTAATGATATATTACTTTTTTTCTTCATATGATTTATGTTATTCGGTATAATTTTGTAGAATAATAAAGTGTATATGAGCAAATGTAAGCAAATGCCTGATAAAATACACATCGATAAAAATAATAAACATCTTTAAATATTTTTTTATGTTATTTATTTTCCGTCTAAGCAAACAAAAATAAGCAATTACATACTGGTATTTACTCTTCGCAACCTTATGGTCCTGTAAGGGTTAAATATCTATCTCATGAATGCTCGTAAACTCGTTTACGTAAAGAAGAAAGACAATGTCTTCGGAAATGATTTAAAGCCATAGTTTGTAGCCATATTTTTTTTGTACCAACAATTATAACCATTAGAAGTATTTCCGTATATGGACCAGGATTACTTCGGCTATATACAAAGTTTCTGTGGAGCCCTCGTTCTCTTCATGCCCTAAGCACGCCCTTATCTTGCTTAGTGGTTAATCTAGCCCTGTAAAAAGATATTACATGATGGAAAGAATACACAGATATTGTAGCCTTATTGTTAGTGTTATATGATATTTCAGTTGTATGACGACTATGAATTTTGTTAATGCTTTTTAAGATTTTGATTTTATTCCACACTGATTGTCTGATTCAATTTTAATTCTTAAGACTTGTAATTCTTTTTTTTCACAAGAGTTCTTTCAAAATTATTATTACACAGTCATTTATCAATATTTCTTCATTGAATTTTTTATTATTTATTAAGCATTATTATTAAAAAGTCAATTTTTATTAAAATGGCAGCATAATTTAAGGTGCTATTCATTTTTCTTTGTTCAAAAAGCTCAAAAACCTTTTTTTAAAGTTTCAAATGAGGCTGCGGATTAGTATTTTTACCACTGCTGAACTAGTACATTTCCTGGTAGCTTCTATCGCTTTTTAGTGCTGCAACATATAGGCCAAGGATGGCGAACCAATGGCACGCGTGCCATTGACGGCACGCGACACAATATTTTGGGCACGCCACTCATTAAAACAGTTTTCATTTTTGTTCAAAATAACACAACTCACTATGAAGTATTACTAACAAATGTGAGTGATCGATCACAGTGCGCGAGGTGGCGGGAAGCACACTTGTTTATTATAGTATTACAATCCTAACACATAAGTTATTTGTCATCTAATCTTCAGCTGCAGAAGTCACACTAATGTTACTTTAGTTTGGGTTGCATGTATAACTAAAACATTTACAACAATATAGTGTAAAATGTATTTTTTTTCGTAGTAAAGAAAGAGTTTTTTGAGTTGTTAGTATTTTTTTTTATATTTTCCCAACAATCACATGTCAAAATTATTTGACGGCACGTTTATATCTCATTACACATTTCTTCAGAAAAAATGGCACATTGATCCATTAAGGTTCGCAACCCCTAATATAGGCATATATCAATTGCTGCTATGTAATTTTGACAAAAAGTTTTTCCTCTTCAGAGGGTGAGACTTGAGCTTCGATGATGCGAAATTATTTTTGGAATATGATTTTGCCGAGGGTACCAAAAACAAACAGGCATTCTTGTGATCTTTAGCATGCCACATAATCATACGACATGGGTGCTGACTATTTTCTACATCATGAAAGCCTGCTTCCAAACCTTCAGACTTGGGTGCACAAGGCCAGCATCTAATCAACTACGGCACCCAGTGGGCCAGCTCAAAAAATTTTATGTGTAGAAATTTAAAAATTCGAATGTAATTGTTTTATTCTTTACCATAGCCAAATAATTTATTTCCGTAGTTCAAATAGCTAGATACCATTATTTCAATCACTGAATCGTTAAATTCTTTAATTAACAATTATAAAATTAATCATTGTTATTGCAATTACGCCTTTTACAATAATATTCTGTGATTATATAATTATTTGACAATTTTTTTAAATATAATATTTGACAGCTTTTTGTTGTATCAGTAGGAATAAAAAATTTCAATATAGTAAAATATCTCCTGTTCACCAATAGCAGTTTATCAGCAAGGCATGCAACAGTTTCAATATAGAAACAAATTATTATTCAAATAAATTATTGAAAGACGACGCACACAAAGTATCTGACGTTTAAATGTATCAAAAATTAATAGATGTAAAAGAAAGGTAATGGAATAAATATTTCTTGATACTTTTCTGGCAATACAAAGCAGAATAATAAATTAGTTTAAAGTACATTCCTTTATGTAATACATCACATTTTATGTAAAAATATTTCATTTTCTAAGCATATAAATAATGGGTATGTGTAACTTTTCACGACATCTATGTCACAATGCTTTTCAAACTCTCGCAGAATAAAAAGTAATTTGCCATGTTCATTTACTATTATTGGCAGGGATGTCGAATGAAGTTTTATTACACTTGCAATACTACATTTTAAATATTTTGTAATTGTTTATGCAGGAACTAAAATAAAATTTTTCCATGAAAGAATTTCAAAATATGTCTGATTATAAATTTAATCTTAAATGTTTATTGCATGAAAATATACATAGGAATTTGTAACTATTTGTATTGCAGATTTCCATTTAAACACATTTTCATTGTGTGTAGTGAATTTAACTTTAAACACATAAGATAATTAAAATTTTGGAATTTTTTTTAAATAAAGCATCTTTTTTTTAAAAAATGCTGAAATGTTAATTTCTTACTCAATTTTATTTTTAAATCGAATTGAAAAAAATCAAGTTATTATTTATTGAGCTGTTAACTGGTGGCTACGGTAGCTCAGAAGTAACGTGCATGCCAAGGTTGCGGGTTCGATCCCGGCTTGAGTCAGTAAATTTTCTGGACGTGAAAATCCTTGTGATTATCGGTTTGGCTCTGGTGTTCTTGGGAAAATTAAATGACCAAAATATTTAGCATTCGACGATTGCTTGAATTGAAAATTAGTTCAAGCGTCCAAATTTGGTAACAAGGCCACCACTATATGGTGCCATCATGAAATGGCTCTCACATTTGGGAACTTGCCGTGTCTGTAAAAGCTAAAAATGCAACGCTATTTAAAAAATTATTGATTGTTTGAAAACTCTTATGTTAAAATTAATTACATTACGCGTTAACTGCTCAAATCTGGCTTGCCTCTTAGATGCAAATTATTAGTAATATTATTGCATAGATTTCTCGAATCACAGTGGTAAAAATTTTTTTAAAAATATTCATGCATTGAATGAATATATAGTTATTTGCTACAATCTTATGCCTGAAACACCACATTCATACAATGTATATGTTAACGCGATCAAACTCTGTAGTACATGAGCTAAGGATACTGAAAAATGTAAAGGTCAAATGGTGAATCAGCATTCTGCATTTCTAAGTTGAATTCATCTCTAACAAAAATTAAAGTCGCGACGATTCGAATTGGAAAAATAGTTTTGAAAACAGTCCAGTCTCATCAAAAATCCCTCCCAATAATTCAAAAGAAATTTTTTAGTGCAACGTCTGACGTGGAGCTTCGGTGACTTGGTTGATATAGAAATGAATTTATAACTAGTGGTAACGGATTTGAGTCTAGTAATTCTAACAAGGGGGAGAGCACGACTAAGGAAATTCGTTTGGGGACGAGACTTGTATTACTGCTATAGGGTATTCAAATCCCAATGTAATTCCGTCAAATGACCAGTCAATTCCGAGAAAACAGCGTTCGAAATTCATACTAAGCTTATATGCAAGTTATTTTCTCTCTCTTACAACGTCGCCGTGGCGTGATCGTCAGCGTTTCGGATGACTATTCAATGGACCGGGGTTTTATTTCCGCGAGCGCCAACTTCGCTTTCATTTTTTTCTCCAATTTATTTTATTATTTATTTTCAGAATTAAATAATTTTATTTTTTAAAAAAGATTCATTGATTTTTAAATGATATTCTATATAATTGTAGTAACTATTTCACTTTTTTAAAACACAAGAACAACTAATATATCATATAACTACAATTACTTCTGTCATTAAAATCTAATTAATTGTATTTTTAAAATTATTCCGAATACCTAAATGGCCCTAAAATTTTACTTCCGTTTTTAACAAAACGATTTTGTTCAAGAGAAAGGCAGCTGTTTTTAAAGAGAGCAGGTGTTATTCTTTTAAGAACAAAAAATTCTTTTAGAAACTACAATAAAAGGAGAAATCATTAGAATAATGGATTTGATTTACAATACAACTTTGTTAGTTTATTTCTGGATTTTTAAGCGAGTTTGTAGTGTTTTGATAGATATATTATTTTACATATAGATCACATACAATATAAATAGTTTGAATATTTTATATTGAAGATATCTGTGAATAAAGATATTGTTTTTAAGGATAATTCTTGAATATAATAAAAAAAATATGTAAGACACACTTAACTTTTTACTTATATTTATTTAACTTTATTTATTATAATTTAATTTATTTTTACTTTTTAATTATATTCATTTTTTATTTATTATAATTTAATTTATTTTTACTTTCTAATTATATTTATTTAACTTTATTTATTATTACTTAATTTATTTTCACTTTTTATTTATAAGTATTATCATCATAACTATTAGTTGTTTTGTGTTTTAAAACAGTAAAATAGTTACTATATAATTATATAGAATATCATTTAAAAATCAATGAATCTTTTTTTAAAAATCAAGATTGTTTAATTCTGAAATAATTCAGAATTAAATAATTCTCGGAAAATAAATCGCTGTTTTCTCGGAATTGACTGGCCATTCATCGGAATTACATTGGGGTTTGAATACCCAATAGCAGTACTACTCTGTTACACAAAGTCTCGTACCCAAATAAATTTCCTTAGTCGTGCCCTCTTCTTGTAAGATTGCTGATAGGTAGGTGGGTAAAGTCAAACTTTTCGTGATTCATACTGCAGTAGGGTGTCAATTCATAATTGACCTCTTCGTATGAACGTGATTCAAGAATACGAAATGTACTTTGAATGGAGTACTGTATATTTAGTAAGAAACTTTCAAATAAGTAAACAACCATGCATCATGCAAGCAAATAAATCTTTTTCATTAAAAAGTTAAACTCATTTTAGTCCGTTAAATATCCAATTTAAATCACGCAGATAAATTTTTTTGTTTTTGGAAACAAAAGTTTTTCTTTTCGGAAGTAACTAATTCCGTCACTTTTAACTTATCAATAATATGCTTTTACTTAACCATAGTTCAATTGACTTTAGGTTTAATTTGCTTATCTAATAAGAAAGTAAATCATACGATAATCGCCAGTTTTCAATTAAATGCCTCTGTTGAAATTGAACAGATATTTCTTCACATATATTGTAACTTTTTATATAGATTGAGTATAATGTATGTTCCGCTTCATAACCATTATTTAATGACTACAGATATTTTTTTTGGACATAGAGTATAAAAGAAAAGCACATTTAATATTATAAAAATTGAAATTAATTCAATTGTTTCTCAGAATAAGGTCTGTAATTAGCAATTAGCTAAATAAGCTATATTTCCAATATGAACTTGATTTTCGAAATTTTTAAACTTTTTCTGAATTGTTTTCAGTCCGATTGACTTCAAATTCAATCTATAATACTTATGACAAAAAGGGATTCCTGATATTTCTAAGTTATTCTCTTGTTTCCAACTTTCAGAAAAATGATTCTGTTGAAAATATATTTGTGCGGACATTATCATTTTATGTAGACTGTTCGTATGTTAAGTCTGTATTTGAAGTGTTTATCCATTCACAACTACTGTTATTTAATGAAAGCAGATAATTTTCTTTATTTCGATTAGTATTCAAATTATTTGTTGATTTTTTTCTGCTGAAAATTTTCGGATTGAGTTAGCGTCTTTTATAAAAAGGATTCTTAACATAAGTGAAATATTTTCAAAATGTATCCTTGAGTAAAGTATTTATTATTAATGGTTAGTGAAAAAGAACCATTTTTCTTCCTCTGATATATTGAGCAAATTCTAAAATATATAAAGCAAACAAAAAAATTACTTCGAATTCCATATCGTGAGCATTTTACGGCACCATCAACAACAACATGTCAGAGAAATAAAGAAACATTTCTCCCCAGAAACACAACTCACTAACTGTATTTCCAGAAGAATAAAATTGAATATGCTTTCTTTCTTTTTTCAATATCCATAATATTTCATCTCTTGTAAACGGATAAATTTTTATATTTGAATAGAAGGGTTACGCTTGCTAGAACGCCTCTGTCCCGTTTACAATTCTGATCGTTTTATTGAAGGGTAGACGATGAAATGGAGAAAGAGTTGGAATAAAATTTATGAGTTTTTTTCTCGGAAAGATGATTTAAAAACTTTAAAACTTTTCAGCGTATAGAGAAATAAATTTTCTTTTCCTTTCTACTCATAAAATATCACGGTATAATGCTTCGGATTATATAAATTTATAACTTGAAGGCAAAAACTCTTTATATAAATTACATTTAAGTCAATAATGCAGTTCATTATAATTTGAAACAATTAAAGTTGTGAAAATTTCATTCAAACTTTTATTTCTAAGTAATGTTTATAGACTTAAACAAGGTAAAAAATTTCTCATATTATATATATATATATATATATATATATATATATATATATATATATATATATATATATATATATATATATATTAATTAAAATAAAATAAAATAAATCTTAATTGCAATGTAAAGGAGAATTCATTAAAATTGAAATAAATTATAAAATAAAGCGAATAGTTCAGTACGCATTTTTGTAAAATCAAAGTAGTATGAATAAGTGTATAAAATGTATATAATGTATATAAGTGTATAATGTATATAAGCGTATCAAAGTCTTGTAGATTATTGATGAAAAAACTGAAAGCTGTTACAGAAAAATCAGATATTAATACTCAAATTATAGTCTGAATGGACAAAGAAATCCAATTAGAGATTAAACTAATACTACTGACTTTCCCTTCTGAAATTTAATTCTTTAATTAGTACTTGCGAAGAGTATGTAAACGCGGATTGTGTATAATTCTGTTTAGCTCTATTTAATTGCATGGTGAATTGCTTTATTTCAATTTTTGTTTTCTTAGGGGGAGTGAAAAAATATAAAAAGAATAAAAATTCCAAAAAACATTCTTACTTAGTATATCAATTCGATCACTTTCTTATACAAGCATTTATTCACAAATCGTTTCAAAGGGCATCAAGGATCCAATGTATAACAGAAACTGCAATGGTTATAACTGGCTGCAATGACTATCGATAGGCGATTCAGTGAAGGGAGACAGCAGTTACGGAATCCATTGCATGGAGTGTCCCTCACCGTTCCCTACTTGTAGTTGCATTTCTATTGGTCTATTTGCATTAGACCTGGAGTCTGACGAATTAGAACATAACTGTTTTTAGCGATGAGTCTTACTACGAATTGAGACCCGATGGCCAGTGAAGACGTGTGGGGAGGCATGGACAATAATCAAATATTCAAGTAACTGTCATCCTCCGATCAGCAAGGAATAACGCTTTGGGGTATCAATTCTTTTGATAACCAGCTCCCTTTAGTTGCCATCCGTAATACTCTTATAGCACAACGGTACGTTGACAAAATCCTATGCCCATACTATTGTCGTCTCTTTCCCAGACCCTTGAACTTACATTTCAACAGGATAATGGTAATCGTACACAGTACGCCTTTCTAACCATTGTCTTCAAGTTTCTCCCTCCCTTTAAGATCGCCTTGGTTCACGGGATCACCAGATCTCTTTCTAAAAGAGCATGTTTGGGTTTTGAAAAGCGGATGTCTTTGACTATCCTCTAGCATCGTGTCGCTCTAATTCACCAATCGAAACGCAATAGCAAAAAATCCCACAGAGAAGACAAATACCAATTCATGCGAATCAATGACCAGTCGGATAACAATGGGTTAAATTCACGTGACGTCATAGTCACATGATAATGATAATCCCGTGTTTCTTGCCAATCCGTTCACATCTCATGTGACGCCACAGTCCCACGATAAAGACAACCATGTGTTTCTAGCTGATCAGTTCATGCTCATCGTTGTTCCCAAATATTGCTCTTTTCAGAAACTTCCTCTTAAAAAGTACACATGTGTACAAAATGTATTTTATTTTAATGCAAGCGCATAAAAAATAAGATTTTTTTTTAATTTTAAAATATTTTAAAATTTTTATAGCATTTCAATTTTTTCATGCAATTATGAAATTTGAAAGTTTATGTAAGTTTTGCAAATAGAACGGCAAGTATAATTAGTTTAATCTCTGTTATGAATTCAACGGAGAACACGCGCATGTTTGTCTTTAGCATATGTGACTGTCCTGAATTCAGCGTATTAGCATCAGGATCAGAGATGGATAAATGCATTCCTGATTTTTTATGCTCTTGAATTAAATATTTTTAAATTACATCCTCAATTCCTGTGATATTGTTGGATTTTCGTTTTCAATATATGTACATCACATCTATCGATTTTTTCCAATTCGGATAAATCTTTAGTGTCTCTTTTTTATATTATGCTGTTCGAATTTCCAAATCCGACTATTATGTTTATTAAGATGATAAAAAGAAATTATCATTTTAGATTTCTGTGTTAGTTTATCAAGTCACCTTTTAGTGTAATTTGAAGTTTATTTTTTAATTTCAATTTTTTGTGATTTAGCTTCCAAATTTTCCAAAATTCACTTTTACATGTAACTCACGGGAAAATATTTTCCTTTTAAAAGTAAATATGTATGATTATAAAATCAATTTAATTCTATGCTTTGAAATAATTCCAACTGTTACTCAATATATTGACAACTTCGACAGCAGCTTTAGTGGCAATTTCACAAAGTGAACTCGAACAGTCATTCGCGTATTTGCTAAGTTGCTGTAACAAATGTATTCAAACCGAAGAAACTTATTTTGAATAAAAATTCTAATATTCGTGTAATTATTTTTCTTATTTAATTTTGTATGCCCACAGTTCAATTGTACACATGTCAATGGGACATTTTTACTGCTTATCTTAAATGACCACGTTGATCAATGTTTCAGTACGTGACAAATCGACACGGCTGTCATGTCTGTCTGTCACCTCATGGACATTCAATTGCCGCCAGCATTGCCACGTATTTGGAAATATACATGGTTAACAACTAATATGTGGATACACTATGCCTTTCTAAGCTATTAATTATTAATTTGAAATTATTTTCTACTTTCTTATTCTTTGTCCGAGCTGGAAGCTTCTAATACATTATAGCCATTAAGTATAATAAATTTTACTTGCAAACATTTCATGAAAACAACATTTCAGTTAGGACACTATTTTTATTAACTTCTACAATTTATTAATTCGATGATTTTTGAAGACATGTTAGTCCTTCTGTTTTGTTTATGGAAAACGGTCTTTGGTAAGATTGAGGCTTGACATAAGCTTCGCTATTGCTTGCTGGGTTAAGGCCGTAACAATCTCTATAGATCTATAATTTTCCAACACGGAATAGACAGATAAGTTTCGTTACATTAATAAATTATATTAATATAGTTATATTAATTATATTATATTAATAAAGTCAATAGTATTTAATTTCTGGAAAAGAACAGTGGAATACCCTTTAAAAAAAGCTCATGAATCTAAAACACAAATAAAAATGCTTGAAGCGATTGTATTTTATCTTGTATTCAGAAATTATGTATAAGAGTTAAGTCACGATATAAAATAGTTTAATTAAGCATTAATGCTTACTTTTTTTTATTCCCATTGAAATATTCATTATACGATTTAAAATGTATCAATTTATTCCTATATACATTTACATCAAATCGTGAAATTAAATAAGAATCATAACAAAATCAGCCGCAACGAAAACCCATCAACAAACTTAAGAAAGTAGATTTAGCAAATCATTTTCAAACATACAGTTATTACTCATAGTTAAAAAGAGAAGTGTACACATAACTTTAACTTTAAATAAACCTTTTACAAACACAAACAAGAACCATCATTTATTATATCCTTAAAATGAAACACTATATTAACTTTACTAACAAATGTTACCCCCCGACTTACTTTTTCAAAAATATATCTTAAACTGGTATTTTTCGTTGGTTGTCTTTCTAAGAGAAAAACCGATTTTCATTTAAAATATTAGTCTTCCGAGATCTTTTCCTTAAATTAAAGTTTATTACTTTGATAAAAATATTTCCGGAAATGCTTCATATATTTTATTCAGTGTTTTATTTTAAACAAAGTCTAAGTATCACTAGAATACATTAAATTTAAAAGTTGAAAAAGAAAATTTATCTTGATGTTTGCTAATAAAAGTGGACTCTATTACATGCACAAATACTAATATGGCATACTCGATTCTGACAGAAATAACTGAATTACTTTACTTCATTTGTGACATAACATATATGGAATGACTTTAAGAAACCTTTCATTATATATATATATAATTTTGCGATTTACAATGAAGCAGATGGCGCATCACTCTAATGAAAGCTAATTTAATCCTCCAAATGAACTTTATACAAAATCATTGTAAAAGCAAAAGGAAAACTTCAAGTTTCAGACGTATAATGGAGCAAAGAGTCAACACTAATACCAATACTTTTAGCACTTTGATGTGAAATGTCTGACACATACATTAGATTAGCTCAAATCGAACACAATTAAGACAATTAGTTACATTAAATGGATTAAACTCTTGCATAATGGAAAGAATTTTGAAATTATTGCACTAATTGTTCCATAGAACCATAAGATCATTCATTTACGGAATGTAAAAGTTGTTAATTGCTTCAGACATACTGAACAGAACGCATCCAAAGAATTTAAGCATATATCTTTATTCAATTACTTTCAAATGTATTGTATATGTTTAAGAATCAAACGTCTAGAGCAGTGATCCTTTGCCTTTTTCTTGTTGTTGTACATTTTTAACAATTTCAAACGATTTGGTGGCACACTAACAATAAAATAATTTAAAAAGAATTTTACTTATTTATAATACGCTTTGTACATAAGATAGTTTATGATATTAATTTTCAGTGTTAAATAAAATGTGTACGACATAGAAGCACAGTTTTTATTGTGTAATTAATTATACGAAAACATTTGATGCGAAATTTGAGCTTGATGATTTTTGACAATTTCGTTTATATTTGACCATACGAATGATAATGCCCCTCTCATTTCGTCTTCTATATTTAAAAGTGTGATCTTTTTTTCGTTTTTATATTTGTTAATATTGAAAATCAATGTAAGACGTAAAAGATTTCAACAATATTTTTAAAGCTTTTGGCTGTTATGGGATAATCGCCTCTAATTTTAATCCAAAATAAATTAATATCCTATAAATCTCGATTATTATTGAGCGAAATTATATATATATATATATATATATATATATATATATATATATATATATATATATATATATATAGTTCTTCCTCTTCATTCAAAGTTAATTCATATACAGAAGTATCCGTTATCACAAATGGATTACGAATTCATTCAAATTTTTGATATTTAAATTTGGGAAGTAATGAATAAATCTCCTTTAGTGTTGTCAAGTGGTCAATAACAATTTTATGAATAGCGTATTTCTATAAAATGGCCGAATAATTTGGTTTTGTACTTTTTCTGAGGTTATTATTAATTATTTAAAAAAATATTTGGTGGCAAACAAAAGTGCCACGGCACAATGGTTGAGAATTATTGGTCAAGAGGGTCATTTGAAGTTGTACATTTGTATAAATAAATTCAAAAGAAACGGGGGAAATTAAATTTGTTATTTTTTATCGTTAAAATGGGTTATCTTTAGTGTCATAACATTCAATATAGATCAAATTAAAATTTCAAATAAGTTGACATAATTGATTGAAAAGACTTCACAAAATTAATTTCTCATAAGTATACAACACAAAGAGAAATTTAATTAGTTATTTTTAAAAACAATTCATTTTTCCTAGCTAGTTTATAATCTTAATTGTACTGTGTAAATGTCGCATCTAGGTATATATCCATAAATAAGACAAATAACACAAGATTATAATCAAACAAAGAATTAATTGAATTCATTAAAACTATTTTCTGACAAACATTCTGTTAAAAAATTGTTAAATTTTCATATAATCAAAAGTGAAAGCTATCTGATAAGTATTCTCAAACCAATGAAAAGATACGTTTTTATGACAGAAAGTAAAATTAATTATTAAACAGTAGCTTAAGAATACCATTCTATAAAAAAGCATTAATGATTTTTGACATAAGTTTGGCTACTCAATAAATCAATGCTGAAAAATAGTTCATTCTTTTAAGCGAAATAAGAATAGTCAAATTCAAATATTAATACTTTCAATGTTACAATGGATAACGTGCCAAGTTCATTCTGTTAAATCAATTAAGAATCTCTTAAGTGTAAACAATGTTTATTTGCTATTAACTCTACAACTTTGAACGATGAACCAGATAGTAATGATAATATTTAGTTGATTCATAAATTTCAAAATTTTACGTAATGTAATTTGAAAACTTCATAAAGAATCTTATAATTTATGTATTCGACAGAAAGTCAAAAAGTGAAGGAACTTCTGAAGTATCTCTTTCCAAGTTTTGGCTTCATAGCTCTAGTATCCAGCTCTAACTAAGAAATATTCGGCAACACTTCTATACAACGTGTCAACGTCTTCCCTCGTAGTCTTTGAAGTGTAGCAGTCCATTCAACATCGCAGCTCTACTGTGATCTGCACCAAGGAAAAAAGAAGGGCAGTGATTCGCTTTTTGTTTGCAGAAGGTATGATATCTCTGTGTGCTGGATATTAGCCACCCCTTTCATAACTATACCATTATTATACCCTCAACAATTTGCACATTTTCATCAGTGGTTGATGTCGATGGATTGCCTGATTTTTCGTTGCCACATAAAGTTCTTCCCTATTTGAAGCACTCTATTCATTCGTAGATCTTGGTTCGTGACAAAATAGCAGTCATGCTTGCATGCGATAAATAATTTCCGTAGATAACTAATGCATTTTAGTTATCAATGGATTAAATTCATGATGATCACGTGATTAATGCAATCACGTGTTCTCCATTGAATTCAAAACTGACATTAGACTTGTTTTTGTTGCTTTACTTATAATATTGTTAGATCAAATTTGATAACTGGATAAAGATGTTCAAGTACACAAATTCTTCAAAAAGTTCTTCAAACTTAGAAAATAGCATCTCATATTACATGTCCACCTCCAAATCAGATACATTTTGTTTACCTATGTCAGTTATTATTTCCGATAAATATGTACTTTTTAAAAGAAATTTTATGCAAAATGCAAACGTTAGCAACAATGAAGCGCACGAATTGATTGGCTGAAAATACGTGATGTATTTATCATATGACTATAATGTAACATTATTTTCTGAACTGATTGGCTTGAAACACGTGCTTGCAGTTATCATATGACTATGTCGTCACATGTATTTATCCCATTAACTGAAGATTAACGTCGCTATCTCGTTATTCTGAACCACATTTAAATGAAGAGGATGTCTGTGATGAGTTCGTACTCCATTCTCTAAACTTTTATAACGACGTCGAAGTGAAAACTCAGATCCTGGACTTAATTTAACGTGCATCATCTCTATTCGGCGAGTCTTTTGTGATGAAAAGATCAAGACAGCACAAATGCACCAAAGCTTTGGAAGCCTTTTACTATGCAACATGAAAATTAAAATGATCGCATAGCTTGACGATATTTTTGTCACTGTATTAGTCGTTCGATTTTTGCTGAAGTTTTAATCACATTTTATTTACATTTTGGATAATTTTTACTTTTGGTTTCTTGTTGCTTTATATTGCAAATTGTTTAATTATCTTCTTTTTATTTTAATTTGTTTTTTAATTTTTTGTGATTATCAACTTTTTTTCGAATTTCATATGAAAAGTGCTTTCCTAAATGGAGGTTGAAATTAATGTGGTTAGTAGAGATCAAGTCTTTACTCGCCCCTACTACTTGAAAAGTCATTTAAGAGTAAGAATAGTTGATCAAAGTATTGTCCTTTGAGTATGAGAAAATTATAATTCCGATATATTTTTAAAAAGCCACATGATAAATTGACGTATTTCTTATTTCTTTTGAAAAAAAATAATAATTAAATTTAGGTGAATTAATTTACATTTTTCTATATAAATTAAGGTTATATTTCCTTTATTTTACGCTCTTATTTTTTTCAGGCAGAGTGTTAAAAGCCCACACTCTTGTTGAGAAATATGTCGTTTCTTTTCATTTAGAAATTGAAAAGCACGTGCAGTTATTGATTAGCATTTTTAAATTATTTTTTTATATTTCCTAAAGCTTTATTTAATTTACTGTAATTTTACTTTGTTTAAAAATTGAGTAATTACATATGCGTGCTAATTGTTTATTAGCTATGTTTGAAAAAGTTTTGTTTAGGGTGAATAGCAACGTTTTTGTGATAGCGCAGAACAGAATATAAATAAATTGAATCAGAATAATGTAGTAAGCTCGTATCCTTTATATTTAAAAAACCACATAATTGATAATATTTAGAGGAGAAATGACTGAATGAGAGAGATAAAATTCAAATAGAGTCTCAACACAGAGCAAAATTGAAGATATTTTAATGAAATTTACATAATTTTCTATATTAGTCTTTTTCAGTAATTTTTATTTTATTATAATTAGGAGGGGTACCCCTACCCCTAACTCTATTGTACGAATTACAAATTATTTGTTCACACTCATTGCTCAAATTGTAAAATTGTAATATACGTGTATTATGTAGATCTATTAATTTGTCTTTGATGTGTTCCCACATAAGAAAAGTATCATTATCCCCAGTGATTAACAGATACACACAAAAATGTTTTAATACGTTTGGCATCATTTTGGTGACTGTTTTTGGCGACTTGTAGACTATATGGAAAACTTTCTGGGTGCATATGTGCTGTCCTGATCCATTCCTTTTTTGTGGTAGCAAGACTGGAATCCCTAACATAAGTTTTTGTAAACACGAGTAATTTTTTTTATGATGCCCACTCGTGACATTATTGTATTAATTTCAAAGCAAAAAAATCCTTTGCCTCGAGATTAACAAATCATTTCAAATTCTACTTGTTGGCAGCTACATACAAACCCAATATTGAAATGTTTACATTTAGACAATATAATTCATTAATAAACTACTTAGAAATACTTTATAAAGATGTCTTTGTATATCGGCAATCTTCATCCAGAGTGTACAGAAGCTACTCTTTATCAGAAATTCGTTTCTTTGGGTAAAATACTTAATATCCATATTTGCAGAGATGTTGATACGGGTCAATCGTTAGGGTATGGGTACGTGAATTTTGAAAGAAAACCAGACGCCGAGAAAGCCTTGTCATTGATGAATTATGATTTGGTGAAGGGTCGGGCTATCCGTCTAATGTGGACCAAAAGGAGTGACAATTCCAATGTGTCTGCCAATTTATTCGTAAAAAACCTAGATCTGAACATCGATGAAAAAACACTGTACGACATATTTGCTAATTATGGTAGCATACTCTCATTAAAAGTAGCCATAGATGATTCAGGCAATTCGAGAGGATTTGGATTTGTACAGTTTGAAACTGAAACATCAGCAAATGAAGCCATAGACAATCTAAACGGAAAACTTATGAGGGGACGAAAAATGTATGTCAGCAAATTCATACCAAGAGAGAAAAAGAATGGAGAATTTAGGAACATTTACATCAAAAACTTCCAAAGTACGATGAAGGATGATGAGTTGAGAGAGCTGTGTAAAAAGTTCGGTACCATATTAAGTTCCAAAGTTATGGCTGACGAGAATGGAGAATCAAGGGGTTTTGGATTTGTTTGCTTTGAAGACGCTGATAGTGCGAAGAAAGCTGTCCAGGATTTAAACGGATTATATCTTGGTGGTCGCAAAATATATGCAGGGAGAGCAAAAAAGAAATCCGAAAGAAGAGCTGAAATATTAGAAAATCTAAGGCGAAAAATACAACTTGGTCCACCATAAGAGCTCAAGTTGCCAAAAGTGTAAAAATAGAAATTGTAAAAGATATATTAATTAAAATTTTAATAATAACTTTAAAAGGAACAAATATTTTAATATATATTAATTTTTTCTGTTTTGGTATTTATTGTGTGTGTGTGTGAGTGAGTGAATACTGTTCCCATAAATATTTATTATTTTTTGCTAAAAATATAAATGAATTCAGTTTTTAGAAAAACTTGTTATAAAACTCAATCTGAAAATCTTAAGTCAACATATTTTTATAATCTATTAAAACATTTCTTTAAAATATTACCAATTTACAAAAGATTCACGCAACATTTTATCTTTAAATGAGGGTCTTAAATAGTGGTCTTTATGTGATATAGTAATCCTCAAAAAATCACAAAATTAATACAATTTTATTCATAGAGCATAAAAACTATACAAAAAATTCTAAAAATATTGATACGAGTTCTTACCTACATCTACTATTTTCTCAAAAAAAAAAAAAAAAAAACATTCCTAAGTCATTTGCGTGAATAAGATTTGTTTTGTGCAATGGTAGGATCAATGTTTCACTATTGTCTACATATCATGGCATTTGGTGACGTCTTTTTATCTGAGTGATCGGTCGGTGGAATAATACACAAGGGTACTTACGTGTTATCGCAACAGTTGCCAAGGTTCAAGATAACTCGCCAAGTTGGCAACCCTAGTTTCACATGTGTGGTATGTGCTCAATTGGCAATCACTTGCTTCGTTTCATATAATGTCGCCAAAAGGTTGCGATAATACGCAAGTATCTACACAAGAAACAAATTTTCATGCATAACAGTTTTTTTACAGCTACAATTGGGCAGTTTTCTTACACACAATATAGTTTCTTACAGCTTGTTTTGTTTATATTCTAATATGCTTAAATCTGTTTCATATATGCTTTGTGTTTTCTTTTTTTGGTATTTACGAATTATTCCATCTACCCATTTTGCCACATCAAAAAATGTCGCTTAATACTACCATTGTTATTATTAATGGGTTGAAATATGCGCAAGAAGGAATTGGTCGATGGTATAACACAGTGGTCTTCAAACTCTTTCGACTTACGGAACCCTTAGAACTAAAGGGTGTTTTTGTGGACACCAAAAGGTGTCCCCATGAGCACTAAGAAGAAAATATCTTAAAGTAATATTTAAAGTTAGATCAACGCGTGTTATAAGTATTCAATGTAAAGACAATTAAAAAATATATTGTATTTGTTACTAAAATTTTTTAAGGTTATTTTAATATAATATTCTCCTTATATAAAAAAAATTGGTGAAATGCCATCTACATATGCGTTATATTATTTAGTCACTGGAATATGTGCTTGCCTTTTTTTTACACTAACTGTTGAAGTCTAGGCCTATTGAAATTATCTGCGGTTGTATTTCATATTCTGTGTATAGTTTGTCTTTGTAGCCTCTCGCGTTAAGGAATATTTTTCACTTAAATACATTGTTCTGAATGGCACAGAAATGTATATAGCTGTGTGTAAGAAATCTTGTATATTTTGCATGAATTCAACCTAAAATTTAGGAGTTTGTCTTGCTTAAATTTAGATTTTCAAGACGAATTTGTTGATATGTCAATAAGTGCTTCCCTCTCCTTCATTAGGGATGTTTTTTCTACAAATGAAAAAAGGTGCATTTTCCGTTAGTATAAAATTCTTTCGTGGAACCTGTATACAACAGAATATATTCACTTTGTTATAAAGGGGGGACGTTTTAATATTCTTTTATTATATAATAATAGAAGTTGAATAAGTATTAAAAAATGAAGTTATTATATATAAATAAATGATTTTCGTGTTTAATATTCGGGATGAGCTTTGTGTTCTAGTGGGAATACAAACTTCATACAGAACGTGAATCTACTACTTTTCTTCTTCATAATTCTCTTTGCGATTTTGTTATTGTGACTTGTGGAACCCCTGGGTATACTTCTTGGAACCCCAGGGCTCCGTGGAACACAGTTTGAATACCACTGGTATAACATATAAGTACCCAAAATTTGATCACAATTCTACAACTATGATTTAATGAATTTTATGCTTTTAAATTTATTTTGTCTAAAAATACGAAGGTAACTCTGAAATTTTTGAGATACACGCATACGTGAAGTTACAAAAATAAATTAACAGTTTAATTTGAAAATACAAAGTATTTTAACACAGCAGACAACTTTTTTTCTGACTTACTTCAAGTTGTTTAGGGTAGAATGAATTACCGACAGAAGAGTTTGCTCTTCTGTCGGTAAAATCTTCTCTTCTAAAATCTGTCTCTTCTTCTGGAGTTGAAGCGAAAACATTATCCTGTTATGATTTTCTATGATTTTAAAGTTGGATTAAATCAAGAGAAATGCTTTTCATAGGCCGCAATTAGCATTTGGTGATGAATATCCATGTAGTGCTATTGAATTCAGATGGTTTAAAGAATTTTGCAGAGATCGCATTTCTCTTCAGGAGGAAGAAAACACAGGAAGGCCGCAGTCGGCAGTATTCCCGGATAATGTGTCTACCATAAGAAAAATGTTAATGGATGATAATCGCTGTACCTACCAAATGATACAGAATGGATCTGCAGCCATACACAAAATTATTCATGAAAAAGTAGTTTGACGTGAAAAGTAGTAGTTTTAGATTCCCCATAATCTGAGAACCAAAAAGAGGAGCGTGTCAGAATCAGTAAAAGAACCCTTAAATTCCTAAATGATGGTGTTCACCGCAGCATTTCTAAAATTATAACTGGGGATGAAATGTACATATCGTTTTTTGACGTTACAACACGTCAAGAAAGTAAAGTATGGGTCTTTGAAGATGATCCCACGTCAACAATGGTGAAAAGATAACGGGCAATGGAAAAGTAATGTATGCCGTTTTCTTCATAAGTAAGGGATTGGTCAAAGCCATCAAGTTGAAAGGACGGAAGACAGTAACAGCAAACTGGTGTACCACTAAATGTCTTCCAGAAATTCTCCAAGAAGTGCATGTTAGGGGACTAATGCTACACCATGACAATGCATCTTCCAATACTGCCGGATTAACACAGTTGAGTTTCTTAAATAAAAACAAATTAAAGTGATAGAACATCCACGTTATATATTCTCCGGATCTAGCCATGTGTGACTTTTGGTTATTTTTTAATCTAAAAAAGAACTTACGTGAACGTCGTTTTCATTCAGAAGAAGAGATTGATGTGGCTATAAATGCATTTTTCATCAGTTCCAAGAAATGAATGATTGAGACATTTAATCTGTTGAAAATTCGATTACAAAAGTAGATTGATGTTGGAGGAGACTACTTTGAACACTCCTAAAAGTTTGTAAGTATAACTTTAGAAACCTAGGAGTACATCAAAAATTTCAGGGTGACCATCGTATGACACTTACATAATATCACAGTCATATTGGGGACATTATATGAGAAACAAAGCACATGGTTACATGGTTGCCAATTCAGCTCATAGATGCGAAATCGGGGTTGCCAACATTAACAATTGTTGCCTTTGTTGACATTGTTGCGATAGTACTTAAGTACTAAAAATATTCAAAGGCTAAAATAGCCATGATTCTCTTCTTTTTTATAATTTAATGAGAAAATAACAAGCGTAAGTGTAACAATAAGTAAGTGTATTTTCTTTGACTATTTCAGTAAAATATATTGTAAAAACTTGCAAAACAGCATGACTTTCTAAATAAATTGTTTCACTTATTGCTACTTCCAAGTATTAGATTAGAGATTGTTGGCCCTACAAAAAATAGTCACTTGTTAAGGAGTTTTTACTTAGTAGACAGAATAATTCATAAATACCTTATAAATGGAAGCATGTGGATTTACTAAGTACATCAACAAAACAAAAAGTAAGCTAGGTAACAAACATTGAGAATACCTACACATTTAGGGAGAAAAATCATCTTACTTTTTAGTCTTATTGCTTTATCAATCTTTGATTTCCTTCGTAGTTATATATATATATATATATATATATATATATATATATATATATATATATATATGTTGGGTAATTACTCCAAAAAATCGATTTAAAATCAATTCCGTATATTTTTTTACTAATGAAATTTAGACTGAAAGTTCTTAGCACATAATTATTTGCTATACTTCCAAATGTGTTTTGATGTTTATATGTGAACAAAATAATCAAATAACATTATGAATTAGTGAAGCATCAAAAACTTTATCTTCTAAATGGTGGATAATGTAAAGTTTATTATGTATACAATATGCAGTACACAGTAGAGAAAATAAATTACTAAACCATGACTTAAGATGGTACCTACATTCAAAGAAATATGAATACCTTTAAATCAGTATAATTTCACTATAAGTAATAATTTGTTAAGTCTGGTTATTTTTAAACAATTAAAAAGAAAAGCACGGCTAAACAAGTGATGTATTTACTTTTTTTAACTGCAGTTTCACGAAGTTTTTCTTTTAAAAAATAGAAATATATCGATGATTGCAAGCAAGAAAAATGGTGAAAAAAATAAAAAATTCCCGAACAGATCAAATCTCCATGACGCGAAAAAGAAATTAAACTCTTCGGCATTTGCATTTTCCTATCTCTGATGTACATTTCCATTTCAGAGCTAATTCTTCCAGAAAATCGATGAAACGGCTTGCCGTTTCGAATCAAATTATTTGCGTCAAAGGAAATAAATTAGCCTTTGTAATCGGTAATCTTAGCGCAAGGAAGATTAATTGAATAAATTTGACGCTTTCAGACAATCCTAAAAGCATACGTTAATATATGCATTGTCACATAGAGGACTTGGCACTGAATTGTGCAATTAACATTCCTCGCGCTCGAATTTCGAATGTTATCGGAAATGAATCTTTTGAATGCATTAAGTCGAAAAACGAGATTTATAAAATAAAAAGAGAGAATCGAGAGAAAACTTTTCAGATGTACAGAATGGAAATTATTACGGTTGTAAAACTTCCAAACGATTTTTCTAACAAAGAGAGAAAAGTTGCTGTATAGATCGCTCAAGAAGAATTCGAAAAAAAATGAATTCAGTTTTTCGTTCTAAATTTGATGTCAGAAATATCGCCAAAATTGGCATTAAACTTTTACGAGAGTAAATGGATGGGGATTGATTAAGTCGACACGAAGGCGCAGCATCTGCTTCCTATGGAATGTTTATAGTTTCTTCACGGAATGATGGATAAGAAGTAGTTATGAAGTGAAGAAAATGAAAACGCCATTTTATGTTCATTGCCCTGTGCAAAACAAAACTTTTTGTTCGAGACATGATTCTAATTTGGATGATAAATGAAAATCGTTAGAAAATTTAATTAAAATGGCCAGAGAACGAAATATCGATCGTTAAGATCCTCATATACAGCAGTGAATTGAGTTCCAACTTAATTGAATAACTGAAGCTCTTGTTTCAAATTTTGATATGAACATTTTGAATGTAATCGGATAGTTTTCAATAATATTTAATTTTTGGTTACATGTATATAATTTGCATCATGATAGGATGTTATGCATAAAAATAATGGGATTTAAATAATGTATTATTCTTTCTTTCGAAATTAATTCTGCCGGAGCTGTTTTTAAAAATATTTGAGGTTTGGACAACTTTGTAAAAGTAGTACCTTTTTTCCTCTAACATGGTGTAATAACAAAGAATATATATGATAATCAAAATATTTTGAAAAAACGAAAGGAAAAATATTTCATGTTTAAGAAAAATTGAAATTTCATAATAAAGCGAGAAAGATTTTTTTTTATATTTATAATAAATAGCACTATTTTTTCGTAACTATATATAAATTTAGCAATTTCTTTTTTAAAAACTCTAACCAAATTCATTCAAATGAGTAAGACCAGATTACAGAATATCACGCAAAAGTATTACAGAAGAAAAGATTAAATAAATAAAAAAAAATACACTCCGAGAAATTTTCTCCTAGCATGCAGTTTTTATATATAATTTAAATGCGGATTTTGAAATACATATTTTTAAAAGTTATCAAAACCATTAGAGCTACTGGATCATCATTTGTTAGTGAAATTTTAATAAGGAGCATACATTTATTCTGATAGTTCTACATGAAAACATATACGTTTTTTCATTCACTACATTTATTTTGATCTGCATCTGTCAGCCATAAATATACTTAGTGTTTAACACCCTATTCTGAACCTAGATTGTATAAATAATAGGGTGTTTTAAAATGCTGTTAATTTCTCTTAGAATCATCCATTTTCCTCTGTACTTATTTTGTTCTATATTCTGTTAACTTCCTTATAGTTTGAATACCGAAAAAGTTTTAACCTTATGTGGTAAAATGAAAAAGTATTTATTTATTCAGTGTTTATAAATCTCCAATGCCTATTATTGTAAACAAATATAAATATAATAAACACACCAAATCATATTAATATTGCACCATTTTTTTAATGAAAAGGAATTTGCGATTCACTCTTATGTTTAACGCTAAAAGAAAAACACCCGTAAGTATATTTTTTTAATATTATTTTAGCTTGCCTTGTTAAAAAAACAAACTTAATGTTGCTTTATTAGATCTAGAATTATTTACTGCATTCCCCAAGCATAAAACGTTATTCTGGTTCTTAATATAGATCAAGATACTCCATGAATATGTCCTGTAATATCCTGAAGTGTTCTGACCCTTTTTTTGTGTAGAAAGACACATTTTTAGTGTTGATGAATGATTTTATGAGCACTTCTAACGTAAACAGACTTCGTAGTGGTTTATATGAAAATACATTTACCTAATATAGGTCACCTTTTGTTTTAGCTGTTATGAGAGGACATTTGTTCTTAGTGGAAAAAAACACAGCTATCCGGAACTTTTCTCGTCCGGACCTCTGACCGAGAGGCCAAAGTAAAAAATTCATGACATAGGTCTCTTGCGGTAGTTCCACCCTTTCATGCCCTGGTTCAGTAAATGAGTTTTAGCTTGAAACGCGTAACCATCCATTTGTGAAAATGCACTCGATCTGTTGTTCCTGTTTGATACTGATGGGTGGTTATTGCTATGGTGATCCTATGAATGCTTTATAGTTGGGTAGGGGACCCCATCCGATGACTAGCGATTAGTAAAAATGTTTGAGTTCCTTGATGTTCATGGTTCCAACTTTTTACATTTCTTTTCTCCTAGTTAGCAAACCAAAAAGGAGATTCTTGATTGGATAAGCGTAAAATGTGTTAGGACATATGTTATAATGGATGGCCATAGATTCCTTTAATGCTAGTTATATATATTGTTGTACTCTTTCATTTTAAGCACAAATCTATGAAATACAGGAAATAATTTCTCGCTCTCCAACGTATAGCTCATTTATAATTTCCTTAATAATTAAAAGGAAAAAAGTTCCTATATATATATATATATATATAACAAAAAATGAGAACTTAGGATTCGATATAAACCATATCAAGTTACAAACTATCTGATAAACTCTATTTCATACTTGTTTCATCCCAAACTACCTTTAGATATTTAACCGAAATAAAAAAGCTCACTATAAGAATATTTCACATGTAATACAAAATAGTTTTATATTGATTTATTATTATTTTCTTGAATTTGTAAGTATTGAATAATAACAAATTTAATATCTTCACTATCTAGTTTTTGAGAAATAATTTTAAGTAATAAATTATGCAAAATTTGTTGCGTGGAGGCTATGTGGCACATATTTGACGACGAGATTTTTAAAAATTGCTTTTAAAAAAATTCGAAATAAAAACAGAAAAGAGAAACTTTATAGCAAAAATTTATTGTTCTTTATGGTTGATTTATTTATAATTTATAGTAAATCATTATATATATTGTTTGCTATCAAGTGGATTTAATAAAATGTTGTTGTATGTATTGCAATGTATAAAATGTTATTCTTTCTAATTGAAAAATAATTTTGTTTCATGAAAAAAAACCCATTCATAAAATAGAAGGATCGACAATTCAACGAGTAATTTACTTAAAATTGCTTTCCTACAATTGTGACTGAATTTCCCCTTAATGGATTGCTTTTTGTGTGTCTTCAATGGTCCTAATTTTGTATAAAAATCACTGATTTTGTAATTATTATCGTTGTAGTAGAGGATACATTTTCAAACATTTTTGAAGTGCTTGTTGATTGAAAAAAGTAGAAGAAAGCAATTTAGTAATTTAAAGTAACATTTTTAGAAGAACCGGATAGTAGATTAGTCTTAAATCGTACAGATTGCATTTTATGTTTACTTCATTTATTTCCCCAATTTCTTTAAAATTAAGAGAATTAACATACTTAGTTCAATGCCTCGAAATTTAAATGAAGAAAAAATGGACTAATGTTTCCAAGTAGATATGTAGATTTTTAATGTCTATTATACAAACGCACACGTGCGTATGGTTTGGGCATTTAGAAAAAAACGCATTGTAAACACTCGCGCCAGTGTTCACGCTTTGTTGGATCGCACTTCTTAAAAACTTCTATGTTCCTTTTTTGTTTTTTGTTGCTGTTTATTTAAATTTGTGCAATATTTTGGGAAATTCAAAGGCAAACGATTCAAATGAGTTACCACCCAAATTTGGATTATAGAATGAAGTAGTCAATCACCAGGATACCCGATCAACAAAGAGAAAATCTGAGAAAGGTTATATAAGAGTTATAATGAGCAATGAAAATCAATATATGACCATTATAATGAGACATAATAAAAGTGTAACATCTTCTCTGTTGCCTCATGAATATTATGCGACTATAGGAATCCAAGTTTCAAGGATTATTATTTTAGAAGGCTAAATGAGACAAGTATTCTAACTCGTTTACTTCTACAAATAGAAGCGCTCCCTTAACAGGGTACAAATAACATGGACATTGGATAAGGGACCAACCAATGAAAGACAGTTCTTATCTTTGATGAGTCAAGTTTCAGCCTAATCAAGAGATTTTCAGCACACCTTTATCTAGTGGTAATCCGAGATTCTCTACTTATTCTGCATGCTCCAAGAAAGAAGAAAGATAATATGGCCACTGAACATTGTTACCTCAACAGGCATTATGTTGGACAGCTAAAGAGACCTATATATATTTGGTAGAGGTTCTGTGGCTGTTGTGAGACATAGGGAGGAAGTCTTCGACCCCTGTAATCTTCTTTAGGGGTTCTGCCAGCTTTATATCATATTTATTGGTGGCATTACTTATCAATGAAGGGCTTATCTAGACGACAGATTTCTGGAAAATGCGGATATAAGCCGGAAGGATTATTCTCTCATTAAGATTTCAATTAATTCTATAAAAATAATCTCGAGACATTTTAACAATATATA
This sequence comes from Trichonephila clavipes, assembly GCA_019973935.1. Taxonomy (NCBI): domain Eukaryota; kingdom Metazoa; phylum Arthropoda; class Arachnida; order Araneae; family Nephilidae; genus Trichonephila; species Trichonephila clavipes. The sequence goes on along the minus strand of BMAU01002412.1, from coordinate 340,388 downwards.
ACATGGAATGCTTTTGCGAGGGCAATTGCAAGTTTCATATTTTTTCTGGACCATCCAACACCTGAAAACAGCATTTATTCGTACCAACTGTATGGGAATAAATTATAAATTGCATCCTTTCCACTATGAACCACGTTAAATATTCGAATCTCTTTATATCGTAATGTTCTAAAAATCAAAATATTCAAAGTTCGCTTACCTATCAAAAGGAAATTTCATGAATCTAGATGTTCATTTTTTCTATCACAATTTTATTGACATCAATTAGTACTTACTTAGTTAACAACAAAAACATTATTACAATTACGAGAGAGTTTTACCATTACTATTTTAACAACAGCTTTCCATAGCATTTGCCGCTTCACATTCAAGTTCTAAGAAAAATTATAAAACTTTTCAAATGCTCAAAAATATCAGATGCACAGCGCCTTCTTGAGTCGGTCTTTTCAATCTCAACAAACCATAGCACAGATTAATCTATTTTTTAATCTAATATCTTTTTTGGACTTTGCTGTGTTGATGGATGAGCCGTACATGCCATTATACGTGTGTAACGTTAGTATTGTATGCTTGTTCTGTATTATAGAAAATTATGTTCGAATCTGATTCTATTGAAATCTGTTTTGTTTTTAAGAGATAATTAATTTCTTTTGAATTGGAAATTCATTACAAATAAAACTTAAACACTTTTATGAATGAATTTGTAATAGCAAAGACATCAACTTATTTCTTTTTGGTTACTTTTCAATCTAGTCGAAAAGTAGCAGCTTAAAGTTTGAAACTCGTTGATGTTTCACATGATGTTCTTTTAACAATATCTTTTTATATCAGAATTTTTATTCTTAAAAAAAAATAGATATTGAATGTCATTTTTTAATACATTGTGTCTTCTGTATCCTCACAAGATCTTTTATCAGTAACATTTTAAGCAAAATATAATCCTAATAATAATATAAGTAATATAAATAGAAATAGTTGACATGGTATGTCACATTTATATTCGAATATTGCTGTTGGTTATTTTCGTAACGATATTCCAGAATTATGCAATACGATAAGAATTCAGATTTGTACACGAATATCTGAACTGAGATTAATCATTGCAACCCACAATGAAACATGAAAAATATGCAATTATTTAATAAAGATACAAAAAAGTGAAAAGAACCTGAAGAAACTGGAAATGCTTTAAAAATCCACTAGTTGGTTCCTTTTTATGTCCCTCAAATCGGACAGTGTTAATTACTTTTAAAATACTTAGATAAATGAAGTAATCCTAAAAAGGTGAATGAAGTATTCTAAAAAGTCTTCAAAAGAAACTAAGAAATTGACGAAATAATTGAATGAGGCAACTGATGCATTAAGAAAAATCTAGAGAAAAATAAATTCTCGTTTAATTCTTTTATCATAACATTCCGATTAGACCTATTTATCAATAAGTATTTCTGTATTAGCTTACTAAAATACTGTTTTAATAAAAATTTAAAAATATTTAAAATATTTCGAAATTTTTTTTTTAAAGTTAACGTTAAAAAAATTACTTTAAAGAATATTTCAATATTATTATTTCTCTCAAAAATTTGGTATTTTTTAATTTTTAGAATTTTATACATAACAGTTTTGTACTATCGGTTTTATTTCCCAAACACATATCAAAATATCATGCATGTAACGGAAAGACATTACTAAAATTTTAACAATATAACCAAAATTTTAAAAAAAACAGTAGCATAAAACAGGCATTCCTTCAAAAATTTAATTAATAAAATGATTAAATAAATAATTTAGTAACATAAAAAAATAAATATAAATTAGCTTTTGATACTTAAAAATAATCTACTTCTTTTTTATTGCATTGTTTAGCATTTGATTCATAAATGTTTTTTTTAATTGGTTAAACATATCTACGGAATTATTTTTTGTGTACTTCTTCGAGAGATGTATAACACTTTATTAAATAAAGATTAATAAATTTTAATGAAAACATCAATTCCATAAACAGAGTTTTTAAATGTTTAATACACAATTTGTTGAAAATTTATGGGAGTTCCAGCAAAAATGTAGCAAAAAATTCATAAATAAGAAGGTAAAAAAATTAACTCGCTCTTTATTATTATGAAATATATTTGTTCACAATGGTATAAAACTATGGATTTGTCTAGTGTGAGAGAGAGAATATTATTTTAATTTTTTAAAAATGTTTTATAAGAAACAGATTCATGAAAATTACATCCAGATTTGTATATTAAAATATGTTGCAATATATAGAACGTAAAATATAGGCTGTAGTAAGTTAATTAATTATCATTTTTTCCTTTTCTGTTCCACACGCACACATTTCTAAGCTAATATTTGAATACTTCATTAAAATTTTATTTTAGTTTTACATTACAATCATCCGAATATCATATTTAGTTTCTTGTTTTACAATACACAGAAATAGGAAAATTTCCTTAAAAAATCTTAACAGCTTCTTTTATCTTTATTTTTATAATGGTTTTCTATAAGCATATAACTTATTAGTTCAATTCACAATTATAATTATGAAACGTATTTATTCCCTTTTTTATGTCTATATTTGATTCCATAATTCATTCGCAGAGTTTTCGCAGAAACTTCACAACCTGATCAGAAAAAGAGATAATTACTTTAATGCCCTAAAACTATTTCTTGAATTATTTTAAGAGAAAATTCTGGGTAATGAATGTTTACAATAATGCATCGTATAATTTAAAGTGAAATTCGATTAATGCTGTAAATACTTCTTATTCATTTCTTGCGCTGCGTAAAGATTTTGTCTTCATCAGATAATAGGTTATGATAAACTTTTCGCAAATAATCAGGAAATTAAATAGCCTCAAGCTATCCAACTATAATTGCATGAAAATTAAGAATAGATTTTAGAGTTAATAACGTAGCTGCATGCAATCTATACATATAAATAAAAATGAAGTGTCTGTAATTTGAAATAAACAGCTTTTTACTAAATGCATATAAAGTATATACGGTACTTATATGAGAAACTCAATTTTTAAAATTTTTGTCTGTCTGTCTGTCTTTCTGTCAGTCTGTTTGTTCCGGCTAATCTCTGAAACGGCTGGACAAATTTTAACAAAACTTTGACTGGCAGATAGCTAATGTTATAAGGAATAACTCAGTCTTCGTTTATTATAGAAAAAATTAGGGTTTCACGAAAATAAAATTAAAACCAATGAAATGGTGAACAATATTCGTTTCTAATAGCGATTGTTTTTCAATTGGTATTATTTTTATTCAATAGCGATTGTTTTAGTTTTCGAGCCTTCTACCTTAACGTTTCTAGCAGTTATATCAAACTTTTTTTGTTTGATAAGGTTACTGAGACTCGCGATATTTCCCGTTTATGTCCGATCCTAATGATTTTAACAGTCTTCACTTATCCCTTGCTTGTGGCTTCGTTTCACCCTACCCAGTCTTCACCCCATCGACAGTGTCAAAGGTCACGAGTCTCTCCCCCCCTGCTTGCAGATTCGTTTCACCCTACTGTTACTAAGACCTGTTTTGAACTGTTGCATCATTCCAATGATTTCATTCTCTCTCAAAAATACTGAGCAACATCAATTTTTCTATAACTTAGACAGCATTTAAACTTAAATCAGGAAGTTTTTGAGTTTTACGTCATTTGACTTCTCACAAGGCTCCGCATTTAAATAGAGGTAAACCAATTTCATACCTCTATTGTTTATTTCATTGCCAAACACTGCACAAAGCAGTCACAATAAATGTTTGTCTTGCAAGAGTGATTGTACAAGTTTGAGTGTGCGGTGGGGGTGGCGATCGCAGAGCTAACAGATTGTTTTTTTAGTTAAGTAAGTAGATAGTTTTTCTAAAATAAATATTTTTAATTACGTTTTAGGTGAAAAAGTGCACTTACACCCTTAAATTAAGTAAGTTTATTCAAAACTGTAGATAACTTCATTTAACCTGCGCAATATCTATACATATAAATAAAAATGTAGTGTCTGTATGTAATTTGAAATTAACAGCTTTTTTACTAAATGCATTTAAAAGTATATAAGGTACTCATATGAAAAAATCAATTTTTAAAATTTTTGTTTTTCTCTGTCTCTATTTGTTCCGGCTAATCTCTGAAACAGCTGCACCAATTTTGATGGAACTTTCACTGGCAAATGTTATAAAGAGTGACTTAGGCTACTTTTATTTTAAAAAATAAATTAGGGTTCCGCGGAAATAAAATTAAAACCAATGAACAATATCCGATTCAAATAGGGATTATTTTTATTCAATATGGATTATTTTTATTCAATATGGATTATTTTTATTCAATATGGATTATTTTTATTCAACAGGGATTATTTTATTTCGCGAGCCTTCTGTCTCAACGATTTCTAGCAGTTATATTAAACCTTTTTGTTTCACAAAGTAGAGGAATGACATTATACTTTTAGCATAGGTATTTTTTTACGTAAAATATATAATTATTAAGTTTTCGTAAACTCTGAGAATTGAATAAACACTTTTTTGTTAAATACCACGTCGACGAAGTCGCGGGTAACAGCTATTTAACATAAAATAAATGCATCAGAAAGTAATATTAACGTATTACACGTCCAGATACAAATTATTTACATTATTTGAATGCATTTATTACACAAAATTTGTAACAATGTGTTAATTTTGCTGAGAAGAAGGAAGGTGTTTTCAAAAATCGATCCATAAGAGAGTTACGGGGCGTTATAAGCAAAAAAAAGTTTTTTTTTATCAGCTATTATATCTACAGACATAAAATTTAGCAAACATATAGCCTTCAGTCTGTATTACTTAAATTTTCAATTCACCCGTGCGAAGAACGGGTATACCAGATAGTTTATATATAAGAATAGAAGCAAGGAAATTTTTTTTGTGTTTGTGATTTGAGAATAAATGAATGCGTGTTCATTAAAATCAGTAATAGTTTGATGAGAATCTAAATAATTATCTATTGAAGGGATGTCTATTATGTTTTAAAATTCTCTTGCGTTTTTGCAATTTTTAATTTATTCTAAATGTATACATATATGTTATATTTTTGCATGGAATTCCTTCAAGAATTTTTTTCTGATCCTATTTAAAGGACTATAAAATTCTAATGGAAGGTTGAATTTCTTATTTCATAATTTTAAATTACTCTCTATTTAAATATTATTTTTTAATTCAGTAACAAATTTTATGAAAAGGGGAGGGATTTTTATCAGTCAGGCGTCAACTTTCTCTGTCAATTCAATATTTGCTTACTGTATAAATGCATATTTATTGCAAAAGGGGAAATTTCTATCTTTTTATGCCTCTATGTTAATTTATTTATCCGTTATGTATTCTAAAAAAGTAAATAATGCATACATTTAAAATGAGAAAAGTAGAAATATACTTTTAAAAAGCCTTAAAATTTGATATAATAAAAGTAATAAAAATACCCTTCAAAAAGAGCATTTTTTTATTTTTTTTTCTTATCTTTCTTTAAAAAAATTTAAGCCACATTTTTAAAAGAATCTACTGTTCATGTTTTTTTAAATAATATAATCAACCAAATAATCAATTTACTATTAACATTTTTCTTTACACTAATTGAGAAAAATCTCAGGAATACTTTTTTCTTTCATTTTCTTGTAAGTTCAACTTACATCGCTTACATTTTTTTGTTGATATAAATAAGAAATTAAATTAGTTAATTTAAATTGAATTTAAACGCAAAACGAAAAAAAATTCTAAAGAAAAATAATAAATCCAATAAAATGAACACTTTTTCTAAAAAATTTAGGTTAAGTAATCTCGAAAAAATCATTAATATATAACTGTAAATAAAACGAATTTTCCCCAAAGTGAAAACATTCAATTTTTAAAAAAATACTCTTCAAATTCATCCATATGATAATTTTACAATTGATACTCACCATTCTCTCTCAAATACTCATTAATGCACCCAAACCCAAAAACTGATTTAAAAAAAACCAGTCAGGTGAGTACCGACTGTGGGGTGCTTGGGTATTTAACCTTATTTCCTGATCTCCCACAGCACAGATTGCAGAACTAGAGCTGTATAATATGTAAGTTGTTTCCCAAGTTCATACTATAATGTACGTAGGAAACCTCATTTACATTATTTAATCTCATTATCTTTCGTTCATAAACGGTAAATTTCAGAATATTATGAAACGGACAAATCATAAAGTATGCAAATGAATGAAAACAGATTTTTATTGATAATAAATCATTTATTCGAATACGAGGTCATTTCTTTTGCCTAATTTAAGTATTTTTTTGAGAAATAGAATAAATTAATATCCTTCTTTAGCTCCTATGTAATAGAATTTTGTTTTATACGTTATCTTAAATATTATAATGGGAATCCTTCGTTTGCTTAGAAAAAGATTTCCTTCTTAATTTTTGTTACCTTCCAGTTATAGTTCTTAAATTTACCACCATTTATTCACCTATTACGACTTTTGAAAATTGATTTTGACGCCTTAGATTAGTATCCAAATGTTTTTTTAATTGTAACGTTTTTATTTATTTGTTATATAATAAAAATTATAATCCAATAGCCTTTTCCACTTTTGCTTTCCAATTTTAAATTGCAATTCATTTTTCTTCCTCATAAATTACGACCTTTGGAAGCATTTTAGTAAATTGTTGTGCACTAAAATTGAGCGTTCAATTTAAATGCTTTTAAAAAAGACAAATCAAAAAATAATTAGACTGATAATTTGGGATTTTAAAAAAATCTATTGGAATAGTTACATTTAATGTATTGTCTGTTGCTGACATAAAGGCACATTTTTTATACACTTATGAAATTAATTTTATATATACCCTTTATTATCTTTTAATACCCTTATACCCTTCTATTACATTTTTGGAAATCAACCTGTTTCACTGAACTTTTCATGCCTACAAATTATATTTTAGCTAAACTAATATTATTTTTAATCAATATATCTGTACGTAAATTATCTCTGCAAAAAACGCTTAAAAATTATATAAATATATGAAGGAAACTCGTGTTATATCTTCATTTTTGCTCTACTATTTGGCTTGTGTTGATGGATATTGCATCAGCATTATATAAAGAGCTATCAATCGCGAAAGAAAGGTCCTTAGGCATTTTACTCCCTTTTAGATAAGAACATCTGAATAACAATTCCATTCAGTAATGATTTTACCCTCGGCAATTTTTCATCTTTCTTTAACCCTTTTTTTTCTCAAAAAATGTATACTTACTGAAGGACGTTTTAAAATCTTTTTCGGTTGAATAAATCTCAAGGGAGACAAATCCATTAAAATGAAGGAACTTAATGGATTTACATACTTTATTTCCAACAATACGGAAGTAATCAATAATAATTAAGGCATTTTTTAATAACTAACCAAGTTTGATTCTTTCATATAATTGCATAAGTATCCTATACATCATGACACATCGGCCGCAGAAACCGAGTGTGTTCAAAATTGCGAACTTGTAGCTTACATTGTCCTGATATCACCTTAGATCCATTGTGTAAAGAGGGTGATTCACGCCTCCAAGTTGATTTGGCGTGTTGTGGGAGTTTGAATTAATCGGATATCAGCTGAGACGTCATTTGCGTTATTTGAATGTAGCTCAGAACTGCAGTCTTTATAGAACTGTTTCTCAGTGTACGGGAAATATAAACACTCAATTTATCAAATATCTTAACGCAAAAATAATTTCTTAATATTTATCGCTTTCTGAAACAATAGGATTAAAAGGAGAGAATTTCTAGTAATTACAGCAATGCTAGAGATGATAAATTAAAGAAAAAGGCATTTAAATGTCTGAAATTTTAGTAGTTAATTCTAAAATATGCGAAGATTTTATTGATTGTTGAATCTGATTATATTAGGCCTTTTAGAATGCAAGAAAAATTAAAATTGTGGAAAAGAACACACTTTATAATTAAATAAAAAAAAATCACTTTTCACAACAATAAAATTTTAACGCTTTACAGCAATAAGACATAAAATTGTATTATATTGTGTGTGTAATTTTACTAGAAAAAATGTTAAGATATATTAACATTGTATTACTTTAGCATGTGTATTAGTGGATACAGTACCTTAGAAAAAAATGTATTTAAGCCTGATAAACTCTCTGAATCCTATGAGCATCTCAATTTAAGTGATGAATTTTTTTCAGACTGATGAATTTTGGTATAAATTAAACATAATTCAAGACAATTAATTGATTTTTATATTGCCTTTCTCTTAAAATGTTTATAAGTGAGATATCTTAGGTAGAAAATGTCAATAAATTTCAATCAATTTTTTTCAAAAAAGTTAAATATTGATATGAAATTAATATTTTTCAGTTAGAATCTATATTGGAGAAAAATTAATACTTCAAATATAATATATATATATATATATATATATATATATATTATATATATATATATTTGCATTATATAATAGTTTTATTACGTTAAAATAATGTAAGAGATAATCTATGCATAAACTTTTTATATTACACTAATTATAGTTTATAAGTAAAATGGTCTGCATTTTTAAAAATTTGATGATTAATAAGAAAAGGGCAGATAGAGAGAGAAAAATGTTCCAAGATTAATTAAAATTCGTTTAGTTATCACTCCTGTATCAATTAATGTATTTTACTGAGGTTTTATACATACAAGCATTCAAAAAAGGTTTAATTTTCCATTTTAATTCATAGGAATAAGTTCTTCATAAAAATATAGGAGACATAATATTACACAAATAATTTACAAAAAAGTGGGTTGATTAAATTAGAAATAAAAATAAATCCACTTCTATTGAAAACAATGCGCTTCAAATATTTTTCTTTACGTTAGTTAGTAAAATAAGTTAGAACTATTTATTACCTAAAATAAATTCCGAGTTTGGGTCCTGTTTTGTGTAACATTAGGATATTTTATTTGAGTGTTTATTAACTTAGTACTTTGAAATTATGCGATGTATATTGGCGACGGATCTCTTAATTTTTAACCTTTTTCAAGTGACAAAGACTACATATTAATTGCGCCCAACTCTCCGAACATCTACACTTTGCACCTAAACAGATTTAATACGCATCAGTCATTCTATATAACGAGTATAACATTAGGATGTTCACTTTTATGAAATTCCTACTATTAAGCTCACGCTCTCTATATATTTATCTTGTTCAAATTTTTAATCATTAATAAAATACTTTCTATTCATCCAATAAAGTTCAAATAATTTTTTTAAAACTTGTACGGGATGATAATTGATGTTAATAGTTTTTTTTTCAAATATTAATTCATTAATTAAATGTAATTAAATTAATTACTACTTTTTAGCCAAATCGGGTGTGCATTGTTACAACAATGCAGGCAAATCATGCTCTTTTTTCAATTCCTACTATTAGTTCATTATCTCCATACATATAATTTGTTCAAATTTTTAATCGTCAATAAACTCGTAAAAATACTTTCTATTCATCCATTCAAAGTAGGAATCGACTTAATTTTTTTATATTACTTGTTCAACTTACGTATATTTTACAATAATGCTTTGTGCATGATGAAATATTTAATAAAATTTAATTATACGTATAACAGAGGAATTGTAGGATTTTCTTTCTATTAAAAACCATACCTTTTTTTTAAAATGTGCATTGACGTACACAACACACACAGATTTCAAAATAATACCATTTATATATTAAACTAACTTGCACTTTGCGTGCGCAGAAATGCAAATAAACTTATTGTGAGAAAATAGCGTGTAAGGATAAAATAAAATAACTAGGTATTATCAAAAGGTGACTGATATCTTCGTCTTTGTGAATGCAAATTTTGCTCTATTCACATTTACGTACAAACTAGTAACACAGGCATAAAGTACTAAAGTATTCGCATTCGAATTTTTATTATGAATTAACTTTTAAAAAAGGCATTGCTGTTTTATTCCGAAGAACGAAATTTCTAATTTAATCGTGTTAAATAAGGATTTTAGAGTATGAAGTTTGGAATATGAAGCGTGTCCAGAAACTAAATACCTTTTTGGGAAAACTTGTATAAAATCTTTCTTCAACGCAAAATTTATTTTAACCTGAAAGTGCATATTGGAAAGTACTTTTCTACATAATTATTAACTTTGTTTAGACATTTATCATATCGGGAATCAACTTGTCTACAGTCTCTTCAAAGAAAGATGCCGCCAATGAAGAGAGCCATTGCTGAACAACTGTTTGTAGAAACTTATCATAAAGCAATAATATTGTTAACCATCTGTTTTTATGAATTTTCTCATTCACTTTTTCAGCCAAACCACCCTTGACAACAGAAGGCCGCCCACTTTGTGTTGCTACATGAACATTGCTGCGCCCTTCATTGAATTGTCGAATCCACTTTCTCATCATTCCATCACATTACATTTTCACCATAAATTTCTCCAATTAAAGATGAATTTCAACTAACTTCACAGTCGACGGAATCAGCAATCATCTTAAACATTTTGAACGCTCACTAACACATGCAAGTACAACACAGTCTGACTGTAATGGCATCATTGTACTGACAATCAGCCAGAGACACGTGTATGCAAGGATTCAACTCCGATAATACCGCAACGGTTACAATAAAACGAAACAGTACTTAGTTTCCGAAAACACCTCGTATATGCTTATTCAAATATAAATAAGTACAGAAACCCCCTTTTATGTCTTAAAAGGACATGTAAGCATGAAAGGAGAGGGAAATTGTTTTTATTTTATTTAGATTTAACACAATTATTTCTAAAAAAAAGGTTTTTAATTTCTTTTACTTAATTAAGGTATCCGACTGCTTGCGACAACTTTTTTTTTGAAAAAAAGGAGATATGGAGATCTTTTTGTGATTTTTATATTTATTTAGTACATTTTAAGGAAAAAATCCCAAAATTGGTAAAAGAAAAAAATATTATTATTATTAAAATGGGAAAAAACTAGTAAAAATGTACGAAAAATTACATAAACGGGGCCCGCTCTGTACAAAGATTTTATGAACAAATTCTCAATTTTAGAATTTTGATGTGTTACTTTGTTATTCCTGTTTGAAGTGACCTTCACGATAAGAGATATTTTAATTTTTACAAAAACTAGAGCATTTTATCTAAGTCATTATACGAAATTGCTTAAAAAAACATTGACTATATTCACATAAAGAACTGCAAATTTTAACATAAACAGTGATTGATAAATCTGAAGATCAAAACACTTCTACTGTTATGCAAAACATAAGCAAAAAATTTCAGCTAATTATTTTCAAAACTTTTTGAGCAATCGCGGTCCCCGTTTGAGTTTTTCGAAAAAAACACATTTCGAGTAAAACGCATTTTAAAGTTTGACATCTTGTGTAAAGTTATGGCATTTGCTTTTACTAAAATGCTTGTAGTTTTTGTTCTAGTGGAGGGAAAATAAAGTACTTGGTATTGTTATTCAGTTAATAAAATGGTCTATAAAATAAAGTCATAAAAAAATTTGCCAATTTTTGAAAAAAATCATGGTTTTAGGGTAGTCGGATACCTTAAGTGGTTAGTCAGTAAATCAAATCGAATTTTAGTATTTGATGGGATTAACGGTTAATGCGGTAAAATGACAATATACTAAAACATTTTAGTATATTTTGATGAAAAAAATTTCTTGTTTGAAATAACTTTTGAAGATAAATGCAGGAAAACAACTTTGCAAAGAAGCAACTTTGCTTTTCACATTTGATGGCAAATGTTTCTAAATGAGCTAATAATTATGCGAAAGTAAGCCACCGTGATGTCGATGCAATTTTGCCTCATTTGGATTTTTTGCTATATCAACTATTTTTTTTAAAAGACATCGTATAATTTATAGAAAAAAAATCACACGCTATCTTCGTTTTCGAGAAACATCCAGATACACATTCCAACATGTTAAAAAAGACGTTTGATTTCTTAAACACTACTTAATTAGAAAATAATTTATAGAAGCTGTCTCTCTAAAAATGATTAGAATTTAACGTTATTAATTTTAATTCTTCCAGATGTCAGAAAGTACCATATTGAATAATAAGGATAAAAATAAGAAGTAATTAATAGCAAAATAATATTTTCTAACAATTTTTATTGTTTTCATCATATTTTTAGAATATTAATGGAAAAATCAGATCTATCATAACACAATTTCTTATTTATTTTAAAATTATTTTTATTTTATGTTACATTTAATCAAATTAATGCTTGTCGCATTTTATATGTACGGAAAATCGAATTATTCATGAGCACACACACACACAAAATCTTATTTTAAAATATTACTCATTTTAAAATATAATAATTATAAAAATTTACACATTGACATACACATCTATAAAACCCCACAGCTTTTACTGATATATATACACTGGTTTTTCTCCAAAATTAAAAGAATTTGCACATTTTGTCAAATTTTATGACAAAGATTCGAACGAAATCTAAAAATACTGCTTCGAAACAAAGCTGCAAATCTTGTACATGTAATACGTTACCGTATACGTGTGTGTGAGTGGATCTAGTTGAAGAACAGGATTTATAAGCGCGTGTGCCAAAATCCGCATCCCGTTCGCTAGCACACTTCACCGAATATATATATGTAAAGATAATCAAATTAGATTAAAAATTAAATTCCCTATCCAGCACTTAACTCACACTTTTCATTTCACCTTCAAGTATCAAACTAATCCCCCATTCCTTTCTTCCGAACATATGGCCTAGCCAATAAACATATCTAATTCCAGATCGTTAGATTTAATAGCCCTATATGTCAGCATTAACTTACAAGTACACTCATAAAATCAGAGGTACTTCTCACATCTGGCTTAAGTGGTAAAACACTTAGATTTCACTTTGGCGTTCTTTTTCTCTCTGCCTCTCAGCGTCAGAACTTGTATAGATTTCATCAAATAAAGATCCTTTTTAAAACTAAGTCGGATTCTAGCTCAAAAAACATGTCATATATATATATATATATATATATATATATATATATATATATATATATATATATATATATATATACATATATATATTTATATATATCCAACGTTTAGACGATGGAATGAGATGTTGCATTATCGGTAGGTTAGAAACAGGAAAGTCTGAAATCCGGATATGTAGATAATTCAATTTAACGCCGAACATTGTGTTCAACTAACGGCAACATTTTCCGGATACTGTATCCGTCAAGAGAATCCAAGAGCCACGACGACCAGAGAAAAACGCCATTTGTCGATTATAGAATAACAGGAATGTTATAGCTTCTCAGCTCTCGTGCGAGTTATATGCGGCCACAGGAAACCATGTTTAAAGGGTGACTGTTTCCAGAAAACTTTAATAGAGAGTGCTGTTTACAAGGAAACCTGTTGTTTGTGGTTCCCTCAGTTCTGAGAACAAGATAGTTAGTTTAAAATGGTGCAGAAATCATATAGATTGGAGCATAGATCAATGGGCGACCGTTCTCTTCACTGAGATGTGTTTTAGCTTAGCCTAACAATTTATTCTCGCCACACTATCATATGGAGAGAACTATGGACTCACTACCTGCCTTCTAATGTCTGAGAAATAGACCATTACAGCAGCGGGGGTTTGATGGTCTGCGCAGGTATCACATTCGATGGCCTCGCATACCTCTATGTCTTTGAAAAAGGCACTGCGGCTGCTGTGAGGTACAGAGATGAGATCTTAGAGGCCTATGAACTCCTTTTCAGGCGTACAGTTATCCATATTTCATTAAAATGGATGACAACGTGTGGTCATATAAAGCTCAACAGATCGATGAATTTCTGGAAAATGAGGATATTTGCTAAATAGGTTGACAAGCCAGATCTCCAGGCCTCAACTTTATGGAGCATTCCTGGAACGCTCTGGGGAAGACAATTGCCACTCGCTGCTCATCCCTCCCCTTCGAGAGCCATATAAGACCCAAAAACAGTGTTGTTGGACAAGTGGAATCAGTTGCCACATTAATTAATGAATTTTTTTATTTCCAATACACGGTGAGAGGCCTATATATATGAGACCATACCCCCAATTAACCCACTTTGTGTTCTATTCTGCAACTATTCTATCATACCTTCTAACTCCATTGAGTATTATGCACGATTATACGGGCGCAGTATTAGGCACGATTACAACTATTGAATTTGTGTTTATTTATTTTGCATTATATCAGCCCTATATACAAACCAAATTTCATTAAAATCTGCCCAGCAGTTTTAAAGATAATCCCCTACATCTGAAAATTCTGATATTTTTGAACACCAGCATATATATATATAATACTTTTGTGAATAATCTAATATCTGCACAAAAATAATTCTTATTGCAAAATAAACATATCCCTATAGGTTTCATTATTCTTCAATCCTTTTTTAAAATCTATTTAATCATTCTTTATTTTCCGCATTAAACAAAAACAGTAGCAAAATATGTCCGAACTTTTAAATGCAAGCCTTAACACGTCTTTTCTTATTCTTTAAGGATTACTTGTAATAAAGGTATATGTTTATATACCTTTATTACAATATATATATATATATATATATATATATATATATATATATATATATATATATATATATATATATACATGCATACATATATATATATATATGTATGTATATATAATTTCTTTTATATATATATATATATATATATATATATATACTAGCTAGAGGGCCCGGCGTTGCACGGGCTTCTTCAAATGTACAGCTTTATGCCTTGGAAGATTCCCCTTCCCTTTCAGTGTCAGCACTTCTGTGATTTCTACATTAATGTCATGAAAATATTCTCTTTCGAAGTTTCTTCCACACCTTTGTCCTGTCGGGTGGGTCTGTTTTCTCGCCATTTAGCTCGGCGTTGCAAGGGCTTTTTTCCGAGGGTACAATTTTATCCCCTTGGAAATTTTTCCTTTCTCTCTGAACACCAGTATTTCTGCGTACGTGTTACTGAGCGATGTGAGGGATTTCTATATTTATGTCATTTTAATCCCCTTTTCAGAAATTCCTTCCCTTTCTTCACTTTGTCTCACAGACAGATTTCTTTTCCCTCAGTTCAGCTAAGCGTTTTATGGGTTTTTTTCAAGTATAAAATCCCCTTTTTTCCTTAAAGGATAAGATTTTTTTTTCAAATTTCTATTTTCGATTAAAAATTTACAAAGCTAATTTAGTTTTGTTCTCAAGAAAACAGCAATGTACGAATTTATTATTAAATAAATAATTCAGTAATAAAACATAAAACGTAATACAACTTTAATTCTTAAAAAAATATATAAATTTATATCAATTTTCGTTGATTAATGAATCAAAAAATGTCTACCGTTACCTATGAAACGACTGCTTGTATCTGGATGCTTGATTTTTCGATTAAATATATGTAACTGTGAAAAAAGAGTTATGGGGAGAAAGCCTAAAAAGTTGCTTACATTCCTTGTATAAAAAAAGATTTAAAAGGAAATAATATTCTTTAATAAAAACAGGGCAGCATTTTCCTATATTTTAAGGTTTTTCAGTAAATTATTTCTCTATAACAAAACTATCAGTTGCGATGTATTATTAAAAATTAAGACCGTATTAATTATTTTATACATAAAACAATTAATAATTCTTTTTTTTTCAATCATTATAAAAGAAAAAACATTCAAAAAGAAAACATCTTTATCTGACCAAAAAATCTTTTATCTGCTTACGTACTCTCCGCAAGTCGTTTTTCTGCACTTGTGTGTTCTGAGGTAGCTTTCCCATAATTAATTATTACTGGCATTTGGCGATTTTTCCAATTTTTTCGTTGTAATTTTACGGCTCCCAAGATGGAAAAAATACATCTTCTTTAAAAATATTTTATGTTTAAAGAAAAAAAAAAGCAGATTTTTTTAATTAAAAATTTCCAAAATTTTATTTGAAGTTTTACAATATTTTGTTTCAAATTAACTTGGCAGCGTTGGAAAACGTTAAAAAAATGTACCAATCTGCTTGAAAAGTTGCTCTATCTTTTTTTAGGAATTTAAATTAGAAAAATTTAAAACATTATATATATATAGAATTTGAGATTTATAAAAAATATATTTCAAGTTTATCACATGTTAAAAACATTTATTTTTTAAACAAAGTTAATTAATACAGTCAATAGAGCAACGCCATGATATTCCATTTTGTCTGAAAACTGATTTTCGACGCCAACTTTTGCCATTGTTGTAACAATAACAGTGTTACAGCAATGCAGACAAATCAAAGTTAGCGCCAAAAACTGATTATTAATACTGGTTTTAATTAATAGATTTTTAACTAATTGCTATATCGGACCGAATTGTGAATTTAAACCATTCTCGAATTCACTTGAACCCCCACAAAAAATGTCATCAAAATCGCTCCAGCCGTTTAGGAGGAACTCAGTCACATACACGCGCATATAAGAATTATATATTTTAAGATTATTTGAAAAGATATGAATTAAAAACGCTAAAAATCATGATTCTTCTGCATTTGTGTAACAATGAAGATCTGGTTTGGCTAAAAATCGATTTTCGACGCCAACTTACATCATTTTTATAACAATAACGTTGTTACAACAATGCAGGTGAATATTGAGTTGAATATTTTTAATGTTTTTAATTAATATATTTTTAACTAATTGCGATATTGGACCGAATTGTGAATCTAAACCATTCTCGAATCCACTTGAACCCATACAAAAATTTTCATCAAAATCGCTCCGGCCGTTTAGGAAGAGTTTACTCACATACACACGCACAGAAGATTTTTATATATAAAGATATATGACGTTCTAAAATTTTTCTTTCTTTTTAAGAGTTTTTATTACATCTATTTCAAAGCCGTTGAACACAATTAAATCATGAATTTGAAGTTTTCCAATGTAGTTATGAACAACTGATTCCAATATCTCTTCAGATATTTTAGTGGGAATTTCATGCATAATCCTGAAAAAAGAAAAATATTTTTTTTTATCTTCATATTCGTATGTATGCCATTGAAGTTTACTAACGAAGATGGAATGAATTAGGCATATTCAATGAAGTATATTCCTTAAATTCTTTCATAGAAGTCAAATTTTTTACAAATTATAGGTTTAAAATATACTTCATTCAAATTTCTCGATAGTTTCAATTCAGTAGCATTAATTTTCTGAAGTTCAACACACAGCAGTATTTTAACGATATAAATAAAGGTCAAGCCATTTTCTTACTTAGCTTGATTTACTTTTAGAAAATTATCGGTTGCAGAAATGGTTGTCGATATCACAGCTGCTTCGCGTGTTTCGATGATTGGTGACTGGGGTGAGGAGCATGTGCGAAATTATGCGTATTCCCTCCAATTACTTTTCGCTGCAATAAATGCGATTAAACTCCGGCTACTCGAAGCGGCTTTATCGTTTGCTTCGTTTTCGGAGTTATTTTTATGTGTCTGGTTTGGATTTTATCAGCAGAAGTTGCAACCGCAACTGAAAATAAACTTCTTTAAATTTATTCTACAGTCGCCCTTTTGGAATTCGGGTCGAAAAATCCATTTAAATGTCAAAAGATATTGGGAACGTCATTATTTTCAATATTCTATTTTCTTTCTCGCAGATATGCTAATTATTATTCTTCCGCCTTCTCGCCGAACCTTCTTATCGATTGGAAAGTCACAGTCGCTTAACGCTCACCGTTTAGCATTAAAAATAGATTATTAGGCAGCAGTTTCAATGAAATGGATTACAACACCAACACAAAGTAATCACTTTTTATCAGTTTTCTAAGTCTCAGATTTCGACTTGAAGATTATACAGAAATAAATTGGAAGCCCTAACTATTGCAGCAGAAATAAAACATGCACTTTTTTTTTAAACGAGTTGTAAAAACAATTTAACTGATATTTTTGCTTTTTTGGAAGTAAAATAATATATTTAAAAAAGCGTTTATTATTTAACAGTAACATAAAAAAGTATTTAACAGTAATATTATAAGTGTTAACTCAGAAAAATTCTACATAATACATATTTTTAATATGTCTTTTAATTCTTTTGAAAATACATTATATAAATGTATTATTTAGGTGAAATAACTAAAAAAATATTACAAATAGCTTGATTTTTATTAATCTGATATATGAAAAAATATTTAACTTATAATTCAAATTTTGTATAACTTCAGGATTGCAACATTAAGAATCAGTTCCTTTTTCTGAGAAGCTTCTTAGAATGTAAATGTTGATAGTTTTTCAGGAGTATTTTTTATTTGTAAACCATTTTACCTATTCCGTTACATAGATAAAATGTAGGAATTTAATCCAAATTATAAGGTCTGATAAGCATACATTATTTACGCTTCAGATTTTTTTCAATAATATCAGTTAATCATACAATGGACATTAAAATTGGATAATCACTATCATCAAATAAAGATAATGACGTCAATAAAATGTAACTCATACATACACAATGAAAAATTATTAGCAGAAATTTATTTAAAAGTATTAGTTCACATAAATTTCAATGCTCTAAAGTTAATTATTCGCACAGTATTGAAATTAAAATCAACTTTATGAAAATGGAAAATTGATGGAACACTTTAGTCACAAATTCTTTAATATGGTGCATGGTCACCTCGGACATATATGCATACCTCACATCTCTTGATTTCATAATCATTGTGAATCAAATCTTGTGCAATTGCACACCATTCTTCTAAAAGTGCAGTTTTCGGTTTCTGGAGGGTCCGAGGAGGAAATTAGCACGCTGAAATTTGGTGCCTCAGGGCATCCTACACATGCTCAATCTATTGAAAGTCGAGTGAAGTAGGTGTCGAGTGATTTACTTTTCCGGTCTGGAGTCCGATGCTCTAACCACTAAGCTACCCACGGCATACCCCAACGTCTGAGTAGATAACTGAGTATTTTGTTCTTGAAAGGTCCCGGTTTCGAGTCTGACGTGAATAAAAGGTTCGAAATGAAAACAAATCACAAACATAAATATATTTGAAACGAATTTATAAATCAAGCAGCTTAAGTTTTTAGCGGGAAGATCAACAATCACGGTCCGATTACAAAGAATCAAACATTGCTTATTTGCAATAATCTGCAAGGAAGCAGGCCAACTGGATGCAACCCTCGGATGTATCTGCTCTTTTTCGGCTTTCAGCTTTTTTCAAAAGGAAAACTGGAATCAATGAAAACTTTCTCTCCGAAATATTATCGTACTATTACTGTGATTCACACATATGTATACATTTTTTCCCAATTCCTTTTATAACATACGCTGGTGTGCAAAACTTAAGCAACAGATCGGTTTATTGCCATAACTTCACGAAAAATAATCTGAGAGACATGAATTTCAGAAATGAGGGAGAGTATTATGTACGTAAAGGATGACGAAAGCATCGGCGCTGAAAAAGGAATACAATGCATACGGTATGAAATCAAACAAAAACAAACTTTATTGAACGCATAGTATCGTGACTCATGATGGTCTATACAACAGGAAGAACAACAAGCAGATGTTCCTTAATATGGTATATGCCCTCCCTTCACTGCAATGGTTGCTTCGCACCGTCTCCGCATACTCAGAACCAGCTGGTGCAACATTTCTTGCGGTAGAAGTGCCCATTCTTCAATCAGCATCTATTTGAGTTGTTGGGTGTTCTCCGGATGATGTAAGCTTGCTGCAATACGTCTCCCCAAAGCATCCCACACATGTTCGATGGGATTTAAATCTGGGGAGTACGCTGTCCAATCCATTCGAGTGATATTTTCACTTTCCAGCAGCTCCTCAAAAGCAAGAGTCCGATGTGGCCGTGCATTGTCGTCCATAAAAATGAAGTCTGGGCCAATGGCACCTCGGAACAGACGTACATGGGGAAGAAGTACCTCCTCACAATAGAGATCCCCGATTACAGACCCTCTATCGAAAATGTGGAACTCAGTTCGCCCGTTCAGCATAATGCCTCCCCAGACAAGAACTCCAGGACCAGCGTAATGGTGTCTTTCCTTGATGTTACTGGTATAAAACCGTGTCCCGATCTCTCTCCAAATCAAAACGCGTTGAGAATCGCTTCTGGTACTGAACCGACTCTCATCCGTAAAGAGGACACAACTCCATTGATCAGTTGTCCAGTTTTTGTGCTCTCTGCACCACTGTAAACGGTGGTGTCGGTGGTCAACTTTCAATGGGAGGGAGCGTTCATGATGGCGGGCGAATAGGCCTATTTTATGAAGGCGTCTGGCCACAGTAAACCGCGACATTTGTCGCCCCGTTGCTGTAGAGAGTTGCTGAGCAATGACGCTTGCTGACTGCCGTCGGCCTCTTTTCACCTGCAGGATGATATATCGGTCATCCCCTGCAGTTGTCGTCCTCGGGCGGCCACCACCAACCATTCTAACAGCTGTACCTGTGGTTTGGAACGCTGCTTTCCAAGCACGTGAAACGACATTTTTGTTGATTCCGAACTCTGCAGCTACACTGGTGACGGTACGCCCCTCCTCCAGCTTTCCGATCATTCTTCCACGTGTGAAGTCGTTCAGGTGATTTCTTCTAGCCATATTTCACGAACTGACTCATCGGCACTTGCAGCGAATATGTTGAATTGCGTCTGCGTCCTTCATCTTATTTTACTGTTGAGCAGCACGCGCCGACATTACGCGTTTTGCGTACGCTCACTTCGCTTCTGACGTTTCGTTCCTGATATTTGCATACGCGTGACGTTTCTACTGACTTACGTGTTCACTGTACTGATCTCCAGACCTCCTTTTCTGCAATTTCATGGTTATCTGCTTAATTTTTACATTGTTGCTTAAGTTTAGAACACCAGTGTAGTTATTCTAATTGCATATCATATTTCCTTGGTCAGAAGGTCGCAGTTAAACTTTGTAATAATGTCAAAGAAAAAGAAATTAATTTCAAGAGGGAAACATCTCGTGATGCCCCTTAAAACTTGACTGAAAAAATTAGGAGATCCGGCGTCAATAGCTCTCATGTTTCTTGGCAGTGTGACTTAATAAATAATCAAACGGTAATTAGCATGTGCACGAGAAAAAAGTTAACTTTTAAAATAAAAATCATTGATAAATATAAGTAATAAATAAAGTGTATTAAATAAATTCAAGTATTGCAAAACTAATGCGTTTTAATTTAATGATTTTAGATCATCCTCCCTAAGAGAATTGTCAAACCATAGATATACAAGATATTAATAGGCTGATTTGATGTCAAGATTGCATGTTGTCATAGAATCGGTAAAATGTATTGACAACGTCTAAGAAAAGTGAATGATACAAGTTTATTTGTTGTGATTTGAATATGAAATTTTTCATAGAAATTAAGTGTAGAGTTTATATTAAAAAAATTGTCATTTTTTAGTTTCAGAAAGTTAAAAGTACAAAATTGAATTATCTAAGAATTAAAACTTTAGATTATAACCTTAAAGCAGAGAGTGCTTCTCAAACTTACAATATTCACGACCCAATATTCAATCATAATTTTCATCGCGCCCCCTCCATACAATAACAATGTATTGAATTTAATAATACTATACTTTGACGCTTAAGTTACAAGACAACTTTAACCTCTTAAGGGCGTATATAAACGTCTCACTCAGCCAAAGCATTAATTTTCTGGACGTATATATACGTCTTTCCGAAGTACGATCTTTTCTGTGCACTGCTATTCATAAAGTCATTCCAACGGCTTTGGAATGTAATAAAAGGGTCTTGACAGTGTTTGCGAAGGATTTACTAATTTCAGAGGATTTTATTATTTATTCCTTTTCTCCTCTACCCCCCTAAAATAAAACATTACATACACGCATCTATATGGAAAACGATGTCATTGGAAAGCGAATCGCATAACTTTTAATAGGCAGTTAAGAAATCAATTATAAACCGTACGAATTATCAAAATAAGTGTTAATACAAGCCCATGGGGCCACTGGTAATTATCAAACTTGTTCTTAACTTAGTATTGTTAAATTAATAATAAAGTATACATTCTATAGTACTGATACATTTATAAGTGTATTTTCTCAATGTGTGAATTTTATTTTTTATTATGTCAGTGTGTATTTTGTTTGTCTTCTTTCTGTAAATTAATAATTTCTTTATATATGTAATCTTTTGTTTTCGACTTTTCACTATACTCGCGCCCCCCTCGTAGTGGTATCACGCCCCCTAGGGGTCGCGCCCCACAGTTTGAGAAACGCTGCCTTAAAGTAAATAGAATTTAAAAAATCGTTAGACTTTAATTAGAGAAATGTCAAAGTAATATTTAATTTTTTAATTAATTAAATACTATGAAATAATTACCTAATAATTACGAAAGTTAGGAAAGGTACGTAAATTCTCTAATTATGTAAATCTATAATTATTAAAATGGTCAATCAACAAGAGTATTGCTGTCAGATCAACATTAATTTGAGCGTTTATATTTTATATGAAAAGTTAATATTAATCTCAACATATATTTATAAGATAAAAAAGCTTCTACAGGAAAAAAAACATGTTAAAAAGGAACATAAAGTTATTTTTGTTTTACTATTATTTGCCTGACAGCACAGAATGCAATTTAAAAACTTATGAAAGTTTTGAGCCGTATATTTTATTTATCGTTATTCTTCTAAGGAAAAAATTTACAAAATTCAGCTTTTTAGCTTGATTTTCTTTATACTTACATGACAAAGTATCCTGAATTCTTTCACAAACTTCATTCTTTTTATAAGTTATTTGATTATTTATTGTATTGTCAGAAAAGTCTTCTTTTGAAGAATTGATAGCTTGTTCTCAATAAAATCTATCAGATTTCTCCCAAGATAAATCACTGATAACTTGTAAGCTAAAATGTTTGGGGCTATTCTTTGTTCGTGAATATCAATAATTTACGTAAAAATATTAGTATGCATTAAAACGTGAAATAATCGTGACTTTTTAGCTTAAAATAATTATTCTTGTGCATTTTAAATTACAAAGATCTACATAATATTTAAAAAGGAACATTAATACTATTTTGATAGCATTTCCATTTTGTAAGCAGTGCATTTTTTCTCCTTTTCTCTTCTAGTAAAATTTTCGAAACTAAGTTATATTGAAGAAATTTCAGTAACAAATATTTTCCCAAATTCTTTAAATTTCAACATTGTAACACGCTAGGAACTCTCCTGAGTGTATAAATAGAAAGATGATAAGTAGATATGATTGCCTTTTTTACTTCTTTCATTTTGTAAAAAAGAATTTTTTTCAACATGAAAATCTCGAGTTCTATAAATGTTATAATTATATATGAATTTACATATTAACTTGCTAATTTTGATTTATTTATTTTTTTAGTTTCCCAAAATTTTGGCTGATGCATTAGGTATTTTTTTCAAATACGGTTGTTTTCTTCAAAGTTAATAAATTTAAAATGAAATAATCACCTCATTTGTTAATGCTGACTGGTCTCTTATGTGCTCTTTTAACATAATAGGCATTAATTTAGTTTGAAAACATTACTTTAATTTAGAAGCTCTTAAATTTTCCACATTAATAGATTTAGCAATAACTGGATTTCTTTGTTTTAAGTTTCTGATCAAAATTGATTGCAAATATGATTGAAAATAGTTATATCCATAATTTATAATTTAATGTAAAAGAAATGTGTAAAAAAGTGCATTGTATTGAAAGTTGAATTTTAATCTATTGTGTGGTGATATTGAAATTAATCAGCAAAACGTTGATACATTAAGCGATAATAATTCATAGAGTTAACTATTGTTTAAAAATTATAATATATATGATATTATTAAAATTTAATATTTATTGTGAAACACACAATTATTTCAGATTTTCAATTAAGAAGACATGGTAGGATTTATAAAAAATCATATTGGGGTTTAAAGGATTTCACAATTTTTTTGGGGGGGGGGTTGTCTCCCTTATGTACATGTATTATGCAAAACAGATTTTGTATTCAACCCCCCAAAAAAAAAAAAAACTAACCATTTAATTTTTTACAGAAAAGTTTAAGAGCTCATGAAAAGATTTAAAAAAAAAAATGTGACTCATCCTACAGTAACTAAAGTAGACACATAAAATTTGATTTACAAGTACGTCAAACTATGTAAAACAAAAGATTTAATAGGTTTTGTGATAACATGATTGATATTCGTAAAATACTATTTTTTATGGTTACTTACTGAAAATTCTTTATAAAATGTATAAATTCTAAATTCAACTAATTTTTTTATGAAAACAAGTATTGCTTTAATTTTAAAATATATAACAACTTTTGTTACATGCATAAATAGTAATAGTTCGAAAAAATAATAAAGCATATCACACAAATAGAAAAATAGCCTTAGCATTAGAAATGAGGATAAATTAGGGATTGTTTTTCTCTCTTTCTAAGGTAAATCTAATTTAAGCTGTTTTTTTCGGGGAGGGTGAAAATATGAAAATAAAAACGAACACAATGAACTCTGAGTTTTTTTTAACTTACAGATTTCAAATTTTGTGTAATTACGAAAAACACATGAAGAATATGTAGGCTATAAAAAACTGATTTGATATTTTGATTGGCTTTCGGAAATGGACTAAATTCATGATGGTCACGTGATAAATGCAATCGTGTTCTCCATTGATTCAACAGAAACATTAGACTTGTACTTGTGGTTCTTCTTGAAAAATTTAGGTGACATTTCAAATTTGATTATTGGGTAAAAATTTTCAAATATTAAGAATTTTCAAAAAAGTTTTTGAAAGTTCAAAAAAAATATTCTTATATTACACATATACTTTTAAATCAGGTGCATTTTGTTTACTTATGCGTGTTACTTAAAAAAAAGTTTCTGCAGAATGTAAAAGTTGGCAACAGCGAAGAGCATGAAATGATTGGCTGGAAACACTTGACTGAATTTATCATGTGACTATGACCTCACATAAATTTATTAACTGATTAGCTGGAAACACGGGATTGTAGTTATCATGTGATTATGACCTCACATAAATTTTTTAACTGATTGGCTGGAAACACGAGATTGTAGTTATCATGTGATTATGACGTCACATGAATTTAGCCCATTGAATCGTATTGTGTGTCTTTAAAGTAGCATACTGTCACCTATTTTTGGATACACCATAATTAATGAAAAGTCTAGCTTTATTCTTACATACAATCTACATCATAATCCATTCCAGTTAATAATTTTCATATTTAATTACATATATTATTACTCAACCTTTTCCACGAATATACTAATCAGTGTAATTATTTTATCACGCTGACTTCCCATATGGTTATTTTCATTTAAAAATATGATACAGCGTTTCCCTTCCAGAAAATGCATAATATAGGCAGACATCCACATACATAATAATTTCCAAATAATCGAAGCAGAAAATAGATTGGTAAATATGGTCCACCGAGTATTTTAACCGAAAGTAACGTAGCTGAGCTTTCTGTGCTTTTCTAGGAATTAATAAATAACCGTGCCGTTTCAACTCCCAAAAGACTAGTTATAAATAACGAATAACCCATACAACTAATTTTTCAATTGTTTAAGCTTCAAAGACTCCTTTCGTATGTTAATGTCCTCTTTTCAACCAGCATTACGTGTCTGGGAAAGTTAAGATGGCCTCACTGTGTGAATAATGCTTATTTCCCCTGAGATATTCTAATTGTAGGTGTCTACTTTAAACTGTCATTTTAATATACTAAAGCACAGACCTTGTTGCTATGGTTAGCATGGGTGCGCTTTCGAAAGCCTTCTTTTAGCATAGTTTTCGACAATTAATGATGTTGCTTTGCTGTAAGGGTTAATGATAAATATAATGAAGGGAAGTGTCTTGTAAGACTAAAATTTGCGCAGAAGGAATTGGAAATAATAGCACCATATGTTCAGTAAATTAACTGTAGTTAGATAGTAAAGTGATAATTAATTTCAATGTTATTTTTCTGCTGGAGTATATTAATGACACTCTTATGTGTTCATTTGTTCTATAATTTACAAGAGTAATTACGAGTAAAAAATGGAAAAAGTAAGCGGATTTTACAATTCTTACTCTCTCACTCTTCCTATTTTCAGCGAAAATAATTTGTTGCTTATTTGAATCTTCTTGTTTATTTTCTTTACGCTGATAATGAAGCGAAATAATTGCAAGTTTGTTGGACAAACAAAGATGTAGTTAAATTTCTAATTTATTTTATTGTGAAATATATTGAACATTAAAAGTTTACCCCTTGTATTTGTTAAAGAGACCATGTCTTTGTTATTAAGATAGTTATTTGAGGTCAGTGTACCAGATGTAGAGAGATAGTTTGGTAGACGCATAGTTTTAAGTATTCGAGTGTTATAAACTATTATTAATAATTGAACCGGTCTGCGTCTTAATAAAGTACGAAGAAAATAATGGAAAATAATTTTGTCCTATTATATTTACAATTAATTTTTATTCTATTAATATAAATTATGTTTTATTTCAAAGGATTTTTGACATAAATATATAAATTCAATCATTCAATTAGTTTGTTTTGTTTTTATTTCTTCCTTTTAGAAAGACATTTCAGAAAGTGTTTTAAGCAACTTTGTTCTAAACAGTGAAAAGCATGACTCATAATAAAAATGTATTAAATAAAAAATGAAGTTTATATTAAAATATAGAGGAATTCAACAAAACCTATACATAATTGGAAATTTTCTTTCGAAATTAAAAGTAAACACTTATATATATATATAGGATACAAAATACTGTTACCACTTACAACAAAAAAATGTTATTCTGTTACAGTTGCGTTCTAAATTATAGAAGTGAACATGTTATCTTTTATGTCTGTTTGAAAAATTTAATTTATTCAATAATATATCATACATATGTTTGAGCTTTATTGTTTACATATATAATTCAGCTCATAGTTGAGTAATAATTATATTTGTTATACTAATACATGCTTACCTCTATTTCACGTAATTACAGAAATGTTATGGCTTACATAAACCATACTTCGAACCGAATTACTGACACATATTAAATCCAGACGGTTTTTAGTATACATCCATTAGTTAAAAGTTGACAGTATCAGGATTCTCATGCAACGCTAATTATTCTAATTACTTTATTTTCGCAGCAATGATAATGATATTCTGAATTTATGACTAACAAGTAATATTTTATGTGAATTGAAATTATATTTAAACAAGATCCACGTCATGTTCCAAAACATGAATATTTTGTAATACATTAGTTTCGCTTTAAGGGGTGTGGAAAATGCTTGAACGTGGTTGTTTAATCACACAATTTTCACCCCATCTCCAAACCTACTATACACAAAACCTTTTTTTTTAAAAAAGTACAGTTTAAAACACAGATGAAAATATGGAGTGCCCCATTTGTGGTATTAATTAATGTTCTGCAGCAGAAGAGGTGATTTTCGGGAAAAGAATTTCAATATTTACAGAATACACCCAATTCTCTTTTAATGATTTTGAAATAACACCCTTTAAAAAAAGTAGTCTTTTTGTCCTCTTTCCCTCCCCTCATTTTTTTTGTTCGACTGATTTGTTTTTACACGATTTAATCAAGAATGAACTAAAAAAAAATGAAAATAATTTACAATTAATTTCTTCACAATACATATAAGTATACATATAATATTGTTCCAAGGAAGGATGAAGGAGAAATTTATCATAATTAACTGCCAGTTTAAGTTATTAACAGCCAGTGCCACGAACTTAGTACAAATGTAAAAAATAAGTTTTGATACAATGATCCAGAAATGTGTAACGCTTCCTAAACTTACTTAAAAGCATATAAATATTTCGTAAATCAAAAGAATAATTATTAAAAATAAATACCATATATTTTAGCGTATAACGCACACTTTTAACACAAAAAAATTAATTGAAATTCAAAGATGCACTTTTTACGTGGGATATAAAAATGATTGCCTGAAAGGATAAGCAGAAAAAATAGATTTCTACCTATATGAATGCCGTTTATTTAAAAGAAATGATACACTTAATGAGCTTTCATTTTAAGATTGAAAAGTTTATATTCGTCTTTCGTTATATCTTCAGACACAGCATAGAGTTTTCAGTTTCATTTTCGCCATCACTCTTATTCTGATCCATAAATAAATAATCCTCTTCCGTTTCATTTAGATTGTATTAGGTTGAGGAAAAAGAAATCCATCATTTTTTCGGTAGATGGCTGTAGTGTCGATATCTCGTGAAGTACCGATCAAACAATTTAAAATTTATGCTCGTTGTGAAGGTGACATTTCACACTAAAAAAATATTTTACTGTTTTTTGTTTGGTCCATTCAGTTGTGAGTTACATGGTGTTAAAAATGGAAGTCAACAAAGAGAAAATCGGTACATTTTACAATTTTTTTTTTTTTTGATAAAGGAGAAAGTGCAAGTCAGGTGGCTGAAATTGTGCATGGTGTTAATGGAGCCGATACTGTAACAGCTAATTACTTGCAATTTTGGTTTCGTCGATTTCGTTCAGGCATTTTTGATGTTAAAGATGCACTTTGCATAGGAAGGCCCGTCGTCGAAAATAATCACAGAAACAATCGACAGAAATAATCACAGAAAACAGTTTTAAACCATTTGCGCAAAGTTGGATTCAAAAAGAAGCTCAATGTTTGGGTGCAACACCAAAAAACATGATGGACCGAATTTCCATCTGCGAAGCCCTAGCCAAACGGAATGAAATCGACCCATTTCTTAAGTGGATGGTGACTGGGGATAAGAAATGGGTCACATACGACAATATTGTGCGAAAACGATCAGGGTCAAAGAACAGTGAAGCAACTCAAACGGTAGCCAAACCAGGACTAATGGTCAGGAAGGTTATATTGTGTATTTGGTGGGACCGGAAAGGAATAATTTATTATGAGTTACTTCTGTACGGCCAAACACTAAATTCAGATCTCTACTGTCAACAATTGAACCATTTGAAGCTAGCTATTGACCAGAAACGGCCAGAATTGGCCAACAGAAGATGTACTGTATTCCATCAGGACAATTCCAGACCACACAAGTATGTAGTGACTCGCCAAAAACTCTGGAACCTAGGTTGGGAAGTTTTAATTCATCCCTCATATAGTCCGGACCTGGCACTAAGTGATTACCACCTTTTTCTAGCATTGCAAAACTATCTGAGTGATAAGTAATTGGGATCAATAGAAGATTGTGAAAATCGACTATTAGAGTTTTTGCCCAATAAGGACCAAAATTTCTATGAGAAAAGCATTATGAAACTACCTTTAAAATGGCAACAAATTATGCAACAACACGGTGTATATTTGACTCAAATCGGATAATCCGAAGCATGTTAAATAAAGTCTTGAATTTCATTAAAAGTGTAATGGATTCCTGTTTCCCCAATCTAATATGATATCCTACATTTTTTATTAAATTTTAATTACGTTTTGCTTAAGTTATTTACATGCATTTATTATCCAATACACTATATCCGGAGTTCCAAAGAGAAGAGTACTGCACGTGTACATTTCAGGATTCTTCATAAAAAATAGGTGTGTTTTATACAGCGACCATAACTAAAAATTAATAATTGCAGTTAGAAAGAATAGGTGCATGTTATACGTCAGAGTGCATAATATGGCGAAATGTACGGTAAATAATAATTAATACTGCGAAATATTTAGAAAAGTGTTTCATCATCTCAAAATATCCTTACCTGCATTGTATTCAACCATAGTGAGAATGCGTTAGGTCTTTTTCTATTGAAGACAATGGTTTCTATTTGTCATGTCATTAATACACGGGATTACCTGGGTATAATCAGCAACTAATAATTACTTTATACTATTTCCAGATTTCTTTTTTATTTCAAAGTTTTACACCTTCTTTAGCAATTTATATGCATTCTAAATTTTATTTTAGTTTAAATTAAAATATGCATGAGAGAGAGAACTCTGTTTCTTATCCGTGTAAGACCCGAAATATTTTTATCTTTAAAAGAAAATTCTTCCAGTTATTAACATTATATCGACCCCAACCACACTAGAAAAAATAATTAAAAAATCGTCACTCCGTCCCCCAGAGCGTAGACAGTACCCGCACAATTGTGCCGGTTGCGCTTTACCTGTGAAACCTTCACCCATGAAGTTTTACGTGTTACATATTTTTTAGCTCTAAATTGATAGAAGAAACAAACTTAATTCAACTAAAATTGTTGCAAATAAGGAAATTATTGATGCATAATTAACTCCTTTATGATTCATTATTTATTTACTGTAATAATCTTTACAGCATGTTTTTGTTTTTGACAAGTGTAAGTAAACATTGCATTTTTCGCAACGTGTTTTCGAACAGCATTCGCAGTTTTCAAATGTGCAGTTGTGAGGCCTTGAAATGCCATTAACACATCCGAAATGTCTATTCATGCCGTGCCTTTTATCCTGGCATGGCCTTTTAGCAGGCGAATTATAATACTTCGATGTTTTTGCGGAATAATTACAACACTGTCACCCTCACCATTAGTTAAAATGCTTTTACTAGTAGGTGGAGATATTGCTTACGCTTCAGATATCTCTAACAAATTTTAAGCGATACATTTTTATTTTTTGGAGGAATTTTATTTGATATAGCATCTTGTTTGTATTAAAACGAAGAATTTACTGCAGCTAAAACAATGATATGAATAGGCTCAAGAGACTTTGATGGTAAAGCATGATCCAAAATTGTCTTTCCATCACAAATATTTCCATGTTTTTCTTCATCGCTCTCATTTGAACTTGATTCTTTTTCCTGTATGCATTGTTCATATGCTTTGTTCCCAGCATAGTCATCATCTGAGTGATCTCTAAGTTCAGATTTTGATTAAGTCATCAATTGTAAAACTTCTTCTAGTGCGAAAATTCTTATCTCTTTAGGCAACTGAAAAAGTTTTTGGTTAGAACTTAGCACAATATTTCATGGAAAATAATAGAACATATCAGAAAATTGTATTGTTTAAAAAAAGTTTTATGCCACTTCTTTGCAACTCCCAACGGGAAACACAGATTTTTTTAGGGGGAGATATATGGATATGCAGATATCTGATATCTGTGTGTAGAGGATGGAATGCCATAACCCTCAACAAATGTTTTTTATATATCTAATTGGCTGCGAATTGGTCATTAACCATTACAGACCTAGTACATCCCCCGGAAGCTGGTATCACTTTTTAGCGCGGTGCCCTATAGGCGGATACCAATCACCGCAGTTAATTTTGAAGCCAAGTTTCCTCCCTAGAGGGAGGCACCTGAGCTGTGACGCTGCGAACCTGTACCAGGATTTAATTTTGCCGAGAGCATCCAAGCCAAACAGACACTCTAAGGATCTTTTACATGCCGTATAATAACACGACATGACCGCTGTTGATTTTTTGCATCATGAAAATCCACCGACTTGGACTGGGGTCGAATCTGCAACCTTAGGTCAGAAGGCCAGCGACAAACCACCCACGCCATCCAACCGGCCCCTCAACAAATGTATGAAAGAGAAAATTAATTGTAAAAAAGAGCGGAAGAAAGAAAAAAAGGGATTCGTCTATGGCTACGCCCAAGAAAATATGGTATTAATTATATAACAATATACACTGAAGCGCCACTGAATTAGGGATACCTACCTAATAACAAGTTGGGCCTCTTCTGGCCTTGATAACGGCTGCGACACGACGAGGCATAGATTCAATAAGTTTCTGGAAACGTTCCACGGGAATGTCTTGCCAAATATTGGCTAAAACTATCCATTGTTAAGTACGGTTCGTTGGAGTAAAGTGGGATAGACTTTCATACCTGTTCCAAAATATTTCAAAGGTGCTCAATAAGATCTAAGTCTGGGCTTCTAGATGGGCAATTGATGACAGAAAAGTTATAGACAAAGACGGAATGCTCATCCATTTAGACAGTAGCCAAACGGGACTTGTGATAGGTACAGTTGTTTTGCTGAAAAACTTCATTACCGTGCGGATAACAGAATTGCATAAACGGATGGATGTGATCACCCAGCAACTCTACGTGTCGAATTGCATTGAGGAAGGTTGACACACGCACCAAAGCACCCTAACAGTGCCAGGAAACAACACCCCAGACCAAGATTTTGCCAACATGACCTTGTACATCTCCAGGATCCATGGCTTCATGAGCCTGACGCCATATTCTCAGCCTCCCATCGGCGTTAAGTAGTCGGAATCGAAACTCATCACTCCATGCTACACATTTCCAGTCCCCTACACTCCAGTCTGTGCTCTCTTGCCCAGGCAAGACGTGCAGCCCGATGGTGAGCATCGATAAATGGTATTCTAGTAGGTAGACGGCTCCCGAAACTTATTCGGTGAAGCGAGAGTTGCGTAGTCCGCGCGTTTACTGACTGTACAATTAGCCCCGTCATTCAACCTAATGTTTGGCTTCGCTGACTACGTACAATTCGCCTGAGCTTATCTCACCACGCACTGTCAAAACTATTTGTACTTTGCAGTTTGCCCGATCGCCAGTTTTTTGCCCACCATCCAGGCATTCTTGGTATACTCTTGATACTGTCAACCTTGAAAATCCTAGGAATCTTTTGATTTCGGAAATTGAAGTGCCCCTGCGTCTCGCACCTACGATTTGTTCACGATCGAAGGCGTCTGAATCAGGTAGCTTACAAGTACTGGCAATTTCCACAACTAATTTACAACAATCACAATACGCGCTGTATATGGAGTTACCACAGCGCACTCACTTGTGCATAAATGATGCTCAGTTCTACACAATTTGCATAGCTTTTGCTATCCCTAATTCAGAAGCAAAAATTTGTGTCCAAATAATTAGAAATATATTGATAATTACCAGTGACGTAACGTAGAGCCCGTCACCCCTGCATTTCGAGGGGTGACAACGGACTCTAGGGAGCTCAAGGCTTGACTGACGCTAAGTACGTATTTGGGCTTGGGACCCAAAACCTGAGTATGCAGGGGGGAGGGGGCTAATATTCTCCGTTACGCCACTGACAATTACCTTTATACGGCAGATAAAAGGAAGACTGCCTATAGTAAACAAAGCCAAATTTTCCAGCTGAAAGTAAAACGTGGACTACAACCACCATTTGTTAATAAAAAAAGTGATGATTTACACTTTCTGAACACCCGCTCAGTCTTTCGATTAAGGCTTTTCTTAAGTACGACTTTTCCAGAGCAGAAACGTATAAGTCTATTTGACCCAGACGATCGCTCGGGTTGGGTTTTAAGGGGTTATCCTCGAACGATGTGACCTCTAAAAACATGGATAGTAATAAAGAGATCACATGTTACGTTCCCCTTAGAAAGTGCGATGCATCTGATCCGGTGAAGTTGGATGGCCACAGCTTTTCGTACAAGTGGGGTGGATTTTTTTGCCACTATCATAGGAAAGACATTTCAAGTGGTCACGTATTAGTCTAGCCAGAGCAGTCTGGAAGCCACGGTCACATTTGATTTCCAGCAGAGAGCCATTGGATGTTTCAGTGTACCATTGGTGCGTAGGCATGAAATTCTTTTTCATATCAATGTTAAATACATAAGCGTATATTAGATGAATACATTATAATGTATAATTCTGAAATGAGTAAATGTTAATGTACATACATATTAAAACTTATACATGTTAATTTTCCATCCTTTTGTTTACTTCGGTTTTCGAATTGAATAACCTTGTTTTTTTTTTTTTTTTTTTTTGCTTTATAAGATTTTTAATTTCTTAGAACGCATTCCCATCTTTTTATAATACAAATCATAACTTGCAAGTCTTTTTGCACAGTTTTAAGGAAATATATCTACTGCGTAGTGAAAACAGTGAAGTGTGTAAATTACTTTCATTTTAGTTCATTAATAAAGTTTTATTACTTAAGCAACATAAAAATAAAATTGTATTAATTCATACTGACGTTGAGATGCTACCTACTTTTAAAATATGCGGTTGATAATTTGATATAATTCAGCTTTTCTCAAACTGTGGGGCGCGGCTTCCTGGGGGGCATGACGACTCTACGAGGGGATCGCGTGCATATTAAAAAAATCAAAAACAAAAAAAAAATTATTAATTTACCGAAAGTAAACAAGCAAAACATATTCTGACATAATAAAAAGTAAAATACACATTTACACTAAAATATTATACTTATAAATGTACTGATGCTATACAAAGTATTTTATTGTTAATGTATCAATTCTAAGTTAAAATCAGGTTTAATAATTAGCAGTTACCCCATGGGATTGTCATGTATAAAATTATATACAAAAAGTAACACTTAACTTGATAATTTGTACGGTTTATAATTAATCCCTTCACTGCCGATTAAAAGTTACGCGATTCGCTTTCCAATGCCAACTATTTTCCACGTAGGCGCAGGTATGAGTTGTATTGGGGAAGATGAGGAATAAAGAAGCAAACAATATTCTGAAATAAGTAAATTCTTAGCAAACATTGTGAAGGTCCTTTTATTACATTCTAAAGCCTTCAGAATAATTCTATGGATAACAGTGCAGAGAAAAGATCGTACTTCGGAAAGGCGTATATATATGTCCGGGGAAATTACCGCTTTGACTGAGCGAGACGTTTATATACGCCGGTGGTACTTAAGAGGTCAAGGTCGTATCGTAGTTTAAGCGTTGAAGTATAGTATTATTGAATTCGATACATTGTTATTGTATGAGGGGGGCGCGATGGAAATCATGAATGAAAATAGGGTCGCGAATATTGAAACTTTGAGAGAGAGAGAGAGAAGCACTCTGACATATAATTCATTAAATCTCAAACTAGTTCTTTGTGAAATTTGACTCAATATTTGCTCAGTTATGTAACATAACATATTTAATGTTTTCCTTACAGTAACTATTCGTGGACCGGAATTCAATGCCTTTATGCTCCAAGTCCGCAAGATCGGGTCGGACGAGCGCCGAGGTTTTGACCAGATTGTCCGGGTAGGTGAATTTGTCAGTTGGCCTGAATCCGTGAGACCTGTGATGTGCGATAAGAACCATAAGAATGCAATCACCAACAAGAATTATGCACCCAAGTCTGGTTTGACTATCAAATGGAAAGCACCTAACGAAGATGTGGGGGATATTCACGTTGTGTAAGTCGTTGTTTTCTTTTATTTAATTTTAAAATATGACAATTTTTTTAATTCTATTCCTATTTATTTTCTACATATTTTATTAAAAAATTATTTTATCCAAGGAGAATAATCTAAGAAATATTAAATGTAATTAATTGGTAGTATACTATACTGTGTGAAAATAAAATACAAAGTAGTTATAAAATAAGGACTGAAAAATATTACGATTTTTTTAACAAAAATATATATGACCAGACAAGAACTTTGAAAATCTTTGTAAAATCCAGGAAAATTCCAGATGTTTCCCACTACGTTTAATAATATTGGTTCCCATTGAATACCTTTTATCTTGTAGGCGGTCTTTTTTTACGTAAAATATTAGGTACATTTCATTAAACATCTTATTAATAATTTCAATAAAAGCCTATATTTTTTATTCAAATTAATTATCACTAGTTAATTTTCAAACCCGAGTTTTTTCATGAATATTCAGTTGAAACTTAAAATTG
This sequence comes from Trichonephila clavipes, assembly GCA_019973935.1. NCBI lineage: Eukaryota > Metazoa > Arthropoda > Arachnida > Araneae > Nephilidae > Trichonephila > Trichonephila clavipes. The sequence continues at coordinate 304,793 of BMAU01002412.1, read as the reverse complement.
ATATTTTCAAATTGAAAAGTCATAGAATTTTAGAATATTTTCATAATTAAAATTCTTCTTTATCAAATCAAAAATTCAAATCAACATTAGTTTTTATTATATAATACTGAGCTTCTCTTTAATTTCATTCATATGTGAGCTTCTCTTTAATTTCATTCATATGTTTTGGATTCATATAATTATTTTATTTACTTTCGTAAAGTAATATTAAGATTTTATCTTGAAGAAATCAGTTTTTCTTTATTGATCTCTACTATCGTATAAAAGAAGTGTCGTGGGTTGATGTCATGATTCACCGAATTCCAGAAGATCATCTGGAGTGTTGTTCTCGTTTATTTGATGGATGACCTTAATTACAAGATCCGGAGGCAATACCCTATGAATTGCCATAGAAGAATCTTAGTTCAATAATAGTCACAAAATGTATATTGTTATTTAGTTATTCAATTGCTACACATTATTAAATTACACTCTCCCTATATATATATATATATATCTTGTTCAAATTTTAAATCATTAGTTAAATACTTTCTGTTCAATAATTTTTTAAACTTGTAGTGGATGACACTTGATGTTAATACAGTTTATTCAAATATTAATTCATTAATTAAATTAAGAAATGAATAAATAGTAACAAACAGAAATAGTAGTCCAACAGCATGTATAGAAAGGAAAATTGTCCGTTGTGTCCCTGTAGCGCAATAGATAACACGTTGGACTTGTAATCCAAAGGTCGTGGGTTCAAATCCCACCTGAAATGACCTAATTTCTGAAAATGTGATTTCTTTTTTACTATACTAATTTAATAGAATAATTAAATTTAATGAATGAATAAATAGTAGCAAAAAGAAAAAAATGGTCCAACACCCTATACAGAAAGGAAAATGGAAAATTGCAAGGAAATTATTTTGTCACTTAATATTGGGATTCTGTCATATGTATATACATATTTATATTAATTGTAACTATTTAATAAAAAATAACTAAAATATAATGTTTCTTTGTTGACCTAAGTAGAAATTGACTTAAAAGAATATTTTATACATATGCCTTGAGTATGTTTCAAAATGTTAAAAAATTTTATTTTAACATTTTCGTAAAAAAAGCGTTTAATATAATTATCCTTCTTAAATTTAAATTTTATTAATTACCCAAAGTATTCAAATTTTTTTAAAAAAAGCTACTTTGTTTCTTCACTTCTCCCATAAATATCGAGTTAATTTTAATATTATTTTTTACTTCCCTAAACATATTTTTAGCTTCATAAATCATGTATATTTATTTTTCAATAACGATTTATCTCGAGAATTAAGACAACTCCACCTTTTAAGTATTGCGCTTGGCTTTCAGAATCTTTTAAGATTTCTTAATAAAATTATATTCGATTAGTCGCTGACAGGTGCTTGATCGATCACTTAGCTGACTCAAAACTACTTTGGAAAATTTAATAACTCAGAAGTCAGTTTGACTGACAAATAACCAACCAAAAACTTGCCGAGAAACCACCTTTTGTTAAGTTGTCATCTGCTGTTTTGCTGCTTATTCTGGAAGTGACATTTGCCATTGAGAACTAAGGGGAGTCTTAAAACTTTATTTTTATCGATTTTCCAGCATTTTTTCGTGACGTAAATACTGCCCTCTAAAGTTTATATTAATTTTAACTAGCTCATATGATCTAGCTATGTGCATTTACACAAAACTTTAATCAGTTGATATAGGTTCACATTTTCCTTTTTGGAATTATTAAGAATAATTTAATCAACACAGATTTTAAAACTAAATTAAACCATGAAGGCAATTCTTTTCAAAAAAAAAAAGATAAAATTTAAAAAAAATTTGGTATTTGAAAAATTAAGTGTTTTTAATATTTTATGAAAAAGGTAAAAGAGTGTTCCACACACAAAAATGTTTAAATCTTAAATATTAAAAATGATGTTAATTTAAAAACCTAAAAATTAAAAAAATATCAAAGTTTTAAAAGTTTATTATTTAACGTATTTTAATTTCGACTTTATCGAAATATTCTCATTTAAGAAGACACAGTCCGATTCAATTGACAAAAATTGGCCAAAAAATCAAATCTAATTTTCTTAGCCTAAATTATTTTTTATATACTTTCTACAAACTCACAAAATTTGAAAGCTCTAAGTTTAAAAAACGTAGATTTGTGATAACTTTTACATTTGTTTTTATTCGCATCCCAATGGCAAATCAAAATTTTAATTCACTTATCTCGGAAAAATAAAATATCTAGTTTGTCTTTAAAAGGCTAAGACTTTTTCTATTGTGCTTAATACTTGGAATATTTTTTCACTTGTTGCTAATAATACATAGAATAAAAGAGATGGTACGTATTTCTCATCAAATCAATACTTATTTTTTAAAAAATAATTGAATTTAGAATTAACACATTTTTTAAGGAATTTTCAATAAGCATTGATAAAAGAAGTATTGTACGAATACTAATCATGTTATCGCAAAGCCCATACCAACTTTTGTTATATATAGTGTTGGGTCACAAGTAAAAAACTCAGGAAAAAGTCTCTTTCAGTTAAGTGTACTGTTATTTATTTACTCTGTTGCCTAGCTCGCTCGATTTGACTCCTTTCTCGATGGAGTCAGAGGTTACACAGAATAGTAAGACACTCTGAGCGCTAGAGGGCGCTCTACATTTACATACGTACACTGAACACATAGTTTGATGTACTTGTAAATCCAATTTCATGCATGTACGTTTATTCTTGTAGGGGGGGAGGAGCAGCATTTTAAAATCACTTCATAACTATAAAATTTTTCCCTTAAAAAATTAAATGGTTATCTTTTTATGAAATATTGAGCACAAAATTTCATTTTATCTGTTTTACATCATACATACACATTAGACGCAACCAAAAAAGTTATGAAAATCATTAAATTAAGGCATCCGACTACGTTCGAAACCGTGATTTTGCAAAGCACATAAATGAAAAATTTTCATGATATTTAGTGTCACTTAGATTAGAATATATGCATAAAATTGGTTTTAAGGACATTTTGACAAAAAAAATTAATTTAAATATATTATTTTGGCAAAAAATTAACTTAGAATAATCTTTTTTTCCAAATGTTCTCCTTTTGTGAAAAATGCTTCTATTATAATAATATTTTCCTGTATATAGCACAGACATCTCTACAGAGGCTCAACTAGAATTTTTGAAATGTATAACTTAGAAGTGGGTTTATTCATATTTTACGACAACAGAGGGGAGCAATTTTAAGAAAAAATCTCAAATAATTATTTCAATTGGTGTTAACTCTGAAAATAATGTGAATTTTTCAAAAATTCTAGTTGAGCCTCTGTAGAGAGGTCTGAGCTATATGCGGGCAAAATATTATTATAATAGAATCATTTTTCACAAAAGGAGAACATTTGGAAAAAAAGATTATTCTAAGTTAGTTTTTTGCCAAAATATTATTTTTAAATAAATTTTTTGTCAACATATCCTTAAAATAACTTTATGCATGTATTTTAATGTGAGTGACACCAAATATCATGAAAATTATCCATTTATGCGCTTTTTTAAAATCACGGTTCCGAACGTAGTCGGATACCTTAAAAACTTTTGTGTAAACCTGACTTTGCAGGACTTTGCCCAAGTGTTCTCCGTTATGCCAATGTGTGTGTGTGTGTGTTTATACTTTTCAGTACTATAAAATTTCGTTAAAGACTTCTTAAAAACAGGTTGAAAAATTTGTTTTTAATAATAGTTTATTGCATTTTGCCTATTCTACATTTTAATCAAAATAGAAAAAAAGGGCTTAGAATTTGTTACTTGGCACGCTAAAGAACCTATAACTATACTCATAAAAGTGTGTCAATTTTAAGTTCAGAATTTACAATCCTTTAGATATTCTACCTGTCAAAGAAAGATGCGCTTGTATGCTTTAAAAGTATTTTTATTTTAAATTATCTAAAACTACAAACTAAAGTGTTAATAACTCTCAAAAGCACTTTAAAGATTTTAACTTTAAGAAAAAGAGTTTCCTTAAATACGTAAGCTTCAGTGGAGATCATTGTTACAGCTTTGAAAGTTAGTCACCTGCAATGCTCAGAAAAATGAACACCAGTTAAAATAAAAGGCTTACTTACATTTTTCGAGCAGACATATTCCATTTTTGTTTTTACAGTCTCGAAAAATTTGTTTCGAAAAGATTGTGTTCCCCGAAAACTTTTTGCTGTATGTAACCTTTTCATGTTCCTCGATCGATTTCCTTTTAAGGCGCTTCGGACTGAACCAGAATGTATAAAACTACGCATAAGCATCCTGTTTGTTTGCATGCTGTTAAAAAGCTTTTAATTTTATTCCAGAGCAAGATTCCTCTCAGGAGAGGAATATTGGCAGACAACAGAGAGCAAAGAGATTCCTATGAATGAATTCCGTAAGTGAGATTTTAATTTCTTAATGGAATTTTTATAATTATTATTTTATACTCTCTTTATATTTCATTTTCATCTATAAATGGCTTTTAATAGTTTTTTTTTTCAGTTATGATCGAAATTTTATTTAATAATAAATATTTGAATTAATAGAATGAGCTAAGTGTACATTAGTGTTAAACTGTTTTCTAAAACACAAAAGATAAGTTTTTTCCCCTTAATTTAGTCCCAAAATTTTTACATTTACACAAAATGTAGCACAAAATTTGCAAATACATGTTTGAGGTTTCGCACTTTTTTGTTACTTGTAGAACAAATGAAAAAGAATAAGCACGATTTTTCTTAGCAATAACCATCTAAAAGTAATAAATCTCGCACACACAGTTGGCATTTTTACAACAGGAATAATAATAAATTTAAGCTAACTTGACAAATATCACTGAATCTAATGCATTCAGTCACGTTCTAAAAAATAAAAAATAATCTGAAGGAACTATATTCCAACTTTATATAAAAAAGTTGAAAAGCTCACCCAGCACTTGTTCACTCATTACGAGAACTATTAGACATGTATACCTTAAATTTGGAAGGCATGTTTCTTTTGTTCAGTATAGATCTACTAAGTACGGATTTTACGGAAATCGACTCCCTTAGTGAGAGCGGGAAAATGGGTTATTACAGATAAAAAAGATCCTGTCTTAGAAATTCAAGTCCTGTCATTAGTAAATCAAGATGCTAGGGTTGCAAAATGTTTAGAATATATTTGAAAGTTTAGTGCTAGAATTTAGATATCAGTCATTTAAAAGCAATACATAATCATACAACGTCATGCACAGTTCCCAGCGAAGTGGCTGGATAATGTCTACTACAACCATGTATTTCGAATGGGCAGTCGCATGTGCTATGCTTCTTCGTGATGCTCTAGCAATATTCTTCAATTTCCAAACTTCCTCTATGTCAGTGGTTTTCAAACGGGGTTCCACGAGGTATACCCAAGGGTTCCCCCAAGTCACAATAAAAAATCGACAAGAAAAAATTGTGAATGTACAAATAAAATGCATTCACATTCTTCATAGAGCTCATATGGCCACACGAGTATATAAAGCAGTATTTCCCGCTTTGGGAATGCCGTGGTAGTCTAGTGGTCAAAGCCACGGACTCGTCGCTGAAGGGTCATGAGTTTTAGCTTTGTGGCGTTGAAAACCCACCGTGTAGAGGAGAGTTTATACACAGAAGTGTGTATTTTTTCTTAGCTTGAACGCATCATAATCTTCAAAAACGTTTTCGATTAGCATTATAATCCAAGCACAATTTTTTATTTTCTTCTCACGTTGAAAATATTACTTCTATTGATTAAAAATTCCAATAGCAGTTAACTTAAATTTTCCTATTTATAACGAAATTTATATAAAAATATTTGCTGGTTATACATACACTTGCCTCTGAAAGTCTGCGTACAGGTGATCATCTTTCATATTTGTGCAAAGATCGATAATTAAATGAAGTCTTTCTGAATCAATTCTATTTTTTATTGATTTCTCTAACGTCGTAAATTCCAATAGTATAAGTAACAATCTCACCTAAATATTACATAAAATAATAAAAATATTTATAACTTGAGAACGACACAAATCGTGTGCGTCAAAAGTCTGCGTACACTGGAAAAAACCTTTACAATAATGGATTGTAACTAAAAGTTAATATTTTTTAAGTTATTCCGTTCTTTCTATAACTTTCTCAACATATTTGGCAATGATTTAAAAAGTTTAATTGTTTCACCTGGGGATATTTTGTTCCATTCTTTTACTCCTTTACTTCTTTTACTTTAGAGGAGATTCTGTATATAACATAGTTTTTAAAAAACTAAAAAACACGCTTTTATAGTGTGAATCGAATTAAAAAATAAAGAAAATTATTCTTAATATAAGAAAAAAAGGATTTACGAGAAAATTAATGTCATTGAGAGAGAGAGAGAGGTAAAAGAATAAGGCGCTCTATATCAATTGTTATAATTCCTTACTAGTTCTATTCCGAAATGATGAGTTAGTGTACAAATTTAGTACAAAGTACCCCACACTTTTACCACAATGACATTAATTTTTCTCGTAAATCATTTTATTCTTATGTTAAAATTTTTTTTTAGTTCGATTAACCTTAAAAGCGTGTTTTTTTTTGTTTTTTAAAACTATAATTTATTTTTCACTTTTTAGTTTGATCTACAGTAAAAGCATGTATTTTTAGTTATACACTTTTTAAAAAAAAATGTTTAGCCCGCGACCGAAAAAGTTTGCTCATCCCTAAGTTAGAACAAAGTATTTTTTTCACATGCCTGAGTCTTTTTTTTATTTCCATTTTCAGAAATACTGGACAATTGCATACATTATGATAAAAAATTGCTGGCGCAAAAAAAAAAAAAAAACATTTTTGCTTTTAGAGTTACTCTTAATCTTTAAGTCACCAAATCTAGATTATCCTGTCTCCTGATTATCCTGTTCAAGAGAATGGACCAAAATTATGAAAGTATTGTACTGTCATCGGTCCTTAACAAGTGTGCAAAATTTCGAATTAATCTGACCTTTTAAAGAGGGTAAAAATCAAGTTCAAAGATTCCGTTACATCAGTGCTTCTTAAACTTTCAACATTCGCGACCTTCTATTCAATCATAATTTTCATCGGGTCCCCTTCGCACAATAACAATGTATTGAATTTAATAATAATATACTTTGACACTAAAGCTACAGTGAGACTTTAACCTCTTAAGTGCCCCTTGCGTATATAAGCGTCTCGCTAAGCTAGAGTGTTAAGTCCCCCGGACGTATATATACGTCTTTTCGAAGTACGATCTTTTCTGTGCACTGCTATCCATGAAATTATTTTGAAGGCTTTGGAATTGAATAAAATGACCGTGACATTTTTTGCGAAAGATTAACTTATTTCAGAGAATTTGCTTATTTTTATTCCTTTTCTTCCCTCCCTCCCAATACACCACATATGCAGGCTTATGTGGAAAATGATGGAATTGGGGAGCGAATCGCTTAACTTTTAATTGGTGGTTAAGGAAATAATTATAACTTGCACAAATCAGTGGCGTAACGGAGAATGTTGGCCCTCCTCCCCCTACAAAATCAGGATTTAAGCCTTAAACTCAAATATGTACATGACGTCAGTCAGGCTTCGGGCCTTCTAGAATCACTGCCCCCCTGCAATGAGGGGATTCTAGGAGTGCACGTTACGCCACTGGTACAAATCATCAAGATACACGTAAAATTTTGTGTATAGTTTTATATATGACAAACCCATGACACACACACACACTTCACTAGTATTTATTAAACATGCTCTTAACTTAGAATTGTTAAATTAGTTATCAAATGTATTGAACAGTACTGATACATTTATAAGTGTATTTTATTACATCAGAATGTATCTTATTTGTTTACTTTCAGTAAATTAACAATTCTTTTAAATTATCTTTTTTTCGTCTTTTGAATACTCTCGCGCCCCCCTTGTAAGGTTATCAAGCCCCCGTAGGGGGAGCGCCCCACAGTTTGAGAAACGCTGCGTTACATACTAGTGAAGCTTACAAAAGTGTGTTAACAATTATTTACACGGTAAACTAACTGCAAGTAAATTCAATAAATGTTTGATGCAGCTTGGTCAAAAAGGGCTTTTTCACCAATATCAAGCAACCAGCGCATGAGTATTTATCACATAACAAAAATAATGTGTATTTTTATTTGGCTATTGTTGAGATGCGATTGATTTATAAGAGAAAGCAAACTTTCACAATAGGAAAGTCGCGTATTTATTTTATAGCAATTGATCAAAAAATACTAAAGTTTTTTATACGCTCTAGTCAATAATGTTGGGGAAAAAATTTCCTTCTTAATTAGCTTTGAAATTGACTGAGGAGTTGCAAAAGTTATTGTTATACTCAATAAAAAATAGATACAAGAAAACTTTTTATAGCGGTTTTTTCAGAAAGTTAATTCACTTGCTCACCTTCAAAATAACTTTTACATCTGAATAAAATGCAAATACTCAAAACAAACATGCTCTCGGTGACAATTCTATAAAAACATGTAAAATAATCTAATTGTTGGCGTTCTTCTTCTCATACTATTTAGAAGATATATATTCAGTTCACGAAAGCATATAATTATTTTCTCGAGCACGCAGTCTTAAAAAGCATTGAATATTTTTACCTTATTTTAAAACTTTTTGTCATCGATCATATTTATGTTTTAATTTTGAAGAGAGACGTTAAATCTTGAATGCGCTTTATTTTTTGAAGCAAAAGAAAATAAAGTTTTAAAAAAAATCATCAATCATTTGAATACTTATTAACAAATATATCACTCATGTTTTCATGAATACAATAAATTATAATATGAATTTTAAAATTTTTTATACAGCTCTTATTATAAATTCAAACTCTTGTTTTTATAAAATTAGCAGTCATTTTTTTTTAAAAAAAATAAATGTATTATTTTTTTAAAATATATGAGTAATGTACAAAATATACGTAAGGGGCGATGTTAAAAAACATATTTATAACGAAAATTTTCAAATATCATGTAAAAATTTTAATTAAAGCTTGCATTTTTCTACCAACTTAAATATGTTGAAGCATAAAGGGGGGGGGGAGAGTGATCAATTTATATAATTTAAGGAATTTAAAATGCATATTTAAAAACGAAATTAAAATTAATTTGTTACCTTATCTATATTATGTAGTTTACAGAGAGGGAGAGAGCACTTTAATATAACAAAGCTCATGTTTAGTCTCAAATTTGAAGTATTAATCTATTTTCAGAAATATTACTGAGATAATGAAGGTATACACAATTTATTTTTGTTCTTAAGTTATTTTGTATTGTCATACCATGCTTTTTGCAATCCTATAAAACATTACTATTCACGTTATTAATGTTCTGAAATTATAAGTGAAGAAATTCAACCAATTTTCAAATAAATTCTAATTAAAATTTAATTTTTCTTTAGCTTTTGAAAATATGCATAATAGTTTTAAAATTATTTTTTTCTCCGACACAGCTGTCAACCTCAAGAACTGTGGTAAAGCAAAGTCGTGCATTTTGTACTCTGAAGATAAAGCATCGTGCCATGAAGATAATTGCGACTATATTCTTACCTACACTGTGGTTAACAATACTAATGTAGAATTCGTTCTTGGAGGAACTACGAAAGGGGATCAAAACTATTTGGCTGTCGGTTTCTCTACGACACCAGAGGTAATTTTTGCATACAGACTATCATAATAACTTATTAAGTGACTATATCTATGTTGCTATAATGGTAATTAACGCGTAAGAAAAAAATAATCAAAGCTATGATTTATAAAACTTAATTTTATTTAGTTTAAATCATCTTCAGGTTGTAAATTCAAAATTTGGCTTAGTGTAATGGTTAACCACAGTGGTGTAATGTACACCCCCGCAATGCCCGCATTGCGAACGGGGTGCAGGGTTCTAGGGGGCCCAAATCTTAACTGACACCAAGTGATAAGTGGCGCACTTTGTAAGATTCGGCTTGGAGTACAAAACCTGACTATGCAGGGGGCCATATTCATCTCTTTGTTACGCCACTGGTTAATCCCCTGAGAATTTTAACTTTTGTATCGAAAATAATAATTGAAGCTGAAATAGCAAGGTTTAAGGCAGGCGTGCCCAACCCGCGGCCCATTTGGAGAATTTTTGCGGCCCAATTGAAGTTCCTGTCTATATTATTTTAGACATTTGGACTACAGACGGTTGAATCAAAAATATCGTGTTTTGACCCACCCCCACCTCTCCCCGTGCAGTTTTTACCGAAATAATTTTTTTCCTTCATTTGACTTCCAAGCAATTGTAATAACAGGTGTTGATGGATGAAGGAAAACAGATGAGCTTGAGTGTGTTATTCCTCTTTCAACGAGAACTTCGTTGAGAGTGAGTAGTGTATTTAGTTCTATTTGTCAGAGAAATAATTTATGTCTATATTTTTAAGTTCAGATTAGTAGTCTTTTTCTTGTTTTATTTGGCAATGAAAGAATTCGATGATGGATTTAATGAGTTGCCTCAGGACTGTCAGACCAGCTATATAGTAGAAATGTAAGATAATTGCGCCAGCAGAATAAAAATGTTTAATGTTTTAACCTTCTGAAATTATGTAACTTTTTCATTTTATGATATATATTTAATCACAGTGCAATAATTAATATCATACAATAAGAAACTAAACATTTGGCTATCGGGCAGGAAAAAAAGTTTTTTGACAAACAGTGTAATAATTACAAAGCTGTTCTTTACTTAATTGCTTTTTTGCATTTGAAATATAAAAATTTTAAAAATCTAAATCAATTTTATGCAAACATACTGTAACCCAAGTATAAAATGTGAAGATGTTACGCACATAGTTATTATACTACGTAACCTCAAATGGCAGCAAAAATCTACTGTAGATAAGAACCTTGTAGGTTAAGAGATATTCTTCCACCAACAAGTGCAATCGGTCGACTTTCAACTTTGTTGTGATTGTGATCCAGTAAAAGGTAAACTTGGTGTTTTTTGATCATATCAATAATTGAATGTTGATCATATCATATTTTGAATGCTGTACGATAATAAAATATTTTGAATATTTTTTTTTATTTTGATATGTGCGGCCCACCTCAGTTTAGTAAATTTTTACGTGGCCCACCAACCGATTTGAGTTGGGCACCCCTGGTCTAAGGAGTAAAATATTCACGACTTGATTTGATTTACATCGCACTGTGTGGCAACACTATCGGTAACGGACCTCGTAATTTTGAACCAAGGACAAGTGGCCAGAACGACACATAAACTGGCACCCCGCTTCCCTAACTTCTTTACTAAAAGGATGACTGAGCTTCAACAGGTGGGTGTTCATTGGCTCTAGGTTTTGAACCCGCGACTCGACAACGCCGGCCACTAGTTCGCGACCCTGACAGTTCGAATACTCCGATAACCTAAGCGCATTTGATGGACAACAATTCGAGTCTCGCAATTCCAAAGACTTTCACGCGGCAGGGACTTGTTCTCGCTAAATATATCGAACTTCAAAAATTTCCCGTTGGCGTGTCAATATTGAGAGGGAAATATTGGGTTGTTCGGAAAGTAATTTCGTTTTTCCCCCGACAGAGAGGATTTAATTGTATTTTTTTGCACCCAACTTCACATTTAAGCCGTATAATTTTTATATGCTTTGAGAGCTCATATATCAAGGCTTGTGTGTGAAAAATTCCAATTAATTCTACACAGTAGGTTTTGGTTGGTGCCCTTTTAAATATGGAGAGCGATAAGCAGCATTTTCAACATATCTGACTGTTTTACTACAGAAAGGGTAAAAATGATGTTCAAGCCAGAAAGAAATTGACCTATGTGTATGGAGAAGGTGTGTTGACAATACGCCAGTGCCAGAACTGGTTCGCTAAATTTTGATCCGGCAATTTTCATGTCGAAGATGCACCACGTTCGGGAAGGCCGGTTGAAGCTGATAAAGACGCGATAAAGGCATTAGTTGATGCGAACCGGCGAATAACAACACGTGAGATCGGATTGAGGTTAAATTTATCAAATTCAACAGTTTATGACCACTTGAAAGGCTTGGGATTATCCTCGAAGCCCGATGTATGGGTTCCCCATGTTCTCACCGAGAGAAATCTGTGTCGCCGCATTGACGTCTGCGATTCGCTTCTCAAATGTCACGAAAATGATCCGTTTTTGAAGCGCATCATCACTGGGGACGAAAAAGGTCTTAGAGCAAAAAAGATGAAACGGCTCAAACCATTTCCAAAGCCGATATTCACCAAAAAAAGGTGATGCTGTCTGTTTGGTAGGATTTTAAAGGAATCGTTTTTTTTTTTTTTTAGCTTTTACCGGATAACACAACGATTAATTCGAAAGTCTACTGTCATCAGCTGGACAAAATGAATGATGCACTTCAACAGAAAAGGTCAGAACTAATCAACAGGAAAGGTGTAGTGTTTCACCAAGACAACGCGAGACCTCACACAAGTTTGGTCACTCGCCAAAAGCTTTTACAGTTTGAATGGGGTACAATGCCACAACCACCATATTCTCCAGACCTGGCACCATCAGATTATTATTTGTTCCGGTTACTCCAAAATTTTTAGACGGTAAAACCTTTACCTCAAATGAGGTCAAAAACCACCTTGATCAGTTTTTTGCCAGCAAAGACCAAAAATTTTATGAGCGTGGAATTATGCTACTACCAGAAAGATGGCAAAAGGTGTTGGACCAGAACACCCAATATATAATTTAATAAAGTATTTGTTTATTATACGAAAACTGTGGTTCATTTCCACACAAAAAAAACGAATTACTTTCCGAACAACCCAATATCTCCAGCTTAGATGCCGATTCATTTGACCGCCCTATAGAAAGATGAAAAGAATAATCATTAAATAAACTGGGTCTATTAAATAAGACAAAAATAGATATACTTGTGCCATGTAGTGAAATAATCAATCGAAGTAATGACAATAAACAAATGAATGTTATCGTTTCGTATTTCACCAAAAATACCCCGAAATCGTGGAAATGACGTTTTTGAAATAATACTCGTGTAATCATTTCTATAGATTCCACTAATGTAGTCTCAAAAAAAATATGCATTACATGAAAATTTAACATCCGTTTAGGATAAGGATTTAAAGAAAAATTGTTTGAAAAATCTTCAGTGGTTCGTAAACAACATTAAATATTTTTAACATAATGTGGATCCTAAACAATCTAGAAAACGACATTTTATCTGCAAGCAGAATGCATGCTGAAAAAAAACTGTTGTGTGGGGGGAAGAGGAAGGAATACAACAACTGTGGGAATTTGAAATTCAAATCAAGAAATACATTTTTAAGGAAATAGCTTTTGTTTTCCTTGCTGTTTTATAACACTAATAAAATGATTTTTTTTTTCGTAATCTTAGGCTGAAAGTTTAAAAATGATATCTTGTATGAGAGCGAAGACAGTTGCAGAAATAAAATTCTTCACTCTGAACACTGTGGAAGAAGGCTTGATGGAGTATTCTATGGTAATTTTCATAACCAGTTGTATTTTTTTAATATTCTGATTATTTCGACATATATTGAAATTATATTGAATATAGATTCTATAACCGTTAGGCACAAATGAAATAACAATTGAGAATCGTAATGTGTATTTAAGCTGTTTTATTAAAAACATTATCGGATGTTTTTTTGAAGAAATAATAAACATTATATGTACTAAAAATGTTCTGATTTTCTTTTCAAAAAAAAACGTTAGATTAATTGAGCTAATTGGAAACCATTATTATGCATATTATCTTTAAATATTTTAAAGTTAGTTTAGAAAACACTATCATATGCGGATCATTTAATTTTTCTTAATAGTCTACTCTTAGTATTAAACGACCTTTTAAAATATTTTAACACAATTTATCCATTACTTGAACATTTCCATTAGAAAAGGTCTTGTCAATTTTTTTAAAGATTTTATTTTAGAAATAGTTTTCTATGTATGATAAATCATTTGATTTCTTGAATCTGAAATTGTTTTAAAGTAATGCAGAAGCTTGTCTATTTTATTTAATGCATTAATTTAAATAACTATTAAGACACACTCAATATCTTACAGAAACTGATTGACTCTCGATATATTATCTTTGGTAACTCTTTTTTCTCCTTTATCCAATGAAGGTAATGAAGGCAACTTATATATATATATATATATATATATATATATATATATATATATATATATATATATATATATACATATATATTTAAATATATAAAATCAATCACAATAATCAATTGAAAAATTGAAATATATGAATCTTAAAATACTAAATCCCATTTCAAAATATCAATGGCGAATATAAAAGATAAAATTCCATCGTTTTCAAACAAAATTAAAAAATTATAAAATAAAATAAAAATTTTTTATAAAATATCCAAGTGCAATTTCGGACTTGGGACCGATAAGTGGGGTTAAACTAGTTTGATGGCACCAACCTTCCCCCTATTGCAACTTGGTAAGTTAATTGGAAAATATCCAAATTTCAAAAATTTAAAAATTAAAAAGTTAAAATTAAACCATTATACTTGAAAAATTAAACTATTCGTCATCGCATTCTGAAAGATATTACAACATTAAAATATTAAAATTTAAAAACAATTTAGTGCATAATATAAGTGAACCATCAAACACCTAAGATGATGCACCCATCTTTAAAATAGTTGTATAGGTAGAAAAAATAGTTGTATATGTATAAAAAATATTTGAGATCCGAAAGTTCAAATTAAAAAATATCTAAAATCAAAAAGTTCAAACTAAAAAATCTGAAAGTTCAAACTAAAAAATCTGAAAGTTCAAACTAAAAAATCTGAAAGTTCAAACTAAAAATCTGAAAGTTCAAACTAAAAATCTGAAAGTTCAAACTAAAAATCTGAAAGTTCAAACTAAAAAATCCGAAAGTTCAAACTAAAAAATCCGAAAGTTTAAGCTAAAAAATCCGAAAGTTCAAACTAAAAAATCCAAAAGTTCAAACTAAAAAATCCGAAAGTGCAAACTGAAAAATCCGAAAGTTCAAACTAAAAAATCCGAAAGTTCAAATTAAAAAATATCTAAAAACCGAATGTTCAAATTAAAAAAACCCAGTATATTCATAAATGAATAGCGTAAATCATTAAAAACTCACCAAAGAGCATCCTATCAAGAATTCAATCCATATCTTATAGAACGACTTTTCATATTTAATATATCAATTACCAAATCCATATTTTGTTCATAACATCTACCAATGCCATGTTAATCCAAACGATTCATGATCTAACACTAGAGTTTAACCACTTGGCATTAGATGCAAACCAGACCGCATGTAGAAAACTTGCTTGATTGATCATAAATGTGTGTGTGTGTGTGATTGGACAAAAATGTTTAATTGGTCATAAATGTGTGATTGGACATAAATGCTTAATTGGTCATAAATAATTTTAAAGTGTAGTCGTATATATATATATATATATATATATATATATATATATATATAGGGCTTAAAGCATTCGAAATAACATTGCATTTCATAATTTTTTTTCCGAACTCTTTGAGTAAATAGTAACAAACAAAATTAGTCCAACACCATAAACAGAAAGGAAAATGGAAAATTGCAAGGAAAATAGCTTTCTATTTTGTCACTTAATATTTTAATTCTGTCATGTGTATATACATATTTATATTAATTGTAACTATTTAATAAAAAGTAACTAAAATATAATTTTTCTTTATTGACCTAAGTAGAAATTGACTTAAAAAAATTGTTTTTATAATATTTTTTAACTATTAAAATGTTTGTTTTGACAGTTAAATTCATAGAATGCGATAGTTTTATCACAACTTAACTTTGCATTTTGAATCTTCTCTGTGTATACCGTATGAGTTAGTATCATCTAATATATTTTTATGCGCGCACACACACACACACATATATATATGTAATAGTTCCCCCTAGCATCTCCTTTTAATAATATTCAAATAATCTTTTAATTATTTGGTTCGAAACTAACACCCTGATCTTAATCGTAGTCTACTAATATTATTACATCATAAATCCCTTTCCCGCCCATTGTAACCAATCAGAGCTCTTATTACAAAAATGTCTCGTGGTCTTCACCGTCGGGTATAAAAACCGATGTCTCTGGAAATCCCTCCCTCTCTTTTGCCTGCCTACCTTCATCATGTAATCAGCCGGCTGCAGCGCGTTCTGTGTTTGTCTTTGTCTGTGTTTGTGCCATGATGTTTGCTTCCTTTATATGTAATGCCGTCCCCACTGGATCTTTATGTGTTTCCAGGAGTGAATAAAAAAGAATAATGATTTACATGAGTGCCTCTTCGATAATACCGTACTCGACCACGCTCCACGTAATGCAGAAAATCACACCACCGGCCACGCCCTACCTTTGGTTCGCCATTGTTTAAATCAACCACTCGCCACGATAAATTATGCACTGCTAAAGTTTTATCATTACATATATCGTATATATACGTATATAATTCCCTTTAACTTCATCCTACCGACTTGTTATAACTGTCTTCTTTACTATTTTATTAAGTAATTATGTGATATGTTTTTTTGAGCCGTTGAATGGATGGTGCATGATTGGTTTTAGCACATTTTTATTTCTTTGTAAGACATTGATACGATGAACAACAAACACATAATTGACGGTGATTAAAACAGTCACATAGGCGTACAAAAAGCAGTAGCAACTTTCACAAGACGAAGACAAAGACACACAGACAAAAAAAGAGACTTGCACGCTACATAAGAAAGACAAAAACAAAAAGTTCTGACTCTTTTTTTTTATGAGGCTGCAAAATTCCGCGTGACTTTTTCTTACGTAGGCCATGATTGGTGGAAAACTATCGCTCAATAGTTTTTGATACAATTTTACTTTTAAAACATGCAAGCTGTTAACCTTCAAGATTCGATTTCAACTGAATCCGGATTTTAGTTAAACTAGTTAAATATTTAACCCTTTGACCGGAACATCCGTCTTTCAGACGGGGATGATTTGCTTTGATGCTTGTAGTTAACGCTGTGGTGTGGTTTTGGGGGTGGGCTGCCTTGAGATCTTCAGCCAGTGAGAGTGAGTGACACTGGTGGTACTTGATTATTTTCAACTCACGATATGCACGATTTTTCTTATCTATCACCGTTTATCATACCGATATTCCTATCGTTTTTTCGTTTTTGGTATTAATTATTTTTAATTATTTTTACATGAATATAAATAATTTCTAATCAGTTTTAATAAAAACACTAGTCAGAATTCTTGTGATAAAAATATATTAATATAGTGTGCCTCGTAAAGACTTAAATATTAAAAATTCTACTCAAATTCAGGAGCAATAAGGATATTTAAAACAGTCCTTAAGGTAATAAAATTCAAAAAAAAAATTACGTTCCCGTCTGTCAGACGGATGTATCTAAGAGCAGCAAAAAATTTATGTTCCAGCCAGAGGGTTAAGTGCAAGTTTTGAAAGACAGAGAACCATTAAAAATTAAAAAATTATTCAGGATGAAATAAAAGGGATTTAACACATACTTATATATATATATGGCACATTAAATAAATTCGTGTAATTTGTTTCTTTTTTCATAGAAATTAGAAAACAAAAAAATGGATCTTGATGGAGATAGGATGTGGTGTAGTTTCGTAGCACCAATGGTAACTTCGTCTGAAGATAGCCATGGATTGGATTTGAGCGTACCGCAATATCAAATTTATTTGAGAGGGCAAACTAACTACACAAAAGGATGTAAGTTATTTAATAAAAATATTGTGCTCTAATTAGTATAATGTATAATTATCATTTGTTTTATGATACATTAACTGAAAAGAACTCCGAATTATTCAAATTCAATGACAGTATAGAGTGTTCATGATGGTAAGTGTGGAAAAATGTTTAGATAAAATATATCAACAGTTTATAAATAAGTAATTCGTTAAATAGTTACATAATTTACAAAAAATTATATAGTTCAAATTTTTTGTAATGTAAAATATAACAAAATATTGAAAACTTTAATGAAAGTGAAATAAGGAGGAGTAAGTTAATTTTTTTCTTATATTAAAATTACAGTTTCAATTTCAAGTGATGGAAGAACTTCAAGCTAAAATGTAAATTTTAATTGAAATATTATGTTGACACAAATGGATAAGATAAAATAACTTAAAGTAATTTCAGAGTTTATTAAAAAATCAAAAAGATTTCCATTTTTAAATAATTATTTATCATTTTTTTATGTTTTCTGCAATATACAGTTTAATTACAACGTAAAGAATTTATTTCGATTTTATTTTTATAAGGATAATTTACTCCAGGAGGAATATTTAAACTAAATATAATTCTTTAGCTTAATTTCATTCAATCAAAATTGATATTATTAAAATTTATAAAACATCTTGAAAAATAGGAGGAAAGAAAAGTAAGGAAAGACGAAGAACGGCAATTTTTAGAAGGTTAAAAAAAAAGCATCTAGAGATTTGTAAAATTTACCGAATTTAAATATTATCTATGTACAAGGACTACTTGAAAATGTTCTTTTAAAGATATTTTAATTTTTGAAAAGTTTTAATTTTTTTTTCAAGTTGATAGATAAGGAAAGAAATTATAAAGCGCAAGCTGTGTTTCTAAATAGGAATTATCACAATTAAGTTTCTTCACGAAAACAGAATATTATTTTCCTCTTGTTTTATTAACTGTAGATGTTTTGGGAATAAATCCTGATTTTTCAATTTTTTGTTAAATTACAATGAGAAAAACTACAATATTTAATCACCTTAAAAATATAATAGCAGTCAACGGGAATTTTTCATTATTTTCTAAGTGATATTTCTCGTTAGAAATTTCCATATTGCATTTATTTATTTATGGAAGCTATTCGCATTTGGTTTTCCTGGCTATTTTTCTTTTAACTTATGCATTTAAAAAACTTTTTAGCATAATTAGCATTTTGAAGAATTTTAAATACATTGATTACAATTTTACATTATTTTCTGATTATATAATGAAGAATATATACGTATCATATCTTATTTAATAATGAAAGATATATACGTATCATATATGATTTAACAATGAAAGATATATACGTATCATATCTGGTTTAATAATGAAGGATATATACGTATCATTTCTGATTGAATAATTAAGGATATAAGCAACTCGATTTAATGAAATATTCCGTAAAATATGGTTAATTAAAGGTTTTATCATCTCAAGGAACAGATGAACGCTAAAAAGTAATCAGTTCTTACGTGTACGAATTGTTAATACTGTTGTACTTAACAATTGCACAAGTACCTTGTGACGTCGAGATCCCTTTAAATTACTTCATAACATAGTAGCGGGAGATATCATACAGCTAAGTGCCAAAAAGACATTTTATTCCAGATTAAATAAATAAAACAGTAGATTCATTATTAATTTGTCAAAGTTTACAGATTTTCGCGGTAGAAAAGTTTGAGCTCAAATTCAATTCGTTTATTCCAGCCGTTGCGCCACAAACACCGGCACTCCGTCTTTCAAAATTCATCTCCCTTGATCCTTGAGGTGTGGCTGTCCCCGCAAACTCAACGGAACATCTTTGAAGAGCACTAAACTTAAGAGCGAAATAATTTTGTAAAGGAAAGGAGATCAAAGGCCCCCGTCAACTTTCAAGCCGACCCCTTAAACTCCGGAGAAGGTCAAATTCACACCCCCAATCAACTCTCATTGGCGCGTGCAACAGACATGCGCCCTTCTCTTCTCACTTTAGTGCTACTCCATTGGTGTTTGGAGACAATAGGCTGGCATGTCTGATCCCAACTCCGAAGCGGCATCTTGTTCACCATCTGGAGGCTATAAATTCCCTTGTCACATTTACACTGAGTGTGTGTCTTTGTCCCTACCGGCCGACATTACTCTGCATTCAAGTTATTTGTGACCCAGATGTGCGAGGGGAACCCAACATAATGATTGTTGTTCTCTGGAGCTTCCTTCCCATAGAACGTTGAGACTAAAGATCGTCTGTATGTTGGCGAAATAAAAGGTGTGGCAATATCGAAACCATTTTCCGAATCAACTCACATATGTTATGGAGGAAAGAATTGCCAATCTATTTTGGGAGATACAATGTACATGTATGAATGTATAACTTTCATGTCAGAGTTGACATGAGCATCATACATTTACCTACCAGAATAAATTTTTTTTGAAATTCTAACGATTTTTAAAACGTATGTATAATTGAAAACGTTTATGGTTCTTTAATAAGGAACAACAAGTTATTTTGAAATAATAGGGAGAAAATCATTCTTTTTTTCCCCTCTTGCTCATTTTTAGCTATTTTTTTTTTGTTAAATAATATTTAAATTATAAACTTACTTTACAAATAATAAGAGTCTGGTATCCTGTCTAGACATTCCATGCTTTGTTTCTTAGAGTGCAATAATAGAGGCATTATTTTTCAATTTATTTCTATGTAATACAAGAACTTTTTTTTCTTCCAACTTATACTTCTTAAGATTATCTTTATAAACTAACTGGCAAAAATAATATTTTTCAATGTTGATTTGAATTATACACTTTTTAAATTATCCTATATATTAAAATATATTTTATCTTAAATAGTTCTTTTGAAAATAAATCGCTTTGATTGTAAAGATCACTAAGAGATTTGAATTCTAATACAACTGTGTTTTAAACATACGAAAGGTTTCAGACCTGCACTATTTGTCTTCGTACTCTGCTCAACATATAACCAGCCCTTCCAGCTATTTATAATTCTCTCCTAAATCAACACAGATGCACCTTTTAACCAAGTTTATTACCTCGGTGGAATGACAGTTTCTCCTAGTTGCATCGTTTATCATTGCTAGTTTATGCATGTTTAAAAGTTTGCGTGTTCACAAATAACACAAATGAAACCGAAACAATTTAAAAATGCCTTCAAAGAAAAAAATTATCGAAACGATTTTAAAATCGACAAAAATAAATAAATTAATTAATAAATAATAATTTTATATATTTTTAAATCTCAAATTATCTCAGAAATGTCGAGTGATGTTGCTAAATAAAATTTTGAAGTAAATTTAGGCTGTTAAAATGAAATAAGTTTAAGGATATTACAAAGAAACATTTAAGTATTGTTATTTAATTAGATATTCATAAATATTTAAAACAATACAAGTAGTTTAATACATTTAACTTTTAAATAGATTGCTAATTTTTTAACGGCTCTAAATATTTGCATATGGCATTCTTCATAAATTAATTTCTGTTTTATTTAATGATTTTATTTTGAATAATTTTGCTTTATATATGTATTTAGATATATTTATGAAAGAGAAGAAAAATGCATAGAAACTGCATAAAATCAGAAAATGCATAGTATAAAAGTACAAAATATGCTAAAAAAGAAGTTTTTAAAAGCTTTACTCCAAAAGCAATCTACAGCATTTTTGTAATATAATTACACTAGATAGTTGTATTTTTTTAAAAATCGGATAGTACGCAATGTGTTAAATTTAATTTCTGATTTATTGTAAGCACATATTCTATACATATCGCAACACTGAGAGTGGCCGCGGTAGCCTATTGGCCAAAGTAACGGACTCGTGGCAGGCATGTCATGAGTTCGAACCTAGTGCCGCTGAAGACCCATCGTGTAGAGGAATGATGCACGTTAAATCTGTCAAGAGCTCAAACGTCCTTCCGTTGGAGTGATGTGGTAATTAGGAGGAAGGTGCCAGGTAAGGTGTCGTCCTCGTCACTTGATCATGATTCAAAATTACGAGGTCCAACGAGGAGAATATTAACGTCACAATGTGACGTTAATATTCTCTCACCCAACACTGAGAATAAAGACTGAAGCTGCAAGTTAGGTGCTTTTATAAATACACACACATATATATATACAAATCAATCACACAACTTATATATAATAATCAATTAAAAAATTGAAATTACATGAATCTTATAATATTAAATCCCATTTCAAAATATCAATGGCGAATATAGAAGATACAATTCCAAAGTTTTCTAACAAAATTATAAAATAAAAATTTATAAAATATCTAAGTGCAACCTAGGACTTAGGACCGATAAGTGGGGTTAAACTAGTTTGATGGCGCCACCTTTCCTCCTATTGTAACTTGGTAAGTTAATCGGAAAATATCCAATTCTCAAAAATTTTAAAGTTAAAATTAAACCTATATATATATATATATATATATATATATATATATATATATATATATATATATATATATTTATATATATATATATATATATATATATATATATATATATATATATATATATATATATATATATATATATATATAATGTATAGTTTATTGAATTCTATGTAAAATGAAGCTTATGTGTTTCATGTAATTTTTTTTTTCAGCAGGAAAAAGAAAATTCAAAAATATATTTTGGCGATAATATTTTTTCCATTATCTATCATTGTGTATGTCTCTCTTTAGAACGTAGAGCTTTATAAAGCCTGACTGCTAAAAATCGAGTGTGTTTTAGCTTTGTTTGTTGTTCTATATAAGAAAAAACGCAGCAATACACCTCCAAAATACGAAAATAAGGAAAAATGAAGATCAAAATGATTTGAGATATGCATTTATTGCAGTAAAAATGTATGTTTGAGAATTTTTAAAGTGTAGTTTCCCATTCTATATATATTTTTAGATGAACATAACATACAAAAGTTAGTGTAGTATTGTTAAGTTTTTGCAACATATTCTTTCTTATAATTCAAAAAATTAAAATAAGATGCAAAAAACAGTATAATTAACTTGAACGAAGAACATATAAGTAATATTTCATGCTTTCTACACGAATTCATTTTTTCTTCTTAAACCAGTGTTCCTCAAATTTTCAATATTGGCGACCCAATTTTCAATCATAATTTTCATCCCCTCCCCCCCTCCATACGATAACAATGTATTGAATTCAATAATAATGAACTTTAGTGCTGAAAATATATGAACAATACAAATTATCTAGATTAGTATTAAATTTTGTATATGACAAGCTCATTGGGGTCACTTGTAATTATTAAAAACTTGTTCTTAACTCAGTGTTGATGAATTAATAATCAAATACATTGTGCAGTACAGATATATTTATAAGTAACTTGTATATCAGTGCAATTAAGTATCTAACTTTTTATTATGTCAGAATGTATTTTGGTTTTTCTTCCTTTCAGTAAATTAATAATTTTTTGAATAATTTTTTATTTTCAACTTTTCGATATGCTCGCGCGCTCCTCGTAGGATTATCATGCCCCCCCCCCCTAGGAGGCGCGCCTCACAGTTTGAGAAGTGCTGTCTTTAACTAAATTCTGAAAGTGTTTCTTCTTTATAAACATCACATATTTTTCATTTACTTTAAATTTGGTGAAGGGGTCAGTCAAGGAAGTTGTTTGACCTCCAAGGTACGATGCGTAGTCTTGTTGGAAGAAAACGTGTCATCCTGAAATAGATCTTCGGAGAATGGAATCTTAAAATACTCAAGAACTCACCAAATATACTTCAGAATTCCCCCTTCCTGTCAAAATACGTAGCATTCCTAAGCTCTCAGCACTTATTCTTTCCAAAATCATGGCGTAGTTTTTAAACTCGTGACGTTTCAAGCAATCTGTATTAAAAAGCTTCTCGTTTGCCACTTTAAACACGATATCATGATGACCGTGGGGAATGTAAAATGTCGACTAATTGCTTAAAAAAAGCATTGTGCCAGTCCTAAATACAGCACTACAATCTGTCCTTGCACTCTTATGCTGTCATTTTGTTTACAAGTAAGAAACAAACGAAAAAATGAGCATAGTCTTGCTCACACGTGATTGAAAGTCAAGTTCATGGAATCATCCTAGTGTGGCAGATGTTCTGGCATCCACTCCCGTTCTCGCCATTTCTATTTGTGAATCTCTGGCCCCTGTGTGAAACGTATTTTCCTCTTAATGCACTTCTTTAACCTATGCTCTCTTAATGGAATAATTCTTTTTCAATCACTATTTCAGAATTACTTTCAAAACTTTAGTTCGTGGAAGAATTCTTTAAAAAACTAATTACGGTATCCTGATACTGATTCCTTTTTTTTTCTGTTACCGTCTGTTTGTCCCTCATTGCGTAGAGATGAATCATAGTACTGCTATCCGATATGTCCTTCGTATGGTCCGTTCTTATAATCCCACTTTAATAAAAGTTTACTTTTAAATAAAAAAAAATTATGCGTAATATTTCTACAAAAGCTTCATTTGGACAAAATTTATCAATGACGTTGAACAATTACAAAATGATACAAATATTCTACATTTGAATCGCTTCTGAAGATATTTTAATAGTTTCTCAACATTTTTTTAATAAAATCTCAATTAAACTTTAAACGGGTGGGGGCAATATATCATACTTTAGCTTGTTAATATTTTATAATTTTTTAGTTTGACCCATTGCCTTTTACAGATTTCATGCATTTTATAACACAATGCAATACTTTTTTTTATATTAATATTTTGGATTGGAGTTTCACATACATACTATTTTGTAGAAAAATGATTTCCTTAAAAATAATCTGATCATTTCGAAGTTTCTGTAGAGAATTTATTTGTACTAAGTGTACAAATTATTTATTTGTGACCAATGAATGCTAACTTCGGCCATCATACGTTTTGCTAATGTGCAACCAGCATTTGATAAAATAGGACGGTTGCAAGGACAGTTGCAAATGATTAATTTCGTTGTCGCGTTGCAATTCTCTGGAGGTACAATGAATAATGTCAATGTAATGTATTTATTAGTGCCGTTTTCGAATGTCATATATCCAATTAAAAGACTTCTAACGTAGTTGCATAGTTTAGATGAGTGAAGCTGATTGGCAATTCCGAGCGATACAGGTAGGCCACCTCGTATACCATTCAAACTCAGTTGTGCAAAGGTAACGTCAGCAATGGCTTCAGGAAATAAGTCAGTGGAATTAAGGTTCTGAAGTCCAATGTGCTCGAATGCGAGGCAAGATTGGAAAATCGTACGACATGACTTAATTGTCCGTTATTTAACATAATACAACCTTTTCCGTTTTACCCTTGGTACCTTAACCACCTCACGGCTCTTGACTGCGACGAAGTCACGCGTTCCACAGGTCTTCGAGACATCTGCCTTTAAACCACGCGTAACACAGAATATTAAGGCCCCCTGCAAAGTCAGGTTTTGAGCCCTAAGCCGTACTTGGCATCTGCAAGGGTTTGAACCCCTAGAACCCTGAGGGTGTATGTTACGCCCCTGCTTTAAACCCCCAATTTCGGCAGAATCACCTAGAGTGGTGTCGTTGCCGATCATCCTGGCTGCCAGCAGTTTTTATCTAATAGAAACATACAGCTATTTTACTCCTGTTGAGGGAGCGTGAAGTGATACCTCTTACGACAGCAGGTGACCGCTCTTTTAGCTTACCATTTTAATAACTCGATAATGTGTTAAGAACATCCCATGGCCAGTTGCGCTATCTTTTATGGCACATTATTTTTACAAATTAATTTTAGAATTAAAAACTTTTTCGTGTACTTATATTTCCACTTCTAATTTTATTATAATTCATTTTTACTTGTAAATAAAAGAGAAGGTAAGCACTTTGAAACTACGTTTAACACTGTAATTTTGGCTTTCAGAATTTGCTATTGTAATTACTTCAGCTATTCCACTTTGTCCAGTTATATTTTCTTGCCTATTTCTTTTAGCAATATATTATTATTATTATTACCCTTATCACACGCACATATTGTCACTTAAAAATATTAAATTAACTAATCCATTAACATCTTAACTTATTTCCTTTGAACCCTTAATGATATAATTTTCGCCCCCAACTACGATCATACTAACGAAAATTAATATAAATAATGAGAGATTTTCTTCCTTTTAATTAAACTGTTGTACACAATGATCATTTTAAGAACAGTTAATTAAACTGTTAGAAGTTATAATAACAGTTTAATTAAGGTATCCAACTACGTTCGGAACCGTGATTTTAAAAAAGCGCATAAATGGATAATTTTTGTGATATTTAGTGCCACTCAGATTAGAATACATACATAAAAAATTGTTTAGGACATTTGACAAAGTATTTAAAATATAACTATTTTTGGCAAAAAATTAACTTAGAATAATCTTTTTTCTCCAATGTTCTCCTTTTGTGAAAAATGGTTCTATTATATTAATACTTTTGCCTGTGCCTTATCTCAGACCCTCCTCTACAGAGGCTCCACTAGAATTTTTGAAAAATTCGCATTATTTTCAGAGTTACCACCAATTGAAATAATTATTGGCGTTTTTTTCTTAAAATTGTTCACCTCTGTTGTCGTAAAATATGAATAAACCCACTTCTAATTTATATATTTCAAAAATTCTAGTTGAGCCTCTGTAGAGAGGTCTGAGCTATATACAGGCAAAATATTATTATAATAGAAGCATTTTTCACAAAAGGAGAACGTTTGGAAAAAAGATTATTCTAAGTTAATTTTTTGCCAAAGTATTGTATTTAAATAATTTTTTTTTGTCAAAATGTCCTTAAAACAATTTTATGCATTTATTCTAATCTAAGTGACACTAAATAGCATGAAAAGTATCCATTTATGCGCTTTTGCAAAATCACGGTTCCGAAAGTAGTCGGATACCTTAAACTGCTCTACAAATTCCGATGTTGAATTAAATATCACCAAATCAAAAATTGTTATTCTATAAAACCTTTTTTGTCTATGTTCACACAGTACATTTTCATTACATTATCATAGAAATAAAATGATAAATGTATATTAATTGTGTCTGCTTTTTTTTATTTAGTAAACTATCCTATTCTGCCGTCGAAATATCTGATGTCCAAAAAAGAAGTTCAGGTTGATAAAATTAAGCTGCAGTACCACACCATGGAAAAACCAAAACAAAATTCAGGGGCTGATGCTCTGAGTTACACATTCTGCGTTTTCATTTACATGGGAGCTATCATTCAAGTGTGGCAAAATGCAAGAAGGTGGCTCTAGAATATATTTCCTGAAGAACTTATTATTGTTCTGTGAACACTACAGCACCTCCATGTAGATCTCCAGTTTTGTGCGATATTTTTAAGTTAACTGTTATGTATTTTGTCTACTGTTGTTTGTGATGAAAGCACATCTCTAAAACTAGTCTCTCACCCTTTAGTTTTTATAACATAGATAACTGCAAGGTGTCTTAAGTGTAGGAAAGGGAGATGCACACATGAGATATAGGAGCAGGATTTAATCTTTTATTGCTTAGTTTTCAATATGCAAATAACCGTAATGAAAACGCACATTAGAACAAGCAATTGGAATTAAAATTTTGAAAAGAAAACATTTTCCAAAAAAAAAAAGAAAAAAGAAAAAAAGCAGCAGAGTTTTTTGCAGAAAAATAGCTTTAAATTAATAAAAGCATTTGTAAAAAATCTTTTAAATGAAAGTTATTGATAAATGATAACGCAGCACATTTAATAATTTTTAAAATACCTTATTCGAAAAATATGTAATTTGTCTACCTTGGTGTAATAATTGGAAAATTTGCGCTTAGTACTTATTTTTTCTTACTTTTAGCACATAAATTTTCAAATTCTGATGTATAATTAATAAACTCTGATTAAAAAACTTCAATTATGATTTCACAAACTATTTTACAGCAATACAAAACCATTATTATATTACAATAAATATAATTGTTTTTAAATAATTTTTCTTGGGTGCTATTTTTAAATTGTATGCATAATTCCCTTTTTTCTTTTTAATATAATTGAAACAAATTGTAAACAATATAGCTATTCCCTTATATTTCAATAGCGTTTTTATAATTAAAGTGTTATTCAACAAATTACATGATTTCTCAATGAAACGATAATATAACAATTAATCAAAGAGCGAAGAGAGTTTATCCTAAATTTTTTTATTTAAGATAAGCTTATTTTTCGTTAGACATATTGTTCTTAAACATATTAATTATATGGATTAATATTCAAACAAATATGTGAATATCAGTGGCGTAACGAACACGTACACCCCCGCAACTCCCACATCGCGGGGTGGACAGGATTCTAGGGGACTCAAAGACTGACTCACTCCAAGTACGGCTTAGGGGTCAAACCTGGCCTTGCAGGAGGAGGGGGGCTAATACTCTCGTTACGCAACTGCTACACATATATCTTTTGTGGGAGGGATTTAGATTTAAAAAAAAAAGCATAAATCAAAAAGCGCCCAGGTGCAATCTTTATTCTAAAAATTAAATATCTTAGTGTATGGAATGTATTTAAATCCCTTCCCTTGTGTACACCACTGGCATGTATAAATTCTCTCTTAACTTGTTTCTGTACTTAAATATGAAAAATATATAGAGCTGTAAGAAATGTATATTTAAAAGGGGTAGTTAACAATTACAAATAAATATATGAGACAGATGTGGTATATTTTTTATGAATATGGTTATGTATTATTACTTAAGGCGATGGTTCCAAATATAGAGTATACATTAAATTTTCTAAGGAAGCCCCTGTAAATTGAAGTGTTTCAAATAATTTATTTTGTAATCAATATGCTAGAATTATCTTGACAAAACTTTTGCATATAAAATAACGTTAAAATAGCCTTACATTTCTTTTACAATGATAATGGATTGCCATACATTATTGAAACCACTAAACAAAAAGTTTAATAAATGAAAAATATTGTTAAAAACTCCATTACAAAAAATCCTTTTTGATTGATGAACTAAATTTAAATAATGTATTTAGATATACGAGGGTTTGGGCAAAAGTCATGGCAACTATTTTTTTCTTGAATATACCAGTCCGGTTGGAAAATATGACAAATAAAGACGAAAGAACAAGGTGATAACTACATGTGTGGACAATGAATAGTACTGAAATATCGTAACACGATAATTTATTACGGTAGTATACAAAGCAATATGGCCCTCACGTTGCAAAAGAATGACAACACAGTACACATAAAGTTAACCTGACAAACCTGGGCCTAACCCTCAATGTAGTCCCCTGTTACTGTCCTGCTGCCAACAATGTGAGAGGCTTTGAACACCATCAGCTTCAGCATTTCCCGCACCATGTGTGAATCGGGTCACTTGCTAGCGTACAGCATTACCAATGTCGTCTCGTGTTGCAAACCGCCTACCACGCATTGGTTCCTTAATCTTGGGAATGAAATCAAAGTCACAGGGCGAAATGTCGAGACAGTACGGTGGGTGCTCCAATTCTTCCAACCCTCAACGTCGGAGTAGCTGTCGTACACACTCTGCTTTATGATGTCTAGCAGGATTATTGCACTGTCAACAAGATCCGGACGTTTATCCCGAACGCCACGTCGTACCTGTCACACGATGAAGTCCCTGTATTACTGTGCGGTCACTGTTCTGCCTTGAGGAAACAAAGAGGCAAACAATGACACCCCCAACGTCATACGCGACGATGACCATCGATTTGACTAGGGAAGGATTCTGACGAACCTTCTGACTCCTTGGTGATCCAGCATGTCCCCCCCGGACTGACGTTTCAGTTCTAGTTCGTATGCCCTGGCCCAAAATTCATAGATAGCGATTATTCATGACAAGAATCGATCGCCGTCTTGTAGTCAGCGTGCAAAGTGGTCGGAACATATTGCATAGCGCAACCACCTTTGAACTTCTGTCAGTGCATGTCGCGAGCTGCGATTTCGCGTAGGTGTAGCTCATTAAGCAATTTCCTGTGGACGGTGCGTTTCTCGATGCCACTTACCCTCTTCATGAGCGTCCATCGTCTGGCTTCATCCATGAGCTACTCGATGACGGTGGTCCGCACACTGACCGGTCGTCCTGAACGTTGCTCATCACTAGTTGACACACGTATTTGCTGAAACTTTCCTACCCATCGAGCTACTGTACGGTATGGTAGGGCATTATTCACAAGTGCTTCCACTAATTCACTGTGGCATTCCATCGCATTTCTCCTTCGGAGAATGACTATTTTGATGTCAGTGCGCTGCTCAACACGGGTTACTTCCATCTCGCACGACACTCATCAATTGAATGATTCCACAGCTCTCGCTGCGCTACTACCTGCTATCACAGACCCATGTTCTGCATACACATTATCCTTGCAGAATTTCCCCACGACACATATACGTTTATGATCCGTTCACATATCTACAAGAAAAAATAGTTGTCATGACTTATGCCCCAACCCTCGTATTTTTCAGCCAATTTCTTATGATTCCCATTATGTTAGAGACTTAAGGAAACCCCCAAATCTCTAAAATTCTCTTAAAATTGAAATAGTTAGCATTACTACATTATTTTTCCACATTTTATTTAATTATAATTTATGAATAATACACAAGGAATTTATTATTTCTCAATGAATTTACACATTAGTTCAGTAACAAGTGATTTAAAAAAAAGGAGTAAATCATTAGCAATATTTCTATTTTCTCAAAATTATATAAATATATTGATATTCTCAGTCTCATTTTAGCAGCAAAATTATATCTGCTTGTATTGAAGATGCATTAACTATTCATACATTTATCTAAAAGGTTATTTGAAAGAACAAATGTTATTAAATGTTCAAATTAAAGCAATTGACTTACAAAATGTAAAAAACAGTAATTATAATATGTAATTTCTTTCAAAAATAAGAATTTCTTTGTATTAATTTTAGTCCTAAGATCATTTAAAAAGGCAGATTCAAACACAATTTTTGTTTCATTCATATAGTTCAATTTTATGTAAACTAAGTCTGATTTTAATTTAATATCAAACAATTAAAGTTAAACAAATTATTTTAAAATACATTACTTTCTTATGTTATTTAGAAGTGATCAATTGAGACTAACTGTTTTGAAAAGCAAATTAAATAAACAATACAAAAAATATTAATCTGTATTTACACAATCCTTTTTAATAAAGACACAAGATCATTGCAAATGAAGCATTTTATTAATGATTTGTTTGACACATAAAGCTCCAATGTGATAGGCAACACAATTCATACCAGGCACTTAACAATCAGAAACAGTATCATATGAAAAATAGTGCATATTAAATATATTTTATCCTTTATCACACATATTAACTACATTAAAGTACATTTGTACCAAAAAATATAAACCAGAATGTACAAGACATGTAAGAACATACCAAATATCTGCATAGTTAGTTATTCTGAGAGTGCAGTGCATTAATCAAAACATGCAGCACAAATCTATTTCAGTAAAAAATTTAATGCCATTTTTTTAAAATAGTATAATACTACATCTATATGGCTTTACATTTATAAAAAAATACATAGTGTAATAAAACAAATATATCACTATCTTATAAATTCAAAAAATATTAAATACATTGCTTAACTAAGCAATGTAATTTAAAAAATAAATTGAATAGCTTTATATTCATATATTTTTGATATTTTTATCAAAATTATTTTATTTCAATCAGTTTTTAAAAATGTATAAATGTATTTATCTTCAAATAAAAATCCTATTACATATAGTTTCAAGCAATTAAATATCTCAAAAAAATTGTTAGAATTAAAATTTTTGATTTTATGTTAAAAATATATATAGATTGAAAATTTTTAACATTTATAATTCAATTAAAAATCTAATAAAAGAATTTCAAATATAATTTTTCAACAACATACGTATAAGTACTTTTAAGAATATTTTATTTACAAAAATAAAAAGTATAAACAGAAAAAAAATTTAAAGGCAAAACAATTCTTTAAAAAAAGATATATTATTATCTAGGAAGAGAAAATAAAACCATTTAAAATTACTGAAGGATAAAGTACTGAAAAAAATGTTAATATTAATTCTTATAATCTGATTTTACGATTATAAACATCTGTGATTAAATTTATCAAAACTATTATATTTTAAAAAATAAAATTGCTGCCAAAAATCATTACAAATTTTGCTAAAAGTTTGAAATTTGAGTTTACAAATCCTGATAAAATTTTCTCATCATACATTATTATTATACAAGATATTCATATTTATAAAAGACAAGACATTTAGATACTATATTGTTCTGCAAAAAATTTCACAACACTATAGAAATTAACATTAAATGTATTTTTGATATAATTGACAACATTAGTGTTTTCATTCTAATTTAGCACAATGTATATAAAAAGAAGAGCTAACATAAAATTAAGGGTTAATTTAATTTTCATAGCAATGTAGAAAAATTTTTGATTTTCTTTTTAAGGTCTAAATAATACTTTCATCAAATGTTGGAATAAAAATTATTTTCATTCCAATAACAAAAAGTCATATGAGATATATTTTCTTAAACTATGAATAAGCTTAATCATGTCTGTTGATTGTTTATTAAAGTTGTATTTTGAGGTTACATTAGGGCTATTGGTGACAAACCATGTAATTTTGTACCATGGTCAAGTGACAAGGGCAACACTGAACCTTACTAGAATAGAATTAGTATTAGTATCTCAAAACTTTCACATGATATCAAAAGAAAACTTTGATATGGTGAATTCCAGCTTTTGAAGATAAATTCAATATCCATCAGCCCCTCTAAACAGTGAATTTTTAATGGCACCAAGACTCAAAACCACAACTCAACAATAGAGGACCATAAGTCCATATTCAAACTCTTTTGAATGACATGCATAGAAACAATCTCTATGTAGCAAATTTCATCCTTATATATCCATATGAATGATTATCTTATTAGGCTAATAGCAAGACAGCGTCCATTTATATAATCAAAATAATGCATTTATTTAATTTGTTATGCATTTCAAATGTAACTACTGAAGAAATATTTAAGGAAAAATACAATAAAAATTGAGATTAAAAAAAAATGTAAATCATTTACTTTGAAGAATTAGCATTTGTACACATTTAGAATGAACGCACTGCATGACCAGAAAAAGACCAGCTTCATTCATATAGAGAGCTGCATGAATTCATTTTTTGGCTTTATCATCTTAAATAACACAAAAGTTTTTAAAAAATCATAAATAGGCAAAATATTTACAAACACAAAATTTAAAAAAAAATGGAACATGAACTGAACAACTGGATGAAATGTTTGTACAATATATTACAAGTAGGATTTTAAGCTACCAAAAGAAACGAAATTAACTAGCAAGAACATTATGCAAATTAAAATAATGTCCCTTTTTGTTTAACAGTTCCTGATGTGTTCCTTTTTCAACAACTTGTCCACGATGAATAACAACTATCATATCAGCTTTTTGAATTGTAGTTAACCTGTGTGCAATAATCAAACATGTCCTTCCACTGCTGGCTTTATCCAAAGCTTCTTGAACAATCTGCAACACAAGCAATTAAAAGTTAGAATTTTACTTACATTATTTATTCCTTTAAATATTATAATAAAATATTTCCTCCGTGTAATCATTATTTATAGTCTATGCAGAAGATAGGGAGAATATTTCACATTTTCTAAAGATGATATTTCTATAATTAAAAAGGAAATTATCAGCTCGATGCTATATGTTAAATGTCACTTTTTTTAATGATTTTTTAAAATAAAATTTGCATCTATGATTTTCCACTTTTTTCAGACATAATACTTTATGTAACAAATATTTATTTTTCCCTAACTTAAGCATTATTTCAAGCGATATATATATATATACACACAAAATATATAACATGTACAAATTTTATAACTGTAAATAATGGGAATAATATTCACACGTACAAGTCACCTTACAAGAATCACCTGTAAATTGTAATTTTAAGTGTGTGTTGAATATAAAGATAATTCTTATATTATTAAAATAAGATCTCCATTAGTATTATAATTTTCAAACACTTTGAAAGGCAATAAATAATTCCAATATGAAATTACATTCCTCTATTAAAAATAATTTCAAAAGCAAATCTTTTTATTATAAGTTATATACAAATATACAGGTTTTTTAAAGAAATGTTCTGCAGATTTAAAAGAACATTATTTGAACTCAATAAAAAATTAAAAACATAACACATAGAAACTCACAATTACTAGCAACAATATAAAAATATAACAAATTAGTCAAATTGTATTTTTCCCATTTCTGAGTATAAATACACTATCTTACTAACTTTGTGGTAAGGATACAGAACAATAATGTTCACAATGAATAACAAGACAAAAAGGTCTGGAAAACAAAAAAAATGAGTCCATTCTATGAAGCCAAGTTATAATATACATGTAATTATATTATTTTTGCTTTAGAACCCCCTCATCATTCCAAAAATTATTTCATATAAAAAGATAAATGTTTCCAAAACAAGGAAAAAACTGCAAAACTTTGTCATGTGAATTTTTGTATTCCATTTCATAAAGTGAAAAAAACAACAACTGAAGAATATATTAAACAAAATTTATTCAGACAGATTTCATTTGAAATATTTAAGAAAATATTACGAATCAATTTAAAAAATTACCTTTTCACTTTCAGTATCCAATGCTGAAGTTGCTTCATCCAGCAAAAGTATCTTTGGATTTCGCAATAAGGCACGTGCTATTGCAATTCGTTGTTTCTGACCACCACTTAATTGAGCACCTTTATCACCGACTGGAGTGTCATAGCCCTGAAATTAAATTTAACACAATTATATAATAATACAAATAATCATAGAAACTGTAGAGATAACACAAGTTAAAAATATATAATTGACATATTTATATTATGAAAATTTTAAATGGAGACCACACAAATAGAAATATTCTCATCTTTAGTCTCCACTAATTTAAAATGAAAATTAATTAAAAATGCATTTACTCATTCCCATTTTAAATGTTCTCTTTTCTTTTTACCAAATGTTCTTTCATTAAATAAATTATTGAAAATCATAAGGAAATATACTGAAAAATATTTATAAAATATACCTGTGGTAAGTTTCTAATGAAATTGTGAATGTTAGCCTGCTTGGCAGCTTCAATAATTTCATCCATTCCAACTTTTCTTGAATTATCACCATAAGAAATGTTTTCAGCAAGACTGTAACTGAATAGCACTGGCTCTTGTGACACAAGGCCAATATGAGATCGCAAATTTACAACATTCATATCTTTCACACAGGCATCATCTAACATCTACAATAAAAGCATTTTTTAAGGAATTAGAATTAGATTCTGTTGCTAAATTGTTTTAGAGTCATTTAAAGTATTACTAAAAAAATTAGAATACATTTTATAATTAAAAAAAGGCCCTTTTAGACAGCAAGATTCAGCATGAATTACTTGTCTAAAAAATAAATTTATAATTGAGTAAATGCTGATATATTTTTTTTATTTTCCAATTTTTTAATTATTAATGAATTTGATATTTGATATAAAAGTGATTATACAATTGAAATGGTATATTTAAAGAAATATCACTTATGTTGATAATAGTAGTGAAAACAAGGGATTCTGAAACATTCATTTGTGATATTAATGCAATATTTTAAAAAATAATTTTAATTTTACAATTAATAATCACGGAAACTTGATTATATATTGCTTATACAAGTAACATTTCTAAAAATTATACTTGTTCATTAATTCTATGAATCATTAAAGCCAATTTATATAAATTTATTTTTTAGTTTCTAATTGTATTGAAGACATGCAACTGCATTTAGAGTACTAGCAGTTACCAAAAGAAACAAAGATTAATTAAAAATTTATCTTACCACATCTCCTTGAAGAGTATCATAAAATCGTTCAATTAGCTGTATGCAAGTACTTTTTCCGCAACCACTGCTACCAACGAGAGCAACAGTTTGGCCAGGTTGAATTTCTAAGTTAAGGCCTCTCAGAATTTTTACTTTTGGACGGCTTGGATAGTTGAAACGTACATTTTTAAAGCGTATGTAACCTTTGACATCATCCTGTATAAAATAGAAAAAAAAACATAGTAGAACTTCTTTCTTAAAAAATATCCTATTGCTCATGAATAAATATTATTAAAAATTTCATTATTTTTAAGTCTTCTGCATACAGACAATAAATACATATGAAATCGTATAAAAGATACATATGCATATATGCATGACAAGGTTTATAGACAAATTTTTTTTAAAAAAAGGTCTGAAATGATTCAGAGTCAGTATATTACCACAAATTACTATTTATATACAACAAAAATTGTTGTAAAATTATATAGATAGGTAAAAAAAAGTAAGACTTTATAGTTTCTTTCAAAATTAACAAAATCAATCAATTAGATTTCAGAAATGTCTGTTAGAAACCAGGTACAGAAAATTATTGGAGCAATTATGGTAATTTTTCTCATTTCAAAATTAAGCAAACAAAAAAAGAGGTTATTTCCACCAATTTAAGAAAAATCAAAGCAAAATAAGCAAAAGAGTAAGAGAGAGTATTCCAAATATATTTTTAAAAATTTCAATCATGTTTTTTTAATTATAAAAATAAGGTAAAATATTTATTAACCTGAAAGCATTTGAAAAACTTAAAAGTATTTAGATTTCTGCATTCCATCAACTGAATTGCCTTTCTATTCCAAAAAATGGTAATTATTATAAATAGGCAGAATAAAAGTATTGTAAAACTTTTTATTTGTACATAATCTAATACATTACATAATCTAATAGTTTAGATGTAAGAATTTTCAAAATATTTTCTCTAACATGTTTTAAAATTATTATTATTACTTTTATATTTAAAAAAGAAAAAGTCTCACCAAAATACGGCCAGCCTTTGAAAAGGCATCAATTTTAGGCTTGAGATCCAAAAGTTTAAATATTCGAACAGCAGCTATTTTTGCTTTTTGATAATCAGGAGCAAAGGCTACAGCTTGACCAACCATGGCTGTTCCCAAAATAACTGCTTCAATCACTCTAAAAAAAGAGAAAAAACATTTTCATAAGAATTAGGATGAAGTAAATATGAAATGTATTCTTTTTAGCTAAAATTATTATTTTGTATTTTAAAATCCACTAATATATGTTGTATAAATTACACAAATAGATACAAATAAATATCCATAATTTTTGTAAAAAACGAACTATATTTAGATTTTTAATGAAAAAATAAAATATATATAATTTTTAATATATATTATAACAAAATATTTTCAAGAAAAAAAAATAGTGTAACATTAAAATTTATCAGTTATTTAGAATTAAAATTTAAAGTTTCCAAACAATTTACATACTTAAAAAGATCAGGATACGTTAAAGCTCCAGCTGCAACTAAAATGCTTCCATAATACATAGATGTAGAATATGCAAATGAAGGTATACTTTGTGCAAAACCAAACGTAAGACCTCTTATTTGAGAATTCTTCCTGGATTTCCTGGATAAAAGAATATTTTCAAACTTATTATATACTCTAAATAAAAAAAATAGATTAACAAACATACAGCTAAAGAATTTGATAGATTAAAAAAACAGTAAAAAATATTTTACAATGATGCTGAAAACACTTAAAATCTTTTTTAAATTATTAAGCATTATATTACTTACTGTAATAAACTTTTCATTCATATTCATCATTCTGTGTAACTTAAGAGATTTATTAAAATTGGGAAAAAATAACAATGTAAATTAACACTATTTATGCAAAATTCGAAAAGAAAAGAAGGATAGAATATACTTCTATTGACATCACTCTGTGCAAAGCAACTTCATATCATACACCAACCACATAATAATTTATAGATAGCGTTCAAAGTTTCATTCATAAGTACAAAAATATATTTGAATCTTAAACAAAAATTTATAAAATATTAATTATAACAAATGTACTTACTTATGAGGTTCATATAAAGCACCCCTAAATTGTGTACAGAATGATTCTTCCTGATGCAGTGATGCCACAGTTCTAATGCTTTCAATGGCTTCAATAGCAATCTGAGAACAAAAATGAATTGTAAATTCTATCAAATAATTAAGAACTAAATATGTGAAATTTGAATCAAACAACCAATAGAAAATATAATAAATATTTTTTTAAAAGTTTCTACTGAATAAAATATTGGATGTCATTAAAAGAAATTATTTGTACAAATGAATGACAAACAGTATTTTTTTCAGCAGTCATTTAACAATAAAAGTAAAAATGCTTTAAAATAGATTAAAAGAAATATCCCAGAATTCAAAAAAGTACATTTAACAGATATATCTCACCTTAGAAGCAAACTCAGTTCCAGATTTTTCATTCAACATGTGCCCACTTATAACACGACTTTCAAAATAAGTAGCTAATAAAACCAATGGAATAAAACATAATACAACAATTCCTATTTTATAGTTGTACCACAATCCAATAACTATTGCTGCAATGAGAGTAGAGAGAGCTTGTAAAGCAGTTGATATACGAGATCCAGTAGCCTAAAATGTGGAATAAAAATGGTAAGAAACATCACATTGACATTTATGATTGGTAAATATAAAAAAAATATCATTCATTTAAAAAAGAAAATGCACAATCAAAAAAATAAATAAACAGTACTTTATAGAAAGCTTAAATTAAATCAATATCAATGCTTTCTTCAAAATGCGTATAAGAATGATACATTTAAGAGAAAACCAGAAGCACTTGAAGAATTCCTTTAAAAAACAACTATAATACTTCTAGCACGAAGTAAAATTAAAAATAGTAATTTCTCAGTATCGTACTAAAATATTTTTATCTTCTGTGTAGTGTATCATTTTCTACTTACTGGCATATAAACCTAATGTTATGTTAAAATGTGGATATATGGATAACATACTAATCATATTGCATGCAAAAATCAGTGTGCAATATAAATTTAATTTTGTACATTTAATTAAATTATTAAATATATTTACCCCTTGAACACTTGAAGCATCAGAGGTTAGTCTAGTACATAATGATCCAACTGAGTTTGAAGGGTCATCAAACCAAGACATATCCTAAAAATTATACATAGAGCATATAAAAATATACCTTACTACTAACAAATTTTTTTATTGATTTTATATATATTATTATACACATAAATCTGCATTCCTTAAAAATAATTGCTACCTACACTTTCTTACCAACCTTAACTGATTGCATGTTTTCTCACACTTCTTATACCAACCATAACTTTACAATCCCATATAGACCAGAGTATAAACAGGACACACACATCAAATGTAGTGCTTGCTTGCCTTCTTCAAAAGGCATAACTTTTACATTTAAAATATTTGCAGCATCTTCAAAGGTGTGATTTATTTTTCAATTTGCATTTTACTTCGTAAAATTTAATGTAAGTACTTTTATAAAAGTGAGTTTATTTTCTCTATTGATGGATTTTTTTCAAACCATAAGCTATGGTGAACCAGTAATATTCCTTAAAAATATGATTGAGAAATTTTTTTCTGATACAATAAAAACTATTTAATGTTAATAACAAAATTTTAATCAAGTAAATGAGTATAAGCTATTTTGCTTTTTAAATAAATTATTTTTAATATTAAATGAACTTTGTAATACTTTCCAAGATTAAATTGTAAATGATAGCATAAATGTTTAAAATGAGATACATTAAATAAGTAAACTAAAAATTCATAGATAATTATTTCATACTTTTTAACAATTCTGAGAGTTAAATTATAAAATAAAAGAAAGATTTTGTGGATACAATACCTTTTCCATTTTAAAAAATTTATTTTAAATATGAGATAAGTATTGTATTTGCTTAACAAATCTTTATTTTATCTTATAATTTAACACTTAGTGTAGATAAATTTAATGTAGTGATATTTAATTTATACAAAATAATTATTAATATATAAATAACTAATAAGTTTTTAACTTTTGGTCTTGTCCTGTTTTTAGTATTTGGTTTCGATGAAGTATTGTTCCTTGACAAAAGGACTGATATAAATGGTTTATGTGTGATTTCTTATTTTGCCATATGAATTAACAACATATAAATAGTTATTACATTTTTTACCCCCTCCCCATCTCCTTAAATTTTTATAAATCATGAAAAAAATACTTATTTTTAAAAGGGAAACTAGAGAAAAAAGACCCGAGAATATTTTAGAAAAAAAAACAACTAGTCTTGAAATTTGAGCTAATCTTTTTTATAATACACAAGTTTATCGAAATTTATTTTTAAAAATATGAATATGGAAGAAAATGATGGATACTATACATACAATTTTTTTTATAAAGCATTTGCAATGCATTTGAACACATTTGTGAGAAAATACTGTTAAGTTCTATAGAAAATAAAACATCTTACTTGACTAATGATTGTAGTAAAAACCATTTTTCTAAGCCTGGAAGTCAATTTTTCACCAGCAAGAGAAAACATGAATGTCTAAATAAATACAAACAAAATTATACATCAAAGGCAATTAACCACATTCAAAAATTAAAATAACTATACTGGTGTGAAATGCTTTGAAAACTAAATTAATTAGATTATAAACTTGTATTAAAAAGCACCGATAAAAGAAAAATTATTACTTACCTGTAAGAAACAGGCTATGAAAGCTGATATTGCCATTCCAACAAATGCAAGAGAATAATATGATATGTCTGTCAAAATTCTTTCGTTTTGTTCTGCAAGTATCTGTTGAATATTAAAATTAATCAATAACTGTTTTTACAAAATCTGAAAAAGTTACTTAATG
This sequence comes from Trichonephila clavipes, assembly GCA_019973935.1. Classification (NCBI taxonomy): domain Eukaryota; kingdom Metazoa; phylum Arthropoda; class Arachnida; order Araneae; family Nephilidae; genus Trichonephila; species Trichonephila clavipes. The sequence goes on along the minus strand of BMAU01002412.1, from coordinate 264,165 downwards.
ATGACAAATATATATGTATAATTTTATAGCAATAAGTAATTTATCATCATAACTAATTAATTTATCAATAGTGCAAATTTGTTTGAACTTATATGAATAAAATGGATTTCAAATAAAATCTATAATAAAAGTATTTTGGAAAGAATGTAGTTATATTCTTAATAATATTGTTTAACTGATACACCAATCTTTAATTTACACCTTTGAAATTATACAAATATTTACAATTATTCAAAAAGATAATTTTAGATTGAAATTTCCCGTTAAAGCATTTAAGAACAAATCTGCTTTTTATTTTCAAATTTTAAGATGAATTAGTCATGCACTTAAATGAGAAATACATTTTAATATACATGATATTTGTCCCATTGATTCACAAGAAATCCAATACAAGATCAACTAAATTAAAATTTATAAAATTTTAAGCTAGCTGACATAATTTCAAAACTGAAAACATATCAATCTCTCACAATCTGCAAGTAATTGTTATAAAAAAATTAAATTGTGTTGTTATATATTGATCAATATTTACGTTAATTTCCAACAAATGATGATGATGCTGTGTCCATGACGGGACCAAATCAGACAATACCATGGACACAAATGACAGTTCTAGCAATCTGTTCAATATTGTCCCCATAGAGGTTTGTTGACAGAAAAGGACCCCTATTTCTTGTAGAGCAGCAATAATAGCTGGATAGTCAAAAATATGAGCAGGTGTTAGCACTGGCATAGCTAGATCTGAGGGGGCCCTGTATCAAAATTCCTCCGGTGCCTCTTTTTAGATATGGGAGCCCTGTTAGTGGGACTGTAGCTTGGGGGCCCCATATCATTCATACAGCTGATATGGTGGTAACTAAACCCCTGGGTGTTAGCTCAGTATTTAAACAGTTATCACAATGCCTATATGATCTTCTACCATACCCCTATCAAACTTTATTCCTCTGTGATGACCTGTTCTTAGCCTATCAATAGTCTTTATTATAAAGCGGTCTCCATTTATGTTACAGATTTGATGCTTTACAGGAATTGACTTTTCTCTCAATTTGAAATTTGTGACAGCATTTGTGTCTAATAAAGTAATGTTTACAAAGTTGTCATTATTAAAATTTCTAGCTTCTTTAGCCAGTTTTTCTGCATTTTCATTTCTGTAACATCAACATGTGCAGGTAACCATCGGAGGAAGCAGACTTTATCTAACTCCTGTAAACTAAACAGGCGAGAGCAAATATCTTCAGTAATACATGAACCTCCATTTAGAAACAAGTAAAAAAATTAAATTACTTAAGGGATCAGTGTCAATTTTAAAGAAGTATTTCAATGAATCTTTAGTAACTAATTACTTAAAACAGCTTTACATATAAGCAGATACTAATCATCTACGAAAAAGGCTCACTTACTCCAAGAATATCACCAAAAACAATGCCATAAATTGGAGTAAAAAGACCCATGATAATTGCAGCAATGCCACCAACTAGCAAATATGGCCATTCAGGAGCACACATCTTTAATAAACGAGCCTTAGATGGTTCAATTTGTTCTAATTCTTCCTCATCTTCCTAAAATAAGAATAAATTAAAGTTTAAAAAAACAATAATAAATATAATCAAATTATGAATATTTTACAGATTTTATTTCTATTTCTTGTATTACTATATAAGGCCAAACCATTGTCAATTTTCATGTATCAGTATCCCCATTCCACATTATTATTTCCATAATAAGTTTCAAAATGGGAGAAATCATTCTACAATACAATATTTTGGTTCCACTGAATGTAATGTAACAGAAGCTCAACAAAGCATCAATTACTTTTATTCAAAATAAAATTTAAGAATTAATATAAAATTATTCAACTTAACATAAGAAAACGTTAATTTTAATTTTTCTTAATATTAATTATTTTTAACAATTGTTTTCATTTAATGTTTAACACTAAATATCAATAATAAAAAGTACAATAAATAATCAATGGTAATATGGCATGCATATACATATTAGCATTTTTATACTCTTTACTGACACGCCTTTATTTCACTGAAAATATTAAAATAATTAACCTTCAACTGCTAAGAGCCGATTTAATCTCACAATTTCTGTGGTGTATTTCAAACAAATATTTGTCTTCATTCCCTTTAAAGTAAACAAACTTTAACATAAAAATATTTTGTAAGCTTCCCAAAACTTCATTATTTCCCATTTCATAAACACAACTTAATCAATTTCCAGAAAAAATCAGATTTTATTTCGATATTTTACTTTTAGGATTGAAAAAAAATTTAAAAGAACATTTATGGTTACAGGTTGTAGAGTCTAAACAACCATGTAATAGTGCTTAAAGATTAATTTTATGATTTGCGGTTGTTATCTTTTATTATTCTTGATAAAAGGATTATTCTACGTTAATTTAAAATCAAATATTTTTTCATAATATATATATATATATATATACTGAAAATATATGACTTTATTAGTGAATATATTATACTTCATTAATGTTATTTTCAAGTCAAAAGAGTTTTTTATAGTGTTAAAATAGTTTAATCGGAACTAACATTAATGTAAAATAACGAAACCATTTACATACAAACATGTGTGAATATATGCAAAAATTGTAATGTAAAATTTTAATTACTATATATTTATGAACATTATTATCAATTCAATGAGACCAGCACAATATTTGATTCTAATCATTAATAAACTTGTAGAGCATGCAGGGAAAGTATATTTTAATACAAATCTCATTACAAATATTTGCATATCTTTTCAGTTTAGTTATATTTTGAAAGGAAAATTAAAAATCATTCATCTTAGCTAAAAAAAAAACCCAGTAACTATTAAGGAGAAATTAAAAAATATATATATTTATGTTTTAGCTCTAAGCAAATGATAGCAAAAATTTTAGTTCTTAATTATAAATTAAACATTTATTTATAAATGTTAAGAATAGTTCTACAGTTCCAAAAAAAAAAAGAATTAAATAATATTTTTTAACAAACTACATTTTTAAGCAAACATAAATTTTGCATACCAGACCAGCTGATTGAATTCTGTTGCTTTTAGCTGACAACGTTCTTCCAACATTTCGTGGTAAAGAAGAATCAGAATTATATGATCCTGAACTCAGAATACTCATTTGACGGTGAAGAGATGTTGGTAAACTTTCTTCTAATATATCATCATCAGATTCATCTTCTTCTTCCTCATCTTCAGATTCCTTAGTCTACATAAATTATAATTTGTTTTAGTTAATTCAATGATATAAACATATGCATTGATATTTCATCCAAAAGTACAGATAAAAGACTATAATATTTTTTTAAACAGAAAAATGACCAACTAATATAATACGTTATTCTTTACCTGAGCTGTAACTAACTGGTAGTAAATTCCTTGTTTTGCCATCAACTCTTCATGAGTACCTATTTCATGTACAACACCATCTGATAAAGCAACTATTTTATCAGCAGTTCGAATTGTTGATAAACGATGAGCAACTATAACTGTTGTTCTACCTTGACTAGCCTGTTAATGAGAAAAGTATTATTAAAAATACAAAGAGACTTTAAAGTACTTTTGGGTAATAGGAAAAAAAATTACATAATTCAGCACAGTTTAGTATAGCATTGTGATATATGATGAATTTCTGCATTATTAAATAAGTTATTAAATTTATATTATTGTTAAATATGGTATCAAAGTTTGATAAAATTGAAACTAATAAATCTATAGTTTTATCAAATGTTATTTCCAACAATTAGTCTGAACTCTTCTAAATAGAAAAAAAAAAACTAAGCATACAAATTTTCAAAACTTTAATGATCTACTGAATATAATATACCATTAAGTAATTTATGTTGTGATTATTTAAAATATACATATATAAGATAAATGTTTTGAAGATAATAATTTAATTTTTTGGCTGATAAGAAAAACATTAATGCGTAAAAATAATACTGAACAAAAAATAATCACTGATTAAAAGTTGATTAGGATAAAAAAAAATAACTCCCAGCTATATAAAGTTTTTCCATGGTACTTCAGTTATAATTGTAGTTCATAAATTAAAAAAAGCAATTTTAGTAATCCAACTTTTTAATACTCCTAATTTCAAATTTTATTGCCCATGCCTTTCAATTCTTTAAAAGGTTTTGTAACAAATCTTCCAAACACAAAAACTATAAAAAAAATTAAATTCAATAAAATTCTTAAAACTACAAGTTAATTTATCTCTTTTATTTAACTATAAAAATATTGTTTAGATTTCATTTAATCTGAAAAGAATATATACCTGATCTAAAGCTGATTGTACAATGGATTCACTTTCAGTATCTAAAGCTGATGTTGCTTCATCCAAAAGTAAGATTTTTGGATTTTTGATCAATGCCCTAGCAATAGCAATTCTTTGTTTCTGCCCACCACTAAGTTGAGTGCCTCTTTCACCAACCAGAGTATTATATTTCTAATACAAATAAAAGTAAAATCAATTTCTCTCAAAACATATGCTGCAAAATTAATGTTAATAAATTTCATTCAAAATTAGAGGAAGTATCATAAGTACTGTAAAACAAGTAATTTTGTTGGAAAATTTAATCAAATTTTAAAAAGAATTTTTTTTTTTTTATATTTTGCATTAACTAAAATTATCCTGAATGTTGCCAAGTATTCATAAAAACAACTTGGAATATTATTAATATAAATCAGATTAACTAACTTACAATAATAATATTACAATTGTTAAATTGTAAATTATAATGTTAGAATTTTCTAATATAAACATAGAAACAAACAATAAATACCTTTTAAGTTGAAAATAAACTGGTCCAAAACATTCATGTTTTTAAAGTTATCAAATGGAAAGAAAGTATTACAAATTACCAAAATAAATATAAAGTTGAAGTAAAAAATTTTTTACTTACTAATGGCAAAGCTTCAATAAAACTATGAACATTTGCCAACTTTGCAGCTTGTACTACTTCCTCTTGGGTAGCTCCAGGTTTTCCTAAGCAAATATTTTCAGCAATTGTTGTAGAGAATAATACAGGCTCTTGACCAACAAGACCTATATGATCTCGTAACCATCCAACATTTAAGTCTTTTATGTTATGTCCATCAAGTTCAATCTGGAAAATAGGAATTTTTAATATATTTAATAACAATTGAATAAAACGAAAATGTCATATAATTTAAGCATACATAAGAAAGGGTTTTCAAAGATTATTACAATATATGCTTTTATGAAATAATTCAGTTAGTTGAAATAAATTATTCAACAAAGCATATCACTGTATGACAGAAAAGTACTTCAGCAAACAATTTTAGATAAATGTAATTATATGAGTGCAATATGAATTTTTTTTAGGAATAACATTCATGAATAGAAATAAAAAGTTTAAAAAGTAAATAAAAAGTTTTTGCAAATGTTCAATTAAATAATAATTAAGGAAAATATAAACCTAAATATATTTATATGCATGATAAAAAAATCTGATTTTATTGAGAGAAAAATCAGAATCTTGAAAGTCAGTGTATCTTGAACATAAATGAATATTTTCAATACTTATACAATAAATTAAAATATAAATACATTTCTCGAAGTATTTTGTTTTATATCCATTTTAATAATACATCACATAAAAATGAATTACAGTTTCATAAGAAAAAATAGCTCTTACAACTACAACTTCATTTCTATTTTAAAAAAGAATGTAATGCATTTTATATAATATGCATGCTTTAATAATATATTGTTAAAGAAATTCTTCAGTATTTTATATTGATAAATGTTTGAAAGGTTAATTAAAAAATATCATTATGAAACACTTTTAAGTAGTTGTAACAAATTTAAAACATATGAGCATTGTTTGGTTCTATACAAAACATACCAGCAAACATTTTCACAACCTATATTTACATTATCGGACTATTGATCCCAAAGTATTTAGGATCATCTATACATGTCATGCATATTCCATACAACTTATAAAAAGATATTTGGAGGAGAGAATATTCTCATACAAATACCTACAGTGAATATGAATGAATGGTGTGAACTTAGTGCAAAGGAAAGAGAGTAGAGATTGGTTTGTTGGAATTGTATACATTCAGTCCATATCATTTCCAAAAAAAAACTTTAGATGTCAAGCTCTAGATGTTATTTTGAAACCAAAGAAAGAGGGGATATTATAATACACCAAACCAAATCAGTAAGACAAATTGAAAGATAGGGGTTCTGAAATCCTGAAATGTGTGTTGAAGGCTTTCTCAGAACAGTGGTCAGAAAGCTTTCAACTGGCTTTGTCTAGTTATGTAAGCGATCCTACTTTCTGTTTGGAGACCATAGCTCTTGGTTTTCATGGCCAAGCAGCCATTTTCAAGCTAAATATTACTTATTGCAATACAACCTGGCAATTACAATAATCTGAAAAATGTTGCCACTGGACTCAACAATTTAAAACCCTTTTATGGAGTGATGAATCACACTACGAGTTCTGGCAATTTAATTAATGTGTATGAGTTTAGCAAGTATTCAATGAACATCATTTACAGGACTGTGATATATTCAAAATTTAGAGAATGTGGGATCATAGTCTGGTCCTGCTTTTCAAGGTATGATCTTGGTCTTTTTGACTTAATTCCTAGCACCATAAATGTAAAGATGCGTGAAATAGTACATTTTTCGCTACTAACATACTACACAATAGTATTGGCCCATATCTGTTTCAGCAAGACAAGGATCATGTCTCATACAACAATGTGACATCAATAACATGCAATGTTAGAATACAAATGTGAACAACTTGAATTGGCTAGCCCAGAGATGAGATCTTAACCCCATGAAACACCTTTGGAATCAATTAGAATATTGATTTGGAAATAAGCTAATCTGGTTTAAAAAATGTCACTTGGCTATTTGCCAGTTTAAAGGACAACTGAAGCACGATTCTTCCAGAAATGTATCACTAATTGGTGGAAAGTCTTTCTTGAAGAGATGCAGTTATTGCGGTGAAATGTGACTCTAGATGATACTGATGTCATACTAGGTGTAGACTGACTTAATAACATGGAGTGTCTGGTGATTAATGCCATAGTGGAACAACACATGTTTCCAAACTACTTAAAACAAAAACTAAATTTAATCACATAGTTTGATATAAAGATGAAATGAATTCTCTGAGCAAGATTCAGGTACTTACATTTCCATTGTCTGCATCATAAAATCTCTGGATCAATTGAATAATGGTACTTTTACCACAACCACTAGGACCTACAAAGGCAACGGTTTCACCTGGAGTTATATCCAATGTTACACCTCTCAGAATCTGTAAAAAAATGAATAAATAAAAGTCACATAAATAAACAAATCAATTTATATCAATTATTTACTGTAAGTTTTCAAACAGTTACATACAGGAACATCTGGACGAGCTGGATATTTGAAGTGAACATTTTTAAGAGAAATGGTGCCAAAAAATGATTCAGGCATTTTTCCGCTTTTAGAACTGCTATCAATTGTAGGTACCTACAAAGAAATGTAAATGTAAATACACGGAATTTAAAGAGCATGTTACATATATAAAAAGAGAAAAAACATTGTGAAATGTACATTTTTTGAAAAGCATGAATTTATTTATAACAGTATTGAAGATGATTTATAATGAGCAAATTGTAATAAAACTTGTAAGGAAATCATAATTATATAACAAAAATTTTAAAATAAAAAATTATTTCTTTCTAAACATTTTAAAAATATTAAATAAAAAGAAACCGATTTTATCCATGTTTAAATAACACATTGAGTTAAAAGAATATTATTCAGTACATTTAATCACTGATATTTATAATGCAGTAAAATACCCCAAAATGGATAAATTTTTCAATAGGTTTTAAAATAAAGCATTTTTAAATTTAAACGACAGTCTTTTTATATTTGTTAAATTATACAAACTTAATTTCAAAAAATTCAGAAAGAAGATTTTCATTTGTGAAAAAGAGCAAAAAAAAAAGTAAAGCAAGAAAAAAGCTTTTATGACAATATATTGAATGATATATGGAAAGTATTTCTTTGATCAACTGTATAAAGTACAATTAATCCTCTGGTACTTATACTTTACACGGAAAATTAACTCATCTTTTCCCAAAAAAACAAAGCATAAAGTAGTAAATCTTGTAACAGTGAAAGAACTTTTTTAATGTATTTTACATAAAACAACACTTAAATAGAAAATGTGAAAATAATATAATCTGTAAATACCAAATAAAATATATTTAAAACATCCAATACACAAATATATATATATGTATTTCATATTTTTCATGATGGACAAATGTGCAGTACTTACACAGGAACTAACAATCTACAGTATATATATGTACATTAAAAGACAAATAGTGAATAGACAATAACAATTCAAAGTAAATATATCATAATGAGTAATGCTATATAACTGTGCACATAAATAAACATTATACATTCACCATTACCAGTTTTGAAAGTGCATTATTCAAAGAAAGCATCAAACTAAATTTTTTTAATAAAAATTACTAGAAGTACATTAATATACTTACTCTTTCAATAATGGAAAAAACCTTCCCTGCAGCCCCTCGTGCAAGAGCAAATGCTTCAAAATATGGAGCAGTTTGTCCAATACCCATAGCTCCCAACATAACATTGAAAAATACCTATAAATTTTTTTTAAAAAAGTAGATAAAATACTATCAAATTGAAAAATGTGCAAATTATTTTAAAATTAAGAAAAAACATCAACTTATTATGAATAAGAACTAAAAGAATATTTACAATAATAAGAGTGCTTGGTTTGTATTCTGGGGTTTCTTGGTCTCTTCCATCTACAATAAGCTTTACTCCATACCAAAAAGCTAACGCATAGCCAGCATAAATACAGAACCATATAAGAGCTGCTCCAATACTCGTTAACAGACCTCTTCGTACACCTTTCTTACTTGCAGGAATCAAACATTGATTATACCTTTATGAGAATAAAAACATTAATGGGGAAGAACCAATCCAAGAGCTCAAAATGAATGAAGCTTTCATAAGAACTACAATAATTTTAACAGGGCTTTTAGCAATCAAGAGCTATTGTTTTAGTTACCAATCAATTGTAACCTGATTACACCATACTAAATTTAATTTACAAAAGTATGTCATGCCAGTGATAAATTTCTCTAATTCATACTGGAGTAAAGTAAAACTTATAACATTTGAGCAGTTTTTATCAATTAATGTATTACAGTAACATTAATACATTAATTATATACAATAATGGGTACTTTCATGAATCAGGAATTCAAGAAAGAATTCAAATGTAATGAAATTACAAAAGATTACTGTTAGAAAAACTAATTAGCCCTCATAGCAAAAATATCCTCAAAAGTACATAAAATCTATTCCATTTTTAAAAATAGTCAAAATAATTCATAAACATAAACATTGTCTCAAAATAAACCTATACCTTTCAATTTCCTTTTCTTCACCTCCAAATGAAACAACGGTACGTATGGATGATAAAACTTCCTCAGCAACAGCACCAGCAGCACCATATGCTTGAAGTTCTTCCCCAGATACAGCTGCTTGAATCTGATGAAAAGTAAAAGCAAAAACAAATATTTAATTAAAAGTAAAAAGAGTTAAACATGACATTTAAGAAATATTAATAAATATTTAAGGTTAAATCCAGAAAAAATAAATACATCGGAAGTTATCCATGATCCTAAAAAATGACTAAAATAAAAAGAAATCTAGAATTATATCAAAACTATTTTATAATCATTTAACCAAATATTTAGCAGCAAAAATGCAATTACTATAGAGATATATATATATATACATAAGACTCCATTAGCATGAAGTAGTCAAGGTCTTTTGATACTGAACCATAGGTTAAGTGAATCTAAGTTACACTATTAATATAAATTGGACAATAATATTAATTCCATGATTGATACAAGCTTTCTGTAAGATTCTCAATTTGCCATAAAAGGAAAATAAAATTACACCTTTACTTCGACATTGAAGACATTAAAAAATTGAGTGTACATTTTCTCAGCAAATCCTGTTGATAATTGATCTTTACTGACGTTTTTTCTAAATATTTTGTATGACAGATTTTATTTGTCATAGTGAAACTGAAATCCCTGTTACTAAGAATACTAAGTATCTAACAGCTTTGTAGCTTCCAGGTCCATATAATGTGTGGTCAGTCTCTGTTTTGGTACATCTTCCTCTTACTCATTAACTGACACTTCCTCACTTAGAGTGTTTTAATATTTTTTGCTGTTCCTGTCCACCGAAATTAATTTGAGTAATTATTCTTATTTAGAAAAGAAAAATCTTTAACTTTTAAGTTTGATCAATACAAAATGATCAAATGTACAGGTGAGCTTACCAATTGTGAGATTTGAAAACCACCTCTTACAAAAAAAAATAATAATAATCAAAACTAGAGATAGTTCCACTTTTTGAGTTTCTAATATAAAATTGAAAGAAAAAAAAATAATGCCAGTTTGTGATAGAAAGAAGTGATGTCATCTGATCAAAAGATTAATCTGAATTTTATAAAATGAAAAAATAGAATTCATTACGATGTCACAATATCAAGAAATGATAGCTTACTGATTGAGGGAGCCATGATAAAATTGCATGTTCAGAAGACTCTCATATTATTGAACTGTATGTGAACAGGGTGAGTGTATATATATATATATATATATATATATATATATATATGTATATGCATGTATGTATGCACTCATAGATAAATATAGAATTCAAGTAGAATTTTTAAATAGAATTCTACAGATTGCTCTTAATATATATATATATATATATTTTTAATAAAAATAATGGAGATCAATTGTGTGAGTGGCATATACTGGGTGTTTCAAAAGCCACGCTCATCAACCTTTGTGGTTGAGTTTTAAATATAGATGAATTATGTTTACAAACAGAATAAAGGACAAACAAAGGTCAAACAGTCATCTTTACTGTCAGGTGTCAGACATGGTCAAATCACAGTAAATGTTTAAAATGATATATATATATGTTCGTTTTTTTTTTTTTTTTGGACACACAATCAAACTCTTTTTGCCAGATTAATTTACTCCTGAAGGCAATATTTTTCAGATATACCCAAAGGAAAAATCCTGAATTGACAATTCCAGTGAACGTGGTGGCCAAAGTCCTTTGGAAATGATATGATCTTCAAAAAATTCAGTTAAAACTTCCATATTGTCTCGTGATGTGTGAAACCTTGCGCCGTCTTGCTGCAACCAAGTGCACCTTTCATCACTATCCAGTATGGATATGAATTTCATAATGATGTTTATGTAGATGAACAGTCTTTTCATTGAACTTCTTTTGTAAAGTGGTCTTCACATCTGCAACTTTCATTTTCAATATAGACACTCTACTTGATCGCTTCCTGTTTGCAATCCATTCTGTGTCGCTGGACCGTTGCACTAAATGTGTAATCATTGATGCATTTGGTGTTGTTTCACCAGGATATTTCTGTTGAAATGCATTTATCACATTGCAATGAGATTTTGCAGCCAAACAAAATTCCATGATGGCTATTCTTTGCTCTTGGGAAAACATCATGCATCTCCCATTGTGCTCAACTGACTACAACAGACAAGTATTTGTAAACTGATGCCTGATACGTTCAAAACTTTTTATGATGAGATAGTGATAGAAATCTAAATCAACCCTTTTGGTTTTTAAAGAACAAGAATTTAAGCATGTAGATGTGCGTGACTTTTGAAACCACCTGGTATTACTTTAATTTAAAAAATTTATTATTCTAGCATAACGATATTTCAATAAATAACCTAAAAATTTCCATTTTAATTTGATATTTTAACTCAAGATTATGAAAAATTAACAATTTGAAACATACATCAAACATTTTATCTTTTAAAAAATACATCACAAACCTTTGATATAACACCCATTGCAATTGACAAAATAGGCATGATACACAAACAAACCAAAGTCAATTTCCAGCCATAAAATAAAGCACAGCATATACAAAGAACTGTTGTTGATACAAAGCTGATACACATTGCAACTTTTTCACCAATACCATCCTGAATTCTCGATAAATCACTGAAATGTGAAATGATACACAATATGAAAAAGTGTTTACTAATCCTGAGTTAATTAAATAAATACATGCTAATGAATCTATTCCTTTACTTGTGAAAGAAATGAGCAATTTTATAAATCAAAATTACAAAAAAAAAGAGGGAGGGGATATTATTCGAAACAGTTCTATGGTACATTTTAAGTTAAATCATTTTTTTAGGAGGGGGGATCAAATTAGAACTCCTCTCTTTGAGGCTTTTAATTTAATTCTCAAATAGTTAATATTTAAAATTTCATGAATTGCAGTATACTTGATATAAATAAATCACGTTAAAAATATAGGAATCATTAAAAAAACACAACAATACTTTTCAAAGTCAAAAAACTGAATATTTTACTAAGATAAGTAATTAAATTGTAAAGATGATTTTTTTTTTGGATTTGTTTGACCATAAAAATCGGAATTTTATTAGAATTTATGTTAGTCACACAATAATCATTTGTCAAATTGAAATTGTGGCTGCTGTGTACTACTAAAATATAAATTTAAAAAAAATTCAAATACTGAAAATAAATTTAAATGGATAAACACTATTTCTCTTAATCAGAATACATTAATTAACATCCAGAGACACAAAGTAATTCTGTTTTAAAAATTAAATAATTAAAATGGTATACATTCTCATCATGTATTTTACAAAAGTTATATCAAGAAAAAACAAACTAAAACACTTCAGTACTGAATTCATCCTTACCCAGTTAAACGACTAGCAAAATCACCAGTTTGATTTGTGTCAAACCATCCTATATCTTGTCTTAAAACAGATCTCATGAACATACATCTGATTTTAAAGGCTTGGTTGGCAGCAGCCATACTGAAAAAACTCACCATGATGTAGTTGAAACAAAATACAATACATCCTATGATGCAGATGTATAGACATAAATTTGCAACATCTTGTAAAAAGACATCATCAGTGAAGCTAAAATTTGAAGAGAAAAAAAACCCCTTTAAGTAAATGTTATCATAATTATATAAAACAAAAACAACAAAAAAAAACTACACATAGTATTACTTAGGTCAATATTTACATATTGTGTATATCTATAAAGCATGAAACATACTTTGATGTATTAGTGATGCTCAGAGCTGTCAGATTGTGCTGCATTCTATGGTGATCAACAAAATTATCAAGGATACCTCCAAAAAGTACCATAATAGTAGGCATGGCAGCACCAGAAGCTATTGCAATAATACATGCAATAAGCATAAGAAGTTTATCAATATTACTTGAATACCTAAACTAGAAAAGGGAAGAAAAAATAAAAGAAAATGAATATACAAAGTATCATGATCTGCTATAAATAAAACTAATAGTCTTTCTCTCATTTTTCATAACATTATATTAATACATTCAAATTTTTGAACCAAGATAAGAATATTCTTAATGTATTTTTATGAAACAAATATTCCTGAAACATTTTCCATTTCTATCTTGTCAATTTTTTCTAAAGTTGTAATGTGTTTGTTTATGAATTAGTGTGTACTGCTGCTTATTTTTAAATACAACAGGAGGGGAAGGAATATCCAGTACTTATGTGTTAGAATATTGACCAATTTCATCAAATCAAAAAATATCAAAATGTTGTGATCATTTCAACATATGTGTGAAAACACATTTCTACCATGTTGCTCCACTGATAAGCAAATTGGCACAAAGATTTAAAACAATTTAATACCGTACATAAAAAGAACAAATACACTTAAAATAAACAAAAGATTCAATAAAAACTATGTTATTTAGGCAGACAAAGCACCATAATTGCATTCAAAAGCAAGAAAAATGAGTCTTCTTTTTTATGATACTATATAAATCCATGAAAATATTAATCTGTGAATGCTGCCTTGCAATTTTGCAATGATTTTTTATTTTCTGCCTAGCTAAACCTAATGGTTTTCCAAGTACTTCATTATCACATTGGAATTTATGAAAAAAAAATTCCATAACATTCTCTTTCACTTAAAATAGATCCCAAATTTTAATCATTTTTAACAACAAAATAGAGAAGAACAATATTGTAAATTATAAACAATGTAAATTTCAAGCATCTTTGATCAAGATCATTATGTTTAAAAAACACAGAAACAGAACAATCCAGGTAAAAAAGAAGGCTGTTATTTTCAAGTGTGTGCAAACAAAATTGTGTTTGAACAAGCGCAGAAATGACTTTCTATTATTGAAAGCATACTACAGCATTTGGCGATGTTCTTAGGCTTGACAAAATTGGTTGATGGTATAATACATAAATATAAAAATCCCATTTAAAATACATATTGTTACACATAAATATTTTGATGAATTACATTTGAGCATGCAGATTACTGGAAACAATAATGGAAAAATAAGATGTACTTTTACTTAGAAATAAATAAGAGATTAATGAACTTATAAAAAAACAGAATAGTTGTGAGAAAAGTATCTATAGAAAAAATTTTCACAAATGTGAGAGACAAGAACAGCCAAACTTTAGAATATGAAAAATTAAAGTTTGTTAAGAAATCAAAGTATTATTATTATTATTAGCATCATTTTTAACATAAAATACACATCAAAAGATTACATACATATATTTCAAATATTTACATTAAGAAACTTGAATTGATGTAGTACAATAAGATTTATACAACTATTTGATATATCTAATATTAATATTTTCCTAACAATGTGTATGAAAATTCTTTATAACTTCTTAATACTTTCAAAAAAGAGTACAAATAAAAATCTTGTGTTGTGAATATGTTGTCTATTATGGTGCACAAAACAATTAATGAACATTCTATTGTATTTCGCACGCTAAATCTATTCACAATGAACATCAAACAAAATTATAAGAAGGTGTTTAGAATATATCTCCAGTATAACTCAGATTTAACATTAATTTACAGAAGCTTATGCAAATATTTATTAATTAATCAATACATACTAGTGAAGAGAATGAGACGGAAGGAACAGTATCTTTGAAAGGTTCGTCTTCATCTTTCTTTCTGTAAGTATCACAAAAGTTAGCAATAATTACAAAACAAAAAATTATAAAATATAGTAGCACATAAAAATAGAGAGAGAGAGAGAGAAATCTTAAATATAATTTCAATTCCATAAGTCTCTGAATTAAATTTAAATAAAGCTTTCAAACACACATTCCTAGTTTAAATCCAGTATTACTTCTAGAATGCTTTGAAATATCTAATGCATATCTTAATTCCATGTGATTTATCTATAAGACTATAGCAGCTTCTAAAAATGTTTTCAGAAATATATCAATTATAGTGAAAAATTCTTTAAAATGACGAAAAAAAAACAACAACCCTTTAAAATAAACATTTATTTCCTCATATTGATAACAGAAACTCAAAAGAAAATGTTAATTGAACTTTCAATGCAATTCAGTGTAATAAATACATATATAAATTAACAAATTTTAATATGAATATTAAAAATTATTAATTTAATGCACAAATATATATAGCTGCAGCTTAACAACTACATACAAATATTTTTATATGCAACATTAACTCTCAAAGAAAGCAACTAGCTTAAAATAGTTATGAAAACTTAAAACAAATTAATATTGTTAATAAATATTCCATACAAAGGAACATAATACGCATGAAGCTTTTAAAAATACTAATATATATATTGTAATTACTTTTTAAGATCACTTTTATCTGGAGGTAATCCATTTGAATTTCCATTTGGAGGATTCTTTAGGCTGCCACTATTTTCATACTTGTTATCCATGAATGGTAAACCACTTTCTTTGACATTAATTTCAATGTATGGAGTAGCAGGTGGTGAGAGATAACTTTCTATATAAGCACTTCTGTCATTCTGATCATTTATCCTATATTTTAATATATATATATATATATGTATATGTAAAATGTAGAATATCAACCAATATAAAAGATTTTAAATTCATGTAACAGAGTTCAAGATTATAACATAATAGAGTTAAAGTTATATTTATGCCACACTATTGGTGATGGAACTCGTAATATTGAACCACGGTCAAGTGACACATGAGCAGGCACATTATATCATAATATGGATATCAGCAAAATGATGCAATAGAAAGTACACAGAAATGGCCTGATACCATCTTGAATTCTGTTTAGCTGAATATATATATATCATTAAGATTAAGAAAGTAAAGGAAACAGTTCCTTTGAATCTATTTTTAAATCTATTTCAATGATTTTTACTACATGAACAAAAACGCATATAAAAACTGTTTTACATTTATAGAAAGTAAGTCTAAAACTAATTTAACTATACTTAAGCATGCATAAAAGAATAAAAGATTTTCTATGCTTAGTAAACAACCATTTTTTCCTCCTTCAGTGAACAAGTTACATAACTTTATTAATGTATGTATGATAATATACAAAACTTGATTGTGTGTACAGTATATTTCTCCAATATATTCACACACTAAAATTTAGGACTAAAATTATCATTCAAATGTATTAAAAGTATGTATTGAGTTTATATACATGGGATCATGAGCTGTATTATAGGATCAATTATAGAAGAGATGAATAGATAAATAAAAAATTCAACTCAACAAATAATTTGAATGAATTATTAACCTCAAAAAATATAATTATAAAAAATAATTATTTGTAATTCTAACAATTGTTTTGTAAAATTATGGTCTCCTAAATTTACATTAAACTTGTTTCAATTCACTTTATCATTTTCATAAAATATGTAACTACTATATGACACAGCATCGAGAATTAAGACTAAAATAAAAATCATTAATGCATTTTACATAATAATGCTTCAGCACAATAAAAAATTGAAATTTGATTAATAACATTAATAATTTATTTTTAGAATCAGTGTTTTGATAGTAGTTAAAAAATATTAATTTTGAAAAAGCTTATTTACATAAAGTATATTAATCAAAAAATTAAATTAATTTTAATTATCTTCATAAGATTAATTAAAATATGCATACAGCATTTGTAATGTATATTATTCTTAGTGCTTAATAATTACTAAAAAATTTATTTCCTACAATGATAGACATAAAATTATAAACATTAGACATTTATCAGCAGGAAAAAGAAAAGAAATAAATGCATATAATTTCTGCAACTATTAATTACCTTATATTTGGTATATCTAACCGACTAGCAACAGCCGATTCGTTTATTCTAGGAACATATGGAATTTCATTATCATCATAGGCCTCGTTAATATGTTGTTCTCTGATACCATACTGAGTATTGTTTTCATCTATTGATTTGTACCCAAGAAGACTAGATACTGGATTAAGTTGAGTGTTTTCATCGGCCATTTTACGTTCTAAAAAATAATTTACAATAATACTCATTTAGAAATATAGTAAATAATTACAGAATCGGAAGTATTTGCAATTAATCACATACAAAAAACAAAATTGCTCTCTATATAAGAATACAATATAATTTTAAATGAACACGTATATGGCGCAAACATAATAAAAAGAATGGAATGTTTTGCACATGTGTAAAGAAACAACATCATAATCATAAAAATGTTTTACAACTTAAATGTAATTTAAAATGAAGTTTTTTAAAAATTATTACCTGACTCGAGAAAATCAAAATAAGATTTAAATTAATTATATTATTAATTCCCCAAATTGAAGTAAAAATTGCTCTAATAACCGCCATGATTGCTAAAAACAAATTTTTAATGACAGAAAATAAACACAATTACGGAAATATTAGATCAATAATAAAACGACCTTCCCAATTTATTTGAAAACGAAACAAACTAAGAGGAATAGGATTGCCAGATTCATTCTGACAATACTAAAAATAAATTCAATAAAAAGTAAGCTATTTTACAAGCCTAAATCGAAATATTAGTAAACAATATATTAAACAAAGAGAAAATATTCAATAATTTTATTCAAAGTTATGTGAAGCTACAAATATTGTCGTGTTATAAATAATGTCGAAACTGGTTTTTCAATTTATTTGAAACCCATATCCCCACACATTGATGCATTGTTAATTAAAATAATCGTATAAAGTATACAGATTAATATAGTGTGCACATATTTTATGTTCGATAAAGCTTCTGGAGTTGTTTTATTTTAAACATATTTTAAGGCTCTCATTATCATCGTTATTTTTTCCTAAACTGGCTTTAATTATTTTAGCACTTTAAGGTATTTGAAAAATACTTTGACCAAAAAAGTAGCCTTTATTTATTTATTTTTTTGAAAGATTATAAATTTTATAAGTTATCAATAAATTGAAAATTTATGAGATTTTGAAATTAAATGATAATTATTTAACTGTATAAGTTCATTATGATTTTACTAAGAAATAATAATATTTCGATGTTCCATATCCGTCAAAACAAGGGCATTAGTCCATACTATTGTCAAGTACAGCGCTAATCAAATGACATAATATTGTATAAGAAATATATAGAATTATATTCTGTGATTTAATTTCTTCTGCACAGTGGACGGCAAAAAAAAAAAAAATGCATAAAAATATTTTATAGTCAGAACTTGCAGATTCTGTTGTATATAATATATACTTATGGAATACTGTGTTTTAATTATTGAAAAGGAGTTATAAAATCTTTTAATTCATTATTTTTATTCAATTCTTTATTATAAAACATTGCGTGATAATTAATATTTTTCAGATAACAATATATGATCCCATACATATTATAAATAAATGATGATTGAAATAATACTAGAAAAGCTCAAGATGTGTGTGCGTGAACCATGGTCATCCTTAGATATTTTATGCGAGATGATAATAGCGAATATTATATCATAAATTTTCAACCTTTATTTATAAAAATACGTATATTCAAATACTATAATCCCACGCTGGTCTTCTTCAAAGTAAATTGTTGAGCTTTTCTACGGATGCCTCTCAATGATTCTGCCACTATTAGAAGCAATGCTAGAAAGCCTCTTCTGTGAAAACGCGCATCTGATCCGTTGCATTCTACATACTTTCTCTGGTTATACATTTGGGCATTTGTAGCCACACCAAACTTTGACGAAAATTTATTGTAATAACACCGTTCAAAGTCACCCCCCAATTTTGTCAAACACACACAAAAAAAATTACTTCCAGTTTCTGACTCAACAGTAATATGCTAATGATTGACAGCATCTGCAACCAGAAAAAGAATCATTCACATCCGTGAGGATCACTTACTTGTATACGGGATGCACCTAACTACACTTCCTTAATTTCATTTCTTTTAGACCGAAATCTTATGGGTGATTATAAAAGATTGTTAAAAATATAATGAAGGAAAAATAAAGCCATTATTATTTTAAGATTTTGAGTTTGTTGCTCATAAAATAAAGTTGTCATTTTCCAATGCTCAAGATACGAATTTTTTGGTAACTGGAATATATATATATAAATAAAACTAGTTTTCCATAATATTTTTGCCTTCGCTCTTTGATTGCTTCTCTATCATTTATTACTGAAAATTTAGTCTTCAATTTTTTTATTTAAGGGATTTTTATATCTTTTTTATATAAAAAAGTGAATCATACTTCAAGGATATTTACATTTTCACGCATCCTAGGCAAATCAGCTCCTACAAAGTAATTCCAAAAAAACTTTTCAAGTTTTTAATGACGATAATTTTGTGCACCCTCACATTTCTTAGTATTTATACACTGAAGATAAAACTAAGCTAGAATGCGCTTAAGTACACCTCAATGCGGAAATAACAAAACAAAAAAAAGCATTTTTTGAGGTTTTTTTTGTATAAATGCTTTTTATTTTGATAAAATATTCCTTAGAAAAAACGGCCAAGGTTAGCTTTCTTGGCATTGAAATACCAAAAAAAAAAAAAAAAAAAAAAAATTGTACACTGATTTCATATGAAACAATTAATTAAGAAATAATTTTTGGTACTTATTTTCTTTGAAACCTAATTTCCGTGTAATATGAGAAATTCATGAGTTCTGTGAACTTGGACAATGCCCTTATGACAAGCCGGATGTTTATAAATGGATAACGGTAATTTAGCATCTAAATCTAGAAGGACATCATTTCGTAATGAATAGGAAGATGGGGCATTTTCAAGGACAAATGAAAGAGATATATGTTTAACATAACATTTCGGTAATAACAATAGAAGGATTTAGAGAGGGGAAATGTTTTTCCACTTTTCCTGATCTTGGTAAAAAAAAAGAAAATAATGTAATGCTTCTTGGAAAATGTTATGGGAAGGCACGTGCGAGCTTAATTATACATTAAATGCAATTTTTTTGGAAAGATTTAAAAATTTTATTGACTACAATGTTCGAAGAACTTTTTTAAAACTATACAGTATGATGGAACAGAGTACTGCCTGTACAATACTTTATTGGAACATGTTTTAGAAATTACAGTGATTTCATTTTCGCAGATGCATCGTAAGAAATTTTGTCACCAATGGAGAAAAAACTTTTAAAAAAATTATGCTTTTTTCCCCCGAGATTAGATGATCCGTATATAAAAAAAAGTTGTCCCTCTTCGACTTAAAAAAGCCCCGAAAATTCTTGGCTTATACACGGGAATAAACTTCACTCAGTGTGTACCGCACCAGAGAATGGTTCGTAATTTGAGTATTAAATTTCAATTATTATAATTATTGTGAGTGTGATTCACAATTATGCTGTTTGAAAAAAAATGTACGCCAAAATATTCCCACTTAAGGAATATTGCCAAAATGAACGATATTAATAGGTTAAGATCAAGTGCTATGGTTATGGCGGGTGTTTGTACCAACTCGATCGTCGAGAGGGATTCGCAGCAAATACAGCCCGCAGATAACTTTCAATCTCTATGACAGCCTTATCTCATACGTAACGTTATTCTTACCATCTAATTCTCGTTTCACTTGATTCGCTCCTTTTTTTAAAACGTTTTTATAAGTTTCACTTGTAAGTAATGGAATCTTTGAACTCGATTTTTACCCACTTTAAAAGGTCATACTAATTCGAAATTTCGTACATTACAATGACAATTTTTCATAATTTTGTTTCATTGTCCTGATCAAGATTTTAATAATTAAGGATTTACGATATTTGGCGACTAATTCATTATATCGTTTCTAGATTTGGCGACTAATTGCATAAACCATTTTCAGATTCGGCGACTAATTCCATATGCCATTTCTAGATTTAGCGACTAATTCCAGTAGTAACTAAAAGATTAAGGTGCAACCCTAAACCCGCAAAATAGGCTTCTGGTTAATAAAAATAAAACAAAAAAGTTTTTTTTTTATGTGAAAAAAGGTAGGGTGGGTGAGTAGTTTTTCTGAAAATGGAAATAAAAAAAAAGACTCGGCATGTGTGAATAAAAATAATTTATGTTTTAACCGCTAAATATATATATTTTTACATTTATAAAGCAATACGTTTAGAAGTGATGATACGAATTAACATTATAGCAATCCGAGACTCCGTTAACGGAGAGAATAAATACCGTTCAGATCCATTAATGAGCACGATTAATTCCAGCAGCCACATACTTCTGGCCCCAAATATCAAACTCAAGGATAAATTCAACAAAGAATAAATGATAGTTTTAAAAACTAAAAAACAAGCTTTTATTGTAGATCGAACAAAAAAATGAAAAATAAATTATAGTTTATCAAAAAACTAAAAAACACGCTTTTATAGTGTGTGAATCGAACTAAAAAGTAAAAAAAAAAAATTCTTAATATAAGAATAAAATGATTAACGAGAAAATTATATTATGTCATTGTGGTAAAAGCGTGTGGGGTGTGTGCTTTGTACTATATTTTTACACTAGCTCAGCATTTCGGAATAAAACTAGTAAGAAATTATAACTATTAATATAGAGCTCCCTACGCTTTTTTCTCGATGGCATTAATTTCCTCGTTAATCATTTTATTCTTATATTAAGAATTATTTTTTTTATTTTTTAATTCGATTAACACTATAAAAGCGTGTTTTTTAGTTTTTTAAAAACTATAATTTATTTATAATTATTTTATGCAATATCACTCTTTAACCGATTTATTATTAAAGGGGAAAGAAAACCGGCGGACGTTGTACTCACTTGAACAAGCTTTAGGCTTTACTTACTGAATGTTGCTGATGTCATAAAGTATTTTCAAACTACTGACGTAGCTAGTACTGTGTGGACCCAGTATCTGAATGCCTTAGAGGCCCCTTTTTTTGGTAGGTTTTTAACATTTTACGAATTTTTCTTATACATTTAGGGGCTCAGAAGTTTGGGGGCGCCGTATCATTGATACGGCGGTAGCTCCCCTCTGATTCAAACGAGCTCTTAACTAATTTTTTGATGATGAGCCTTTTATCAGCACAAAAGGACGAACTTATGAAGAAAGGGAATTGAAGAAAATGTGCAGTAGTAGCTTGATATTAAATAATTTTGAATAATTATTTAATGTCATTAAAAAAACATGTGAATTGACCGTGGAAAATCAACTAAATGAAAAGAGAGAGAGAGAGAGAGAAGAGCTTTTGAAGAAAGTGAAAATTATAAAATATATTCTTTGTTATGGCTATACGTTTAAAAAAGATAAATGATGCAAAAGTCTTGAGTTGATTTTCTAATTAAAAATAATGTTTTTCTTTTTTTATTTAAAAAATAATTAAACATTATTTAAAGTGTTTTATTATTCTATATATATTAAGTTCTTATCCTTCTATTATTTTTCATTAATTTTAGATAAATAAAAAATATTTTTATTTTAGCTAAATTAGATATGAACGAATTACTTATTTTACTCTCTCTCTCTCTATAGAAATAAAGATAACTCATTGCAGATCCATTTAATGTGGTACTTTAGAGCAGTGCTTCTCAACCTTTTCATCGCCACGGCCCGGTCAAAGTTTAATAATTTTACCACGGTCCACTGAGTGAGGGAGACGTTGATTGTTTATATTTCAGATTGTTTTGATTTAATAATTCTAATTTAATTGTATTTAAATATGCCTTCAGAATAAATATACCAAAAAATTAATATAAACTAATTTCCATAAAAAATCACTTAAACCCGAGAGGAAAAAGCACAGTAAATAAAATAGGAATACTTTGATGTTCCTTGTGCGGCCTAGTACCATATAATCCACGGACAGGTACAGGTCCGCGGCCTGGGGATTGGGAACTACTACTTTAGAGAAAGTGAGGCTTAACTAAGTGTGGTTTTGGTATTCCCCTGTACCTTAAAACGAAATCAATTTAACTTTAATAAGACACTCTGAAAGTAATAAAGATACACAAAAATAATAATTTGCATGCTATACAATTCAGGTTTATATATTTTACTCGTAGGAATTCACACACAGTTAAGTTTATAAAACAAGAAACAATTTTAATTTTAAGAGAAAATAAAGGCTTTGAATCGGTTTAAAATTTCTCTTAAGCATACTAAAAGTATTAATTACATGAAATTCCAAACAATTTGCATAAAACTATAACACAATCTGTATTTTTTCAATAATATTCTTTTTTAAATCTTTTTTTTTTATTATAAATCTTGAAGAACAGAAAAATGTATTAAACTGCACAGAAATATTTTTAAAAATGTACAATAAATCATCTTCGTTATTTTCAACAGCATAGTAACGAATGTCCATCATCACAGACACATAGCAATAAATTGTGTGTGTGTGTGTGTTGGGTCAAATAATTTAACAAAATATTAATTACAACAGATATTTATTTAATTTCTATGTTTCGTATAAGTTAAAGATACATCTAAATTAACTGCTCAAAAATGTTTCTAATAGAGTAATGTATATGCTTAAGTATTATCTGAAAATAACTTTTTGGCGCTGTAACTTATGGGATGCGCTGTTCATTAAAATCAGCATGCCTTAGTCAAAATTAGTACACCGGATTTCCGTTTGAAGATTCTACTGACGCATTGTAGTAAATATATTTTCAAGGTGGAAATAAAATCTAATTATAACAATTTTAAAAACAAAGTCTTATACATATATATATACATAGCGTGTTAAGCTGATTTATTAATATTACATTAGTTATTAAGAGAATATTTTTGGATACAAAATTGAAATGTATTATTTGGACAGGTTTGCCTTATTTGAGTAATTTTGTTACAGGAAAAATTTGTTGCTAATATAATCGGCAATTCAGATATTAAATGATCAATTGGATGAAAATAGCAAAATTCCTGCATATCTCATTACCATTTATTATGAAAATTTTCAAATTTAATTTTAAACAAAAAAAAAATCTGTGAGAATACAAAAAAGTAAACTAACTTTATTTGTAGCTCAATAAAACAATTATTTAGTCCAAACATAATACGAATATAAAAGTAAAAGTTTTTTTTTCAATTTATTTAATTTTGCTGTTCAAAATACAATTCGATAGAATTTACATAATTATTCCCAGCAACACCAAAGCAAATTCATGCATCTTTTAACTATCTAAAATGTATTTTGAATCGTTTATATCATTTATTTCACGGGTTAATTTAAAAAATTAAAATTTAATTATATATGCACAGCAATTACCATCTTGTCCATGAAACAAAAATATTCGAAGAAAGATTTCCAATATTAAACGTACTACATTAATAATTTCAGTAATCAAATTATCAATGTCACTGCAATTTAAAGATTAATCTAAATATTAAAGTTTTGTTACTTTTACTTATATATATATATATATATATATATATATATATATATATATATATATATATATATATATATATGTTTCTTTATTTAATAACTGTGGAAACAGTAGAATATTCCCGAAATTGTAGCTTATACGAACAGCTGTAGCTTATCTCACTCTCAAATTTTGAAAGTAAAAGAAATTAAAGAAATTGCAAACAAAATAAAAGACAAGAGAGCAAAGAAAATTAGAGAGAAACAATACTATTTAGGTGATGAAAATTTGACAAAATTATAATATAATTGAATAGTAACTAAAACAAATAAAAAAACGGAAACATATTTCCTTTAATAACAATTACTACTTGCCTTTATTCATTTTCACTCTGATGCAGGACTAAATGTTATCCTTTTCACTTTTAGGAAGATAAAGAAATCTATGAATATGAAGCATCAATCTTTGTTATATTTAAAGCGGCAAACACACCTGACGCGCGACAGCCGGTAACAGAAAGGAAATAGGTATTACGAAGAGGTATTTTCACTGACTGCGAGCCTCATTGTAACGAGAAATGTAACATGTCCGGAAAGGCCCTATTCCTCTTTTGAAAAAGAAAAAAAAATTCAAAGAACTTGTGTCGGAAGGAAAAAACGTCTCTGTGACGCAAGCATCTATCAAGGTTATTAGATACACGTCTTTTACAAAGATAGGTGTCCATGGAATACTAAAAGGTGAATGAGACAGTAGTCTTTAAAAAAATGGCTTTAAATTAGCGATCTTCCTTCTTTTTTTTTTATGATAAAGACCGTATGTAATAGATGTTGCTCTCACACACACATTTGCTGCTTTTCATGTGTTCCTATTTCATCAAATATTTCATGCTATTTTTTCTGATCACATTGCGGAAAAAGATCTTCAAAAAGACAAATGACATTATGCTTCTGAAGATATCAACACAAATCTCCAATTTTTTTCTTGTTATTTTTTGCCACATTTTTGGTTTTTTTTATTATCTTCAGTGATATGAATTAATTTTTCTTATAATCAGAGACAAGTAATAATATATTTTTGTCACATTTGTAATTTTTTTTATTTTCAGTAATATGAATCGATTTTTCTAATAATCAGAAACAAATAATAATAATCATTATTTCTTCTAGTTTCATTTTCAGTTTTGTATATAGTTGCATATATAGTTTTGAAGAGTTTTCGATGGGTGTAACATTTATATAACTCTTATACTCTCCGAGTAGTTAAAAAAGACTTCATCAATGACTTAGAATATAGTACCGCACACAAGGGCGGCTTGGGGATTCATTCCCTCATTCCTAGATCAACAGATTTTTAATTGTTGGCATAGAGATTATGCATCGGTACTTTTGACGACGAGTTTTTTTTAGAATATAATTCCACCTTCTATTCTAAAAGTGCCATCATACGCCGCTACATAGATTCACACAAATAGTAAATCAGGAAGTACATAGTACAAAATAAGAGCTCGTAAAATCGATAGAAGAAGACAATTTACTTTTGTAAAAAAGCATAGTTTTGTTCAAAAATGAGAAGGATTTGGCGGGAGAATAATTTTTTTTTTTTTTTTTTTTTTGCTTATTTAAAAAATGTTTTTCACTTAGAGAGTTGAAGAAAAAAATTCTTAAAAACAATAAAAAATATTTACATTTTTCTGTAAATAAGTAATTAAAATAAATAAACAAAATGCATACAAACAATTAGTTCAGATTCTAACAATAAAAATAGCGGGCTTGCGTTAAAATCATAATAAAATGAGCTATGGATGTACTGCGTAAAATTAACAAAGGTGAAACTAAGAGTTTTGTCATCTATTGCTAAAGTATTTCCTATTTGAAAACAATTATTAAGAAATTACACATATTTAATAAATTAACCACTTCAAGGTTTTATTTGACTTAAGAATTATATTGACAAATTAGTGATTTCCGAATTCAGTCATTAAAAATTGTGTGCATAGTTGAATAGAAATGAAAGAAATAAGAAAAGAAAATTGAACAAAAATATTAGAAACGTAAAATATTTTTTAATTTTATGTAAAGCTACGCAATTCTAATTAATTTTTCTGTATTAAAGTAGAAATAGGCGAAGCGAAGAATTCAAAATTCTAGAAGACACTTTACTGTTTAATAATTGGCTAATGTATAGGGTGTTTTTTTTAGAGGTATAGAACTTTAAATTGCAATAAAACAACGATGTATTATTCGATTGACATGAATTTTTTTTATTCGAAAGATAATCTTGTGGCATTACATTTTAAATATAATTTCTGGCATATGACTGCCACGGCTGGCTCGGATGTAGTCCAATCTGGCCTTCATCGTTTTTGAAGAAGTACGCACCAATGATTCCACCAGCCCATAAAGCGCACTAAACAGTCACTTTTTCTGGATGTAACGGTGTTTCGACATACACTTGTGGATTAGCTTCACTCCAAATGCGGCAGTTTTGTTTGTTGACGTAGCCATTCAACCAGAAGTGCGCTTCATCGCTAAACAAAATTCGCTTATGAAAATCGGGAATACGTATTCCGCACAGAACAATTATTTTCGAAATAAAATTGCACAATTTGAAAGCGTTGTTCAGGCGTGAGTCTATTCATGATGAATTGCCAAACCAAACTGAGAATAAATCACTTGACAGCTGTTAAATCGGTCGCCATCTTGGAAAGTAATGCCAACTTAAACTTCTATACCTGGAAAAAAAACACTCTTTAGATATAACATCTAAGAAAAAAAAGAATATTTTCCATGTTATTTCTAACACATTTTCTTAAGATTTTAAAGCTAAATGAATTGACCAGGCAAACTTTATTTTCAATCAAATCTATTAATTACAATAAAATAACAACAAAGCCATCCCATTATTAAAAGCATATTTTACTAAATGCGAATGTTACAGTCTTTTCCTCCTTTCTTTACTAAAACAAAGACATTTTAATACTTTATTTTTTGCAAGATATTCTAATGATATAATAATTTTTAATTCAAAGTTTAAAATGTGTGCAAATAAATTTAAATTTTCATTTCAGTACTTCAAATTCTACATGGCTAAGTACAATAACAACTGTTTGTTTGTTTGTTGTTGTTTTCTAATGCCACCTGTCTGACGTAGTCAGATCGAGGCCCACGAAATTCATCGTGGTATGGGCAAGAGGTACGCCTGTCGTTGACCTTGAGCACCATACAGGTGACAGTACGATTTTAGCTCGGCGAAATTCCCCGAAGGGACGATAGATGGCGACACGACCTCTATTTCCACCTCCAAAATTTCTGCATGTAGACTAAAGGGGAGGGAAATATTCTCCAGTCCCTGCGCTCGTGATTAAGCCCACAAGACTACGGACCCACTGATTTAACGAGCACGTACTCCGTGTGTACTCGGACAACAACTAATACCATTGAATGAATTCTATTGTATTAGTTTGATTAGTGAGTATCGAGCGAGTACATTTAGATAAAACTAAAGAGCTTGTTGTCTTTATGCTTTCATAATTTAAACTGACTATAAACAAGATTAATTAGTTGCTGATTGTTTAAAACGAAAACAATTGTTAATCTTGACAGATTTTTTCTATTAATATAAATAGCTTTCTGTTTATTAAAATGGTGTTGTATTATTACATTGAAAGTTTTTTGTGTTGTGTAATAATTAATTGTCTATAAAATCAGTCCACGGAGAAATGCTAAGACTTACATCAAGAAAATGCATTTGTAAAATCCCTGTCTTCAATTTCATCTATAGCCGGGGTGGGCAGTAAGCCAATCGCGACCGCCAAGACATTTCAAGCTGACCGTGTGAAGATAAGCACATAGTAATTATATGCCGAAATATTCAAGATTGTCTGACAATATGCAGACTATAACTGCAAGCATTAACTTAAGATGAAAATGCTTTATTTTGTAATACATTTTGAATTGTTTGATAACAAATGCAATTATATTTGTGGCTATTATTATTATATTTGTATCTTACGTTTGGTTTTAAACGTAGTTTTAAAAATGCGAGTTCTTTTTTTATATTAGTTACGTAGGTAAGTACATTTACCGTATTTACTATTGTTATAATAAATATTGTAGAACTTTTTTCTTTTATCTCCCCACACCTACGCCACTGGGTAGACTGTAGCACCTTGAAAAATATAGAAGTAACGCGTATCCTGGAAAAGTCTGCCCATCCCTGATATATAGAATGTGAATCTTAAAAAGAACTAACATAAAACACGAACATGAAGCGATATTTTTAAATTTTCAAAGTTCGAAATATTTCACAATCGCGTTAAACAAATTAATTTTAACATGGAATTTTGTACATTGACACTATTTTCAGCCGTAAAAAGTTTTGTATCTACTTAATTAAAATCTTAATCGAATGATTTCAGATATTTATCGAGCTGCCAAACACATAACTTGCTTTAATAAGTGTCTAAAAATTTGAGTCGAAAAGTAACTGAACTAGTTATTTATTTTTTTTCACTATACAAATTTGATTTAATCGTTGATGCAAGCATAAAAATTAATCTTTAGAAATAATTGTAACTTTTTGCAACTAATAAAAACAATTTTTTTGTGCTAATATACATTTTTGATAAGGTAAATGAAGTTATTCACAAAAGGGATCCGTCCCCTAAAAGAAGTTGCTTACATCAAAATAGATTTATAAAGCATTAACACTAGCGGCAAGTTATGAAAGAAACCGTACAAAACATTAGAGAGGTCAAACAACTCGTTATTGTAGATCTCTTTTAGTCATGTTCGCAAAGTGCATTGCAAAATTCATAAATTTCTGAACTGAATCAATGAAATAGGATTTTATTTTTAAACATATTGTACCTGTGTTATCGTTTTGTACCATACCTGTGCACCGTTAATATTTGTGAATTAGCAATAGAAAGGTGATAAATCAGAAGATTAAAAAAACAATCATCAGGGTATTATGTAAATTTCTCAATTTCGTTATCAATAGTTTTGCAATATTTGGAATAAATAAATAATAAATCCCCATTCATAAGCACACGAAAAGTATAGTTGCAATTATAATAATGTTAGTCATGTGTGAAAGCATTAATCATATAAAAATATTAGTAATGTAAAGAAAACCATTTAAAGTAAGTAAGAGGTCCAAAAATTCTGTCCTTAATTAGAAATTATTTCGTGTCTTATTTTTGCATGGTGAGTTTTTTTAATGATTGATTTTTAAAACTGTTTATACTGTTTAACTATCAATCATAAGTTAATCATACATGTGATTTCTACATTAAAAATTGGCAAGAATTTTAAAATGAACTAATTAAAGCCAAGCTATGTGATGAAATGTATGCGCAAATTGGATAAGCAATTGAGAACTGAGGAAGAATATTACAAAGATCAGAAAGCTAAAACCAAGAATTGCATTTTGTCTTTATGATTGAACGTTGATTCTTTTCAATTCCTACTATTAACTCACACTCTCTATATATTTATTTATTTATTTATCTTGGTGGAATTTTCAATCGTTAATAAGATACATTTTAAGGCGCTCAATTGAGCTGAAATTTTATATACATGATCATTTTGGATGACAATACAATAATTTAATTATAATTAATAAAAATTAATTGATTAATCTATTTAAACAATTACAAATACAGCCACGTTGGCACCATTTTTGGCGACTTAGCGACCATTTTGACGACATGTGTGTAGGTTTTTCTGACGTTTAAAGCATTCAGTTGAACTGAAATTTTATATACGATTGTTTTGGATGACAATACGATACTTTAATGATAATTAATAAAAATTAATTACCACTTAATGTTGTGATTCTGACATATGTACATATTTATATTAATTGTAACTATTTAATAAAAAAGTAGCTAAAATAAAAATTTTCTTTGTTGATCGAAGTAGAAATTGACTTAAATTTTATATATATATATATTACTTGTTTTATTCTGTTGCTTAGTATTGCATAAGTTCTATCATATTTTTACTGATGAGTTGATATGTATAATGCTAATACATTTTATATTTAATATGAAATCCGTTTTTACAGAAAATATTTAATTTAGCCTTTTTAATTAAGCCATTGCATCTTTAATCAAGCCTCTTAATATTCTTGTTATTCTACGTTCTCATAAATTCATAGCATATCATCAAAGAAAGCCCGAAAACTTATGACTAAGTTATATACATTTTTTCCCCTTAAATGTACACTCATTTTTCTTACTATGTGAAGTACAAATGAACTCCAAAGGCATTATTTTCAAAAAAAAAAAAAAAAATCGACAAATACAATAAAAAATATTTGAGATCCAGCGTACTTAACTGACAGTTAATTTTATATTTTTTAAAGTCCCTCTTTGAAACTACACGCGAGCTATTGGTAACATACATCGTAATTTTGAGCCTTTTGTCCAGTGATATTTTAGCGGGCCTTTCACTCTCCAAATGTTGTTAATTGAAAAGGGTACAAATTGAATCACACACAGATTAGAATTCTAGGGAAAACTTTGTAAAATAATAAATGTAAAATAATATTGTACATGTGACTGACCTCCTGACCGGAACGTCTGCTCATGCCTCTCAGCGCCCAAGGTCATGAAAATTGAGATGGACCTTGGCCCTTATGAGCTGTTGCACCTATGAGTTTAGTTTAATATCGTACATGGTGTTTAAATAAAAGATTGTTGAAGGACCAATTTTTGTTAACAATGTTAATAAATTGCATCTCTATGACACAATTTATACTCATGTACTTTTATTTATTGAAACAAACGTCTGTCAACTTGCTTGAAACTCTAACGTTTGGTGTAAAATCATGAGCTTTTGACAGATGTCTGTTTCTGTGAACATGTTTTTTAATCGGCAATGTATTTCCTATATATCGTGAAAGATAAAGGAAAGGGGTCGAATAAATGTGTTAAGTCGAACAGGTTTTTAAAATGCACAAAACAATTTACAGCTACCCTAAAAACTCAAAATGAGCAAGAAGAATTGTGGAGAATTTGTAGATTTTTGTAGAGAGTGAAGTATTTGTAGATTGAAATTACAAGGAGTTATTTCAATTAATTGAATTTATATGTAAATTAATGCTATTAAACAGTATCTAATATAAAATGGAGATTTGACTGAGAAATTTTTAAGAGAAATCAGTGTGAACTGAAAAATCAATGGAACTTACTCTAAGTTCCTAGAGCAGAAAAAGTGTTGTGATGCATTTAATACATTATTTAATAGATTCATTGATTTAACAGTAGATAGAAGACTACACAAAAACTCAACTGCAATGTTACATCATAATACAACCACAAACACCTTAAAATCAAGCAAGAACATACTTCAAACTTTTATTATTATTAGTAGTAATAGTAATGATTTTAATGCAACAATTACTTAGTAAACAATAATATTTTTAAAGATGAATTGGCATTACTGTGCAGGCAAAAAATTTTAGTGTTGTGTATGCATACGTCATAAAATTATTCATACGTTATCATATTAAAGCGGAAAAAAAATCGCGAATCAAAATTATAAAAATTATTGAGATTTAGATTTGTTAACCAAAATTTGATTTTCATTTTTCAATATATTTTCTTAGTTTCAGTCTTTCAAGTAAAGGTGTTGAGAGCGTTCCCCAATAAAAGTTTTGCAATTCAAACCAAAAGTACTTTCCATTGTGTAGTTACAAACAATTTATAAAAACACACTTACGCAATATCATAAGGATATTACTATATTCGTGAGTCTATCAAAGCCTTTTTTGCAAAATTGAAATAAACTAGGTTTTTCAAAACTGTAGAAAAAAACTCAATTTCTTCATCAAAAACAGAACATGGTTTTTAAATTGTTTTGATATTGGAACGATTTCTAACTATGCAAGAGAGCTTCTGACTTATTAAAACTAATTTGAAAAAGTTCTGCTCTGTGAATAGAATTGCATAAACAGTAACACTTAGCAAAATTTCAATAAATAATTTCGTAAAGATTTTGCAAAAAAAAAAAAAAAAATCAAATAAATGCATTGATATTAACAAAAATAATGGTGCAAATATTTCTGGTCGAAATAAAAACAAGGTATGACTCTTTTCTTTCCTAAGTAAAGTTGACATGTTTCATAACCTTCCATTTTCTTTTAAACCTTTTTCGCACTTCAATTGCTCTGTGAGTGGTGGAACTAATCAGCTTATAATTAAATCACAGAATTGTTTGCATGTTGACTGAACAATTCAGAAGAATATTAAAATTCACGGATGATAAGACGAGAAGCGAAGTATATTCAATCATAACCTTATATCGTCTTCAACCGTTTAACAATGTTAAGTATAAAAAAATATGTGTGAACGATATTTTTTTTTCTTACGGTTGATAAATAGCCGTTATGAAGGCCAACTGGTTTTCCAGAAGCCATGGTCTATTCCTTTACGAGGTTTTCCCCGCCTTCAGGCAAATAAACCTTTCTAGCCATAGTTCGTAACAACAACATCATCAAAAAATTAAAACTCTTTAATAAAGAATGCTAGTTACGTCACTATGTGAGAGTAGGCTTGGAGACTAGAAATTTTTTCCGAGATAAAAAAAAACCGGTGTTCAAAAATAATTGATTCTTTTCAGTGCGTGTAGGAAAGATCAGGGTTGCTCACATCAGAGGTCATGGGTATCAATAAAATATTTTTTAAAAATTCAGAAATTGTGCTCTTTAATATGAAAAATTTTGCTCTCTATTATTAAAATTCCCTAGGCCTTATTTTTTATATTTTAGTTAAATGATTTACAAAATTAAAAGAAATAAAAAAAATTAAACTTTTTGATCCTATTGAGCACTTAAAATATTACAATAAATTAAACACAAGTAATATCAAAAAAATTTAAGTCAATTCCTTCTTAGATCAACAAAAAAAATTTATTTTACCTGCTTTTAATTAAATAGTTACAATTAATATAAATATGTATGTACATATCATAGAATCATAACAGAAAGTGATAATTAATTTTTATTAATTATCCTTAAAGTATCGTATTGTTATCCAAAACAATCGTGTATATAAAATTTCAGTTCAACTGAATGCTTTAAAGCGTGAGAAAAAAAACAAAACCTTTTTCAAGTTTTGATGCAAGTCGCCAAAAGGGTCGCTAAGTCGCCAAAAATGATGCCAACGTAGCTGTATTTGTAATTCTTTAAATAATTAGGTTTGATCAATTAATTTTTATTAATTATAATTAAATTATTTTATTGTCATCCAAAATAATCATGTATATAAAATTTCAGCTCAATTAAGCGCTTTAAAATGTATTTTATTAATGATTGAAAATTCCACCAAGATAAATAAATAAATAAACGAATAAATAAATAAATATATATAGAGAGAGTGTGACCTAATAGTAGGAATTGAAAAGATGCATTCAGATCAGACTTGAAAAATTGTTTGTTACATAATTGAAAACAAAATTTGAATAAAATTTCTTTGACTACTTTTAAAACACAACAAAAATGCATTAAAGTTTTCTTCAAGTGAAACTAGTAATATGTAAAAAAAATTATTGTCAATTTCTACTTTGTAAGAAAAATTGTACTGACGCCATCTGTTGCAGCTGTTTTAACTACGACGGAAATAACACAGAATAAATTTAAAATTAAAAAATAAAACTTAATTAATGAATTAATATTTGAAAAAAAACTGTATTAACATCAAGTGTCATCCACTACAAGTTAAAAAAAATTATTTAAACTTGATTGGATGAATAGAAAGTATTTTATTAATGACAGAAAATTTGAACAAGATAAATATAGAGTGTGAACTAATAGTAGGAATTGAAAAAGAAAGATATATATTTTAATGCTCTTTAACATTAGTATTATTAGGTATCAAATTTCATTTGTTTTATCAAATATTTTATCGTAATTATTCATTATCGTAATTATTCATTATTGGATAAAGGAGAAAAAGTTTATCACAATTAGATTCAAGTGCTTTCCTTGATGAAATAAAGGTTCATATGTTTGAATTGAAAGTTGTCATCCTGATTGATTCTTATCAGTTAAGTATGAAAATAAAAGCAGGTTAACTTTTGAAATTCGATTGAACTTTCAAAGATAGTATAAGCTAGTGAACTCAAAATGATAAAAGATTTCTTTCTTTAATTCTGAAAGTTTACTACAAGAAAGGCATATTGAACTTCTAATAGTGAGTACTAAGTTATTTTTTCATGTCTATCATACTCGTTATCATTCATGTTTATTTATACAAGTAATAGTAGTGTTTTTTTTAAAAATAAACATATTTTTTCAAAGATGGTATAAATAGTTCAATTGCATATGTTTATGTAATGATCCCTCATGTGTTTACAAGAATGAAAACTGATTATTTTGTTTTAATTTCAAGTTGTTTTATAGCACACGAACCACTGTTAATTTCAGTTGAGTCAGTTAAATATCACAATTCCTAAATATTTAAAGTATATCTGTAAAAGGACTCTTTTTTTTTTCTTAACGGGAATATTTCCAACAGATTTTAATACATTTACAATGAATCAAATTAATAATAATATTCGTGCTGATTCCAAGCATGTACTACACAGTTTTTAATAGGACGTTCTAATATGTGAGAATGTTAATTATATATTTTAATGGAACCCGTAAATTTTAATCGCTTTTCAGGTTTGATTGTGCAATTTTTTTAAAGTAAATCCACCAGCAAAATGTATTTCAAAGTATTTTTTTTTTAAAAAAATAAAATAAATTTCACAATGACTGCTGTTGAAATTCAGCTCCCTTTATTATAAGCAAGCATTTATTTTTTATTTTAAAATAAACCTAAGTAAAATATGCAAAATACTTCACATAAGACTGTATGAAGTAGGTCAGATTTTACATTAAACGGAGAATTCAAACTTTATCCACGAAATTACACAATACCAAGTATTTCTTCTAAATTCGAGTACTTATTATTTCCTTGCTTATATAGGGAATTGCTAGCATACTTTCTTACGGAAGGAAACAATGTATTTTACCTTGAAAATACACAAGAAAAACATCCCAGTGGTCAGTGTCAACGATAAACAGTTTGTATTGTCGAAATTAATACAGCCTTGCATCAAGCGTTACTTATGTCAAGGTTTAGTTAGATGTAAGCCCAAAAATCCATCAAGTGTGAAGATCCTCTATTATAGCTACGTTTGGGGACACAAGAACTGGAACGAGATCTATAAAACAGCCTTTTAAGTAAGAAGAATAGTAATACGAGCAATGAATAACCCATTTTTTATATTGTATTTAGATCTTTCAACAGTTCTTCACTTTTTTTAACTTCTTCTCTATTTCTCATATATTAAAATAGATATGTTTTTTTTTCTTTGAAAATGAACGATGTAGAAATAAAGTAAATGCATGAATAGTGCATGCAATAACCAAACCAAGTATAAAGAAAGCAACTTTTATTTTACGTGATTTTTCTCCAACCCCTAGCGCTTCTCAAAAACGATAAACGGAATACCAGTTTTTACAATTGCAATTTTGTTAATTTCAAGGATAAACTCGGAAATAAAAGATATAAAAGGTATTTTCTAGAAAGCTACGGGAAAATAACGAATTAATGTAGGTGACCTAATTCAGTAGAAGTTTCTGAAATGTTTTATTAATGAAAAGCTTATTAATAATCGTACAAAAATATTCTGATTTGTCCGAATTCTAAGAAAGAAGTCTATCCATTCCTACTGAAAAATTTTAAAATGTAAAAGCCTTCGAAGTTTAAAGCACTGTTATGAGAATAAACTTACCAATTACTGCATGCTAATGGAAGTAATTATAGTCAGTGAGTGTGAGTGTTCTTTTTTTACTTCACACTATTAAGTAATACGAGAACTGTTGGAATTTCAAAGGATATGGAAATAAAAATTTATCAAAACTGAGTATATAGGTTTAAGGTAAGAAAAAAAGTAGTATAATTATTTATAAACTCTGATCTTTTTTTTAATCCTCTTTTTCGCTTTGTTAAATTACAATGCATTTAAATATTTAAATATAATAAGTATCCATATTTCACTTGAAGATAAATATTTAATTCTTATTAAATTTTTTTTAATATATATCATCTTATATTGAACTATCTCTCTCTTCTTTATTTTTTTCTTTTTCTTTTATTTCATATACTCATTCTATATTTGTAGTGATCTTATTAAAAATCTTCTTAAAAAAACTTTTAAGACATTTTAAATTTTTTTAAAAAAATATTCCATTATTTTTTACACAAAATATATATAGTTCACAGATTTTTCTGCCTATGAATGTAATATAATTAAAGTCTGTATTTAAAATTGCTTTCATCTGTTGTTATCTTAAGTGTTTTGTTTTGACTTCTTGGAATAAAGCCTTAAGCGTATTCTACCTGTTATTATGAAAAAGTTGTAGATATATTTTAAATAGAAATGAATAAAAAAAGGAAATGTGGAAAAGGAAACTCTCTTTCGTCCTGTTTTATATTTTCATTTAATTTGAATTAAAGTATTCCTTCTCCCATATAATACAAAGAAAAATCCTTATTTGTTTGTTTTTTAATATTCTTTGCTCAAAGAAAGTTTAAAATTGCTTATTTGATATAACCATTACAAAAACTCCCAATACATCTTTACTTTTTAAGATACCAGTTTAAAAAAAAACCCTATTTTTATTTACGAAAAGATTTCCATCTGTACGTTCTATATTCAAAATTCTTCCAAAGTAAATAATGGAACTATTTTCGTTTCTAAGAGACACTTAGATAAAAAGAGAATATAATTATATGTTCTTAAATATGCCCTCCAGTTTAAAGAAATCTAAGTTAACAAACAACGCAACTAATAATAAACTGCAATTAAGTTTACCTTAAGAAAGTTTCTCTTCTTTTAAAGTAATCAAGGTCATCCAAGTCTTTCTCGGTAACAAAAGGTCATACTTATCAGAGGATGAAATAACAATACAATTCTAATAGAAAAATATTTGCTCGCTCACACATAAAATAACAACTATCATACCATCACAAATTTACTGTAATAATACAATTTGAAATATTGCTTTGTTATATAAGCGGAATATGAAAAATATTCGAAGTTTATTTTAATAATCTTTATCACATTTCAAAACAAACCTTAATAAGCTTGAATTTGAATTATTTTATTCCAGAAATCTCTTTTGTTTTCAAAACTATTTAAAAAAGTTTGTGTAAACCAAAGAAAATCATTAAAAAACTTTCTTATTTAAACAAAAAATTCCTTTAAATCTGTACACTAAAAAAGAAGGTAAAGTTTCTTTACTCTTATTCAATTCGTAGAAAATTTCTCCAAGCAGTGCTACTTTTTGAAAGATGAGTTTTGAGGTCACTGGCCGAAGAATGGATTTAGAATTTTATTTTTTCATCTCATTTTTTTGACTTTTGACCTTAAGAATAGGAAGAAATTCGCTGTCAAACAGGAAATTCGGCTGGTAGAGCATGATATTTAGTTCAAAAAGAATAAATGGTGAATATAAAAACATTATTTGGGTTTTTTCAATGAAATCACCGAAGAAAGGATTACATAACTAACAAAATTATATTAAAATAGAAGAATTTGGTAAAAACATAGCAACGTCTACAGAAAAATGCAAGCAATTTTTTTAAATTTTGCGTATTTCATGTTTGTTAACGACTTATTTTCCTTAGATTTTAGAAAAATATTTTCAGGATGTGTCACTGCTTTTGATCAGCATACCTCAGAATTTTCTTAAAACTTTGCTAAGTTAAAGTGAATTTATATAGTAGCTAAAATTATTGACAAATATACTCATAATTTTATTGCAGGATAATAATTTATTAGAATTTTCAATTTCTCATTTTATTTTACAGATTTTTTTTTAAAAAATGTGACATTGATGTAATAAGTATTCTTAAGCATCTATTATACTAGTAGCTTTTTTTAATAATATTCTTCCAGAAACTAAATGTAAAAAAATGCTTTAACTGCTCTATGTTTATATTAAATTTAACAGAACTTTTTACTCAACGACACAATAATCAAAAATCTTAAAATTCTCATCGTTTTATTTAAACTTAATTTCAAATTTGAGAAATAATTACTTGTTTTTTTAATTGAATAATGTAAAATTGAAAATAATTGATACATTTAATTTTAAGAATTTTTTATGAATGTTTTATATTTTTTACTAATGTAGTGTGTCAAGTCCATAACGATAAAACAACTATACTTATTATTAAACATATTTATTATATAAATGTTTGTTCAAATGTAATTATAGTACGAATCTCGCCCGGATGTTTGGAGATTTTCGTTGAAGACCAGGATTGTTTGAACAGAACAACATATGAAGACTTCCATATTAAGTAAAGGGCTTTGCGTAACTGGAAATTATTAAACACAAATAAGCTACGTCAGGGGTACTCAACCTTTTATCCCACCAGGCCGCATACACATGGCAGTCATATCACGCGGGTCGCATGCACATGACAGGCATTTCACGCGGACCGCAACATGCGGATAATGGAACAAACACACTATAAGGTCAACGCAACATAGGACAAAGCAAAATTGATTAAAAAAACATTAAAACTTATATATTTTTAGTTTTTATTTTAATACCATATTAACGCACTTTTCCATCATACATACACATAAAAATATTTATTTCTATGCGTCTTTTACTGAGTTATGGGATCATTTCTATTTCCTTTCATCTATGACCAAGCCTGTTGCTTACATTCTATTATTAAAAAATCAATTAGCAAAATTGAGAAATTTGATTGCTTGACTCATAGAATTTTCCGCTAAATTTTTAGTAAATTGTTCTTTAGTAATTGAATTTCTTAGTGCAATGGGCCCTGACCGGGCCACTCAGAAAAGACCGGCGGGCCACTGGTTGAGTATCATTGAGTTACATTATTGTATAAAGTATTTGTACATATCAAAAAAAATTATCCGTTTTTTGCTTCTCTCCACATTTAAATCATCATCAAAATTAAATATATATAAATATATCTTTTAAAAAAATATTTAAACAAAATATCATTTATTTTGGCTTATTTTTATGAAGACTTATCTTGTTTATTTTAAGGGATTTATGTATGTACATGTGTATATAATACATATGTTTACATATAATGCGCAATTTTGAATATCTGTAAAGGTAAAAGAATGGTTAGTATTTCAAGTGACATTTAATTACATTCTGAAAATATTATGTAGTCCCAAATAAAATGTGTTGCCCATTTTCTGTTAAACAACTTAGGATGAATTCTAGTGCTCCAAAATACTTTCAATGTCGAAGGGACTAAAAAAGGTGTTTTAAACTTTCTTCAATTATTCTATCAGGAAAAATATTAATAAAGACATATATATAAAGTTTGCCACATTAACATTCTTATAAGATAAAGAATATTGCGTTAAATAAGAACTATTGAGCTTGAAAAATTTTGTTAATTTTTAAGTAAATATTTAAAATATTAAAATATCCCACCTTTTTTCCTTTAAGTGGATAATATAGTAAGTAATTATATTTTACCCCTAGGATTAAACATGCTTCATTAAATTCATAGAACTAAAACAGCTGTGAAATGAGGCATTTTAAATTATCCCATAATAATTTTAATATTCATAATTACACATTGTTTTTTTTATTCATGTATACATCACTCACCAGTTATAAAACAATTTAAATAATCTTTTTGTACCATTTTTTAACGTTTCGTAATACAATTTTATTGAAGGCATATTTTTACATTCTTTTCTGATATTCAGAAACGGTTTACTTAATTAATAAAAGTAATATCACACTCTGCGAAATCTAATCTTAGGGGAGAGGGGTTGAAGACCTCCTTTGTTCAAACACAGTTAATATATATATAAAAGAGTAGAAGAAAATTAAACACATTTTTGATGAGAATTACACAGAAATTACATAAAAGTATCACTGGCATTTCAATTGAAGTTTTTAAAATAAAAAATAGCATAGAAAAGTATTAAAACCATACAATTAAGCAAACACTTTTTTATACATACCGTAAAATACGGCGTATAACGCTCACTTTTAACACAAAAAATAAAATCGAAATTTACAGGTGCGCGTTATACGCTGGATATAAAAATGATAGCTTTAAAAATAAAAAGAGATGAGCATTAAAACAAAGTTAGACTGCTACGTATATATAAAAAAAACTGCTTGTTTAAAAGAAATGAAACACACTTAGTGAACTTAAAGAGTTGCAAAATTCTAGATATATACTATATTTTCAAAAGCCTGAGATAATAATTCGAATAAATCACCTAAAATATAAGAACATTGCATATATGTATTTCAGGTTTCTTCATAAAAAAGGGGTACTTGTTATATGGCGGTGCGCGATATACGCCGGATTTTAAGGTATGTCATTTTTTCATTATATCTTAAAATTTATGTTTGAAGACATACACATTTAAATTGTTGTACAAATAAAGTAAAAAGTTGAAAAATAAAATAAGAAAAATACTCGAGAATATTCCAGTTTGTAGTAGAGAGTATTATGTGTGAACGGCTAGCTATATACCTGTATTTATATTCACATACATCACAGCATAGGAAACTAATACGCTAATATAAGAACATATACTGTGCTACATGTTTACTTTCATAACAGCCTCACAGCGGCTAGCTTCAGGATTGGAGTTACACTTTAAGTCCACTCACAGTCAGAAGCGTTTTTGCATCCATTACAAAGTCAATATAAGTTCTATTAATTTTTCTGTTTATTTTACAAAAGAGAAATCGGGAGTTGATTTGTAATATGTTCTTCTCTTCTTCTCCAAAAGCCAGAATTCATTAATGAATTCTTACAGTGAACAAAGACGGAACATTTTTAGTGCTGTGATATATTCGTAAAATATGCAAATACATCATTTGTCTCATTTAGTGTGGGGTGTGTGTGTTTCTGCAATTATCTTTATAAATTATTTTTAAAATTACAAAATTAAAGACAAAACTCAAACTGAATAAACAGACACAAAATAAAATAATAACATCATCAGCATAATGACATTTTATCTTACAGTGATCTGGTGATTTAACACGTTATGGATTGGAAAATGTAATTA
The DNA here is from genome assembly GCA_019973935.1 of Trichonephila clavipes. Taxonomy (NCBI): domain Eukaryota; kingdom Metazoa; phylum Arthropoda; class Arachnida; order Araneae; family Nephilidae; genus Trichonephila; species Trichonephila clavipes. The sequence goes on along the minus strand of BMAU01002412.1, from coordinate 222,275 downwards.
TTACTGTTTATGACTTATATAGTGTGAAAGAGAAAAAACATAAGAGTCTTGATCTTCCCTTAGATTTCTAGTTTTTTTCTTATTATTGTTATACGGAATATATCTCTTTGTGCCAGAAGCACAGAAATTAACCTCTTTTTCGTGCGGTGCTCAAAGGCGGGTTTTCATTAGAGTTCTTTAGATGTTTTAGTTTTTTATTCAACGTTAGTAGAATTTATCCTTAGGGGATTAAATGGAAACTTAGTTCTTCGTACTTATTTCATTCACTTCATACCACACAAACTCCAAACTTAATGCGAATAAAGTCCAATCAAATATGTCATGGGAATTCATAAAATTTTACTTCATGTACTGCGAGTTAGAAAGTTTTCTTTTTAAACAAAGGTATTTTTTTCCATTTTAAAATGACAAGAAGTTTAAAAGAAGATTTAAAATTACTTAAAGCTAGTTGAAAGATCTTTTTGACATTCTATGAAGAGCATTACTGCGTTAAAAAAAAGTTCGAATAAAAAATGTAATTTAATTAGAGTTGAAATATGCTAATTTGACACTTTATAAAAAGTAAAAAATTGACGCGTGATGTCTTTGTTTAAATCATACATAAACATGAATAGAAAAATTCTTTGTAATTTGAAAAGTAAGCTTTTAAATAAAAAATAAATTTTTGACACGAGTTTATTATGCAGTTTTGTTAGGATAGAATATAAGTCTTTACTTTTTTGAAAGAAGCATGTCACAAAACATCTTTACTTGCCAACTCATGATGACATAAAGATTGCTAATTCCTTTACATGTATATTCGCTCAAAACTAACTTTGCAACGTTACGTCATTTGAAGCGAAATGTTTTTCCCTTATTTTGCTTAAGTCCAATACCGTACATTGTATTGGATTAACTTGATTAATAAATAATTTCTACGATCAAAAGATTCTGATTCTCCATGATGTAATTTTTATCTCTTAATTTACGAAGCAAAAAATAAATAGTTTAATAAACACAAAAAGCACATTATCAACTCACGGAATCGCTATAATCAGACTAAGATTTGTAGCGGATTACAAAACATAGTACTTATATTCCACACTTACTTGGGTAAATGAGGCGTATAATTAGAGCAATATACCTGCCATTACAGAATTCGAAGAAAAGAAAAGTAATACTAAGTTATTTTTAACCTTAAATCTCTATGGTGTTAAATTCCTATTACAAAGCGCAAGAAAGCTAATGATAAACTGGAGATGCAATATGTTTCTTTCTCTCGCAGAAATAAATGAAAGGAAAGAGTGAAAATTACGGCAAAATTACTGCAATTACCATTTGGGCACTTTGTTGTTGCAACAATATTTTTTTAAATTACTAGATTTTTTTTTAAACTTGAAGTCAAGGTTTACGCAGAGGTTTATCTGATGTCAATAGACACACACACACACAAATGAGTTATCTTAACTTGATTTTAGTATTAGCAAAAATAAAAGTATTACTTGGAATAAATGAACTAAATTAACATTTTGAAAATTGTTGATTTTATTCTTTTTACCTATCAGAGAATGTTACCATCACTTTTTTTTTTAAAAAAAATTAAGCACGTTATGCCATACCTTATAATATGCACAAATAGAACGATTTCCATAAATGGGGAAAATAATTTACAGTTAAAAATAATTTAAATTCAGTGAAAAGTATATAATTGTGATAACAAGCAAACATTTCTAAGGCTTCTCTTATAAATACATTCTCCTATTGAAAATTGAACCGCATCAGTATAATCCTTAATTAAATACTGAATTGAATATGTAAACAGAAAATACATATTTTCAAAAGTAAAAAATTAACACATATGTATTGTCAAAGTTTTTAAATTATTTTATCTTATTTCTCATATACAATAAATGTTTTGAATTTATATAAGGGATGTTGCGACTTATTTCTCATATACAATAAATGTTTTGAAATTATATAAGGGATGTTGCAACTTAAAAGAGACTTTCTTTTCAATTGAAAAAGCTATTGAAAAGTATTCAATGAAATTTATTCATATATATTCTTTTAGTTTTAAATATTTTAGAGCTAAAACTAAATAATTATTTTCTGAGGATTACATAAATTTTAATTATTTTTTTAATGATACTTCGAAATTCAAACATAGTAATGTTTCTAGAAATCATCTTAATTTTCAAAAAAAAAAATCAAACAGCTATAGATGTGTAAAAGTATTAAAAAAATCTGTTAAATATTTAATGAGGATATTTCTTCAATCCACAAATGCTTTGGATATAAAAAACACAAAAGTAATGACCTAATTCATAGTATATTTATTACCTTAAAATTTTAATGTTTTTTATGGTTAAAATTAAACCTAAATTTTAAAAAAAGTAATACATTTTTCACAATATGCATGTTGTGCAATACATACAGGAACACAAAATAGTGAACAGGGAAATATATTTAGCCATTATTGAATTTTTTAAGATGATTTCCCATAAATCTCTCTCTCGCTCTCTTTTTTTTCGTATCCAAAGTAAAAATATAATTCCCTTAAAAATTAGCTTATTAAAATTCCCAGACACAGATTCGTAAAGGTTTTTTTTTATGCTTTTAGGAAAAAATATATCTTTATAAATTCTCTTATTACAATTCTCAGCAAAAATAAATATATTACCGTGGTCATTTTTCTTGCCTTGTTGAAGTTTCTGAATAATCTAGAGCACAAACATTGCGATGCCATTGTTTGAGTAAATTTCATCCTGTTTAACAGAGGAAGTGTGTTTATTTTTATTACATAAGTTAAACGCGTACTATCCTTCCGAACAGTAAATAAACAATGCATCATAGCGGGTAAATAACCACGAATGAACAATATACAATTGGAGAAAGTTAGCTGGGTCTATTCAGTGCACTCGTATTTCTTAGAGAGTATAAAATTCAAAAGAATGAAAAGTAAAATACCTCTAGCATTAAAATATGCGAGGAATACTCATTGTGAAAGGATACTAGGGTATGGATTCCCAAACTATTTATATGAATCCGACATTGTCATCAGTATTTTGTTGGATAAATAATAAGAAAAAAAATTAAGAATTAAAAGATTTCATGAAGGATAAATATTTTGTAATATAGTCAAGCCTATATTGAAAATGTAATTATATTAAGCAAATATGCTCTAAGGTGAAAAATGCAGCATGGCGTAGATGTGAGTAGGATTTAAAATAAAATTAAAATCACAGACATTATTTTTTAGTATAAATTTTCAAAGAAGTTCTTTAAATAATATGTTGATATTTTTAAAATCTTCTGTTCTTCAAATAATAGTTATAAAGGGCGTTTTTTAGAGGTATAGAACTTTAAATTGCAATAAAACAACGATGTATTATTCGATTGACATGAATGTTTTTTTATTCGAAAGATAATCTTGTGGCATTACATTTTAAATATGATCAAGCAAGGCGTAGATTCGTCGAATGGGCCCAAAACGAGATTGCCGTTGTTCCCGATTTTCATAAGCGAATTTTGTTTAGCGATGAAGCGCAATTCTGGTTGAATGGCTACGTCAACAAACAAAACTGCCGCATTTGGAGTGAAGCTAATCCACAAGTGTATGTCGAAACACCGTTACATCCAGAAAAACTGACTGTTTGGTGCGCTTTATGGGCTGGTGGAAACCTTCTTCAAAAACGATGAAGGCCACAACGTTACAGTCAATGGGGATCGGTATAGAGCCATGATTACTAACTTTTTCATTCCTGAATTGAACAATCATGATGTCCAGGAGCTGTGGTTCCAACAAGACGGCGCAACATGTCACACAGCTCGTGCCACAATCGATTTATTGAGACACGTTTGGTGACCGCTTAATTTCACGTTTTGGACCTGTGAATTGGCCTCCAAGATCTTGTGATTTAACACCGCTAGACTATTTTTTGTGGGGCTATGTAAAGTCATTGATCTATGCGGATAAGCCACAAACGCTGGACCATTTGGAAGACAACATTCGCCGTTTATTGCCGATATACGGCCACAAATGTTGGAAAAAGTCATCGAAAATTGGACGTCCAGATTGGACTACATCCGAGCCAGCCGTGGCAGTCCTATGCCAGAAATCATATTTAAAATGTAATGCCACAAGATTATCTTTCGAATAAAAAAAATTCATGTCAATCGAATAATACATCGTTGTTTTATTGCAATTTAAAGTTCTATACCTTTAAAAAAAACACCCTTTAGAAGCGGAAAAACAAATTTGGCGTTAAAAAATTTCAAAGTTGAGCATAGGAATTTATTGTAACTAAGAAACGTTGTTATATTTAAGATAAATAAAGCGTTAATTGCTTTTTCCCAAATATAGAAAATATTTGACTTTTAATAAATGACATTATTTTAAATTGAATCGAAAATGCTTCACAGTTATTTTTATAATTTTATTCATGGAAAAGAAGTGTTTCACAATGCTTAACCTAGGAATTAAAAATAAATCTCAAATTTTCCATCAATGCAGACTAATTTGAATTTTTACTGTCTTATGTAATATTACGTATTATGGGTTTTATATGTTTCCCTGATGAAAGCTCATTTTTTTATTATTCTATAAGCTTATATTTAATAATAAAAATTATGATAGGTCAAAGCATTCTATGTATTCTATTAAATATAAAATATTAGACTTCAGTCATAATTCATTATGAAAAAATTTCCTATATTTTTACACTGTCATACTGAGTTTTTAAAAAGTATACCAAAATTATCTTAAAAACGAATCCAACATTAAAAAAATATATAAATAAATAAATAAATAATTTAACTGTGCTTCAATATCTCATAGTTTTACTTAAAAAATAAATTAGTGCTTTGAAATAAAAAAAATATTCAGACATAATTATTTATGTATTTTTCTATTACTTTAAATCTCCTCTTTATAAAATTCACAGCATAAGGTTTATCATATATCCATGTGTAATATCGAAATGACAATTCTGAAAAAAAAACATTAATTTTAATTGTATACAGATTGGGTGGAGTTCGGAGGGCATCACCGTATTTAACGCAAATGATAAAGTAATTTTTCATAGTGAAATAGCTTAGATTTTCCCGAAACAAATAGAGTTATTTTGAATATGCAGAAAATAAAACGTGACAAACTGTTCAGTATTTTAATCAATTCGATGATTTCACTTAACCTTTTCGTGTTTAAAAGAAAATCAATCAAAATCTAGATTATAGTTTTGACGCAGTGTTGTCCTTAGACGAGTGTTCTCATGTAAATGAATTGATTTCCGATATTCCATACGAAACAACAATGAAAAAAAATCATGAAAAAAATGTTGTAATGTTTTTATACTTTAAAAATAATTCTTTTTAAAAAGCACAACAATCATCTGAAATTATAGCATCATTGTAATTATAGTATCATCATTATTAATACCAAGAGGCATTGACGTTTACGAATGTTTGTGATGATTAATATTTCATCACAAATACGAGTAATGCTAGAGTCACTACAAACAAAAATTGATTTAAAACAAAATACATACCAACGTCCAAGCTTTTCGAATTCGTATACTATCCATTTTAAAAATCTTTGCATGCAAAATTCAGAAATCTGATGATTCAACTACCACTTTCTTCGGCTAGTACTAAACTCGTGACTTATTGCAACAAGCAAGACGAAATAACGAACAGTATTTGGAAGGAGAACGAAAGAAAGAACAAAAAGGCCCATTGCTTTCCTTATCTAAAATGTCAGGAAAAGAGGCAGTAACCTTTTAATTGGCACGCAGCAATTGGTCATATTTGAAACGGGATGTTTGTGAAGAGAAGGGTTTCTAGCATGATAGTAAATATCACATGAATTACTTGTGAATTTGATGAGGCTACATTAGATCTCACCAGTAATTGTAAATAATGTATTTTCTTCTAAGGCCACTCTAATTCATTATTATTTATATGAGACGCACTCATGAAACTAAATAAATAATCTTGAAAAATATATTTCTTATTTGTTTATTGAACAGAATAGTTTTAATTATTAATTTTAGATAAAGCTGAAATACGTGCTAGTCTCATTAAAATTCCGGTTGTATGTCACTGGTTATCAATTAGTATTAACGTGTTGGAAAAAAAACTAAAATAATTTTAAAAATTGGTGAAATAGGCAAAAGTAACTATGGCTGTATTTAATATGCACCACATAGAATAAAAACACGCATGTTAAATTACAACCTTAAACTTTTCCAGGCATGTTCAAAAAGACTTTTCTGAAAGCGGAAGAATCAATCTCCGTGTAGAATTTATGAAATAGAAGAAAGGGAGAGGGAAATATTTTTTTTCAAAATTTGCTACGAATATCTATACACTAGCTAAAATAACATAGCTTAGCATAGAATTTAGGGAAATATTTTTTTTCAAAATTTGCTACGAATATCTATACACTAGCTAAAATAACATAGCTTAGCGTAGAATTTTTAATATTTTTAATAAAATTTTGTTATATGATTAAAACATAAAAAAAAATTCAAAAAATAAATTAAAATATATATTTTATATCAATTTTTATTTCTATATATTAACAAAAGAATTACGAGCTACGACGAACACATTAAACATGGAAAATGCAATTTTCTTACAAATATAGCTATGTGGATATTTTAAATGAAATGAGTAGGAGAAATATACAAAGTAAAAAAAGGAACTAAAATTTCAAAACCATTTCTAAAATACATGCCAAAAAGTCGATAAATTAATAAGAATTTTTTTGTTTTAATCTTGAGGACCGAAAAGGGTTGTCTCATTATTATTTCAAAATTTTGAATAATTTGAGTCTATTATCAGACCCATATTTCATGCATTCCTAACTACGTACAAATTTGTTGTGGTTGTTGCTAATACCACCAGTCTGACAAAGCCAAATCGAGGTCCACGAAGTTCATCGCTTCTAAAGACTAGACTTTCGTCTGTCGTTATCCGTAGCTTTGTGCACCACACAGGTAACAAATATGATTTAGCTTGGTTATGGCAACAATATGATTTAGCTGGAGGTGGCCATGGTCCTCCCACCTCTCTTTCCTTTCCACCAACCTTACGACTTGCGGCTCGACTGTTATTTATCGTACCTACATGACACAAAGGCACTGTGCATTTGTAAAAAGTCATGCCTTCTCCGGGATTCGAACCCAGGCCCTACGTCCCAGCAGTCAGTCACCAACTACTATATCGGACGGGCATCTTAGTAAATGGGGTGGGTAACTTAGGTAAAAAAGAATAATAAAAGTTTTACTTCCATCCAAAAAGAACTTAAAATAAAATTTATATGATTTCTAAATCTCTGAAAATGAAATTTATTATCAGAGAAAACAGGCATTAATGGTGATGCAAACAGACACATGTACATGTAAGCTTTTCTTTATACGTTACGTAAGCAAACTATCTGATACCGAATACATTAATCAAGATTAGATTTTTAATAGTTAAAATAAATTATATAACTTAAAAAACACTAATTAAATGACAACAAATACTTCTAAATGATAAGGAAACTTGTTGGTGTAAAATAGTCATATGTTATGTATTTATATTTCATAGAAGTATACACATATATGTATGTGTGTGTGTGAGAAAGAGAGTGTAGTATAGGAAAATGTAGTGGAAGGTTGGCTGGCCTTAAATCTATGTTTAACCCCATAATATTTTTTCTTAAGGCCAAGAGTTTATTTTTATATATCATTATGACCATTTTATTTTGATCTACACTGTCTTGTTGTTTTCTATACATTGCTTCTTTTCATTCGATTTACGGCAAATTAATATATGAGTAATGCTTACATACATGTACACACTCACAGCCCATATATACATTTATATACGCAAGAGATTTCCAAATTTTAATATTTGTGATCCAATTTTCAGCCATAATTTTCATCGCGCCCCCCTCTTACAACAATTATATATTGAATACAATGAGAGACAGTGACTTTAATTATAACCTGCACAAATTATCAAGATAAGTATTATATTTTATCTATAATTTTGTATGTGACAAGCCTATGGTAGTCACTAGCAATTACTAAACTTGTTTTTAATTTAGTAATGATAAATTATTTATCAAATACGTTTTACGGTACTGACACATTTATAGGTATCTCATATCAGTGTAAAAATATATTTTATTTTTTATTATGTTAGAATATATTTTGTTTCGCTTCCTTTCAGTAAATCGAGAATTACTTTTAATCTTTTACTTTCGACTTTTCGATATGCTCGTGCCCCCCACCCCCCACGTAGTGTTATCACCCCCCTCGGGGCGAGCCCCACAGTTTGAGAAACGCTGGTCTTGACCCTGGTTTGAGAAACGTCTATATATATATATATAGGAATATTTGAATAGGATATAGTATTATTTGATTTGAATAGGAATATTTGAAATAGGATTTAGAGTATTATAAATTCAGCCATCAACAATCAATCACAATAATCAATTGAAAAATTGAAATTCTAAAATTTCTTAATTCTAACTGATTGTTAAACAGATTGTTGCTATATATATATATATATATATATATATATATATATATATATATATATATATATATATATATATATATGCACACACGCATATATAAGGGAAAGCTTTAACAATCTGTTAGAATTAAGAAATTTTTGGCTCTACTTTACTCACCGTAACTTTTTTTTTGTCCTGAGAAATAAATTATTCTGCAACATAAATAAAAAAAATCATAAAACATTTTTAATAAATAAGAAATTTTCAATTGTTTTGAATGCTAGAAAAAGCTTCAACATACGAAATATATTTATTTTTATTTAGTTAAAATGGAGAAACTAAAGCAGGAAATAAATGTCTATATGAAAGAGAGGGTTCTCAGTGTCTTACTTTCTTACTTATTCTCCCTCCCTCTCTCTCTTTATATATATATATAAACAGTATAAACAGGAACAACACTTTAAATGTTCCAATACTTAATAATAAGTAAAATATTCATATAAAAAATACGAGCGTGTAGTGTACTGTTATTCTAATGTTTTTCTCCTCTTTATATGTTTTCTCTACGATTTCTTTAGAGTGACTCATGTAATACATCAAAACTCGTCATTTTTTGTAAATTATAAAGTTTTAGAGAAACATATGTTTTATTTTACTTTCACATCTACATTTTTCATGTGTGTGTGTGTGTGAATTGAGGTATATACTTCCAAATATCACAATCAATTTCAATGTTTTCCCTCTTTTATTGATTACAAATAAGGAAAGAAATTTGTTCTTATTTACAAGCAAGTATACCACGCCTATAATCTGCATACTTGACTTTATTGAAAGAAAACATAATGAGCTATTAAAAAATAATAATCCAGTTGACCTTTTCCTGTGTGTGTGTGTGTGTGTGTGTACAAATTGAAACAATTTAACAAGGTTTGTAAAAGTTTTTTTGTAATAAAATTGATTTATTCATAAATTATGTTTATGTATTAACATTCTAAAAGTAATTGTAGTCATATTAATAAAACTGAAAGATACGAATGTTATACATAAAATAAACGAGCTACAGAACTGTATTTTTTTATTGCTTATATTTTCAGCTAACTAAACATTTTATTTTACTTTAAAACATGTGAATAAAATTTAGAATTAAATTATCCCATGAATAAAAGCAAATAAAAATCTATACCTATGTAAAATGAATATAAACAAAAGAGGCTACGTTATCACTTTCATGGTCATATTTACAAACATTGATACTTAAATTATATTAACAAGAAACTTTCATATTAAACATCTTTCACTAAGAAGATATAGCGTTTCCGTCTTTCATTGTAAATCCACAATGAAATAATCGTGATAAAAAATATAAGTAAGGAATTGCATACTTTTTTTTATTTCTTATGGAATTTAAAGCCTTCCATTGTATCAAAATGTACCTTGGTGCAGGGTGTGTGTATTTAAGCAATAGCAACAGGATCATGCCCAGAAATGCTAATTTTGAAGGGCGGCATTTTTTATTCATTGGTGTTTCAAGTGTTTTAATTGAATTACAATATTGAACCCCACCAATTATGCAGTAATTTTCATCTTGCTCATGAGCACAAAAAATGATAATCTGACCCTGGGTGCCTGCATTCAAAATCCCGAATAGAACTGACTATTTACTTTTTATTTAATAATTTATGATATAATGTTACATTAAAGCTTTTCATCTTAACAAAGAAATCTTCAATGAAATTAATCAAACTCACGCAATGTGTCATAAATGTTATTCGGTGTTAATTTTTCACGCTTTTATCGATGCACAAAGCTCATGTATCAACAGATATCAGGCTTTCACGGTCAAACGTAACCGATATGCGGTTTGAGAACCGGAAATATGACTTGACCGACATATCCATCGAAGGTTAAACTTAAAAGCGGGAAAAGTCCTTTCAAACTACCTCTTCATTTACCGTTACTAGTCAATTGAAGACTGCATTACAAAAGAGAGATAATGGAATTATCAAGAACAAAACAGAAAAAAAAAATTCTCCAGCAAAACGCTCCAACGTATTCTGAGTAAGTGATAACAAGATGAATAAAGGTTGTTCCTGCACTAGAAGGACGTCTAGGTAGTTTTTGTTCGAAAGGAAGTTTTGTTTTCTCTTTAGATGCGTTTAAACTTTTTCTCATCTGACCGGTGGTTGACATTCGCAGCAGCATTGTTCTTTGATGTCGAACAAAAGCATTAGTGCCAATCTTTTAAATGTGACAAGGAACAGTGACAGAGAACAGACTTCTAACAATCATCAAGGACTGCTAAATATTGTCATTTAACTGTTTGTAGCATAAATGATTAGCTTATTGTCCCTGTGCATTGTTTCATTTTATTTAATTTCGGGGAATTATTATGAGCACACATGACGTAATCCTTTAATTCGTAAAACAAATTTTTTTGAATAAAACACATTTGTCACATGTATTTTTAAGTAAATACAAAAAAAATATACTTTTTTATTACTTCTTTTTTGAAATTTTAAGAATTACATTTTGTGTATGTTAATTGTAATATATAAGGATATTTTTGACCCAGATTTGACCTTTTAATTTTATAATTGCTGTAAAATCGGGCGTATAACGCGAACTTTTAACGTAAAAAATAAGATGAAAATTTAAGGGTCCGCGTTATACGCCGGGATTAAAAACAAAAGCCTTAAAAATAACAAAATAGAAGAGCAAAAATTTTTTTTTACTTCTATATGTATCGAAATACTGCTTAAAAGAAATCACTTGCCTTATGAGCTAAAAGTGTGTTCTGGTTCTTGAAATACATTATTTTATTTTAAAAGTTTGTTATAACAACTCGAATAAATGACTTTAAAATATAAGAGCAATGTATACTAATATTTCAGATTTCTTCGTAAGAAACGGGATGGGTGTTGTACGGCGAATATACCTAAAAAATAAAAAATGCAGCTTTAAAGTATTGGTGTGCGTTATACACCAGTGCGAGTTATACGCCGGATGTTATGGTGCATCATTATTTATCTTTAACTTAACGACTTCATTTCAATAACCTTATTTAAAATGATTATATTTTTGATTAATGAAACTGTAGGTTAACGATTAAATTTTTTTAATACTTTATATTATTATTATTCACTTACTACACAAGTTGAATTTTTATCAAACTAATAAATGCATTCATTCTGTATAATAATGGTAAATAAGATTAGTATGACATATATTAATTGAATTCTTTTAAATAGTTTCAGAGTGTGTGCCTAATGAGTTAATAGTTTTGCAACTTCATTAAGATATCACTGACATACATATTACATACCATTAAACTACAATAATCCAAGATGATTTTGCAGTAATTAAATACTAAAAGAGATGGATTCTAGTCCGTGAAACATCATAGGGTAATTGAATTGATATATGTAGATAATTTTTAATTTGTCAACAATTTAAACAAATTCTCTCTCTCTCTTTCTCAGAAAAGATTATTAGGAATATGGGGAGTTGTTAAAATATTGTCCTCATCATTACGTATAACTAAGACTTTTCTTCAATAAAAATATGATAGCTACTGTTTATAATAAATAAAAAAAATAAGAAAAGCAGCGTTTCAGTAATATCCATTTTCTGTTCATACTGCCATTTAGTTAGACGACATAAAATTTGCTTCGTTTCTCACAGAAATTTAACCTGAAAGGACCTGAATTGCGGTCCTTTTTAACTTAAAAATTGTTTTTAAAGCAGTCTTTTATATCTGCAGTAAACTTTTAAAATTTATTGGAATGTAATATTGTATCACTCGAAGACATATATTTACCTTACAGACATGAATAAAAAAAATATATGAGTTAGGTGCGTTTTATTGCATGACTTCATTGAAATTCTTCGCAGTTGTCAAACAAATTGGTAAATGAAAATATCATAAAAACACCTTAAGGCTATGTAGGTCTTAAGGAAATCTACAAGTTGTTTGCAGACTGATAAATTTCTCTGTCCTAAAAAATGCTAGATTTTTTTAAAAATTTTGCGATTGTAAAATTTTTTATATTTTGCTTTTAAGATTTCATACTAGACTTTTACGTACGTTTGAGGAGAAAATATATTTTTTATGTTTTTTAATATATAAATAAATGCACAAGCAAAATTCAAATGTGAGAAAATCAAATCAAATTTACTTCATTCGATAAATATTTAACTATATGTCTAGAACATCTGCAAAACACAAACATTTATTAATTAACTCAACAATATTTTCAATTGTTTTCGAAGATTAGGAAATATTTAAAAATAAGATAAAATCAAATCCCAAACCACACATAATAAGCGCATATAAAGAAATAAAATAATGCTAAAGTTGCGTATTCATTGAAAAGTTGATAACTTTGAACATAAAAACAAAGGATCATGATCACTGTGATTTCAAAAAAGATAGTCATGGATCAGGAGCTTTTTGCTTTTCTTTTTTTTGCTGATTCAGAATTTTCGACGAGATACATTGCTTCACATCATGACATTACAAAGCCTTGAATATTACAGGTGAATGACTAATATTACGTTTCAATTTTCGAGAATTCTAACTTTTTAGATCAGTTATCATTTCACTGTATTGAAAATGCATCATGTCAAAACTTCTGTAAATGAAGATCGAAATAAGGGCATGGATTGAATTTTGTAACATCAAATGAATCTAAAAACTAGCCTGGATTTGATGCATAAACTATAAATATGTACATGGAGAAGCAGTTGTAGACTTCGTATTCCGATTAATGTGATCACCAAAAGAATAATTACGACAAGAAATACAATTTAATAAAAAGTTCTGCTTTCATATTTTTCGGATCAAATTCCTAATTTTATTACTTTTATGCAGGGTGTTGCCGAATTCGACAGACATATTCAGAGGGGTGACAGTAGGAAGCATAGGGATGACAAATCATCATAAAACATGGGGTCACAAACCTCGTTTAGTTGTAATATTTTGCAAAAACAATTATGAAGAGTGTGATGTCGAGTAAAATGAAAAGGGGCAATAAGGTGGAAGAAATGCATTTATTAGACGTAAAGCACGTTTACAATTCGAACAATGCATCACCACTTGATATCGGAAATGCAACGACAAGTGATTGTCACATGAATTGTTCTCAGTTGGGGCTACGTTGGTCATAGGTGGTATAGTGCGGTTATCGGTTCCTCGAAAAGTGGTCCTGGTACATTCTCTGTGCTAGGTGTCCATTGCAATCGGCTTGTCCGTACATGAGGTGCATATCCGCATATTCCTCGTTCATATAATTCGAATTTGTTACCAAATGCAGTTTATCAACACCGCTTTATGCAATGCTCTCCACTATGAAAAATTACTCACCACTTTTATTTGCATACGTGTATATTTCTTCAACCCTACTATGGCGCTTCAAATTTCTCAATTCGTTAAGATACTCCCCTCGACTGGCTCATCGTCCTCCCAATGGCTGCTATTATCGCTATTTTCACCGACTCAACGGGGTTTGAGACCCCTGTTCTGTGTTGATTTGTCATCCCCATGCTGCCTACTATCATCCCTTTGAATTTGTTTATCGAACTCGGCAACACCCTGTGTAAGCAGCATTAAATGCAACAAATCTATACGGATTATTTATCAGATATAAATAATTAAAGGAATAAACGTACAGATTCTTTGCTTCCAGATATATATTTTTATTCTTCCATAATTTCAACAACTAATTAGTAATCTGATATCCCATGGGTGCTCAAGAAATAAATAACTTATTCCCCGTTAAATTGTTCAATCAATATACACTTATAAAACATCAAAACTATTTTTTCACAAATATGTTAACCCGAATAATCAAAACTAATTTCAATAGTGTTCACTAAAATTTTTCCAATCTACATTTGGTGTAAAATAAACATTAATTACTAAATCTTGAACAAAAAATTTGAATATAGCAGAAAAGTATTCATTAAAATATTAATATTTTCAATGAGCATGTTTAAAAGTATATTAAGCTAGGTATATAGAATTCGAAATATCAGAAAGATGCCAACGTTTGTGCGTTAAATAAATAAAATAAAATACGAATGTTTCTTAGGAAATAAGTCATTAAGTACATACTATGAGGCCCAGTGGTCGAATGGTAGCGTATCGTGCTTCCACACCACAGGACTGGGCTCTATTCCCGAGCTGGGTAAGGTCGACTCAGTCTTTCATCCCTACTGAGAGAAATGAGTACCGAGCTTGTTTGGGGACTCGCTTAAGACTGACCACCGGATCGGGACATCAGCTCATGCACCATAGCGCCCAATGGTCACGTATACAGGGATGGGCACAGTAGGCCTTGTCCCTCATGGGCTGTTGTGTCACTGAGTTTGAGTTGAGTAAGTACATAATATTATTGATTAATTTGAAATAAGAATGAAAAGACCATTTTCAACAGTGGATAAAATATTAGAATGTCTACTTTTACAACAGAAAAAACAAAAAAGCTTTCTTATTTATTTCCTTCGTTTTTTTTTAAATAAAAAGCTATGATAATTTCTGGTGTGTGCTCATTAAAGTAAATTAAATGTTTACAGAGGACTTCCTTTCTTTGGAAATTGTGATTTAAACTATTCCCATTAGATATTTTAATAATATTACAGTGAATTAAAAATATAGTTTAATAAAAACTAAATCAAACAATGAAACGTTGAATATCAATGCATATTTTACCAATATAAAATTTACTATTCAAAAAATTATCATTTAAAGGGAATATGCATTCAAATTGAACAGCATAATGCATTCAATTGTATCTGAGGTATTTGTTACTACTGCACAGTAGACGTAGACAAATCTCATGGGAAAATATTTGTGGGTGTGGTGATCTTTGTCTGGACATACTGGATTTTATTTTTGTAGTAATATCGGACCAGACTCCTATCGCAGTAATTGTTTTGTTTACTTTTAAATGTATTCATCTTAAAATAGCTCCAAACCATTATTAGGTAAGGTTAGTCTCTTTGGTCGCTCTTATATATCATTGTTAAGTTATATTTCTTAGTAAATTACATATAATATGTTTTAAAGTAAATGATATAATGGAATACAGAAACATTCTGGAAAAGGGAACTTTAGAAATGATGAATCTTGCATCTGTTACACATGATCAGTATACTTACAAAATAATAATAACTGATTATTAATTAAATTCTCTAAGCGAAAAATTGAGTAAATTAATTCTATTTATTCCAGTTACATAGTAGGTTGGGTTTATTGATTAAATTTACTCAATAGTATTTGATGTAATAAGATTTAGGACTTATCAGTTTTTTATTTTTAATACACTAATATTACGAGCAAATTTAATTAAACGTGTGGCGAATCTTTACGGAACCTTTCCACTAATATTCTTAGGCGTCTTTGGGGATTGTAAATTCGCGTATATTTCCAATCACCTCTAAAAGAAGATGGATATGTAAAGTAGATAAGAGGTATTTAAGGAGAGCGTTGTAAGTTAGCGGAGAAGAAGGCGATTGAGCCAGCAGAAGTAGTGGCGTGATTTGCAGGATTCAATTGGATTACGATATTGGAGCATTGATGTTATCATTCAGCGAAGGAGCCTTAGGAGGTTAATATACCTGAAGAGATCATAAGTACCTCAAATGATATATTCTAGATTAGTACCGCTTACCACAAGCATTAGTTTAATAAAATTAATTCAAGTTTAATGAAAGCTTATAATTCAATTTGCGTGTATTTCCCAGACCTCCTAGTCCGGTAAACCTTTATAGATATTGAGCGTAGTTATTGATTAATTTCATATTCGTAATTTAATTTAATAATAAAAGGTAAATCCCTTTTTGACGTAGATATAACTTACTATTTGTCATTAGAATTTTTATATTTGAACCAAGTGAATAAATATAAGTTATTACTATACAAATGGCGTCTGGTCATTCTTTGCTTCAAATTAATCTTAGTGTCCAGGGTGGAACCCAGGGGGTTCCCACAAATGTTGTATAAATAGTGCTTAAAATAAGAAAAACTTCAGAAAATGGTTTCATAATAGAAAAGATATAAATAAAATTATTTTAAAATTAAACAATAAAAAACTTTTAACGCACAAGAAAAAGTACCTAAATTCATGTACAGAAAGCAATTAATTGCCTAACAGGAAGTCTAGTGTTTGTTAAAAATAACAATAGGGGATAAATTGAGTTATAATTACTAAAATTGTGAAATAATTAGCTGAATAAAAACAATAGTTCGCATATTCATATGAAATTACAGCAATATTCGCTCAATACATATTTTGGCTAATTTAACAGGACTTAAAGATTTATGTGTTTTGACTGATACCATATTACTTATTTTCCCAAATAAGAGCCTAATACAGCTAAATATCGGCTGAACTGAGAATATTTTATCTTACAGTAATAGAATTCTTTTTTAAAAAAAATTTCAGTTATGCGTAAATAATACCAAATATTCAATGTGCAAACAACATTGTATAAAGAAGTACACGACAGAGGCTAGAAAAAGCATTCAAATAAATTCTGAACAATAGATCTTATAGAAAATTTTGTTAAAGAAAAGTAGAGCGAGACAATAAAATTTCAACTTCATAACTGAAACCAAAATCTTAAAACAAATCTAGTTTTCTTTTATTGCAAAACGCCATTGATAGATGATAATTCAAAAAAAATTATTACAGAAGACAAACTATTTGAATATGGAAAAAAATTGTATTATATTTGGAGAGAAATTTTTTTAATCAAATTCTTTGTAAGTGTATAGTAATGGATTTTTTGGGGATCAAACAAACTTTTCGAGATTATTGTAATAAAAAAATAAAATGAGTTAAATAAACATTCTTGAGAAATACAAATAAAATTGAGCAAGTGAAAACTCATATTTTGTTTTCTACTTTAATTTCTTTTATGCAACTTAAATCCATATATTTTTCAAAGCAAACTATTTCAATTTTTGCATAGACAATTGAATCAAAACTAAAAATTTATGCAAAATGCAAAATCGCATCATTAAAACTCAAAATATTTGATGGAAGATTATTTTAAATAAATAAAAGGAAAGAAACTCGTTTCAATACTACCTTGAGAAACTGGCTTTGTTATTAAGAGCACTATTACACGAGTTACGATACACTCACTCTTAAGCAAGGATTTCACTGACAAATTTTTCTTGCTTTTAATTTATGTCTGTTTCACTCAGAAAATATATAGACAGAAGCTTTCAAAATCTGTAGATAATCATACAAAGGATTTAAGTTTTTTTAAAGTAAAATTCTTTAAAATAAATTTTAGCGCATTACTCCACTTTTCAAGAGAAATGGAATACTTCTCCAGACCAATGATTTTCAGTTTCTTTTATTCCCTCGATACATTTACACCACGATAATAAAAATCGAAAAATAAAATAAAAAAAGATGTATTTATAAAAACATAAACAAAAAGTTATAGTAAAAGACACTAAAATAAATAATTGAGAGACAATTAATATTTTCAGTAATAACCGAAACTATAATGCACATTTACTTTTGCTTTGTATTTTCTAATATATTTCACAAGCCCCCCGGCTGACAAGGTTATCTCAGCCCTTCATCACTACTGCAGTGGGTTTATAAATGAGTATCACACACACACACACACACAAGCTTGCTTGTGGAGACTTAAACACTGGGGGTCTCGTTTCAGAATGACACCTGATCGGGACATCTGCTCATGCATCCCAGTGCCCAATGGTCACGTATACTGAGATGGGCACAGTAGGTAATGGCCCTCATGGCCTATTACGCTACTGAGTTTGAGTTTATAATAACAAATTTGACATAGAATAACTTTAAAATAATTATAGAATAAGCATAATTTATGCTGTATTTTTTTTACATGGTAATATTAAGGCTTGGTATAAGTAATGATTAAATTAATTTGAGAACTCCTTCATTTCATTAATCAAAATAAGTTGTCAAAAATATTTCATTAGATTATTACAAATTAAAAAGGTTTATTCTCATATTGAGATATAAAATTTTTTTTATAAAATAAACAAAAAAAATAAGAAATAATTCACTGGCACTATAGTAGCATCTATATCTGAAGTATTTCTTTTTAATAGATGTATTATTTTGAGAAATGCATTGCTGTTTCCATCTTTTTACAATATTTATTTAAATCTTTCATTTATACATAGGTATTCTTTTGATTCGAGAGATTAAGTGATTCATATTATAGTATTCAACTAGATCTGTCACAACTAATTCTAGCCTCCTTTCGGAGACAATCACTTTCTTTGGCAGATGTAGCTATGTACACTTCCATTAGAGTTTTTGAGTTTGCCTACTGTGCATCTGTTGTGAGTAGAATTTTATGTTAAATGCTGATATACAGACGCAATTGTTTTCAGTAACTTGATGCAACAACGAATTGTTATGGAACTATGTAATATACAGGTTTCATTTCTGGTTATATTACTGTTTTAATCATACCAGAATAATTCCCCTTCCATGCTTAGGATTTTTTTGTTCGTTGACGAATAATACTTTAGGATGGTATAAATTTCAGTTTGCATTCTTTTGGTGCCTGGTACACTGTCATTTATGGCATTTGTGCAAAAATTTTGTAGTTTCTTGCTATTTCAATCTCTATCAAGTTTCCTTGCTTATGTTTACCAAATCACACTCATTCCAATATGGATCAATAACTCTTCTCTTTCAGTTTTAACATCAGATACATGTTATTTTCTGCTAAAAATTTGAAAGGATTTTAGCCGCCATACCACTGTATGGAGTAAAAAGCCACTTAGCATTCACTAATTCCTCGACCCCTCATTATTAGGGCGGTATGCATCTTCATGGCTCCAAATGTTAAAATTCTTGTCCCACGCTTCAACAAGTTCTTTTTGCCTAATGTGATGATCCGTATTGTCGACTCCCCTAATTCAAACATATAATTTTGATGTACTTAAGTAATGCTTCTATTTAAGTTAAGGATATCAGTATAACTGTAAATAATCTTAAAACCATCTTCGAATGTCCTTGCTTTTGAAAAGTGCCACATCAATGTCTTTATGAATCATCGACTTTTATGTGAGTTTCTCTAGCTGCTTCACAGGAAATTTCAATCATGCCTCTTTATTTTGTTTTTTTATCAATAAATTATCTATACATTGATTAAATATTTTGTATCCATTGTAGGCATGTTTAGCAAAAAAAAAGGAAAAAGGGTTTGTGTGTGTGTATGCAAAGAACCATAACCTTATAGACAAGTAGACTCTAACCGGCTTGCTATTTATATCATGCGAGTAATGAACTTGTGAGAATAGTTCCATATCTTTGTCATTTCAAGAATTGCATAAAAGTTCAATTCTTTCAGAATAGAAATCAGTTCCCCATAGAATGGTGGAGTAACAACAAAGAGTTACTGGCTTTTACTATGAACTGTCTGGAATAATTCAAGAGACATAGCTTGTGTTTTAAATTTCAACTTGCTTTGGGTTGAAAAAATGTAATACTAATGTTAGACGATTGACCGTTTCTGTAGGATTTGAAGTGCAGTTATTTCACAAAAATTGGTGTTATTTCAGGTGAATTCTGACATTTTTTCGTATTATTTTTGGATAACATCTGTTTGTTTAAGTATGGGGATTTTGAGTTTTTCTATGTTTGGCTGTTATAAGATCCATGCTTGTTAATTTTATTAACACAAAAAAACTGATCTTTAATTCTGAAAATAAACATTTTCTTTAGTAAAATTCTGAAAACGTTTAAGTAAATTTGAAAAAAAAAAATACGCAGGAGAGGCAAATTTGAATGAATTATCAACAAACATTACTGTGATTTCAGACTGGAATTCAGTTATTCGGCATTTGGTAAATTAATAATTAAAATAAAATAAGTGAGGCATTTTGTCTGAATTAAAAGATCAGATTATAAAATTGCATGGCAGCTTTGTTTATATGGCATGATGTGTGTAAACAAGAGGCTTGGTCATAAATGAAAGGAAATAGGAAATATCTCAAAGCTTAGTAAAAATACAAAAAATCAAATATATTTTTGAGTGTGTTTGATAGAGAGGTTAATATAATATTAAAATAAAAGCCAAAAATAAGTTTGAATATTTGGATCAATTTTCCATATTTTAAATTTCCAATGATACCTCGATTTTATTGCCCCCCTGATCCCCATTAATTCTCCTGATGCAGCCCGCGTGAAATAATTGCTATATCTATGGGACCTAGTGGGAAAAAGGTTGAGTACCCCTGCTGTAAAGCCTATTATCGACGAATCTCATAAGTTTGAACTTTGATCGAACGACAAGGACGACTTCTAAAAAACACCTTAGCTATAAAAGTAATAATCTTCACGCTTGTTAGGTGAGTGATTTCCCAAATCATTCATCTTTTTAATATACTCCAGAATAAAGATATTCGGAACAAAAATAGTGTTTTTAAGATATTCAATCTTGATCACGTGTTTTCATCAATTACTATATGTAATTTTTCTTCGGCTTATCTAATCGGTCCTTCAAATTAGAAGCTTATTTAACTTCAAATTATTACTCATAACAGAGCCAAACTTCAATATATTCCAAAGTTTTTTTAGTCAATGCATTACAAAAAGAAAAAGGAGCATAAATGTATGAATTCTCTGATTTATTAAAAACTGATAATATGGTACGTGCAAGAAGAAACCGATAATTTTACCTTGACAGCCTTTTGTTGGCCAGGTAATTTGTTTTTAATGGAAGCTTAATTTTTATTGGCAGTTTTAAAAAAAATTAATAACGGACAATAAATGTTTCTGGAAGTACATGACGCATCTAGAATCGACGCAGTAACATTTAATAATGTTTGATGTTCTTGTCTTTTGTAAGTTAAACTGAAGGTGTTTTAGTCTAAGCCCGATATAATTATTTAGTTCGGAAGATAGCAATATGTATATTTGTGTTTCTTGGTTTTAAGGTTAACATTAATGTCAGTAATGTGTTTTAGATCATATCTAAAGTACAGGAGGGGGGGGGATTGTCGCTGCTAATGGATGCTTTTAAGGATTAAGAAGGTATTTAAGTTCAATTAAAAAGGAAAACTAAACCACTAATTTACAAATGTTTAATTAGGCCTATACTCACATACTCATCAGAAACTTGAACAATGACACAAATTGTTGAAAATACTGTTGGTGTCTTTGAGTGTCGGATCCTAAGAGCCATTTTTGTAGAAATTTAAACTGATAGCATTTGGCACAGACTGTAAAATTTAAATCTCTACCGTGCCTTCAAGAAACTAGACGCTGTCAAATATCTAAAAATCCAAAGAATTAAATGGACTAGCACGTTATTAGAAAGAACAAAGAACGTTCTACACAGAAAATCTTTTTGGCCAAGCCCACTGGTACAAGAGCTAAGGATTGACTCTACCTCAGGTAGGTTGACTTTCTTGAAATGGATTTCTCTACCCTAAGGATGACTAAGAAGAAGACCATGGCCAAAAAAAAAAAAGAGAGGTCTGGAGGAAAAATCTTGAGAAGGCCGCTACGGCATTGATGAAGATATATATATATATATATATATATATATATATATATATATATATATATATATATATATATATATATATATATTTATATATATAGGGGAAATCTTTTCAATAAAGATATTTGAGAAACGAAAAAAAAAGACAATATTTATTTAAAAAAACGGTGCAAAAACATTTCAATTGGTCACATTAAATTAACGAATGCAAACAATTTTCTTATCTAAAATTTATTCTAACATTACCTCGAATTTTAATGATCGAATAAATTAAGAAATAGAAACTATTGATGCCCAATTTTCTTTAAAAAAAAGTTCTGCTAATGCGATGTGCAAAACCTTGTAATATTTATGAAGAATGTCGTGTTTGTATTCGAAGCGATAGATTTTCACCTACAAAGTTTCTTTATTTTTATTCACCTTGACTTCGTTTCCCCTTCGTCTCTCTTTCATTATCCATGTCTCATTCTTACGGCGTGTCCTTATCCTCTGTTACAGCTTTTCCGCATAGTTACCTCAATCCTAAGTTCAATTTCCAAGTAAGAACAACCTTTCTAATCAATCTTATTCTACTTCCCATTACACAGTTTAATTACTTCCTATGTTTGTGTTGCTAAATTTAAGGACATATCTGTGGACGCGATGTAATTCCATCTTTCGGATCAAGTAAAGGGTGTTGGCTTTATACTTTACAAGGACTAGACATATAAGCAAGTACAGTTTTCCATGAACTGGGTTAAATATAAAACTGGTAAGGTTACAAAATATGACAAAAAATGTTATATTTTTTTCTTCGGGGAATTACTTAATGGTGTACATATGTGTTAGGTCGAGTACCTTATGAATAAATCAACAAACATAATGTTTCTAGAAAAACTGGTTTTTGTTTCCTGTGTGTCATTCTTAGTCATGTATTCAGTTTTATTTACTTTATACAATAGAGTGTCAAATTTTATTTAAAATTTGTTATAAAAAGTCAAATTTAATCAGATAATTTTGTAAATAGCGTCAAGCAAGCAATAGCCATCCAATCATTTACCATCGTACTTGGTAGAAAGATGTATATTAAAGTTTATTACAATAATTGCAACAATATTATATTCATTTTTTTAAAGATTTTTTTCTTGAAAAATCGAATGAAAATTTATTTTTTTTAAAAAAGTGAAATCCCTTTGTGTAAATTTCAATTTTAAAGAAATCAAAATTGAGTAAAAGATAGAAGTGGAATGGAATGTAGGTCTACTTAAAAAAATATTACGAAATATTTTAATTGTCTATTGTCGATGTCAATGTTTTCTTTGGAGGATTGTTATACATATATATATATATATATATATATATATAAAATTTACGTTAGAAGTTTTACTAACGTCTCGCTAGACAGCACAAAGGGTGTTGGCGAAGAAAAATCAAGGATATGCTTTAGATATCTTTGAGTACAGATATCTCACGAATGATACTTCTGAATTGTTGCTGATTTTTTTAAAAGTAAATTTTTCATTCTTATGTATTTCAATATTTGTGAAATTTCTGTTCTTTGTGGTAATGATATTGTATTCTAAAATTCTTTGGTAATTTTCTGAAGAAATGTGTAGTTAACAATGTATTTCATAAATCATCTCCAAGAATAAAGTTATTACTTTAATTACAGAATCACAGCTTTGTAATAAGAAGTAGTATAACATATGATATAACAATTATATTAGTATGGAAATGTCAAAAAAATTCCAACAAATGACATTTATTAAATTGAATTTTTAAAATTTTGACATACAGAATACATTATTGATCACAATATTGTTAGAGACATTTTATGTAAAGTTTTAAAAAATGAGAGGAGAATTACAG
Source organism: Trichonephila clavipes (assembly GCA_019973935.1). Classification (NCBI taxonomy): domain Eukaryota; kingdom Metazoa; phylum Arthropoda; class Arachnida; order Araneae; family Nephilidae; genus Trichonephila; species Trichonephila clavipes. Next base: position 198,412 of record BMAU01002412.1, on the reverse strand, counting down.
AGAAGAGATATTTTCTGATTCAATGAAGAGTATCACGTACATTATATTTATATATATATAATGTAAACTTGTTAAAATAATCTCTCTTAAATTCCTTTAACATATATAATTCAGCTTTTCATTACATTTGAAAACGTGTACTTATTTTTTTAATGTTAATAGTTAAAGTGTTCTTTTATTTTAAGCCTTGAGTAGGGTTGTTTGACTGATTTATTGACTGTTAACCCTATACTTCGAATCAACACGAGGACTGTTGATGAAGGGTCACGAATATATTGAACCACGGTCAAGGAGAACACTAGAGCTGGCACCTCATTCTTCAAATTTTCACATCACGCAAACGTGAGGATTTTAAGTTCCGGCAGATTTAACGTGCGTCACAGCACCTTTACACGGCTAAGTGAAAAGGCAGGTTATTAAATATATTTAAATGATATTAATTTAAAAATAGATGTTTGATTTAATTTCCTGAAATACAAAAAATCAATATAATGATATCTTTTAAAAACACTTGACATGGCCTCGCCTAATTTACATATATCCAAGAGATTAAGTTCTCCAAGTACGGTAAGTTGTCATGCAAAAACTTTCCAGAGTTAATATGATATATTTATATTCTACAGTGTTTTCGTTATTGTTTCTATCATTTCCAAAATTTGAAAATTTCAATTTTTTTAGTATACTATATTTAGTTTACTAAAGAGCAGTGGGAATTACAGAAGACTTTTCCTTTTCAGCGTACATGTTAGTCAATTGATAGATATCCTGAATTACATTCAGTAGATGTCTAGTTGCATTTGTGTTTGGTATAGACGAAAGAACAAGAAATTATGTATTTAGAGAGGCTTTTTCATAAAGATGCTAGAGTTGGTACCACATCTATGACTCTCCTATTCCATTCTATTTCACATGATTTAATTTTGAAAGAATCAGAAGTGTGAGATACATCAACAGAAAAGAAATGTAATCAATATGATACTACTGCAGTATCTCAGTGATTGTTCAAAACAAACAAAAATTCATCCTTTATGAAACATTTATTTATTTATCAAATGTATGGCTATTGATCTTCTGGTCGTAGGGCAACGAGCTCTCCAATACTGTTTTGCTATACAGTCTAAATTTTTAAGTGCAGAACACATCACGTCTAAATGAGCAGCGTCCATGACTTGTCCAGAATCACATAAAACATATTAAGGAAAGACAGTCTAGTTAAAATGAAACAAATGAGCACAAAGGCAGTCACGTCTAGTTAAGAGTCTAAACTCTGCCACAGTCGTAGCACGAGGAGAGTCCGAGACAGTTTAATAGCACCCTTCAAGGTTTATTTTTAGTAGCACCACGAAAGCATTTTTTAGAGATATTATATTAATCTCAAGTAGGTACAGTAGGCTTTGGCCCTCAGGGGCTGTTGCGCCACTAAGTTCAGCTCAATTATTAATGTCAAGCTTAGCAGAATGAAAAGATTGGTCTTTGGAAGACTTTAGGAAAATATATGTGCCTCTTTTTGCCAAGAGGTCCGCCATCTCATTTCCCTAATTGGATGGCACCCACTGAATAGCAACCTTTGTCTGACATTTGCGATACATTACAATGACCATTTCAAAACATTTTCTTTTTCAACTCAATATGGTTTGATTGAGGAGAAAAATAAACTTTTTAGGCAGGGTTTTTAAAATTTAAGACATTCTAGTTAATTAACCCTCTAATCACACACATACACTGTGGGGCTCAGTGGCACCAGGACTCGATAAAAATTATATTGGTCACGAGTTCGCGTATATGATTATTTGACGATGGTGATCGTTCCTAACGTAGAGATTAAAAAGGAAATTAATTTTAACGAATTTCATCAAGAATTTAGCAAAGTAAAATAAGAGTGACCCATGTTCCGTATTTTTTTTTATAATTTATGAAATAACCGAATTATATAAAAAAAGCAACAACATAGTTTCATTTGAAACAAATATACATAAACATATATCTTGTCAATCGTAAATAAAGTTGTTCTTTTCGTAATTAATAACCTTATCTTAGCTACCATTATATAATTACGTAATTCCTCATTAAAATTCCTTTCAGTTGCTTTCCAAATAAAAATAGACAGTCGAAACTATTTTTGGCACGTTGGTCAGATTTATAATCAGATAAATAAGAAACACCTCGATCTTGTCCCACATTTTGAACAATTGACAATACGAAGGTCAATTCCATAAATTGCAAAACTTTGTGGTCATATAGATATCTTCGATTACTTGGATTACATTCATACGCAGTTAGTTCACAATTTATAATCAGTTAATAATCAATAACTGTTCCAAAGACTAATGAAACTTTCTGTCACAATCAAGGAATCGTCCACGAATTATCATCTATCAATAATTTGAAGCAATCAGTGTCCATTTCTAAAGGTCAGGAGGTGTATATCTTTTGATAAATTCAGAACAAGTTGCATACATATATTTTGCAACTCTGTAAGTTGCATTAATCTACCAATATTTTTGGTTATATTGTTACACGATTCTTAGAAGCAAAGAGGAAGTAGGTAATTATGAAATCTGAAATAAACCTCAATTTTAAGTGGAAGAGGAACAAAATGATATTTAATATTTTGTGCCATTTTTTATGTTTGCATCATTTATATGTAAAATAATAACATCAACAGGAAAACTTTACAAAAAGATGAACTTTTTGTGACAAATAACCATCAATATTGATTGAGAAAACGAAGGATTGAAAAATGGAGCATCATTTACAATTTTTAACGTTATGTGCATGAGTAGAGATTTTAAATTGATGTTGCTGAGAAACACATTTTGAAATAAAAGTATTAATACTATAATTTTTAGGAAATTTCAAATGTTAAGCAAAATATAATTTTGCTTATATATTTGCTGTAACAATAATAGGAACAGAAATTTTTTATAATCTTTTAATTTCAAGTGGATGAAAATCAATCAAGATAAAGAAATATACATTTAACAAATTTTATGTGATTAAGAAGACATTTCTTGCATCACTTTTAAGAAAATTAAAATTAGTGTCACTTTTTGTCGTCAAAATACAATATGCGAATGACATTGTTACTTAAATATCTTATTTTAGAAAATAAGTAAATGCTCCAGTTGAAACATTATACAATTCATTGACAGCCCAGATCCGATTTTGCTATTCTTCAAAAAGTAGAATTATTAATCTTATAAAATTAATACCAAAATTATACGTTAAAAACTTGAATAATGGAATTTTATCCCTTAAGTGTTTCAGTTCTGTCACAGAATATTATTAATATTTTCATTTCCAGAATGTAGACGTATTTTTAAATATGATGAGAAAACTCTATTGCTTAAATTTATTACACGTATTAAGAATCTAAATGAAACATAATGAATGTACTCTACTGTAATTGCCTCTAGGAATGTTGCGCAGAATAAATTTAAATGATAATTTGCAACGTTGTTGCTACGAAAAAACATTTTTTTCTTTGACATAAACACTTTTAAACAAAAGAAATTATTAGAATTCAAGAAATAGATCGTTAATTCTGATTAGAAAACATAAACATATGTTCTCATTAAAATAGATAAGGTATAAATGATTTGATAAAGCAATGTATTTTTTAAGATGACAAGAGATACCTCACAAATTATTAGAACTACATACTTATAAGTAAAACGGAACACTGATTAGCTCACTGCTCTGAAAATCCTCCTCGAGCGCTCAAATGCTGTCTGAACACGACACCGCAAGGGTTTTAAAATCCTTAGCATAATTTTATACCATGACATCTCAAGAATATTATTCACACACAATTATCATACAGATCACAATGTTTTAGAGGTGACTGGAGGTGTCACTGGAAGGGAACTACGTATTTGGAATACAAACTGGTAGAACAGGCAAACAGCCTAGGAAGATATATAGTATAGTACTGAGAGTAAAAGGAAAATATTCAATTGTAAAATGAGTTGAGTTGTCAGTACTCAGGATGAAATTTCAGCTACTGAAAAATTTATAATTCACTGCTCACTTAGCAGAGTATCTTCAATTTTTTTGGTTAAATAGGACACAAACTTATGCCGTCACTCTTTGGAAACTAGATCATCGAATTTTGAAATTTTCCGCTGTAATTTCAAATGATATTTACGACTGATAATCGGAGACATGAGATTAAATACAAGGCTATGAGTGAGGGAGTGTTTATTAACGTCTAACTCTAAGGCAACTCGAGAACTATTGGTGACAGACCTCGTAATTTCGAACCACGGTGAAATGACAATGGCAACACCTAAGCTGGCACCCCATTCTTTTAACTTCTACACAAAGTCAACGTGAGGATTTTGAATCGCGATAGATTTAACGTGTATCAGCCTCTCTACTTGGTGGGTCTTTAGTGGCACCAGGACTGGAGCCCATTATTGGACAACGCCGGCCACGAGCTCGTGACCATGGTCACTAAGCTACCGCGGCCACAATACAAGGTTGTCAGATAAAAATTCGTTTACTTTCAGGGTCCTAAGACAGTGCTTCTCAAAGTTGCAATATTCGCGACCCAATATTCAATCATAATTTTCATCGCGCCCCCCCCCATACAATCACAATGTACTGAATTCAATAATACTATTCTTTGACGCTAAACTACGATGCGATTTTAACCTCTTAAGCACCCCCCCTCGTGTATATAAACCTCTCACTAAGCCTAAGTGTTTTTTCCCAGACGTATATATACGCCTTTTCGAAGTAGGATTTTTTCTGTGCACTGCTATCCGTAAAATTATTCTAAAGATTTTGGAATGCAATAAAAGGGCATTGACAATATTTGCTTGCGAAGGATTTACTTATTCCAGATTATTTTTGCTCCTTTATTCCTCCCCCTTCCCCCAATACATAACATACGCGTGCCTCGCTTGGAAAACGGTTGGCATTGCGAAGCTAATCACGAAACTATTGATCGGCAGTCAAGGTTTAATTATAAACCGTACATAAATTATCAAGATGAGTGTTAACTTTTGTTTTAGATTATATATATGACAATCCCATGGGGTGGGTCACTGGTAATTAATAAACTTGTTTGTAACTTAGTATTGTTAAATTAATTATAAAATACATTGTGTAGCACTGATATATTTATAAGTGTAATATATCAGTGTAAATGTGTGTATTTTGTTTACTTTCAGTAAATTAATAATTTTTTTTAAAATAATCTTTTGTTTTCGACTTTTTAATATGCTCGCGCCCCCCAAGAGGGGCGTGCCTCACAGTTTGAGAATCGCTGCCCTAAGATCCTAGTTTTTGTGAATATTAGAACTTCTATTAGAAAAAAGACTAACATTATATAAAGACAACCAACGTAATTAAAAACCTTTTTTTTTAAACAATCGATGCTTACAGATATAACTCGAAATATTCGACCCTTTTGTACCAATTTTGAGAAAATAACTGTAAATAACAATCTTGTGATACAGGACTCCCTTCTTTTATTTCCGAAAATAGTCATTAAATATCCCGGTTCTTATGCCGAAATTATATATAAAATCTTCATTTTCAATGTCCCATTTCAGGTATCTGCTTAACTTTTTTTCAATTTGTAATTTCTCTACTTAGCTCAGTCAAAATTTTTACTTCTTGATATAAAACACATTAATTTTCTGCAGACGCACAGCCACTAGTCAGACACAGAATAACAACTGAAATACCCCGGTGGAATATTTTTTGCTCTTCCTAAAAATTGCCAAATCACGTTTTTGAAACTAATCAAATTGCATTTGCGTGCTTCTTAAATAAATACAGACTGAAAAAAAACATATATAATGGCGTCATAAATTTTTAATTTAATTCAAGATTTGAAATGTGTCTTTTTCAGTTACGTTAAATAAAAATATTTTTAACCAATTCATATTTTTTAATGAGTAATAACCACAATTTATTTATACAATAGCAAACCTTGTTACGCATACCTTTATGCAGCATACACCAATATATTTTTTGGAATTAAATAAGTGATTCGATAAATAAATGAGTAAGGAAAGTAATTATATTGATATATAGAATAAAAATTTGCTAAGAATTACACGAACCAAGAAATAAAAATTTAAACGAAAAAAATTTATTTAAATACAGTAAGACTAACAACATAATCTCTACTTTCGAAAGATAATGATTTATTATTAGTTTGTATATATAGTAATAATTTACACTTTATATCTTTACAACATTTAATACAGTTTTTAATACAGAGATTCATTTTTTTCTGAGCAAAAATATTTTAAATAGAAATTGTATTCAATATAAAATATCACCATAAAATTAAACTAACGTTTTTCTATATATAAGTAATTTTATAACATAAGATCTCGTATATTACCTGTTCACAGCAAGATTCTTATATATTTTTTATTTTTTGCTGAAATTACTCATGGTTTATTGTTGGTTCTAAGATACTGGATAATAAATATCAGGGAATTAATCTTATCTTGTACTTTTCTTTATTAGAACATTGCGAAAACAGTTAAAAATTATTTAATCATCTGAATGATTTCATTTTAAAATCATAAATCTTTGTGTTACAATCTAATTTAAAGATCAGTTTATCATATTAGGGGGGAATTTTATTTAAGTATACGGTACCTTTTTAGGTCACGGTTCCTAAAAAAAGCAACATTTTTCCTAAGAATCACCAACAATTAACCCACATCTATCACTTAAGGACCCTACTAACCACACCCCAGAATACCTAATACTACCCCTAAACGGCTCAGGTTTCCTAGAAAAATCGAAATAGCGTGTTGGCAAGTAATACCGACTTTTACCGTGACCCCCTCACAACCCAATTTTATATCATCCAAGGTTTTTCATTCGCTCATCGTCCCTCACAGAACACAGATCTGAGTCCCAGATAACTTCCGCACACGAATTCTCCACTTACGAAAATCAATAGAACCTAGAAGTTAATCTAGACCTTTTTTCAAAGAAAATCAGAAGCATGTCTTTTTGTCCATGGCGAGGCGGCGTTACACAACGGGTTTTTCTTTTAAAATCCGATCACGTTTTTTCGCGCTTTGGTGTGAGCCTTGAGCAGTTCTGGGTTTTCAAAACATGCGGATGGCTGTTAAGGCTCCTTGCCTCACTTTTTGTGCTATTATTTTTTTTTATAATATAAAATTCGTTTATTTGTTTATATGTGTTGAAGGTAAAAAGGTATTCGCGGTTGGAAAATAAACTGGTTCAGAGGTAATGGGTGATCAAAAATTTGTGGGATGCAATACTAGTTTAAGATTAAATAAAAAAAATTAAGAAGAAAAAGATAAAAAAAATGGCATTGTTCTTCAATGTCATATTTTGAAACTTTTTCAATATGTCTAGTAACTCGCCACATAACTTAGATATCTGTTTTTAAATCTTTATTAATGATAGAGATTTGGAAGGTTATGTGGTGGTTGAGAGAGAGAAAAGCATCTGTACATATTTATGCACAGTTACAGAGAAATAGGCATATTGAGTTGTATTTCAAACAAAGAGATAATATTAAGCTGATTGTGTGATATCTGTCTTGTTTGATATTCTTAGACAACTTCTTTACGTACTAAAACTAATTTCAACCAGTTAGGATTAAAAATTGCAAAATATATTCGATAATCTCCTTTAGAAATCAGTTTAACGCATTGGAAAATTTGCTTTAAGTGTAAGATATCGTTTTGGGTCACGGTTTATTAAATTTTAAATACTTGATAAGTATCACAAGCACTTAACCAACAATTTGTTAGATAATTGTTTTGAAAAACTCGATTACTATCGTGGAAATAATATAAATAATTCATTTCTCACAAATAACTTAATTAGAGAAAATTATTCAAAAGTAATAAGCTGTAACAAAAGTGCAATAGTTTCGATCGAAAGTGGTACAGATATATACGTCATAGTGTTTATATGACATTAAGAATAATATCTGATTATCTCAATAAAGCTGATTAAAATAGGCATTTATTGAAAAAACTAAATAGTTTGATCTATAAAACTCAAAATTATGTTCAATTCTTAAACATTAATTTCAAAGTTATTGTTTTTTTAAAACTTATTTAATAATTTTATCTGAAAATTACAAACAATGTGTTGGATAGGTTTCTCAAAATTCTGAAATTATATTTAAATTTCGAATCCTGATAACTAATATATTCATCGCATGTATTCATAAATTATTATTCATAAAAAAGCTAATAAGAAAAACAAGATTTATAAATTAATCCATTTTCGATGAAAATATATTCTCTAGCTGAATTCTTGTCCGTTTCTCCACTAAATGAGTGATACATAATAATAAACTGAAAGCATTTAAATTATTACTAATACAACAGATTAAAGCTCACAAAATTGTCTTGTACTAAAGAAATATTTTAGCAGCATTATTAGAATATAATGCAAATTAATACTTCTAGAAAAATCTATATTATTATTTTTATTAAAAACATTAAAAGACCCGTAGTAATATTTAAAACTGCACAGAAGTTACATTTAACTGTATAATGAACAAAAACTTATTCCTTAATTACGTATTCCGACAGAACATTATTAAATGTCGCAACGGGAATAATTTACGAGTTATAATAATTTCTTTAGTTATTGTTTAATAAAAAATGGGAAGTGCGAAAATTTCCTTCTCGGTTCCAGTTTCGTCAAATTAAATGTTGTTTTCAAGGTTTTAGACAACATGTACCCTGTACATAAATTTGTTTCTTAGAGTTAAGGTAACAAGGAAGCAAAATGTGTATCCTCACTCAATGTTTTTCAGTAGTTAAATGTGTGCACTTTTACTTGTATAAACCAGATAACGTTAGAAACATTATTCTAATTGTAAGAAAGAAGCTTGCGTGTTATATTCTTTTATAAATGACTGACAACAACACTTTTTCTTAAGTTTATTTCTCGAGGTTATTTTCTTGAAAAAGGAAGAATACTCTTCTTTTTAAAATAGTTATTTTAACTTTCTGTTAACACAACATTTTACAATCAAAAGGAATTTAAAAATGTGGTATAGTGACGCAATTAGTATAAATATTTCCAGGGAAAAAATAAACCATTAAAGCTGGGATGGGCAAATAGCTCCCCACCAAGATAATGAAAAAACTAGATAGACAGAAAATGTCCCTTATATTTGGGTCAACAAATATTTGCTAACAAAGTTGTTTTTCCATGAAGATCAACAAAGAGTATATATAAATGAATGTTGGCTGACATTAGCTTGCAGATTGTGATCAGAATTTCAACATCAATCGCACACCTGATTTAAAAAAAATTGTAAAAATGTGTGATAAGGGAGGGTACATTTGTGTCGTTAAGGTATCCGACTACGTTCGGAACCGTGATTTTAAAAAAGCGCATAAATGGATAATTTTCATGATATTTAGTGCCACTCAGATTAGAATACATGCATAAAATAGTTTTAAAAACATTTTGACATAAAAATTATTTAAATATAATAATTTGGCAAAAAATTAACTTAGAATAATCTTTATTCCAAATGTTCTCCTTTTGTGAAAAAGGGTTCTATTATAATAATATTTTGCCTGTATATAGCTCAGACCTCTCTACAGAGGCTCAACTAGAAGTTTTGAAAAATTCACATTATTTTCAGAGTTAACACCCATTGAAATAATTATTGGCGTTTTTTTCTTAAAATTGCTCCCCTCTGTTGTTGTAAAATATGAATATAAATCCACTTCTAAGTTATATATTTCAAAAATTCTACTTGAACCTCTGTAGAGAGGTCTGAGCTATATACAGGCAAAATATTATTCTAATAGAAGCATTTTTCACAAAAGGAGAACATTTGGGGAATAAAGATTATTCTAAGTTATTTTTTTGCCATAATATAATATTTAAATAAATTGTTTTTGTCAAAATGTCCTTAAAACAATTTTATGCATATATTATAATCTAAGTGACACTAAATATCAAGAAAATTATCCATTTATGCGCTTTTGCAAAATCACGGTTCCAAACGTAGTCGGATACCTTAAACTCATTCTAAAATTAAATGTGCTTGCAGCTGTAAATATCTAATTAGTACACTAAGTAAAGTGAATAAAACTGTCTAGAATAACTTCTAGAACTTTTAGACATTGTGTTTTATTTCCTTGCTTATCAAACCAATGGTCAGTATTTTATTTAACTTATATTTATGATTTTTATATACTACAATTAATACCTTTTCTGAGATGCAAAATAACTAATGAATACAATCATTTTTAAAAAGTGAAATCCTCCGGTATCCTCTGCTTCCACAACGTGGCCCTCGAACTGAAACAATTGTCCATCCTTACATTAGACTATTAGGAAAGATATGAGAAATACTAATAAAGAATTTAGACTATTAATAAGGAAATGCGAAATACTAATGAAGAGTTTAGACTATTAATAAATTAATGAGAAATACTAATAAAGAATTTAGACTAGTAATAAATAAACGAGATACACTAATAAAGAATTTAGACCATTAATAAAGAATTGGGGGTCACATTACTTTAATAATATTCTAAATATACCGTAAAATCCAGCGTATAACGCGCACTTTTAACGCAAAAAAATAAGACAGAAATTGAAGGGTGCGCATTATACGCCGGGTATGAAAATGAGAGCTCTAAAAATAAATTATAGTTTAAAAAAACTAAAAAATACACCCTTTTTTATATTTAATTGAACTAAGTTGTAACTTAATCTTTAAATCGTCAAATGTGGAAATGGGATCTAAAATTAGTCAACAGATTCGAAATGGGATCTGAAAATGGGAAATCGTTAATCCTGATGATCCTGATCAAGAGAATGGGGGGGGGATATTAAATTATTGTATTGTCATCGGTCCTGGACAAGTGAGAAAGATTTCGAATTAATCTGACCTTTTAAAGTGGGTAAAAATTGAGTTCAAAGATTCCGTTACATACAAGTGAAGCTGATAAAAGCGTGTTAATAATAATAAGAAAAAGAGATGAGCATAAAAAAAGTTAGACTTTTACATACATCGAAATATGCTTATTTGAAAAAAAAATACATTCCTTATGAACCTAAAGGGTTGTAATTCTAGAAATATACTATTTTTTAAAATCTTTTGGGATAATACCTTGACATAACAGCATTGCATACGTACATTTCAGGATTCTTTGTAAAAGAGTAAGTGCGCGTTATACGGCGAAGATAGCTAAAAATAAAAATAAAAATGCAGCTTGAAAGTATATGTGCACGTTATACGTCGGTGTGCGCTATACGTTGGATTTTACGGTAACTGAAGAATATTTATCATCTAAAATTATAATTTGGTTTAAATAAATATTTTAACTTTTAATGATATCGTTTATCAAAAATTGACATGATTGCATTCAGAAATACCAATGAATGACGCAAAAATAATAATTAGGCTTAAGAGTGCCAATTATTTTGATGTCAAAATTTTATCACAGAACTGATCTATTGCCATACTGAAATATTTACTCATCATTTTTCCTATACGCAAAGAGAGAAACGATTAGTCATACCTGCGTCAAACTTTCTAATTATATAACTAAAAATCAAAAATTATTTCCTACTGGAAAGTAAAAAAAGAAGAGAGTTGGAAGCTTCCGATTTGTACAAGGCCACAATAAATAATACCAAGATTTTTCTAATTTATACATTCTTGCTATGGGTAATTATCTTTCGCTTAATCAACTGAATCCAAGGATTTCTCAGAATTCATTTGCACATCAATTACTTCTATATTTAAGAATTCCTTTCATCTTCACCAGTATTAACTCGACCGAATGTGACGTCGAAGTGGGCCCGCCAAGAAGGGTGGACGTGCAGGAATTGTTAATCACTTCTCCGCAAAACCTACTATGGTGACATACGCTAAAAAACACCTGATGCCCAGAGAAAGGGACTTCATCAGCCCGGGTGACCCATTTTGTGCAGAAACAGATTTCGAGACGTGACTCAAAGAAGAAAAAATAAAAAGACTTTCACTTACGATCGATAGCCTCGTTTTTCTCATCTAGATAGGAAATAAATTACTCTCGATTTTGAAGAACAATGAGAAAAAAAACATTACAGGCGTATACTGATGGGTGCTACAATTTTTTCGAAGTTTGTCTTTCTATAAATTTTTTTTACTAATATTAGGAAAGTAAACAAGATAAATTCCGTAATCACGTTATAACATGTAACCACATGTTGGATCTTACGTTTTCCTTCATATTTATTTTGCTGATACATTTTATTTGATTTGTGTATGAATAACGAGGCACTGATAAGAGCATGTTGGATAATACCAATATGTTTCCTAGTTTTTTAAAAAAAATTCATCACCAGCTTAAATGGTTAATATCTGTAATCAGGATCATAAAATAATCATAAATAAACAATTGGATTTATGTAAAATTTACAGAAATTTGTAATAATTGTAATTTGCATATGCATATATATATATATATATGTATGTACAGTAAAATTATATATATATATATATATATATATATATATATATATATATATGTGTGTGCATAATTTTCTATAGGGTTTCGCTCAGTATTATAAATAAAAAGAGGAAAGGTAGGCTAGTTACACACACACAAAACTGGTTAAACCCACTTTTAAATAGAATTAGAAGCCATCCTCAGTCAGAATTGCTTACAAGACTGCAGAATCCACATTTTAAAGTTTCCAATATCTGTTTCATTCTTTTATCATTAATATTCAAGTAATTTCTGTCTATCTAGGAGAGGTTATTAAAAACTGTATTTATGCTGGCATTGAATATATATAAGTTTGTGTGTGTAATGTTTATACTTGATCGAATAAAAACGGGGAAAAAAGTATTATATCAGGTTGACAAGATTCGTAATAATTCAGGGATCAAATATAAAAAATATGGAAGCATTTTAAGTTTATATGTGTGTTTGTTTTAAAAAAACTATTCTTGCTCATAAGTCAATGTCAAAAACATTGCCTTGACTTTGAAGGTTATTTGTTACGAGTACTAAAAAAATGGAAATGAAAGTAAGACAAAAAAAATTACTAGAATCCATACACTTTTTAAATTTTTTACTATAGATAGTTAGTGGAAATAGTACAGTAATAGATCAAATGGCAGTTGTCGAGCATCATTTGAATAAAATGCTAAATGTTTGTTAATTTGATACACTTTTGGTATCACTATTAATATCCGTTTTTTGTCCCCCTAAGGTTTTCTTCAAAATGTTATATAATGTAAAACAGAAATCTAGAAAAATAAGATATTTTGAAGTACACTTTATTTAAATCTTAAGAATTCTCTACAAAAATGAAATCATTTTATGTACTTTTTAGATGGATGTTGCTTTTGAAAATTGTAGATTACACGATTTATATTTATGTGGGGAACTAAAAAAGCTCTAAGTTCACTTCAAATTTTACACCTTCGTCCCAAATACAACCAAAAATTTTACCCTAGATATTTAATCCTCAAATAAAACACTTTTTATCAAGTATAACATTAACACTGGAGGAAAATTAAAAGAAAACACTCTTGAAGAAAAATTATTAATACTTCAATTAAAATTAAATATAAAAGGAATATTCTGAAAAAACCTACAAGGAAAGGACCTCCTCCCCCCCTTCCCTACGGTGTGAAATAAACCCTTTCCCTCTTTTGATTGCCAACTTATCTGTTGAATTATATTCCTAATTATACATTTCGAGTGATGTTAATGTGTTTTTTCCGCTAAACTTTAGCCAAATGGAATAAAATAGAAGCTTTTTGATGTCCTCTTAAATTGGTGGGCGGAACAAAGGTAAAAAAAAATTTACACGAAAATGTTATTTTTTTTTTAATAATAATTATAGTTAGAATGGACAGAGAGAGTTATTCTAAAGAATAAATGGGTCATTTTCTTTCACTCTCCCTTAGAAATTCAGAGTTAAGAATAAATTACCCTAACCGGAAGATGTTTCTGCTACTGCTTTGAACTATTTTTTTTTCTCCATTTACATTGTTTCTTTTAGTAGAAGTAGCACATGTTAAATTTATTTGTAGCTAGAAAATTATTCTGGAGAAAAAGACATTGTTGTGGTTTTGCCAAAAGAAATTGTTGAGTTTTACAATAGAAAGTTGGACAATGATTTAATCGATATAGTTTTGAAATCTATTTTAGATATATTATATTTTTATTTTGAAGGTTAAGCCTTTGCACTTTATAGAATGATCAATCATTGCAATGTATTAAGCAATTATAGAATGGAATTGAAATAGTTGTAAGCTAAAGAAATCGCTAACTGGATTTGTATTTTATTTGGTTTGTTCTCTTCAAAAAGATTTGCACTTTTGAAAAAAATAGTAAAGAATAATTTCAGCGATTCTTTCACAAAATTTTTATGGAAAATGTACCAGGAAAAAAACTTATCAAACACTACAAATGCATAACAGAAAACATTCAGAAAAAGAACATCAGAAGAGAAAAGATTTAAGTGTATAAAATTACGTATCTTAAAAGTTATTTGTTTGAAAATTTAAATGAACTAAATAAAATAGACACACAATATATTAAATAAATGCCATTCTGAAATTTGTCTCACATAGAAAAAAAGTATATATGAGACATACTATTGCATTTGTATAATCACACAAATCCTTTCTTAAAATTAACTAGTACAGTGAAGAATAAGCTAAGTTTTTGTTTTATTACTTGAATAATAAATCAAGAAAAATTGAAAAATAATGTTATATAATTTGACGACTGAGCAAAGAAAAGATGATCCTTCATTCAAACATTTGTTACCCCGCTGCTTATTTTGGTTTATTATTAATTAACTTATTTCCAAGTTATCTTATTTTTGTGTCATTTAAACAATTATTCAAGGCAAAAATAATGTTTTAATCTATTTATTTCATAAAATATGATGAAGATAAAATATCTAATAATGTTTTTTTTCTTTTCACTAATGACGCAAATTCTCTTACGCAAAACCAAAGTAATTTCAATTTCTTAATTAAGATATGTAAAAATTAATTATAACAATATAATATCTTTATATGTGATTCGTGCTTGCTAATGATTACATTTTAGATACTAATACGATATATCCTCTCAGAATTATTGTTCAGCAAAGATGCGTCATGGTATTGTTTGTCATTATTCAGTTATTTGTTGATTCACTTATACGTTGAATGAAAGGTACTTGATATTGAGCATAAACTGAGTTCATAGCGGTGATTCAGTTGTGTAGAATCATGCTCATCCTGTGTCATATGAATAGATCTAATATATAATATTTTGCAATAATAAAACAATACGATTCAAAAATTTCAATAAATTTGAACGAAGTCATAATAAAGAATTCATTAGCCACAAGTTGATTAATAAACAATTTTTTTTCAAAAGCAAGATAACAATGTATAATATAAAATACTTTAATTGAAAAGAAATTTAATATTAGTTGAATTTTTCATACTATTTTGAAATAGTAATATTCATTTTCTAATCAGCATCATCATCACACTAAGCCATCACCAATGTAGCAAATAAAATTTTGGTAGCCAATCACAATCCAAAACATCCCCACCGCTAAATTTCATGCAGTTCCCTTAACCACTCGCAGCACCAATTGTTTTTTTCTACAGCCCCTTCACCTAGTACGGAAATGCTTACCTCTAATGCTATAGAAACCCTTCATGTTGAGTTTCCTTGACGTAAAAATTGATGAATTTTCGAATGCGAAATGAATTATTTGACAATAACTTTATGTTACTACGGCACTCCAAGTACTTTAATGCATCATAATACGGAAAACCAATTTTCTGTTAAAAAAATATTCATTAAGTTATGAATGCGTACGAAATCAAGAAATAGTCATTACTTTAATTAGTTTAATATTATAACATTATTAAAGCTGTACAAAAAAAGCCGACATTTATCTCTTTACGTTAGACAATACATCATAAATAAATAATTAAATCATTTTAATAGATAACAAAGTTATGAATGAAATAATATTGTCATATTTTTTAAATAATTTGTGGAAAAAAATATGTATTCAGAAAATACGTTGTAAATATAATTCAATATTTAATCAATATAAGCAATTAATTTATCAATTAAAATTGCTATTTTTAAATTAATAGGCTTTATTAATAACGCTGAGAGATTCAAATTTAAACTAAAAGACATTCGAAAAGTTAATTTCGAAAATGAAGTTTAAATTTATATTTTTAACAGAATTTTTATTGAAAATCGAATATATTTCAATGCATGAAATGTATGTTTGATATAAACTAAAAATTATTTTAAAAAAGAGAATAATTGTTATTTTTCGATAAATTACTTCTATTTTTCTTTTTGTTAAAAATTACAAACTATATATAATGTTTTAATATTCCAAAAAATCATCACAAAAATTCAAGAAATAAAAATTGATTTGTTTAAAATAATATCAAAATGCGTGTTGGTATGTATTAAGATTACCATTACTCTAAAGATAGAACTATTACATTCGAATTTACGTTGCTGTGAATTACGAAATACCGAAACAAAATCCGCCCTTCAAGTCACGAAATGGTCAATGTATGCAAAAAATATTAAAGAAATAAGATATGTTTGCGATTCTATGTTTGTCAACATAAAGAAAAATAAAACAAACTCGAGGTGATACGTAAAGGTTCATTACATCAAAGTTCACTAGCCTTGGCATACTTTAAAAGTAATTCTGGTACTTTTCTAATGCTCAATTATTGCCCTCATTTGACATGCGTATTAAGCTTTTCAACGATGATTTAGTAAAGCATCATTGACCCGTTCTCAATTTTATTTATGATTTTTTTTGATTCAGCAAAACGAATATTAATTTTTATAATATAGTTAGAATTTATATATAAATGTATAACGAATACTAAATATTAAGAATGCTTTTCGATAAATACAATTATATATTAAATACAGAACTAGAACGATTTACATTTTTGACAAATACTACTAATCAAAATTTTAAAAAAAATTAAGGTGTGGTGATTTGACATTTATTTCTAGCTAATATATATTTTTTACTGATCTATTTGAAAGTGAGATTTACAGTATCAGATAGTTAAAAATTGTGCTTCATTATTTTCAATAAGAAGTTAGAAGTTATTGTAATTTTCTTTCAATTGAATATTGTTCTTTTAATTTTAATTTTTACTTTTTTATCAACTGTATTATATTTTTCTGATTAATATATCTTTCCGGGAACATACCTTAAGAGGCTATTTTTATTTTATAATCAATTTATAACATTAGCTTCACTTGCAAATGACATTTTTTTTTAAAAAATTAAATAATAAAAAGTCTACTTATTACTTGTAACAAATTAATTTTCAAAGACTTGAAAAATTCTTAGAAATTAAAGGCATGCATTCTTTAAAATCTCCTATGAAAACTTTCAAATAAACTTTAAGTAAAAATTCAAATTTATTAAAATTATAAGACAATATATAATGCATAAAAATTAAGTTTATTAGCAACATACACGCTAGAACATATCATTTTAAATTTAAAATATAACATGTTTAACTAATTAGAAGATTTGCAAAAAAAAAACAGTTGTTGAAATAAATCTATAATCTCATAAATTTAGTTAAACATGTTCATCAAAACCTATGTATCATAAAAATTATCCCTGAATTTTCCCGAATTGCAGAAATTCAAATCGACAAAAACAAGGAAAAACTCAAACATCATTTAAATTTTCTATGATGATTAAAACCTAATAAATTTTTCTTAGAGTCATACCATATATTATCGAATTTATCTCTAAGAAAATTCTTCATAAATTAATATTAACAATTTATGTAACATAATCCTCATAAGAATTACACCAGAATTTAAAATAAAAGAAAAACTTACGATATATATTTCAAAGCTATTCTGATTCCTTTTAAACAGAAGAGGCAAGATCAAAGTCTTCCAGTAAACTCACACAAAGAAATCTCCGGAAGGATGCGTTAGGTAGGACAAGCGAACAAGTTTCAAATGCGCGCCAGTCCGCAGTTTCCCATCTCACGTGTGTCTCAAAGGGGAAATCTAAGAGGAAACTAACTTTCGGTCTCACTTCTCCTAATGATGCTCGCTTACCTAACTTCTTGACCAAGGTTACAAAACGGCCACCAGGTGGCTGGAGCAGGCGTTTCCTCTAAGGCAAGAACGGCTCGCTTGACTTGCAGATGTACCAATTGTAAATAATAATACCAATTGCTACGCGAAGAGGTAAGATAATCACTGCTGGCCAATCAGACAACGTGATTAATAGTCTGTTTTAATGTTTAGTCCAAATCAAATAGATGTCACTTTTATTTATTTTTATTCCCTTGCATTTCTTCCTGTTCGTTTGCATGAGGAAAGAAAGGGGATTTTTTAATGTCCTTTAGAAAATGAAAGCGAAAATAAGACGTACACCCTTGAAACGATCATGTCTAATTTTGTTACTTTAATCAGGAAATGGAATGTTCGCGGTATACATGTTTGCCTTCGATTGTATATAAATAAATAATTTCGTGTTTTAAGTTTTTTTAAAAGTTTTATTTTTCTTGTTTAGCTTTAAAGGTAATGTTTCTAAAGGAGAGAAACAAGAATGTAGCATGTTTATATCATAAAGGTGAGGTCATATTGTTGTTCAATGAAATTAAACATCAAAGAAATAGGCGTTGTTTATGAAACAAAATGATTAAATAAGGAAACTTGAGCTGTATAAATTTAATAATATATAATATAAGATATTTATTATTTGTGTACAGTAGAATTTTAGAAGTTATATTGAATAAACTGCTGTAAACTTGAATATGAAAGTTATCATGAATTCTCGATAATGAAAAATAGCACTATATTGATAAGTCGTATTTAAGTAAACCGTAGACGAAGAAAATGCTCAGTAAAATTTTTTTTTAAATAATAGTCAATGAACATTTTCCTAAAAGTTGTGGTCATGATAGTCTAGTGATCATGTTCGCGAGCTCCCGGCAGGGTGTCAATGAAAATCCCTCTGAGTAGCAGGAGTGATGTACATTAAATTTGACTAGGCTCAAAGTTCTCCCATTGGTGAGATGGGGTAGTTTGGAGAGAGGATGCAAGCTAATGTGTCATCCTCGTCACTTGACCGTGGTTCAAAATTACTAGGTCCACCAAAAATAGCCCTTGTGTTGCTTTAAGGGGTCCTGCACATGAATTTTTAAAAAAATTATCGATTTTCACTTTTTTACTTTTTTTAAAAATTCAAACATTTCTGCTTAAAATGATATAGAATACATAGAAATGCGATAATTAGAAGTGTTTTTATTTATTTTTTAAAAGTAAGCCACTCTCATTGACAAATTACAAATTTTTACTTTAAAGCCTGTTTTCTCAAAATGCAATATTTTT
The DNA here is from genome assembly GCA_019973935.1 of Trichonephila clavipes. Taxonomy (NCBI): domain Eukaryota; kingdom Metazoa; phylum Arthropoda; class Arachnida; order Araneae; family Nephilidae; genus Trichonephila; species Trichonephila clavipes. The sequence continues at coordinate 179,030 of BMAU01002412.1, read as the reverse complement.
CTCTTTATGGACCTTTTTCTCAAAAACTAATTAATGTAGGATCCTCAAAATTTCAATGAGCATACTTATAACATGTTTACACATTTTAATGGAGGGAATAAGATATATCTAGTGAACTGTTTTAGGTAATGTATTTTTAAACTAAATTTTAAGGAAAAAATTTGTTTTTTTTTAAATTCAAAATTATTTTAATTTTTAACAAAAAGAAAAAAACCTCCATTAAAGTCTTATTGATGGTACATATAACCTACTGTGAAAATATCATCTATTAGTAGCTAGAAGTTTCTGAGAAAATGGTGCATAAACCTACGTAATTTAACATGGGCTCCTATGGAAGTGCCGAATCCTCTTAATGCTCCTCAAACTATTTACTGTCGCGGACCGATCAATACTTGATAATTTTGTTGCGGCAGGCTGAAGAACGGTTTATTGTTTGTTTATATTTTAGATTGCTTTGATTTAATAATTTCAGTTCAATTACATTTAAACATGACCTCAAAATAATACACAGTTACATCAAAAATGAAAATAAAGTGATTTAAGATTTTAACTTACTAGAATGCTACACAATACACCACAGTTAATAAAATTGAAATAAATTAATGTTTTTTGGGTGACTTGGTAACACTTGATCCACAGACTGATACCGCTCTACTGCCCGAGAGCTGAGGACCATTGTTTTAGAGTATGGCGCTAATAAAAAACGTTCTCACTTTATCAAAGGTTACTAATTGTAGTTAAAATGATGGATATAATTATTGTAGTTGGGAAATATTCTGTATTTTCATCAAGTATTTATAATCGGAAGCAGTGGCGCACACAAGTGGGGTGTCCTAGAGGTCCGGACCCCCCCATAACCCTTGATTTTTTTTCGATTGGTTATAATCCTATGTATAAATTACGTAAAATTTAATTATGTATTTGTTATTAATAATTAATTTTATTAATTAATTCTAATAATTTATTCAACAGTTAATTTTGTATTGTTTTTGTTCCCGAAAATGGACAAAATCAAAAGAATATGTTGGGTGGCGTATTGGAGCATGATACCAAATTGATGGACTTTCGACCCTGGAAAAATTTTTGTGTGCGCTACTGCTCTGAAGAAATATATTTATTTTAAAATAGGGATGGTAACAGCGTGCGAGTTTGCATTAAGAGGACTAGAAGCAACTCTTTCATGTAATTTGTTCTTTTGTATTTGTCGCATTTATGATTTACTGCACGACACACTTAATTATATTACTCAGTTAACCGCAAAGTTAGATGTTGACCTTGTCAATGAAGATGTGAAATTTTCCCCTACAGGTGTTGCACCTGAAATTCCAAATTTCGCTCTGAATATGGAAGAGATGCATATTTTTTTTCTAATGTTCATTTAATACTTTATAATGAATCCTTTGCTGTGGAGCATTATTCCATCTAACAGGTCTTCTGTATCTTCGGGGATATTCATATGGAAATACCAGAAATTGCGGGTTGTAATTAATCTTAGTTATTGATGAATTGTTTAGTTTTTTTATAACAACATTTAAACGATATCGAGTTAAGTTACTTCACAAAAACATTTACCAGTATTGAAAATATAGTAAATAGGTTTAAGGTGCCAAACTTATGATAATTAAAATTAGTAAGTTTGATCTTGTTACTTTCTTTTGAAAATTGAATATTTTCATGTGAATGAATTTAACAATTTTTAATCTTCAAAAACAATTTCTTGAGCTTTCATTTTGCTATTGTTTATTTTTTTCCATTCATACGACTCATTCCGACTGAAGTAAATATTACAATTAAAAATATTTGCTTTACTTCTTTTTCTAGTCCTCTCTCCCCTAATTTTCCTTTTACATTTTTGAATATGTCGTAAGGTAAGTTGCATCTTATTTGCGTTCCAAATAATGGAATAAATTAAAAGAATTTCTAAAAAGAAGTTATTATTCCATGTGTATTTATTTTTATATAATAGTTTTTGTACATTAGAGTTATTTTTTAATGCAATAAACTATGGATAATTGAAATTGTGGATGCAGAATATAAAATACTGTAAATCTCTATGTTGCAAAGAATTTTTAAGATAAAGAAATATGTTTGCACAATAAAGATATGAATTTCTATAAATATTTTATGCTTAACTGAATGCTTTTGTCAAGGAATGATATTAAACACTAAATGAATATAGAATTTTCTGTTTCTCTTCTTCCCTTGAAAGAAATGTTGCAATTGAAGTTATATATATTGTGCAAAAAAGTGTGCACATAAAAATTGCATTAAGCTGATTTTATTATTAAAGGATTAGCATTATCTATAACATACTTCAAGGTCTACATGTGCAAGAATGTGTACATATAAAAATTGCATTAAGCTGATTTTATTATTAAATGATTAGCATTATCTAACATACTTCAAAGTCTATGTGTGCAAGAATGTGTACACATAAAAATTGCATTAAGCTCATTTTATTATTAAGGAATAGCATAATCATTTACAATAATAAGATGTCACCACATATACTACATAAAATATACCATTCTACATTTTAAAGTCAAAATCACGAGTATGACATTTTGCACAAAAATTTCGTTGAAGCAATCATCTTTAATTTTCATCTATTTTTATCTTTCTTGTTTTAATCCGCATTATCTGTAGAAATACGGAGTTTTTCTTATTTAATAAAGTTGCAATTAACAATATGTTATTTGTGTGAGACAGTAAAGGAATCTACATTTTTACAGTGAAGAATTTCTCAATCGTTGGTTAAAAAACTATAACTTTAAGATCAATGAGTATTTATTTACATTAAATCATATGTAAAAAAAAAAACATATGATTTTTTTTAACATTCAATGATTCAAATGAATTTCATTTCTTATGTTTAAAAAAACTATCCCAAAAACTAAGCGTCCTTCTACTGCATGAATTTACAATTATGGGCAGCAAATTGTACCATTTTGATGACTTTTATACAAAATTTAGAATAGGTTTAAATGTGGTCTTTTGGATATTTGTCTCCTTTACTACTTTATTATTAAAGTATATAATGAATACTAGTTAATAAAATAAATTCATTTTAATTCCTTATGTTTCAGCTTAATTATCCGGCATTGCTATTCTTTTGTTACTAATGGTTTCCACTTTTCAACCATGTCAAATTTTCAGTGAAAAATCAAAAGCGGATTTGTGTCATTTTTACATTTTATATTTTTATCGTGTAAAACTACATTAAAACTTTCTGGGATTAAATTCCAAAAATATATATTACTTAAAGGGAAATTCATTAATTAGAGTAAATGTGGCACATTTTTTCACATTAGACAAAAATTCTTGAATATCATGAATGATATTAAATAGTTTTATGCTTTAATAAAACAATTAGTTAGAAACATGAATTAATTAAATTTTTTTAAAAATAATTTTTACTTAACGAATTATACTTTTAAAATATATAAGATGAAAAAGGCTAAATGAAATCAAAAATATTTAGAAAAAATTTAATTGTGCAGAAATTATAAATACAGAAGTCTCCCGTTTTCTCAACTGTTACGAAATAACAGTGTGATATTTTATTATGAGCTGTGACATGTCTTATAATTATATTAATAACATTCTTTTAAAATTATTTATTTAATACCATTTTTCCCTCCAATAAATTGTTTTTATTTTAATTCCACTTTTTTTTAAATAATAAACACGGACAGTTAACAAAAAAATATTTATGAAAATGTAAGATAACGCTTGCGTTTAATGATTATAAAGAAATGTAAAGTTACGAGACATTTGTTTGAAGAAACACTGAAAGACGGCAACAAAACTAAACGTAAAAAATGAAATCATATTCCTTGACTTAATAACCAATTCCATTTTGAATGGGAAGAAGGTAACGAAAAGATAGTCTCAGGCTTCTAAGCAAGCTTCTAATTAACGATAGAAGAATACTTTTCAAAATTTAAATAAAAAGTTATTTTAAAAATTCATAAAATTTGGGTCGATATCTATTTTATTTTCCAGACACCTTTTGGTAAATTAAAGTATTGGAAAGGTCTTATTCAGTGGCGCACACAAAGGAGTTGTCCTAGGGGTCCAGCCCCCCTAAAAGCCGTTGATTTTTTTAATTGATTATAATTCTAAGTATATAGTACTTAAATTAAATCAAATTATTATAATTTAAATTAAAATTTAAATAAATATTTTTTATTAATGATTAATTTTATTAATTAATGCTAATTATTTGTTCAATAATTAGTTTTTTATTGTTGTTTGTTCCCGAAAATCGACAGAATCACAAGTAGCATGATACAAGAATGATGGACTTTCGACCGTGGACCCCCTCCCCCCAACTTTGAAAAATTCCTGCGTGTGCTGCTGGTCTTATTCAATGACTAATAATGACTTTTGATATCAGGATCAATCTGATACCATTCTGTTTCTCTTACGAGGGGAATTATATCAACCGTATCAGTGATACGGTGCCGACAAACTACAGGGGACCCAACATGTGTAATACAGTCCCGCTAATAGGGCTCTCACATCTTAAAAAGAGTCCCGGAAGAATTTTGATACAGGGCCCCCTCAGAGCTAGCTACGCCAGTACCTCTTACGTTATGTTTTAACCGGGAAATTCCTGGTTTTAAAAGGAATGTCTTAATGTGTTTTATGTATAATTTTATATGGGAACACAAATAAATCTTTTGAGGTTCAATAAACGGAGTAAAATTAAGCGTTAAGAGCATATAATTAAGGAGATGGACACAACCGTCTTTCCAAACTTCCTGTATTTAAATATATAATCATAATCATCTCTTTGTTTTAATAGATTTGAAAAGCAAATAATACCAATTATTCTACCAATTATTTGCCAAGTATTAAAAAGAAATTCTAATGATTTAACGTCTACTGGTAATAAATTCCAAGAAGAGAAGAGTATATTATTATTATTAATTTCTTCGATTTCAAAATAATTCAGAAAATTATATTTGCTTTTAATACAACGGAGAAGCGACCTAAAAATGAGGTTAAATTAAATTCGAAACTCATCACTGATTTTCTTTTTAAATATCGATATCCATTGTAATATCAGGAAGGTAGAAAGTCCTGGAGATACACGTGAATACTCTACAAAAGGAAGATCCTTGACCAAAGGACATCTTTGCACAAACGAATGCAATTGATATCGAACAAGGAAGATGAGATATAGAAATAGTATGCATAGGTGTTCAAATTTAAGAACTTTTTCAATTTCGGTTGGTAACCTCCAGAAGTATAGGCGAATTTTAAAGGAACTTGATACGTAAAATTGGCGATATAGTACAAAAAACAACAATAACTTGGGACGCACCATGATAGTGCGAGTCTAAAAAATATGTTACACAAGTGAATAAAATATGGAGTAATAGAGAGTTTGAGATTGCTGCAATTAAATAAAAGAAATGCTAAAATTGTCAAAAAAAACACACATAAGCATTTTACTTTGAATTCGCTCCCCATTTTCAAGAGCACTTTTAAGTAATCTATACTAAAGATTTACACAGCTGTTTGAAAGCATTCTTTTTGGTTCAGTACATTCCGAGAAATTCGACTAAATATGCACATTCTCTTTATATATTTTGTGTGAACACCAGTTTAACTGTAATATTTAAAACATTTACAGCTGAAAGTATACTTCATTTCATTCTAAAATAATAGTACTCTCTATCCACATCAGTTGGTTTTAAAATTATATTATTAATTAATTATATTTTTAAAATGTCAAAAGTAGAACTTGTTATTTCGATTCTCTCTTATATTGGCTTATAAAAAGATTATGAACTTTTTCTTTCTTTGTGAAATTAAAATTAATAATTAGCAAGAGAGGAAAAAAATTACCAGAGAATTAGCATCCCGCTGAGTTTTACAAGTGAAAATTTGGCTTTTATAATGAAATTTAGTAACAGTTTTCAAGATATTAATAAGTTATCAAAAACCAGAATAATAATTTTTTAAAATAGAAACACAAGTTCTAACAACTTTAAAAAAATATATTTTGAGACAATTCTTGAAAATTATATATATATATAATGCGACTTAACTCAATTTTTAAGTGGAAAAACTGAGAGTGAGAGGAAATTAAATTACTTTAAAGTATACATCTATAAAACTTACTTCTTACGAGTTTCTTTAGTATTCCGTGTACGCATTTCAACTGTGCAAACCTTTTTATTGAATTTTATGATACAGGGGATTGTGAAACAATAATAGTGAATGAAAATTAATTGTGTTAGTTTATTATAACTCATTTTATATTATCCAATTTTATAAATATTCATTTCAGATATTAAATAAATAAAACTCACAAAATGGCTTGATTTTTAACAATGGCGTCTTTTTTTGCATGATAAACACAAGAATTGAAATTCGTTCAACACAAAGTAGAAATCATATGATAAAATAGGAATTTGTGCTAAATTATGTTTTTTTATCTTCAAAATTCTGGAAAAAGTTTCTTTTTTTTCGGAGAGATTTCGGATTTCGTTGTTACGTTCAGAAAAATAACCATATTGTACGAAGCAAAAAATTAATGTAAATAGGGATAGGATAAAAATAGTAGTATTTTAGTAAGCATTAAACACACACAATGTTTTTGTCATGATTAGTAAATAACATCAATTGATGACACTTTTTTTGACGATATATTCTTATCATTCGAATTTTCTTCAGAGTAATCGCGAATGCTACACTATATTTTCACAAGGAATTTGTAATTATAGATTACTTGTTTGCTTTTCAGTTTAGATGTATGTGTATTAATATTCATGTATAATGTTTGGGAACTTCTTTCTGCAAATTTATACTTTTTCAAATGCAAGGATCTTCAATAAATATAATTTCAATTGCTCAGATAAGTCTATATTTCTTTATGCCTTTTAGAGAAAATTGATAATTTTTTTCATTGTCATCTGTGCTATCATTTTTTGGATTACCTTAGCCCAAGGGTACTCAACCTTTTTTTCTACTGGGCTGCATGCATATGTTATATATTTCACGCGGGCCATAGCATGAGGTCATAAGAGAGGGAGGGAAGAAATGCTTTAAGACCAAGATGCCATTGGAAATTTCAAATGTGGAAAATTGATTAAAATATTAAAACTCCTGCTTCGCTTTTTTAATTATTATTTTTTTATTTTTATTTTTGTCACTAAGACTAAATTAAAAGAATTTAAGAAACACTCCTTCACAATTTTTGCAGTAAACGGTTTCATATGATTATCAATAATGTAACAAACTTTATATGATGTCTTTGTTACAGTTGTGACATTACCACTGACAAAACACTTTGTTTTTGTTTCAAAGAATATTCAATATAAAACCTATTAATCACCTCTTGAAAGAGATCTTGGATGAAAAGTGTCATTGAATGTGTGTAATTCTTGTTTATTGGTATTTTTTAAATATAGGGTGTTTTTTTAGAGGTATAGAACTTTAGTTGCAATAAAACAACGATGTATTATTCGATTGACATGAATTTTTTTTATTCGAAAGATAATCTTGTGGCATTACATTTTAAATATGATTTACGGCATATGACTGCCACGGCCGGCTCGGATGTAGTCCAATCTGGACGTCCAATTTTCGATGACTTTTTCCAACATTTGTGGCCATATATCGGCTATAACACGGCGAATGTTGTCTTCCAAATGGTCAAGCGTTTGTGGCTTATCCGCATAGACCAATGACTTTACCTAGCCCCACAAAAAATAGTCTAGCGGTGTTAAATCACAAGATCTTCGAGGTCAACTCATAGGTCCAAAACGTGAAATTAGGCGGTCACCAAACGTGTCTTTCAATAAATCGATTGTGGCACGAGCTGTGTGACATGTTGCGCCGTCTTGTTGGAACCACAGCTCCTGGACATCCTGATTGTTCAATTCAGGAATGAAAAAGTTAGTAATCATGGCTCTATACCGATCCCCATTGACTGTAACGTTGTGGCCTTCATCGTTTTTGAAGAAGGATTCCACCAGCCCATAAAGCGCACCAAACAGTCAGTTTTTCTGGATGTAACGGTGTTTCGACATACACTTGTGGATTAGCTTCACTTCAAATGCGGCAGTTTTGTTTGTTGACGTAGCCATTCCACCAGAAGTGCGCTTCATCGCTAAACAAAATTCGCTTATGAAAATCGGGAACAACGGCAATCTCGTTTTGGTCCCATTCGACGAATCTACGCCTTGCGTGATGATCGTTTTGATGAATTGCCAAACCAAACTGAGAATAAATCTCTTGACAGCTGTTAAATTGGTCGCCATCTTGGAAAGTAATGCCAACTTAAACTTCTATACCTGGAAAAAAACACTCTTTACATCACTTTCGTGACAAATCAAACAAGCACTACAAAACAGTCAACCTCCAAATCGTTCGAATATTTTTCGCTTGCAAGGTATGAAAGGTTGTTAAAAATGGGTTCCACCCATAAAATATTCGCTACACCACTGTTGTCTGTTGTAACTAACCGTAATCGTTACAAACAGAGAAATAATACCAATTCGCAGACATCGACAGCAAAAATGCAAAATCGATATATTTGATTTCTTGTCAAATAATCGATTTCTTGTCACCAAATTTTTAATGCACTCTTCAATGGGTCATGACCGGACCACTTAAAAAGGCTCGGGGGACTGCAGGTTGAGTATCGCTGTCTTAGCCTATCTCAGATATCATTTCCGTCTAATTCACTCCATCAATTTAGTCGAATAAGAAGGATTGCAAATTTCGTTAAAGTGGAAAATTTTTCAAATGAACCTGATATGAAACATTACGCTGAATATGTGGCATTTTGCGTACAAAAGATCTTAGTTCATTTCGTGTTGTTTGAGGATTTCCTCTAATTTCGAATATTGTACTCAAAAATTTTAAACGTCACTGAGAAATTTATATAATTTTCAAATCGTTGTTAGAATCATGTTCTAGGATGCCGTATTGTGTGAAGGCTTTCTTCAAATCTTGAATAGTTGACAAAGCGAAACAGAATTACATAATTATTATATTATATGGAAGTTATTTATAAATTTAATTAAAATGAACCCTAAATACACATTTATTTTACGTATTTATTTAGTTTGTTTATCAGTATCGTGAGCAATTAAATTATTCATTTACAAACGTTGGTTCTCAACCAGTGTGACACTTTTTCAGAGTGAGGGATTGAGGAACACAAAATATATAAGATTCGGAATCGCATAGTATAGATGGGTCCGAAATATCTTCGATTCTAGCGGCTCAGACGAAACAAAGAAGCAATGATACGTTACTTATCACAGAAAGCATTTTAAAGGTAAGTTTTACATTCGCAAATGGCACACATATTACAAATGTATCGACATTTCAAACATATGCGCTCACACGGGCTTTACCCCGACCTATCCAATGATGTCCAAATATAAAGTTTTATGTAGTGCTGCTGTACCATTGATGCAATGGAAGAACTACACTGTTGGACAATTGCTAAGGACGGATCACAAATTGCTATGTAGAATAACATTAAGTGAGACATGAGGCCTAGTAGGATAAAATATAGTTGCCACACTGTTCAGAGATTAGAATAAAGAATATTTATTGTTCTAGAAAGTACAAAAGCTGTGAAACATCTGAAAGAAACAAAAATGTTCATTTGATCTGCATACGGAGAAATGGAACAATGCATCTAAAAGTCAGAAGGCACCTTAAAGAAAGGTATCAGTACGGGATATGTCCACCGTGGAGTGGGATGCAACATTCCACACGTCGTACCATACTTTGCACAATATTATCCAGCAGCTGTTGAGGCAATTTATCCCATTCCTCTGTGAGTGCACGGATGAGGGTGTTCTTGTTTGTCGGGGGATGGTTTCGACCAGCAACTTGCCTCCCCAAAGCATCCCACACATTTTAAATGGGGTTTAGATCTGGAGAACGCGCTGGCCATACGAGACGTTGAATACCCTCAATGTCTAGACAATCCTGTGTTCGATGACATGTTGCGTTGTCGTCCATAAAAACAAATTTATCACCGACAGCACCACGGAAAAGACGAACATGAGGAAGTAGAACTTCATCAATGTATCGTTGGCCCGTCATAGTCCCATTCGCAACCACATGTAGGCGCGTGCGGCCATTGATCATGATGCCGGCCCACACCATGATACTGCATGTCGGATATCGGTCCTTTTCCTGGATATTTTCTGGACGATAAGCAGTACCACTCTCGCGCCAGATCAGTTGGCGTCTACAATCCGATGACAGACTGAACCTACTCTCATCTGAGAATAGTACACATGCCCAGTCCTGTTCAGTCCAATTGTGATGCTCAGGACACCATTGCAAACGGGCAGTACGATGCTGTCTGGTCAATGGGACACACACACAACAGGCCTGCGTGCGTATAGTCCTCTTTCCCTCAAACGTCTTGCAACAGTTTTTCAGGAGATCTGCTTTCCTGAGGCAGCAAGAAACTGATTTGCCACCTGCTGAGCTGTAGTTCGCCTGTTCCTTTTTGCTGATAGAACGATATATCTGTCTTCTGCATGCGTCGTACTTCTAACACGACCTCCCCCGTGCCGTCTACTACACATTACAGTAGTTTTAAATGACTTCCACAGCCGTGAAACAACGCTATGAGCGATGTCGAACTCCCTGGCAACATCTGTTATTTTCGCCCTTCTTCGATCTTTCCAATAATTCGGCCACGCATAAAATCATCTATGTGATGTCGGGAAGACATGCCAAAAATTTTAAGTTCGTCTATTAAATCTTTCCTGTAAAACTTTGACTTGAAACAATAACTGTCCACACGCGTCAAAACCTTTAAAGCTCTTATGAACGCTATCACGTGATGAACAGACGTGGAAAAAAATTTGCATACTCATACTTCTTCTTACTAATATCCCGCACTTATTCTAATTTTCCACAGTTTGCTTCCTTTCATTTTGTGGTTGCTATGGATGATAGTGTTATCCGTCCATAGCAATTGTCCAGCAGTGTATATCATGTTGAAAGCTACATAGAATGATGCAAAGATTAAGAAACATGTTCTTCTTCAATGAGTTCTAGAAGGACTTACTGAAGAAAGATCAGTATTTTCTACCGCATAGACGAGGAAGAAGGACGTAAGGTTCAGTAAGGTAGGCTCGTACTATGTCGGTCCAAATATGTAGAGAGAAACAACTTAGAGCTGCATGTGCTAGCATACGAGGGGTGTTTTCCAAAGCACACAAATGGGCATTATGTGTGGAAATTATATATAAAAACTTTCCTAGGGGAGTTTCCCTATCTTGTTAAACTTGCCTCAGTCTTAAGCAAAATGAACACAACAAATGTTGGGTCTGCCATACTCTCTTGTTGGAACCATATAGCACAATATCTCGGTTGTTCATAATATTAGGCGACAAAACCCGAACGTGTTGTAATGGCATGAGTTCATTTAGTTAGTTAACAATATTCTCCATACGGTGAGCTGTGAAATACCCAACTGTTAGGTTATCGCTACAGTACTCAATACTGATCACGATCAACCGGTGCCCCGTCTAAGACTTTTTAGGGTGACCGCTGGAAGATTAGCAGTTAGTAATTATTTTCCGAAATACTCAAGATTGGCTGACAGTAAGCAGAATAAGTCTTCTATGGACTTTAACTACAAGAAGTAACTTTAGATGAAAATGTTTTATTTTTAATGCATTTTAGATTGTGATTGTTTGATAACAAATGCATCATTTGATATTATTATATTTGTGGTTATTATTATTATGTTTAGATCTTGCGTTTTGCTTTAAACGTGGTTTAAAAGGTGTGAGTTTCTTTTTATTTTAGTTATGTACGTAAGAACATATTCCGTATTTATTATTAAGTTATAATAAATGTTGTAGATCTTTTTCTTACCTCACCACCATCTACGTTACTAGGTGGACCCCTACACCTTGAAAAAATTAGAAGTAGACCGTACCCTGAAAAAGACTGCCCACCCCTGGTATAGAAAAAAAAAACACACACACACATTCGTTTCACTATTCGGTGTTAACGTTACCTTTCTCATGTAACCCTCTGTGTAGACCAGGGGTGGCGAATCTTTATGGATCAAGGTGCCATTTTTTCTAAAGAAGAGTTTAATGAGGTATAGACGTGCCGTCAAATAATTTTAACTTGTGATTATTGGGAAAATAATACAACTAAGTACTAACAACTCAAAACTCTATTTCGAAAAAATACATTTTACACCTTATAGTAGTAAATATATTTTAGTTATACGTGTAATTCAAATTAAAGTAACATTAGTGTGATTTCTGCTGCTGATGATTAGATGAAAAATAACTTACATTAGGATTGCAAGAGAAGTTACTTTTATTAGCAAAATGGATGCCGAATTGGAGTCATCTGTCAAACAGTTTCTAAGCAAGTTTTTATTGCTATTCATCTCTGAAAATAATTCGCAGGCATGGGTAGATGAAAATATGGCTAAAATAGAAGGACCCAACTTCTTCAGACAGTTAAATGCGTTTTAAATCGAATTCCATGTTCCCGAAATTTCATTATTAGCATTTTTAATTATATTGCTTGTTAATCTTTCTGTTTCAATCAATTCCAACTTTCTCCTTTTTTCAACAAATTTTTGAATCCATATTAAACTAAACAGGAAATTAATCAGTTGCATTACGAAATTTTCAATTTCCAACCAATCGAATTGGGGCAAGTTCAGTTTATTAAATGAAATCACATCAGTGTACGTAAAAAAAAAAATCGCTGAAAACTGCGACCGATTACTCGCGTTTGTTCCTAATACTTCATATTGAACTTTGTTATTTTGAATTAAATTACAAACCGTTTTGATCGGTGGCTCGCCCAAAATTTTGAGTCGCGTGCCAGGGTCTCACCATCCCTGGTGTAGACGAACAAAAATAGCGCAATGCAGAGCATATAATTCGGGAAAAGTTCTTGATAGAAGTGAAGAGTGTCTCCAAATAAACATTAGAATATTCATCTACTTACTACTTCAGTGACATTTTCTCAAATGCAGTTTTCAAGCGGGATTGTTGTGTAGAGCACGTATACATCCATCATAATGAACGTATATGTGTTCTAGAATCAGTATGGAGAACGCATGTGCCTGCTTGCATTCAAACCTTGCAGTTGATGGTGGGATAGTATGAGCAATTATTGGCTATACGAAACGGTTATACCTCTTACTTCAGTGCTTCTCAAAGTTGGAGTATTCGCGACCCAATATTCAATCATAATTTTCATTGCTCCCCCCTAATACAATAACAATGTATTGAATTGAATAATACTATACTTTGACGCTAAGACTAAAATGCAAACTTTAACCTCGAAAGCACCACCGACGTAGATAAACGTCTGTCTAAGAAAAACGTTTATCTACGACGTAAATAAACGTATACATCGTCCCAGACGTATATATACGTCTTTCCGAAACGCTATTTTTTGTGTGCACTGCTATCCAAAAAATTATGCTAAAGGCTTGGAAATGCAATAAAAGGTCATTGACATTGTTCGAGAAGGATTTACTTATTTCAGATTATTTGCTTCTTTATTCCTCCTCCCCCCCGCAATACATCACATACTCGCGACTACGTGGAAAACGGTTGACATTGGGAAGTGAATAGCGTAACTTTTATTCGACACTTAAGGGATTCATTATAAACCGTACAAATAATCAAGATAAGTGTTGAGAGAGAGATTTTTTTGTTTTTAATTATATATATATGAAACGCCCATGGAGTCACTGGTATTTAATAAACTTGTTCTTAACTTAGTATTGTTAGATTAATTATAAAATACATTGTGTAGCACTGATACATGTATAAGCGTAATATATCCTTGTAAATGTGTATTTTATTATGTCAGAAAGTATTTTATTTATTTACGTTCAGTAAATTAATAATTTTTAAAATAATCTTTTGTTTTCAACTTTTCAATAAGCTCGCGCCCCCTCGTAGATTTGCCACGCCCTCCAAGGGGGCGTGCTCCACAGTTTGAGAAACGCTGTCTTACTTGCATCGTCGGTAATCGGAAAAGACAGTGAATGCTAATTTCTAAGATCTGAAGCCCTGTAATTGGGTTTGAGGCATTGGAGTCGTCATCCTTCAACGACATAATGCAAGACCACGTATTTTCCGTGGTGTTCTGATCTTCCCCGACATAGAATGTATTTGACTGTTTCCCTTCTCAGCACGTTTTCCGGATCTCTCACCTATTGATAACAATCGGACATTGGTTGCTGAGAAATTGGGTCACCATAGTCCTCCAGCTCATCCGATTGATAAAGTGGAGCTTAAGGGGACTTGGTACCCTAAAAATCACAAACCTATCGTTTTTTTTATTTTCATTTAATCTTATTCTTTGCATTATTATCTTTCGATTGATATATCACTTGTGCATGTCGGAAAGTTAGAAGTTGAATAAAACTTCATTTGAAAACAAATTAGGCAATTCAGCCTCACCCCTTTTAGAAAAAAAAAAAAGTAACAAATGCGTTATGATAAAAAAAAATCTATTTTATAAATAGAAATAATAACTATAAAAAAGAATGTGTAGTATTAAAAGCAGAACATTTCCGAGGCAATACAATAATGTAATTTTTCTTCCTTGTGAAAAGCGTGCATGTAAAATTTTTAAATTAAGGCATTTTATATTAATAATTTTATAATTTCAGTTCTTATTCCTGATATATTTTTCATACAAATGTAATACTTTAATATTATAAGAAGAAAAACAGCTAAAATTTCTGTCGTGACAGAAAAAATTTTTTAACGTTTTTCTTGAATTTTCTTGTGCAATTAGTACTCTCTAAAACTTGATCATTTATAAAAATGTGTGAGTTGAAAAAATATGAAAATGCAATTATTTTAAAGAAAAATGTATAACTAATATCTCAAAGTGGTATTTTAAGTTTAATTAAGCTTATAATAATTATTTTTCAGAATTATAAACTTTAAAGTGGTTTTTTCTCAGTTTGTGTTTTTCGAAACCTTAGTGCATTCAAAATGCTACTCCTTCGACAATTATTTACCAATCACTTCCATTTTTTTCCTGCGTGTTAAAAATAAAGCATGTAATAAAATTAGTGATCCATTTTGCTATAAACTGAATACTTTTTAAAAAAAAATCAAATGTAAGACATGTTGGCTTTTTCTTTGATTTTTAGCCTGTATATCAACATTTTATTTTTTTTTTTTTCTCGAAAACGAATGAAGTTATTCTAAAATCGATCCCTTAAGTTGTTAAGAACATCCATAAGAATATTATAAAAAAATTTCAGGTCAAAAAATTAATTTTTACAAAAGGAGTAGGATTTTAAAATTTTCCCAATTTTCTTCAAAAAATTTAAATTTTTAAAATTGTGTGAATAATATATGAAAATGTTCATCTGGTAACATTTTCTTGAATAGAAACATTGTATAAAATGTTAAAATATAATTTTTAAATACGTAAATAAAAAAGTTTGCTCAAAGGGTGCCAAGTCCTCTTAAACTTGAAACAGAATGGAATGACTTGTCCGTATCTGTCATACAAGCTCAGTTCAATGCAATGCCTAACCAGGTTAGAGCCGGTTTAGCTGCAAGAAGCGAAAACTGTGTGTACTAATTTCGAGTCCTGTACAAACTCAAATTGCTTACAAATTTATAACCATGTTTTCTTCTTTCTATACTGTTTACGAGCAATAAGTAAAGTTTTGTTTTTTCCTTCCTTTCTGGTGTTGTAATTTTAATAACTAGCAATATGTATTTATTCATTGATTGCGGTATTTCGCTCTGCAGAGGGTTGTATTTTTCTTGGAAAAGTATTTCGACAAATTTTGAAAATTGTAATTGGAACTATTTCCTTTTCAACTGGAAAAATGTTAACGAAACCTGT
Organism: Trichonephila clavipes; assembly: GCA_019973935.1. Classification (NCBI taxonomy): domain Eukaryota; kingdom Metazoa; phylum Arthropoda; class Arachnida; order Araneae; family Nephilidae; genus Trichonephila; species Trichonephila clavipes. The sequence continues at coordinate 163,157 of BMAU01002412.1, read as the reverse complement.
CGATACTAGAAACCCCACCATAAACTGAGAATATTTTCTCATTTTATTAAATCTTTTATTAATTAAGAATGGGTGACCACCCACCTAAAATTGTTAAGTTAAATTTCATTTAAAAGAAGACATAAAATACACACACACAGTTGCTTTCTTAATTATTCTTTAAAAAATTCATTAAAATTTTTGTTTGTGACTAACGTTGATTAACATTTGTGATTAATCGATTTAACGTTATTGTTATATGTAGTATTTTCTGGAACTTTTTCTCTTAAAATAATACTAATCATTCAAGAAATTAATATCGATAAAACTAACTTGAAATATTAAATTTTGATTGACATTTAAACCCCACTTTCAATCGTGTATTTTTTATTTATGAATCAGACAAATATTTCTACAGTGATGGATTGGATACTAAACAAAAGAGGTAGAATATTATGAAATGAAAAATGAATTTCGCATCAGTTATCTTATTTTTTACTTTGTCTTCGAAACAGGCAAGTATGTAATTGATTGTATTTTTGTACCGCATATTTGTTTAAAAATAACATGTAATTTTAAAAATATTACATTAAACATAAAATTTACGTCATTTAATAATAGCAGCTTTTTTCCCCTAATGAAATCATTCGTCATTTCTATCTTTTTAAAGTTCAACAATAAATAAAAATTTTACATTTAATGATTTCAAGTCTATTTGTCAAAAATGAAACAGGGAATTGCATAATATAAAGAATTATTAACTAAACTAAATTTAGATACATACACCACTTATTTAAAAATTATTCTAGGACATTTGGCGTACACATAGCTAAAGTTTGAATATTGTTATTTATTTCCTGAAGGAAAGAACAATAAATGAACTTTTGTTTAAAAAAATTATTTAATTAACATTTTTGTATATATGGAATTCGTAAATTTTGACTCAGAGCTTGTAAACTAAATTTGAGTTTGCAATAATGTTCAAAGGACGATAGATACCTTTGATATGCATATATCAAATATATATATATATATATATATATATATATATATATATATATATATATATATATATGATATATATATATCATATATATATATATGATATATATATATATATATATATATGATATGCATATATATATAAATGATATGCACATATATAGATATGATATGCATATATATATATATATATATATGATATATATATATACATATATATATATATATATATGATATTAAAAAAATCGAAAAATACAATTAATTAAATAAAATTAGTTTATGCTGAAATATTACTACAATATTTATCAATCATTAATTTATAGAGGAGGAGGAATGCCCGAAGGAACAGAGCTCACCCGATAAAGGTTTAGAGCAACAAACCGATCCCTCGGGAAACAACCACTCCCCCGTCCAGACTTTATTGAAAAAGAAATCAAAGTTTACATTTTATAAACATTAGAAATTACAAATTTAAAGGGAACTGCACTATATGCATACATGTGCGTGAAAGTAATACAAATATACAAATCAAATACAATAAAAAGAATAATAACATAAGAAATACAAGAGAAGGAGAAAAGAATATATGTATATAAAGGGTGTTTTTTTAGAGGTATAGAACTTTAAATTGCAATAAAACAACGATGTATTATTCAATTGACATGAATTTTTTTATTCGAAAGATAATCTTGTGGCATTACATTTTAAATATGATCAAGCAAGGCGTAGATTCGTCGAATGGACCCAAAACGAGATTGCCGTTGTTCCCGATTTTCATAAGCGAATTTTGTTTAGCGATGAAGCGCACTTCTGGTGGAATGGCTACGTCAACAAACAAAACTGCCGCATTTGAAGTGAAGCTAATCCACAAGTGTATGTCGAAACACCGTTACATCCAGAAAAACTGACTGTTTGGTGCGCTTTATGGGTTGGTGGAATCCTTCTTCAAAAACGATGAAGGCCACAACGTTACAGTCAAGGGTGATCGGTATAGAGCCATGATTACTAACTTTTTCATTCCTGAATTGAACAATCATGATGTCCAGGAGCTGTGGTTTCAACAAGACGGCGCAACATGTCACACAGCCCGTGCCACAATCAATTTGTTGAAAGAAACGTTTGGTGACCGCCTAATTTCACGTTTTGGACCTGTGAATTAACCTCCAAGATCTTGTGATTTAACACCGCTAAACTATTTTCTGTGGGGCTATGTAAAGTTATTGGTCTATGCGGATAAGCCACAAACGCTTGACCATTTGGAAGACAACATTCGCCGTGTTATTGCCGATATACGGCCACAAATGTTGGAAAAAGTCATCGAAAATTGGACGTCCAGATTGGACTACATCCCAGCCAGCCGTGGCAGTCCTATGCCAGAAATCATATTTAAAATATAATGCCACAAGATTATCTTTCGAATAAAAAAATTCATGTCATCGTTGTTTTGTTGCAATTTTAAGTTCTATACCTCTAAAAAAACACCCTTTATTTCATTTACAGCAAGTCATCTTCCTGCCTGCTGCGTGGACAGGAAAGCTTGTCAATTGGAGAAGATACGAATGAAGTAATGTTTTCTTCTGCGACTAATCTTGTCTTATAGTACATCCTGAAAATTGGCTCATTTTCATCTGGAGGGAACGTGGGGTTAAAATCGTTATATCATTCGGGTAAGGATCTTTGAAGGGGTTGAGTGTTGATATGAAGTGGTACTTCCGCTAATTGTCACACGGGCCTTCACATTATTAGAAATGAATCTCTGACGGCTTAGTGGCACAGAAACCAGTTCTCACAATTATTTAGTGCCTTGCACTGGAACTTTTAAATATAAGTCCCTTTTAATGCACAATAATTAAGATTACATCATTCTGGCTTTCTAATTCCTTTGTGACAAAGGAATCATTCAAATAGATTGGCCAGTACGATTTCCTAACTCAAAACCAATCGAATAGGCTTTTATGCATAGTGCCTGACAATTTGCTGCTCACTTATCTCCTCCACAAATGGTTATACATCTCAAAATAGCTCTTCTGGACGATTTAAAAGGGTGGTAGGACAGTCTCCAGTCTCTTGTTATTAATTTGTAGTCTAATAAGTGTTCCATAAAAAAAAAAAAGTTGGCGCAGCTTGGCCAAATTTGGCCCTTGCGCCACTAAACCTCACATTCACTTCACCTCACTTCACTCCATAAAAAAAAATCCGTATTAAAATGGATTTTCTGCCAAGAAATTGCATAATATTGGATTTTCCTTTCGTTTGCATAAAAAAAGTCAATAAAGTGCATTTTTTTCATCGATGTATGATTCCGTTTCTTACACCACACTTTGTCTGCGAATAATATAACAGCCACATACACTCTCTATCTAAATAATCTCTTTGATTTATGTTTTAATGTATTTAACAAACCACAATATCCTTTAATTTTTAGTATTATATAGATATATATATAAAGGGATACTTGGAGTCAGTTTTTAAGAATAAACAGTAACGGATGAAATATTTATTTGGATTATATACTATTCATGTTAACATAATTACTTAAAATTATGTATTGTTTAACTAAACTCTCTATCTAACCTTATAGTGAGCCCTTTCTTTTTGTTCATTTGATCGATTGAGTGTAAATTAACATTACTCTCTGTGAGACAGCATTGTGGCTGTTGTCCATAGATTTCGCAATTTTGTGAGGATGACAACACCTGAGGTTTCACCCTACTCTCCGAACTTTTACACTAGGTCAACGTGAGGGCTTTCCTTTTAGTTCGAATAAAGATGAACAAGTTATCGAATGAAAAAAAATATTTGTGTGTGTATTAAGAGAAAAGAACCAATTATTTATTTATTTATTCAAATTCAACTGTCTTGTTTTTGATGTCCTTCAATGCTTTTTACCAAACACAAAATGCAAACAAGTTAAAGCGATCATTCAAACATCAGAGAAATATTTTATTCCAAAATGTGTAGCAGGAAAGTTTTTAGCTCACTTTCAGTCTAAGAAGCAAAGCAATATCATTTTCAATAATTCTTTTATTAAAGCCTAAATATTTCAAGTTACTCTCTGTTCTTAGCAACAAGTTCTAGCAACGAGTTTTTTTTTGTATTCTAAAATTTCATAAGTAATAACATTCTAATATGTAGACTATTTTTAAACTTAGATACATTTGCCGATAAAATGGAAGGCAATTATTTATGACTAAGCAAAGAGGCTTAAAGCAATGTCAATTGATAGATGAATATTTGTTTTTTTTGTTTAAGATTCCAAGTTTTTAAGCTTTATCTTAAACACTTTATAGAAGTTAAATATACTTTTATAGCTGAATCAGAATGTATTTTATATAAATAACTAGAAAATAAATTAGAAACACCCACCAGAGAAAATTAAAGGAAAAGTTTAAATACACCCTTAAGGTTTGAGTATTTCTGAATAACTTAAGAAAAATTGTCATTGTAGTTATGAAGAATAATTTATAAGCATCTGATTGAATCTGAACACTTTATTCGATGGTGTGAAAGTCGTTTAGAGATGTTGACTCTACAGCAAAAACTTATGAGACATCTCTTGTACAAATATTTCTTTAACAGCTCAATACGAATTCTGTATTATTTATTTTTCAAAAAATGCAAAAATCAAAATTTAAGCCATAGTTATTTTTTGTATTGTTCATTTATTTAGATCTTCTTATTGGACCAAGGAATATATATATAATTTTTAAATATCATAATACTCATTCTGATTAAAATTGATTAAATATGATTATATAAATACCTATATATTTTCAAATAAGTAATTTATAGTTCTGAAAATCAAACATAAAACTGAATATATTAGAAAATGAAACATTATTCAGTAGTAATTATATGGTGAATAATATGTTATTTTAGAGAGACTATCATTAAAATTACCGTGTTGCATATCAAATATGATCACTATAAAAGCTGAAGTATGCATGGTTTGTGTGAATCGAAATGCGCAAGCTACAAATTCAATAAGAATGAAACGCAAAAGGGAATACACAGAGAACTTCATATATAAAATCTGATAGAAAATTATGTTTCGTAATTGATATTTTAAGAAAAGAGATTCGCAATTTTTCTTATTTTAGCAATGTTATGTATTCAAGGCAAAATTACAAGTTTAAGAATTCTGTTTTCCTCAAAATAATCTGAGTAATCAAAATAATTGCATAAAACAGTTACATATTCCAAGATTGTTATTGATCACTTGCTACAGTTTTGAGCAGTTACAATTTATGCAAATCCTTTTGTCATGGACTTTCCTTCAACAACTTCAGGCGCGTAAGAAAGTGTTCAATCATGCACGATATTATCCAGAAATCATGATTTTGCACAGCATGAATCTTGTTCGTACTTGATTCACGATATCGCGCAGAAAGTTTTGCAAAATTCAAGGTAACTTGCGGGTGCTCGTTCAGAAGAAGAGAATGCTCAAGTGGAAAATCCATCCCCGGGGTCGAAACGGATGGGAGGTATTCTTTTTAAAAATAGTTGAATCCAGCGATGAAACGAAAACAAGTGGATTATCTAAGCGAGAAGTAATTTATTAACAAATTAGCGATTAACAAAAGGAAGTATGCGTGATTTGTTGACACTTATGTCATAAATAACTTCAGATGCGTAATAATTGGAATTGTTCGAATGATTTACGTATTTGCATATTGGATCGTACATGGTTCACGAAATTTGACTTGCTAAGAATGTACGAAGAAAGAGATGCTAAGAAAGAAGCATTAACTTAGTGTAAAACGTATAGTACGTCAGAGAGAGAGAGAAATGACAAATTGTGTTAAAAATGAGCGTAGTTAAATAGGGGAGCGTTGAATGATTCATAGAAAGGAGGCAATAAAATTCAAATAGGATATTAGTTTGTCTCATAGTCGAATAAAAGAAATAGTAAAGAAAAAAGAGAAAATGATATGAACACAAACATAAAAATTTAAATAATAACCTGAATCAATGGACTATTCACGGAGAATAACCTCTTTTACTGGGATTTTTTCCATTCTGTCAAATTGGCACTTTGAGCTAGAACAACTCAAACCCTCAGATGAACGTCACTTCTAAATAGTATATAAATAATCTGTTAGATAGATAACTGCTATATTGTGGGGATAATAAAACCACGGTAGTACAGCCGAAATCATAGTCGCTTATTCCTAAATTACAGTCGCTATTAGAAGTTTAGAAGATTTCTCTTTGGCTAGTTCAGAGGTTTAAAAAAATAAGCACCTATTATTTTTTAGTATTCAGTTTGTCTTGTCAACACATCATGTAATTCGTTAAATCAATAAAAGTAGTTTATTGTGAAAAGAAATTTGTGTTCCTTTCGAGACCGATTTATAATGGTATCTCAATCCCTACTACGTTCGGAACCCCCTGAAACCGTAGCGATCACCGAGATCTCCACCTTAATCAACGCAAGGAGGAGATACAGCGACAAATCCTAGAGAAAATCGAATTTCATTCATTTAGTGAAGAATGCATTTATTCAATGAAGACATATTTGCTTGCATAATTAATACTCTACGGTTGTACAGTTTTATAAGTTACGTAACTTATCTCATTCTCAAGTAATTATTTTTTAAATTGACCGTTTGACCTTGAACACAAATATTTTTGACTTCGTATAAAATAAAAAAATCTATAAGGGTTTACAAGTTTCTCCGTATCTACTTCACCAGTCTAAACATAATTTTCAAAAGTATATTCAATAGAAAATTTATATTATATATCTTTTATTGGATTAAAATAAAATTAGCATAAGCAATTAGGTGATTTTTTTATTTGTAGATTGGATACATAAATTCTTAATCTATGTGTCATCGAAAATCAAGGAAATGGCCAAATATATGGTTAAATTGCCTTAAACCTTAAGACAATCGGGAAGCCATTATTTTTATCTAGAGACCTTCAAACTGTTTCTTCTTAATTTGGTTTCCTTCATGACATGTATTGAGGTCAAGTGTTTTTCATATTGCAGCTTGCCATTACTTTGCACTTCTTTTGTTCTTTAAATATTTTTTCAGTTCTATAAATAACACTTTCATAACATTAAATATACTGGAGATTTAAACATATACCATGCTTCGTTATTTGAGCAAAATTCTGAAAATTCGTTTCATTATTGAATATATTTAATGTTAAGTTTAATTATATATTTTAATTTTTCGCCAGCCATTCAAAAATATTTTAATCATAATTTGAATTTTTAATAATTCATATTTATAATCCATATTACTAACTAATAATGGTACATATAAGAAATACATAATTTAATAATTAGATTTTTACCAATGTTTTACAATTAATACATCATTAATAATATAGATAGTTTACATGTATTCTCCAAGAGTGTTTCTTCAGCTAATGGGAAGTAATTTTTACACATATCAAGGAATATAAATCAAATATAGATGCAATTGCTATTTATTACAGCCTATAAAAGTATGTACATAATTTATGCAGAAATTCTTAAATTGAATTACTCTAAATAAGACAATAATATTCAAATTAATCAGAATATTAAATAAAGCTATATTTTTTTCAAAATTTGTGCTAAGAAAATAAAAATGGATTTTTTTTTTGTGTTTATGAAAATTTAATATAAAAATTCTTTTTACCGCAAAAATAGTTTTAGTTTCTAAACCAGTTAAACTTTGTGAAAGCATTGAAACAAATTTTAATCAAAAACTCCGAAGATAATAAGAGATTTTTTAAAGAAAAGTAAAGTTTTTAAGCTGATGAGATGTAATGGATAAATATGTTTACGTGTAATTCTCAATATGTGTGTATGTGTGTGTGTTGAGTAATTATTAAATTTTAATTCATTACCAATCATTCAGTAAATCATTCTTACAGATTAGACAGACAAGTTAGTGATTTAAAATGCATAGTATAAAAGTACTTATAATAAGAAAGGTTATTTTCTTAAATTATTCGTTTATATACGTACATAGATATATAGATTTACACACACACGTCACAAAAACTGAATGGAAAAATTTGTTTTCTATTGCTATAGTATGCTTTAAAGTGTAAACTATTTAATAAATATATAATTTAAGAACTTTAAAAGACTATTTCACAAATTATCGTTGCAATTCATTAATTTTAAAAAGTATATCCGTGTGTTCAGAGGAAAGAAGAAAAAAATTTGTTTTTGATAAAAGTTATAATTTATTTTTCTTGCAGTGGGAAAACATTAAAATTATTTTTAAAGGATCAACATACTATTATCATGTAAAAAAGAGTTATCATTGCGTTTTGTAACCCTGAACGGTAATAATTATAGTTCAACACGTTACTAAAAAAAATTCTTTCTAAAGAGCAAGTAGGTACAGAGTGTTTTTTTCCAGGTATAGAAGTTTAAGTTGGCATTATTTTCCAAGATGGCGACCGATTTAACAGATGTCAAGTGATTTATTCTCAGTTTGGTTTGGCAATGCATCATGAATAGACTCACGCCTGAACAACGCTTTCAAATTGTGCAATTTTATTTCGAAAATAATGGTCGATTTTCATAAGTGAATTTTGTTTAGCGATGAAGCGCACTTCTGGTTGAATGGCTACGTCAACAAACAAAACTGCCGCATTTGGAGTGAAGCTAATCCACAAGTGTATGTCGAAACACCGTTACATCCAGAAAAACTGACTGTTTGGTGCGCTTTATGGGCTGGTGGAATCATTGGTCCGTACTTCTTCAAAAACGATCAAGGCCACAACGTTACAGTCAATGGTGATCGGTATAGAGCCATGATTACTAACTTTTTCATTCCTGAATTGAACAATCATGATGTCCAGGAGCTGGGGTTCCAACAAGACGGCGCAACATGTCACATAGCTCGTGCCACAATCGATTTATTGAAAGACACGTTTGGTGACCGCCTAATTTCATGTTTTGGACCTGTGAATTGGCCTCAAAGATCTTGTGATTTAACACCGCTAGACTATTTTCTGTGGGGCTATGTGAAGTTATTGGTCTATGCGGATAAGCCACAAACGCTTGACCATTTGGAAGACAACATTCGCCGTATTATTGCCGATATACGGCCACAAATGTTGGAAAAAGTCATCGAAAATTGGACGTCCAGATTGGACTACATCCGAGCCAGCCGTGGCAGTCCTATGCCAGAAATCATATTTAAAATGTAATGCCACAATATTATCTTTGGAATAAAAAAAATTCATGTTAATCGAATAATACATCGTTGTTTTATTGCAATTTAAAGTTCTATACCTCTAAAAAAATACCCTTTATAATGACATCTAATTTGATTTCAAATCAAAATATCAAAATCAAGCTCTCAACACTTAAATAATTTTTCACGTACTTTAATTGCCCTTTTGTTATTCATTTTTTAAAATCACTGTCTCGTTTTTTTTGTTGTTTTTTTTTTGTGTATAAAACAAGATGTGCATATATTAAAAGAAATTATATTCATGAAAGGAATACCGGATTCCAACACAAACAACAATACCTCTGTAATTTTACGTATTCAACTGTATTCACAAACTTGAAATGCATCATAGCAAGCACACACAATACTCCTGTGTTGTTTTCTCTCTCTATATTCCCTTTTATTTTTCAGTAAAACCAGAAACATATTTTTTGTTGTTTGAGCCTTAATGATTCGTTACTGTATTTCCACCTGTTATTACCCAGAGCCGCAAAAATGCTTGAGTTTTAATAGGTTTGTCTTTCTCCATGTCCAGTGAACCGCCGTCAACAAAGAAGGCAATTACACCCGAATTTCGGGACCTAGGTCCGGATGTGGAAAATTATTTCGGTGAAATCGGAGCGTAACACCTTAGAGACGTTGTCCTTGAAAAGCGCACCAACTTTAGAAAGCCGGTTTGGTGGAGTTCTGGTGAAGCTTGTTGCGGGTATTTCCGCACAGAGTTCTTCGGGATGAAAAAATAGATAAAGCATATTGCAACAATAACATGTTCCGTTACGTTAAAGCTTCTCGATATATTGCTCATTTTTTACAATATAATATTAAAAATATTAAGAAGAGTTAGAAGTTATTCACATAAAAAGTTATTTTTGCATTTTAAATGTTTATTAGTATATTTTGACTGGAATGCATTTGAACGATGTTGTCTCTAGTAATAATATTCCAAGAAACTACCTCGAATCTTGGAATTTTTCATTTATTGTTAAGGTATCCGACTACGTTCGAAACCGAAATGCGCACAAACGAATTTTTTTTTTAATATTTAGGGTCACTTAGATTAAAATACACGTTTGAAATTGTTTTAAAAATATTATTACAATTAAAAATGATTTAAATGCAATATTTTGGCAAAAAATGACCATAGAATTATTTATTTTCCAAATATTCTACTTTTATGGAAAATGCTTCTGAAATAATAACATTTTGACTATATTTAGCTCAGGAGCCTGAACTAGGATTTTCGAAATATATAATTTAGAAGTAGATTTATCCATATTTTAATTCATCACAGTGGAGAAATTTTGACAGAAAAACACTGATAATTATTTCAATTGGTAGTAACTCTGAAAATAATGTGAATTTTTCAAAAGTAGTAGTTCAGGACCTCTGGAGAAGTCTTGGCAAAAAATTCTTATTATGGAAGCAATTTTTAATAAAAGGAGAACGTTTTGAAAAAAAGGTAATTCTAAGTTCCTTCTTGCAAAATATTGCATTTGAATCATTTTTTAATGTAATAATATTCTTAAAACAATTTTATATATGTATTTTGATCTAAGTGAAATTAAATATAAAAAAGTATATTCGTTTGTACACTTTTGCAAAATCACGGTCACCTTTAACTTGCTAAATGTGTCAAGTATAGATAAAAATTCTTTATTTGGAAAGTATCTGTTGTTTTAAAAATATATAGACAAGTCGACACACAGGATAAAAGAACTCTTGATGTTACCCCCCTACCGTCATATTTTCTTCTAGCGATGGAACATTAAAATTTTTTTGGTAGATTGATTTAAGTAAAAGGTAAAATTAGGTAAAATTGCTTAGATTTTTAAGACTCTGATAGTGGGAATATGTTTACCACAACCCACTGTATGCAATAAAATGTCATTTGTATTCAATGGCATTTGCATATGTAAAGGCAAAGGAATACCTTTTGTTCCATTTTACCTCTCTCCACATGAAATTTCCAAAATATATTTTGTATACAACAACCTTTAAAAAGAAAAGAGAAATAATACTACATATTATTTTCCACGGAATTCATGAAAAAAAGAGATCGGTGCATAGTAAAGACAACAAATTTATGAAATATGTTTAAAAATACTACAATATGTAAAATGGATTGCAAATTGGACAGGTGAAGGTGATGGATAAAGAGATTAGATTGATGAATCTGGTGGTAAATATATTTTTCACGGACTGGTAAAGGGTTAAAACACATCAATTTCATTTTACGAGAGAGAAGGGAGCATTAAGTCAAGTGTAATCAGTTTTGTGCAACGAATTTTTACTGGCCTCTTAACTGCCGGTTAAAAGTCAAGCGATTGGCTCCCTAGTGCCTCCGGTTTTCGCATAAGCGAGCGTATGTGGCCAATTTTTTCCTGAAATAAGTTAATCTTTCGCAATACTGTCAAGTTCATTTTATTGCATTCCAAAGCCTTCGGAATAATTTTACTGATAACAGCTCAATGAAAAGAATCGTATTTCTTAAGGACGGATATATACGTCCGGGTCACATTACGCTCGGGTTGAACAAGACGGATATATACGTCCGGGTCACATTACGCTCGGGTTGAGCAAGACGGATATATACACCGGCGGCACTTAAGAAGCCAGTGAGATTCAAACAGCAACTTTTACTTTCAACAAATTCTTGATACACAAAACTTTCATAACAAAAAAAACATGTAGCTATCGAGATAAATACACAGTCGATGGCATTGGTAAAAGGCATGACAGAAAATAATTTACGTAAAATACATATTAATTATAAATGAATAGAGAAATTAAGTTCAAAAATAAAAATTGACATAAAAATAAAAAAAAAGATTAATAATAAAAATACAGTTTCAGCCAAACACAATTATTATACATGATAGCATTAAATTTTGGAACATTAAAAAAAAGGGCAACGTGAAATTACAGATCAATAATTTTTATGAATTCACATGACAATTACTTCTTAGTTAATATTAGAATGTTAATTACATATAGCGAAGCAGAAAATTTATTTGTAATGAATTAAGCATTTATAATAGTATTTATTGGTGTATAAATGAATACTTTTGTATTTAATATAACGGTTTAGTCAAAATTGATTTGTATTGGTTTGTATTATCAACGATATGAAATGGATAACAGCTATAGTCTGTATGGCTTATCGGAACTAGTATACCATATAATTTGTTCTTTTGTAATAGCTTGCGTTCATCAAAAAAAATGAAACTCGTAATTTTCCTTTCTATTCAGTTAAAACAATCGTATGTGAAAGCAATCTTGTCTTACATGTACATTTAAAAGAAATGATATAGAGATTCCCAAATAAGATATGGATATCTGATCTGTGAACAGCCTAAACTCTAAACTCACAGTTTCAGATGTTCATGTAAGTGTGTAATTTGTTGATTGGATGGAGAAATTATTCATAGCATAGAAATAAATGATTTATGAAAAATGTTATGTACGTATAATACTGAAAATGGAATTGTTGCTAGTCTGTATACATTTTATTGCTAAAAATGTGCTATCAAATTTTTTTACTTAACGAATTGTTATTAACAACATGATAAAAATATATTTATTTTATTTAACTACAAATAGAAATATACTAAATTTATGTGAAATTTAATTCTGTTTTTAATGTAATAAAATTTATTTTTATTTAAAATAATTTCTAACATTCTCTTTAAAACCTGATATCTGTTTTAAACTAAAACATAATTTTCAATGCATTAAAAATATTTTTATGAAGTATATGTATATTAAACTCTCCAATATTAGAATGGTGTAATATCATTGTGTTTATATATATATATATATATATATATATATATATATATATTGTTCTGAGTTAAGTAGAATTTCTAAATTTATATTCTTCACCATTTTGCGATAAACCCTTTAAGAACTGTAAATTAAACCAAATGATAATGTGACGATTTATATCATTATTTATGAAATCATACATACCTTACCTACGATAAATTATGTTAATTCATTGAATTAAAATGCACTAAACACTTTTATTTTTTATACGATGGAATATACATTAGGATACAAAAGTCTTAATAGAAATGAATAGGGATTTATATTTATATGTGATCAAATGTATCAAGATACATATATTTATATTTATGAATTCTTTACAATACTCATCGTATCTAAAGTCGTTGTAACTTGCGCGTAAGCTATAAAAATACTTAAAAATATCTTAGTCACGCTATTGACAAAGTGATGTGTCATACATTTTGACCTTCATCATTTCTATTATATCAAAAACAAATGTCACCCTAGGAAAGTTATCCTTCATCATCCTAAAAAACAAAGGTTTTTGTTTATTCCATAAATTGATGCCAATTCTGAAACAGCATTTCTGTTATTGTTGTTCTTTCAAAGACGTCTTTAATGCATTAATTTTTCTCAGAAAAATTTAGTTCATTAAAAAAATCGCACATAATATGACAAATAGTCAAGACATTAATATGTATAAAGATGTAATAGCTCACATTAATTACAAGTAGAAAATAAAGGAACATTGAGATTTATAACATTCGGAAATATAAGGCACGTTAATCATTTTGTTTTTAGGACAGAAAAAAAATAACTATTTATTCCAAACTCATTTTCTATTTCTTTACATCCCTATTGCTAATCAAAATAATTTTTATTGATTAAGACAAATTGACGTTTTTATAAATGCATTTTCTGCATTTTTTAAAAACTGTCTGTTTTATAATTTGTCTAAACTGTTTACCAAGGTTAAAATTGATTTTTATTATCCACTCTGTAATCTTATACCAATGACAGATGAATATTTTAATAAAATTTATGAGTTGGATTAATTAATGTATAAGCTTCTATGTATAAGTTAAATATACGCAAACTTCTTAGCTATGCTTTTTTTTAAAAAAATTAAAGCATCAGTTTTAAATTATAGTAATTAGCTTTTACAGTATCATTCTCAACATAATATTCGATCACAAGTAATTTTAAAATTTATGGGCAACATTTACTTTAGCATTAATTAATAAACAATAAACATATGTGTTGTTAACAAAGTATCTAGATTCGATAATAAGCTGATTTTTTTTGTACTTATTAAGGATATATTTAACCACACAAAATGTTATTAATACTGTTCTATATATAGATAATTTCTTATTCTCTACTTTTGCTAGAATTAGTCTCTATCAAAGTTCATTTCTTTTTATCATTCAGATCAATGCTTGACCAACATATTTCATAAAATGTTGATAAGAATCTAAAAAATAAAATTCTATCAAATAATATTCTGAAATAAAAGAAATCGAAATTATTTATTGAAGGTTACTAGATAGTTCTTGATTTATTAGGACACACATAAGAAAGTGATAGTTAATCGGATTTCAATGAGCAATAAATTTACCATACGAAGTGGCAATATTTCAAAACCTTTTTTCAATGCGGCACCCAATTATTGTTTAAATTTATCTTTCTTTCCATTTAATGTGGAAAAAAACTTATTTCAACCGTTGGTGATTTTCATGTCCACCAAGCGAAACCTACTCCGGCCAGGGAGTTTATTTTCAGCCTGCAAGAGCAGATGATGAAAACAAAGGGAGAGAGTTTATTAACGTGGAACGAGTTTTCTGACGTACTTGAAAAAATTTACCCGAGGGTAAGTTTCTTTTTGACGTCAGTTCAAGAGCAAAATGGTTCCAAAACATAAGCTAAATTTCTTTCTAACGAAGCTATTATTTGGGGATCGATGACTTACGAGAGTCTCTGGTCAACATCCTGTAATAATGGCCACTTACACCTTTTTTATCCGCTTAAATTGAAATAAAAATAATAAAAGTAAAAAAATGGACGAAAACATCCGTGTTCAATCGGAAATTTGTTGTCTTTTAGAAGATAGTGAGATTGTAATGAAAGATTGCATTTTTTCATAAGGAAATTTCAGGATTTAAAATTTGAAAATAAGATTGTTTTTGAGGCTCCGTAAGATTTTATATGGCTAAGAATCTCAATGTTTCTATCCAACATATTCATCGTACATATATCATTTGCATTTTTTAAAATGCATTCTTACTTTTTGCTTACCTCGTTTTGTAAGTGAGATTTCTCCTCTCGTCGTGGCTATTATCATTTTTCAGATATTGCTTAAAATTTTTTAATTGTTTCTAAAACTAACTGCATTTTCTAGTATTATGGACCACAGAGATTCTTAGTCCAAAGGACATAACGCAGGAGTGGGCAAACTTTTTCGGGAGGTGGTAATTTTTTCCAAGGTGTTGCAATCCACCTTGTTGGCGTAGGTGCGGTGAGCTAAAAAAAAGGTCTACAATATTAATGATAGCAATAATAAATACGGAATATATACTTACCTACATATAACTACAATAAAGCAAACTTACACTTTTAAGACCGCGTTTAAAGCAAAACTCATACTCGTATAATAATATCAAATGATATATTTGTTATAACACAATAAAACAATAAGTGATTATATTAAAAAAATCATCTAAAGTTAGTGCTCACATAGTTGTAGTCAGTAGAAGACTCAGTCTGCATTCTGTCTGCCAATCTTGAATATTTCGGTATATAATTACTAACGGCTAAGCATCAGGCGGTCGCCCCAAAATGTCTTGGTGGTCTACCGGTCGACTGCGATCGACTTAATGCCCACCTCTTACATAACAATTTTTCCAACTGCATTGTTTTCTGTTGAGACTTTTCCTTAACTACCGTAAGATCATCCAATCGCGTACAAAAGGAGGTTGAGGGTTATAATGCCCCAATAGACCAAACAAGTTTTCATTTTTACCATAAAAATTACCACTCGGAGTGCTTTTGTCTACGTACTTTTTAGAAATGTACTCCCCATCATAAGAGAAGTCTATATATGTACTCCCCTCCCTTTCATAAGAGGAATCTACGTACGCCACTGAGACCCCCATCTAATAATCACTTTCTTCTAAATATGGTGATTTTAAAATTCAGATAATACATAGTAGCTTTATTTAGATGCAACTTGTATTTCTTTTTTTTTTGGATCACTTTTTAAAAAATTATTTCGCTATCTTTAAGCAGAGACTTTTGTCTTACTTGTCAGGTTGAGAGCGTCAAGTGAATTAATTATTTGAAAAAAAACGAGCTTGTTCCTAATTCATCTTGTGTGACTCTAGCTTTCGAATTTTTAAAAATAAGTTTAGACCTCATAACCTATAAAATGTTCATTTATAATTTACTTATGTTCGTTAAGAAGGTATTAACTCCAAGTATATCTTAGAAGACATGTAGAAATTAGCTGTACGTTTTTTGAAAAAAAAATGATTGAGTGGTTGTAGGTATTGAATGAATTAGCATAATTGAAAAAAATCTTACAGACTTGATATTACAGCTTTTAACTTTGAATCATTGTAAAAAGACGACAGCTTAACTGATATTTTCTTCTAATAACTTCCACTCCAAAATACATTCGGACTTACAAATCTTAACTGATTTACCATTATTTCTACTCATAATCTTGTGTAAGATCATCATATATTGCAGAACAAAATGCTCAAAAACCTACAGTCTTTATATTATCAATTGAAAATGAATGTAAATGTTAAAATAGAAACCTCTGTTACCTAAGTAACACAAATCTAAAATTTTCACGATTGTTGAACTTAACAATTAAGTACTAAAATCTCGACGAATTTTAGATTAACTTAACTTAATATTTTATATTAATTTAATCTTGACAAGTCATGTAATAAAGCGTCCTCATTGAAGAATTGTAATTGTTTAAATTGACTAAGTAATCCATATGATGTTGTATGAAGGTTTAGTACGCATTTAGACTCAGAGTGACTGACCAATTGCTTCAAAGTATGTTTGAATTGTTAAATGCAAGACTTAAAACTATTTACAAGATTTGTACTTTTTTACATTTAAATTAGATGATTCCATGTTTATGTTTTTATTAAATTTACGTTTTTTTGATTGAAGAAGAATATGAATAGCTTATAATATAAAAAATAAAAGTTTCAAAAGGTATTCAAAGCATTTGCAGAATGATTTACTAAGTTAGGTAATAGATTATTAATCGTTTACGTGAAAAAAACACAACTGTTATTTACTTTATTTAAAGTACATTGGTCCTCTTTGCATTCAAAGGGAATTTAAATTACATTTTATTAGCAAGACATCTTATTAAAGTTTATGTGCACGGAAAAATCGTTAATAATATTGATTGAAAAATATATATTAAAAATTAAAACACTTTACGTAATATTCATTAAATTTTATGTGTAAAAAAAATTCCACCAAACCATCATTTTTTAAATTTTTAAAACTTTTATAAACCAAATTTAAACTTTAAAAATATTTAATAATTTATAAAAAAGAACTTTCATATTTTATATTAAAAAAGATTTTTTAGCATTATTTTTCATTAGAGTAAATCAAAATCTGCTTAAAGTATATTTGAAAATGAATGAAGAAATAAAGAAACTTTTCCTACTTTTTAAAAAACTATATATAAACGCTTGATTTTTCTATTTTAAATTTATTCTAGTTATATATTCAGTAAATTACCTTGAGTATATTATTGAGTAAAACCCGACGCAAATTCTTTTATTTCTTGATATACCTCAGTCTTTCTTCTTAATATTGAATTTCAATTGATTTTCAATAAATTTCCTTTGATAAAATTGCATAAAATAACGTGTTTTCAAAATAATTATTTTAAATAACATGTATATCTTTTCTGAATTAGTTCCGGATGATTAATCAGAAAGAGTTTCAAAAAGTCAACAATTTCTTAGCAGAAATAGCGATTAGAAGTTCTTGTTCATTTTATTACAACAAACTCAAAATGTTATTTATATTTTACATTAAAAATACATTCAAAATTATTTTTTCTATGAAAATAAAGTATGGGGCTGTTACAATATCATTCTTTTTACATTGAAATTTTTTTTAAAAAAATGTTTCTAAAATATTTATTATAAATTTGGTATTTGAAAACATTTGGAAGAATATTAGGTTTTACTTAAAAAGTAAGACTTTCACTAGTTTATTTTTTAATTAATAAACATTCTCTAAAACAATGAAAAAGGTGGTATATATGTGGGATTAATTAAACGTTAAGGAAATTAAAATAAATAAAATACGGAAATAAAAACTTTTAATAATACATTTTTAGTATTTTTCGAAATAATAAATAAATAAATTTAAGGAAGGGTTTCACTTTTCAGATATGAACCAGACAATTTTTAAAGGTCTTATTCTATCGAAACAGGGAAGTATTCTAGAACGCCTTCACCCAGATTACAAAACTGGTAATGTGTGGGTTCGAGACTGTTAAGGACTGTGGTTATACTGATATTTTTCACATTTAATTCCTTTTTGTTGTATTTTTTTTTGTTAAGCTTCATGCAAACAGAGATATGGTACAAAATCTGATATTCATACTGGATTTGAAATTCGAAATTAATTTCTAAAGTATTATGAGTTCATTTTTAAAAAGTTAAAGTAAAGTTGAAGAAATAAATATAGTTCATCGTAGAATTCTAGAATAGGTTTATGAAAAATAATATAAAATCAGTTCAAATGCGAAATGAACATTTTCAACTTAATTTATCCCCCCAAAAGTTTTTCAAAATTTTTTAAAATTTAGAAGTTGAATTTTTGATTGAAATATGTATAATGTATATGCTTAAAACCTTTTTATTTTTATGGATGAACACAAACGCAGATAATTAACGCAAACAAATGTCTTTTTTCGTTTTTTTTCGAAGTGTGATAATTAAGGCATAATCTAAGCATCATTTGTCTCTCATTTGCTGATATTTAATTAAAATTCTACGTAAATTCTTACAATTAAATACTTTTATTCCTTTTTGAAAATACACACAGATATTCATATACCGGGAAATACGTTTAACACGAAAACGCTTAGGACGAAATATAGGTTAACAAGAAATAATATACAACAGTCCCAACAAACTACTAAGTATTTTCATGCATTTTTTTCTCTTCACACGAAATGAAAATCGCTTAATACAAAAAGATTTTCCTTCTGGGAATGAAAAAAATATGGAAAACACTAATCTGGAAGGAATGATTTAAAAGAGTTGTGAAATGAAAGAGAGGTTTTTTCGCATGTAGAAGGGAGGATAACATGGCTTTGAAAAAACCTTGGAATAGCCTGTGACATGTAACAATTTTGTTTATTTAAGCTACTTTCATTCTCCACCCCTACAAACGCGAAACAAAAATATCATCGGTTGGCTTAAGAATTCGGTGACCAGTACATAGCAGTGTGAGTAAAAATCAGAAAGTGGGATTCGGAGTTTTTTTCCTCTCTTTTTGGAAATTTTTTTCGACCACAATGTCAAAGAGCATGGGGGAAATCAAGCTGATATTTCACTTAAAAGGAAGATGGAGCTTCTTAAGGCTGATCATCAAACACAGAAGACGAAAAAAAAACCTTTAAAGACTGAAAATGCTAACTCTATATTATCAACAATAATTAAAGAAGAGCTCAAATAACGGAAATGTTTGAACGGAGTAACATATCTATGTAAATAAAATGTATTCTAATATACTCAGTTTTGTTGAATATGTTTATTTTTGCAATATCCTGTAACACGAAATTCATTTAACACGAACAAATATTTCGGTTCCCTCATTTTCGTGTTAAACGATTTTCTCTCTCACTGTACAAATGTGTGTGTGTGTATATTCATAACTTAAAAGCTGCAGTTTCCCTTTGAATGAAAAACCGTGATCTAAAGTATCAAAAGAAGTTCCTACCTTAACCTAAACAGTGATTTGATCTATTTTTCTGCTTTAGAAATTCCATCCCGAATACTTTTTCTCGTTTTATACAATTAATAAAATAATTTTTTTTATTTAAAAGTCAACCAAACAATTAAATGAGCCTTGTATTTGCAACGGGTAAGTGTGCTAGAATACCTTCACCCAAATAACGAAACGAAGTGAACGAAATTGTTTTTGTTATATCATTATGTTATGTTATTGAATCTTTTAGATGAATATCTTACAGTGGGTGATGTTTGCACTTAAATATTGATACGTATTCCCAGCGCTTCAGTTTCACCTGCCATTTCCAGTTCAATATATCGAAAGGTTTGTTTACAATCAATACAATTTTATCTAACCCTACTTAAAAATAGTGTTGCCGACCAAAATAAAATCCAGGCAGTGCCCTTGGATAACAGGCCAGTATTTTCATCAAAGTGAAACTGTTATCACGTGTGGCGTAATATCCTTCACGTGTGCACCAAAGCGTGAGAAGGTGCAGAAAAAAAGCAACACCTGGAATAACGAATTTAGCGTTCCCTAAACCTTACACAACTCATTAGCTCCAATTACTGCTATGCGCAACACTGTCTCGTGAACTGTAGAGGTCCGTCGCGGTTATAACATCATAATTAGCTAAATGATCTTTCAAGTTTATTGCTGTTGCATGCTCACTCAAGCAGAGATCTAACGTTCGATCTCTTGACCGAATTTCTTTACCAGCTATAGAAAGTCTTGTTCTTCTCAGAACAATGAAAATATTGATTGATATGGATTGCAAATGAATAAAATGTCAATTAATAAATATTTACGTGTGATTATAGTATGGTTTAAAAACTTTCAAGGTTAGATTTTCAGACTTGATACTTGGTAATAAATTTTAATGACTTTAATTTTACTTTAACAAAGTTAACCTTAAAAATTAAACCTTCTCATATTTTGCCTGGTGAAAAATATAATTTTAAGAACGTGATTCATTAACTTTTTAGTATTATTTTAATATACCGTAAAATCCGACGCATAACGCGCACTTTGAACACAAAAAATGAGATCGAAATATAAGGGTGCGTTATACGCCGCGTATGAAAACGATATCTTTAAAAATAACAAAAGAGATGAGCATAAAAAGAAATTTACTTTTATACATATCGAAATACTGTTTATTTAAAAGAAATGACATAACTTATGAACTAAAAGATTTCTAATTCTAGAAGTATACTATTATTTAGAAAATCTGGAATATTATCTTGAATAAATGACTTCAAAACATAAGAACATCGTATACTACCATATAAGATTTCTTCGTAAAAAACGGAGTGCGAGTTATATATATATATATATATATATATATATATATATATATATATATATATATATATATATATATACATACATACATACTGGTGCGCGTTATACACCGGATTTCACGGTAACTTAAAAAAATAGGGCCTTATGTTGTTAGGTCCTGATATTGAATGGAAGAGTAGTGAATTCTTTTTTTTAAAGCAAATAGTAACAATAAATTTTCAAGAAAGGTAATTAAAAATAATACTGTAAATAAATATATAACTTCTGTGGTGGCAATACTTTCTTTTAGCCGTTCGGGTATTTGATTTCACTGTGACAAATATTGATTTTGATTATTATTTATTTTATGTGAAATCTCTACTTATAAAAAATGGCATTTGTTTCATCTATTCAACTGTAATTTATAATCATCAATTTTGAAATAAATTTTCTATAACTTAAAAAAATAATAATTTGAACATATTTTACTCTGATAAAAATTCCAACTGAATTTACAGCAAAGAATTCAGTCAGTATTTATGTGGATGATGTATTAAAAAGGCTTTGATACTAATAGTGTTGCATGCATAATTGTTTATTTTTGATTCTTGATCTTCAAAAATCTCAGTTGTTTATCTTATGTTGCCCCTTCATGTTGTATAAAATGTATTATTCACAGGAAATATGCCATGTAATTAATAACACGCGCAATTTAAAAATTTAGCACTCTAAGGCACATTAAAGAAGGTACATGCGTAGATGACGTATTACTTTTAATTTATGATGAGATTATTTTTGTATTTGTTTGTCTAATGGCACGTTAACAAAAATGTATGAATTTTAAATGAATATATTACATTTTTTATTTTGATTTATCTTAAGAAAACTGAAAAAAATTCTCAAGAGTAATGTAATATGCATTTTTTCTTGTTAAGGACGAAGAGAAATCACACACTACAAAAATAGTCCTGTTTGAATTCCAGTAATCAAAGAAAAAGTGAGGCATCCTGAATAATTTTTCCAATTCATTCACTGAGACAAAATTGATGTCAATGTCAGGTTCTCGAATAGAACTAAATTATGAAACCCCTAGATTAATAAATTAACTTAATTAGCACAGTACTCTATTATGAATGCAGTTTTTTTTTGCGCAATAAATTTCACAAAATGAGCTTGCATTTTAAATTTCGCAAAGCTCTATTTAGATTATTTTTTATTTTGGGTTTTTAAATTATAAGTACCTAGTGCTCAATTAATGTCTGAAGTACTTCTGAACAACTTTCTTTTTTTTTCAACAAGACTGCCTTTTTTTTCCAACACTGTTCTGAACCATAGTTAGGCAAATAATTATTTTATAAATATAAATTTATAAAAATAAATCGGTAGCTGAAACATTGTAATAAAAGTATGTATGTTTGGATTATTTTTATCGAAATTTGGATGTTCTGTAACCAGACCCCCTTAAATATTATTTTAAGGGATAAGGATATTGCACATAATTCAAGCCATACATTACAAGCACATTAGTTGGTCCATTATCATTTGGGGCACGAAAACTAATATATATATATATATATATATATATATATATATATATATATATATATATAGGAGCAACCTGTATTTCATTTTTTAAAACTAATACTGTGTTAATTTAAAATGTTTTATGTTGCATAAAAAAATTGTAAAATAAGTTTTTTATAGGAAAAAAGAATTTTAATTTTTAAAATAAAATATTATAGTTTAAAAATGTATTAAACGTTCTGTAGATAAATTCCTTGCACAAAATAATCCAATAAATGGCCTCCTAATAATTTTTATTGGATATTTCTTTGAATATTTCTGGAACTAATGATAGAATAAATGAAATTTAGAGCATTTCCTACCGATTTCTATAGAGAAGTTGAATTCCGTTTTATGAAAATTGTTTCTTAGAAGATAATTATCTAAGATATATTAATCACAAGTGTGTTAATTAATCAATTAATAACATTATTAAGTTCTCTTTAAATCATTAACTGAGGTATAAATTTTATGTAGTACTGATGGGAGTAATAGAAGCTGTATAGTTAATATAAGGATAGCTTTTAAATTGCAATGGAGTGGTATTATAAGGTGACTGCCTACCTTTGGACCCAATTTTTTTATAAAAACAAATTTTTGAAACAAATTGAGTGTTTTTAGGAAGAAAAATAAGAAAATTGTAAACACATAAATTTTTTTAAATAAATATTGTACTTTTAGAAATATTGGTTGCTTTCAAGGAAATTTTACCAAATTTTTACTAAAACGGGTAACACTGTACAAGAATTTCTAATACAATTATCATAATTTACTTTATAGCCAACATACATATTATAGTGCTCTTCAAAATGAACCAAAATTAAAGAGAAATATTAAAATGTAAAAATATGAAAAAATAACAAAAAATACATAATAATATGAAAAATTTTTGATATTTTTTAAAGTTTTTTCTTTATAGAATCTACTCTAAAGGAAAAAATATTTAACCTAAAACAAAACTTTTGTTCCACTTTATAATAATATAATAAACATTCCCACAAAATTTCAAAACGTTATCTGGTTTTGTTCTTAAGATATCAAGTATCTGGTAATGAGTTTCTTTCGAAAACATAATTTTGAGAAAAACTCATTTAAGGTTTTATCTTACTGCCCTTTTGCATAGAGTGTGATGTTTTTTTAATATCACTATAACTTTATTTCTATTTCGCGTAAAGGAAATAGAAAAAATGTTTTGGAAAGGAAAATGTTCAAACTATAAGATTTTGAAATAAAAAAATGTCTTATGTAGACGAAGACGACATTTTCAAGGTAGGCTGTCATCTTAAAATCCAAAACAAATTTTAATTTCCCCAGTTATTTGAAACATTAGCATAATTCTATTGAGCGAAAATTGAAAGTTATTTAAAGAAAAATGTTTAGATTCATTAGAAAGTGGTTGAAAAAAATGTTTTCATAACAGTCTAGGAAACAAGAAAACAAGTTATTTAAAAGTCTTTCATAACATAATCTTTCATTTTCTTAAAAGAATAGATAGGAACACAAAAATAGGAGAAAATAAATTTTAAGACTTGTAAACACATATTACAAAATATTTTTGTTGTCTATTTTTTAATGAAATATTATCGTTGTATTCTTCAACATAAGCTTTATAAATGAATGGCATGACATTTTTTAAAAATTTATTAAACATTTTTATTCCAAAAGTTGTAAGAAAAACACATTTGCATTTTTGAAATTTAAACCACAAAGGCGTCTGCAATTTATGTATCGAGTTATCCTAATAACCTAAAATTCACGTAGCATATTTCTCTTAATAGAAATAAAATAAAAGTTTGTTAATTCCTATTTAATTTAAAACGAAAAAAGTAAATGTATTTTAAGGTACAATTAATCCTAAGCAATGAAATAATTTTAAATTATTAAAAAGATCAAAATATACAAATTGTTCCGCAAAAAATAATTTTATTAAAAAACTTTTAACCATTCTTAGAATATTCCATATAACTTAGTGGATTTAATACAGAAATAAATGTTTCCATATTTAAAAATATACTGACTGCTAAAATGTTTGAACAGCTGATAAATGTCCGTATTGAATGATTAAGTTTTTTCTATTTCTAAATAACTGAAACTAATTATTTAAGATTACAAAACCAACAGATACTACGAGAAAATTGACCTTGAATCTTTCAAACATGTAGATGATTGTAATGAAATAATTCAAATATATATGTATATGATCGAAAAAATATTTTCTAAAAATATCAAGATGGATTTGAAATATTATTTGTACGTCAAGGTAAATGATTGTGGTAAAACTATTGCATGCAAGTATTAATGGAAATTTCATCAATAGAATTAAAATTTATAATTGCACCATTGACTTTTAAAAAAAAGTGACTTCCCACTCTTTCCTTTACCGAATTACCTAAATGATTTTGCACAAAATCAATTTGCATCATTGGCGCATATCTTTGAATAATTCTTTAAACTCATTGTGAAATCTTTTTGTTTCTTCTGTAGAAATTCTTTTCATATATTTAAAACTATAATTTAGCATTCACCTTGGTCTAAATCAATGTCTCATTTACTTCCCTTACGTCATCCTCCGTACGTGAAAGAATTATTTGAGGTATCATAAATAACTAATTTGACACACCTTTCATAGACTTCTAAAAACAACGTTGCATCTGAGGTAAAAGAGAAAACACGTACGGGACCACTTTTTGCGTTCCGAGAAGAAACTGTAATATATTATGAATGAAAAGTCTCACATGAAATCGATTGCTTCCCATCCTTGTAATGGCTGCTAATATAGCACCCGGAGATATAAATTTTGACAGATTGATTTCTAATGTTTTCTTAAAAATATACTGGAACATTCGAATATACGCCCCACACGAAATTAGTTGCGTTTCTCATTTGTGGGTAATACTTCTACATTTGGAATATGAAAATAAAGTTTTTTTAATTTGTTTTTGTCGTAATGCTAAATGCAAAAATGTTTCTTTATTTAACCCCGTTATCTACCGCAGGTACTTATAAGTATTAATGAAATTACTTTAAAATTACATAGAACAGTCATTTTTACGAATACTCTGACGATACTTAGCAGAAATATTCTTTGAAATCCACTCTTTCAAGATTTATCGCAGCATGGGTTTTATGATGAGTATTTTAACGAAAAAGGCAAATAGTTTTACAGCAGAAGTTGCGTTTTCAGCTGACGTTTTGATCGGATTGCGAAGATAGTCGTTTTTTTTCCGAAAAAGTAGTTAATGTCAAAAGATAAGTGTCTTATTTTTAACATGTTAAGGAAGACTTTAGAAAACGATGTGATTATTTATTTTAAGTGAACAGTGTATATAATTAAATTTACAGTTGAATAACTTTGTAGTATTTATAAGTACCGACAGCACACTGAGTGTTGGAGCAAGAACTTAGTTTTTTTTCGTTCGTGTAGCTTATTATTGATTTTGTCTGCTTTATCGCTATACTGCAATAGTTACGCCTTTTTTATCGTTTCTTTTTGCTTATTAATTTTGCTTTTTTTATTATTTTATTTTAATGTTTTCAAAAAATTTGTAACTTTGAATCCAAGCTTGTAATTTTTTTTGCCACACAATTAAATGAAATATTTTTTTTTATTTCAAAAATTATATAGCATCATTTTATATCCCTTATGTATAACAGAGATTTAACAGTAGTTGGAGATTTTCAAGATGCTAATATTTTTTTTATCATTTCCTTTTCTTAGAAAGTCTGTAAAAAACATCTCAGTCTTCAAGAGGCTTTGTGTATTTGTTATAGAACCTACCATCTGAAATAAGTGATGTACTAACAGATGATTTTTCTCATGAAGAAGTCCCAGCAAATTATCTGTTGGAATTTTCGTTAGATTCTTAGAATGACGATCAAGAGGCTGAACTCAAAGTGCAGTAGTTCATATTAAGGAAGGTACCCCAGGATACAGTGCTTTAAAAAACATTCAATCGAAACCTCACTCAAAATGCACTACGTGAAATGAATTTCTGTATATTAATAAAAAAAAATACTGTTTCTCTGAATATCATTAAATTAAGTTTATGTGTAAAAAAAGTAAATAAATTTTAAAAATTTAATAATTCTTTTAAAAAAAATATTTGTGCTATAAAATATTAGTATTCTCTGTGGTTATTTAGCATTTTTAAGAGTTAAAACTGGGTTAAAACAGACACTCGGTCTTTTCGTACTGTCATAATATTTGAGACCATTGTGTGCTGACGGTACTTTAAAGTATCAATTTAATTAATTAGCTTGAACGAATTAAATTTCCCAAAGTTGAGTATTTTATTTATGCACATCTCTTAATTTTCAATGCACTGATCCAAAAAAATATTGCATGAAAAAATTTGCAGTAAATCATAATGCGGTAGATAAAGGGTTAAAATGTATTAGACCAGCTATACTCAACCTGCGTCCCGCGGGCTGCAAGTGGCCCATCGGACCTTTCTGAGTGGTCTGGTAACATCCTATTACACTAATAAATCCAATTATTTAAAAACAATGTATTACAAATTTAGGGTGAAGTTCTATTCATTTTTCTACCGATGTGCTGGTACGAACCGCGGGATAACTTTTTCTTTTTGTAATTGTAATGGTTTGTGTTAACAAATAACAGTGGAATAGGGACCATTTTATAGGTGAAAATAATTTTTAAGTAATCCTCACATCTTCCCAGTGAAAAATATTCGAAGAATATATGTTGCTTCAAGACAATTGGGATCTTGACTATTTCGAAGAGAAAAACAAATATGGATCAACAACTTGAGTATTTTTCGTGACAAGCTATATTTAAAAAAATATATAATTTTGCTCTTCTCTCTGGCACTGAGCACAAATCTTTCAATGGCTCCTTTTGTTTGAGGATCTCTTTCAAGACAAAATGGGGAGGGGGGAATATTTGCAACAACAACAAAATGTATGCGGAATAGGGGGAGGTTGATTGTGGAATGGAAATCAAAATTACCCCATAACAGAGTAAAAAATACGTAAAACCTGTTTTTTTCTTTTTTTTTAGTTTATTTTGAGGAAGTTTAATATAGTTTTAAAATGGAATCCAAAATACTTAATATTTTAATCAATTTTCCGCATTTTAATTGCCCTTGACCTTTTAGCGTTTCTTACCCCTCCCCCTGCCCATTAATCCTAAAATTGCGACCCGCGTGAAATAGTTGCCATTTGAATGTGGCTAGGCGGAGGAAAAGATTCAGTACCGCTCAGTGGCGCACAAAAGGGAGGGGGTCCTTGGGGGTCCGGACCCCACCAAAGCCCTTGATTTTTTTCTAGATTGATTGTAATTCTAAGTATATAGTAAGTAAAATTTAATTAATCACTTGTTATTAATGATTAATTTTATTAATTAATGCTAATTATTTATTCAAAAATTAGTTTTTTACTTTTTTTGTTCCCCAAAATCGACAAAATCAAAAGGAGCATGATACAAGAATGGTGAACTTTCGACCCTGTGCTCCCCCCTTAAAAAATTCCTGTGTGCACTACTGGTACCTCTGTATTAGATTAATTTTAGATCACATATTTTTTAAAAAAAATTAGTATTAAAATGTGTTGGATGAGTAAATGAGAGAATATTAACTTCGCACTATTCAGCTACTCAAGGGCTTTTGGCGACGGACCTCACAATTTTGAACATGGTCAAGTGAGGAGGACGACACCTGAGCTGAGACCCCCCTCTCCTACTTTCCGCCCACTCCCGACATATTTAACGTGCATCAGCCTCCTCTGTACGGCGGGTCTTCCACGGTACTAAGCTCAAACTCATGAAACACTAGTCCCGAGTCCGTTACCCTGACCACTAGGCTACCGCGGTCACTAAAATGTGTCGGAGAGACCATTGAACACAAATTTTACCTCATTGAAAATCTAAAATAAAACTATTATAAATTAAATATTAGCTTTAAGGGAATTCTAAATTATTAATGAAACTAGGTAAGGTAAGTAATGAAAAGAAGGGTTTTGTAAGAATGAGAATCTGATATGATTAAATGATCATTTCTTACGTCTTTATATCTCAGTTGTACATGTTGGAAACTTTAAAAATATTACTTGATCTAAATGCAATAAAACGGTTAATGTATTTCCGAATTTTAAGTTTTTTTAAACACAATTTCATTGAAATATACAAGTCTTCGAATTTCCGGTATATATATATATATACTACATATCAAATATATATCTAAAATATTTATTGTAATAAAATTAAACATTTTATTGCGCGCATATATAATATGAAATTCGGATGTGAATATAAATGTTATCCTGTAAAAAATATAATCCATCATTTTCACAATACTTTCATAATTTTATTCTAAGTATTTTGTGATGATGTTTTTGAGCAATGTTATATTTGAATGTTCCTTAAGATCAAATCTAATAGCGTAGCTTCTATATTATTAAAGTAAAGGAATTTTGGGGAAATATTTATACATCATATATATTATTTAAAAACAATTGATATTATGAAAGTAGATGAAGATGGCAATTTCAAGGGAACCATTAAAAAATTTTGGTGTTTGAATTTTCTCTCTTATACTAATAGTTTCCTTTAATTTAAATTTATTTTCTCTTATATAATAATATTTCTTCTAACAATCTCATACTTTAAGTTTCTAAAATTTTCTCATATATTAATTTTTCTTCTCGTTCTGAGGTTTTCATAAATTTACTCCGTTAAATGGGATTCATGCAAAAGTTATATTATTACTCTTAATGATAGTAAAAATTTTTAAAAATCTTTAAAATGAAATTTATTTTGATGAGGATATTTTATTTCTCTAAGTTTGAAGAATTGTCAATAGAAATATATATTTTAATACGCTTTAAAATTTAACGAAGCAATTTAGAGTTACTTTATGTGTTATGTAGAAGAAAACTTTCTATTTAACTTTTATTATCAAATTAACTAATAAATCTTTAATTCAAGACGTCCAATTTTTTCTTGTTATATATATGTAAATTAATGACCAAACAATTGCTCCCACTAAATTAATACCATTGATTTTTTCTCAAATGATATATCATTTAGTTGGATAATTTATATTTAAAAAAATTTGGCATAGAATGATTGAACAAAGGTGGATAATATACGGATTAACAGGCATAAATAATCTACATGACTATTAAAAAACGCGATTGTCTATATTTTACACTTCCAAGAACATTTTTATATTTTTTCCTAAATTCTCCTATTCAAGTAATTTTGTATTAAACTCTTATAAATTTGTGTGTATAATAATAATAATAATGATAAAAATTATTGCGAAAATATAACAAAGTTTATTAAAAGAAACAGAACGTAGTAGAACTGCTCTAGTAGACACGTTACCATTTAAGTACTCCACCAAGGTCGTTGCAAGAGTTGAAACAAAGGTACCCCACTATCTCCATCTATGCCCACTTCATTGTCCAGTAACTTAATTACAGCATGGAAAGTCAATGACACCCACTACATCTTCCCACGTAAAACTTTGATACACTATTTTCTTCAATAATGGATTTTTCTGCCATAAGTGCTTTTTTGTTTTAAATCATGTGTGTATTATGCAAAATTCAGCGTCACATTCAATAAAAAACTGTTTAGTGCACATTTTTTCAAATTCATTTTTGTTTTTGTTTCTTTGTTCATTTATTTTCAAATTAGCCACAGTAAAAATCTGTCAAGAGCCTCCCATACGTGCATTACGGGATTCAGGTCTGAAGATTTGGCTGATCCCTTTATCCATTGAATATTCTCAAACTCGAGATATTGTCAACTAGCGCTCGTTAGACAAGTGTTATTGTCCATTAAAATGAATTAATGCCTATTGACCTTCTAAAAAGGCTCCCACAGGGCTCTAAGATCTTGTTTCTATACTTCGGCTCAGTCAAGGTACCTCTCCGAAAGAAACGTAGCTTTGTGCTCCCATCCCAAAACAACCTTCCATAGTTGTCCACTTCCATAATGTTGGAAGGATAATACTGGACTCCGCATTCCTTTCTTAGGTAAAGATATTGAGAATCAGTGTTCAAGCAAAATATCGACTTATCAGTGTTGAGAACACAACTCCATTGATTGGTGTTCAAAGATAATGCTGTCTGCAGCATATCAGGTGGTTCCTGCAATGACGTGAAGTGAGTAGGATCCAGACTATTAGTTTCCAGCCTCATTAAGCCTTTTAGTTTAAAGTGATTTCTATTATAACTAAAAGCGCCAGTTCATTTTATTTATAGAATTTAGTTATAAATGGGGTGGGGGAATGACATGAAAGAATCTTTGAATTAACTTTTGTTACCTTGGAAATACTTCGCGTAATAAATTGTAGATCTCTATATAATAATTAAAGCCTCTTTTTTAGTGTACAACATTTTAGTTTGTTTTATCGTACGTGTTGCATTATATAGAAGGCTATGTATTTAAGAAATAAATATATTTTGATATAAAATTATGTATGCTATTCAACTGTACCAATTCTTCAATTAATGCACGTTTTCCTTCAATACTATTAATAAGGGATATTTCATAAAAACGAATATTAAGAGACATATCATTTAGAGAAAAAAATCATATTTGTGTAATATAATGTATAATTCGTATTGATAAGTATTGACCCAACTTTTACTTCGACAATTAATCTATCATTTGCAGTAGTATTACGTTAAAGAAAAACAAAAAAAATTGAGGTATTGACACCTCGAACGACCACTCTTTCAATAAATAAGAGAAAAAACAAACTTAACTTTTGTGTATTATAATAAAAATACAGACTTGAAATAAATTAAAGATTTAAAACAAAAAGTTTATACGATTTGCAACGTTTTCAGAGCAACCAATGAGTTGTCTGAATTTGTTTTTTTCTAAATTCATAATTGTTCTACTGTACTCTTTGTGTATAAGAAAATATAAAGTCTCTTCAACATTCGCAGCAAATGTAAGAATCAAGTCGATATTCATGATTTCCTTCGTAAAATGCTTTAAAATTTGCAAAACTATTTCTACTACCTGTAATGAAAATGTTTTTCTCTAAAGATGTGTAAAAATTGGAAAAAAAAACTTTATTTAAAATTAAGCAAGAGTTTTAAAATTTTATTGCTGAATCTAACACCATTCTGTAAAAATAAATTTAAGATGCTTAAAGAAAATCGAAATGTTCTACAATATGAGAAATACATCTTTCAACTGTGTTGAAACCACATGTTTATTTCATATCAATTTTTTTGGAAAGTCTATTTTCTATCCGACGTAATATGTTTCTCATATAATGCGTTTAAGGAAGGCTGTTTCACAAATATGCAAAAATAAATATTTTTTGAAAAAACTGGCCAACAAAATGCTTATTACTACGTCACAGAGGGTATTTTTGTTTTCAATAATCATTGTTGTTTAAAGAAATCTTCATCACAAAAAGGTATTTAATTCCGCGTTTGTGTAAGCGATTTGAAATTAAAGTTATGTGAAATCGTGAGATATGTATCAGGAAATGGGTGTATCTTGCAGGCTTTAAAAGGAAACGACGCATTGTAGCAAAAGGTGATTGAAAGCTAATTTTAAAACTGACCATGATCTGCTTTCAAAATGAACTCTTTTCTAAAACGTTAAGCAAAACATTCCAAAAAAGTAGAGAAAAAGCATTAAGAATTTAAAAAAAAAATATTTTATATATTAAGAATAACTTTCTCTTTCATTTATATTCATTTATTCCAATATTCATGAATCATTCGTTTTAAGTGGTTTTTAGTAGATATACAGAGTGTTTTTTTCTAGGTATAGAAGTTTAAGTTGGAATTACTTTCCAAGATGGCGACCGATTTAACAGCTGTCAAGTGATTTATTCTCCGTTTGGTTTGGCAATTCATCAAAACGATCATCAAGCAAGGCGTAGATTCGTCGAATGGGCCCAAAACGAGATTGCTGTTGTTCCCGATTTTCAGAAGCGAATTTTGTTTAGCGATGAAGCACCCTTCTGGTTGAATGGCTACGTCAACAAACAAAACTGCCGCATTTGAAGTGAAGCTAATCCACAAGTGTATGTCGAAACACCGTTACATCCAGAAAAACTGACTGTTTGGTGCGCTTTATGGGCTGGTGGAATCATTGGTCCGTACTTCTTCAAAAACGATGAAGGCCACGACGTTACAGTCAATGGTGATCGGTATAGAACCATGATTACTAACTTTTTCATTCCTGAATTGAACAATCATGATGTCCAGGAGCTGTGGTTCCAACAAGACGGCGCAACATGTCACACAGCTCGTGCCACAATCGATTTATTGAAAGACACGTTTGGTGACCGCCTAATTTCCCGTTTTGGACCTGTGAATTGGCCTCCAAGATCTTGTGATTTCACTCCGCTAGACTATTTTCTGTGGGGCTATGTAAAGTCATTGGTCTATGCGGATAAGCCACAAACGCTTGACCATTTGGAAGACAACATTCGCCGTGTTATTGTCGATATACGGCCACAAATGTTGGAAAAAGTCATCGAAAATTGGACGTCCAGATTGGACTACATCCAAGCCAGCCGTGGCAGTCCTATGCCAGAAATCATATTTAAAATGTAATGCCACACGATTATCTTTCGAATAAAAAAAATCCATGTCAATCGAATAATACATCGTTGTTTTATTGCAATTTAAAGTTCTATACCTCTAAAAAAACACCTTTTGTAACTTTTTTTTGTTAATATAGGTATGCGAGAATATTAATTTCAAAATAACATTAAAAAAAAGAAAACATTTCCGTAATAATCTAGTGAATAAATATTTTGAAATGTTTCTTAAATATCTGTAGAAATAAGATCTGATAATAAACGCAGGAGTCTTATGAATAACAATGCTTTAAGCGCAGAGTATAAAATAAAAAAAAGCCAAAGTTTCTTATACTTATTAATTTCTTTTTCTTAATTAACTATAAGTTATGCATTTTTATCTTTTGATATCGTATTCTTTATTTAATGAAAGAAAATAAATCAACGCGCGCGTTTGCCTTAAATGTAAGATATTTTAAAAGCTCAGTTTTTACAATTGCAACAGAACTATCTTACAAAAATACACTGCTAATATATTAAGCTGAATCTCATGAGAAAAAATAAATTTAATAAACTAATAAGTTTTATTTCTCCGTGTTTATTGATGTTAATTATTAAGAAGAGCACCTTCATTTTCAATTAAAAAGTCAAATTCAAATTTGTTTCAGGTTTTACTTTTGAGATCAAAAGTAAATTAAAAGTTATCCCAAGCCATAGTAAAAAGTGTAGTTTATATAATCATCGAAAATAAGTTTTACAACTATAACACTTATTACGGATTCGAAATTTATGTTTCTCATTAATTAATAAGAAGTAATCTAGATGTACATGCTGTTAATGAGTGCAGCTAGGATAAGTATATACTCATATATTGCTTATAACAATACAATATTTTAAAATTCTTTTGGTAAATCAATTAGGAGGGGTATTTTAATAAATATTGTCTTCATTAAAATTACCATAGCATACCTAGTATATTCCTCGGGAGCTGGTATCACATTGTAGTAGGGAACCATACAAGTGGACACCAATTGTCACAATGTAATTTTGAAACGCAGTTTTCTGTCCAGTGGGTGACCACCTGAGTCCTGACGATGCGAAACTGTTTTTGGAATTTAATTTTGCAGAGAGCACCCGAGCCAAACATGCACTTTAGGGATCTTTTACATGTCGCATAATCATACGACGTGGAAGTTGATTTTTTGCATAGTGAAAATCCAGACCTGGGCGGAGTCTGAATACAATGCCAGCGTCAAACCAACTATGCCACATTTTATATTAGCAATTATTTTAGATCAGCAAAGAAAGAAATTACAATTCTTTGAACTTTTTCTTTTTTTTTTCATCTATTTAAAAAACGATATGTTTACTGGTCAACGAGTTAAAATCGGAATTTGTACCTTTTTCTTAGCAAAATTTTTATTTAGAAATCTTCCTTTTTTTAATCATTCAACTACACACGTATATCCCATGATAATATACTTTTATTCTTGTCATATATAAAATAAATTTATGATTATTTAGAATTAAAAATGTGATTCAATGATAACACATGTTCTTAAGAAATCCTGATTTGTAAGTTATTTCTTAAGAATTACGTTAATTGTTGTCTTTAAGAATTTGTTTCATTTACAATCGCGGATTTAAACTGGAATGTGTATGAAACTTAACAGAATGTAGTTTTACTAAAGGGTTAAAGATGACAGCTCAAACTTTTACTCGACGCACTCGGCTGGGTAGCATAGTCGGTTAGACGCTGACTTGGGCTTTATGGCCCCGGCCCAAGTCAGTGGATTTTCATGATGCAAAAAATCGACAGAGTCCACGTCGTATGATTATGCGGCATGTTAAAGATCCCTAAAGTGCCTGTTTGGCTTAGGTGCTGTAGGCAAAATAAATCCCTGGTGCTATTTCACATTGCCAGGGCTCAAGTGCTCTCCTCTGAGGAGGAAATGTAACGTCAAAAATACATTATGGCATATGGTATCCTCCTATATGGTGCCTCACTAAAAAAACGATACTAGCTTCAGAAGAATGTAATAGATCTGCAATATAGAAATCACTAATCTGCAGCCCCATTTGAAAGAAATTTTTACCCGAAGTATTTAAATTTTCTACAAGAACAGCTGAACTTTATTTTCATTGTCTCATATTATATAAAATAATATTTTAATCGAGAGCTTTAACTGAACTTGTGAGAGGTTGCCACCTCTCTCTTGGGCACCTAGGTATGTGGGAGGTAGGGAAGAAACACTCGACATGATCCAATCAATCTATTTATTTATCACATAATGAAAAGACACAATTCCAATTAATAATAGTAAGAGAATGTATCGATGCTAACCACGAAAGGGGAACAACGACGGTAATACACGAACGATTAGGAGACTATCATACTTGATCTTTACTTTATAAAGGATCTAACCAATCATCCGATTTAATCTAATATCAATTTATTCTCAGTGAACACTCGTCACTTTAAAATCTCCTCCTAATAAATTCTTAATCACAATACTTCAAATACCTTCAATAACAGTCTCATCTGGTTTCTGGTTTATTTCCTCTAGTCAAGCTAGAAAACTTCGATTATATATATATATATATATCTTAAGTTAATTTGAATATCACGAATGGTTGGTTGTGAATAACGCGAATTGATAGCCCAAAGATTTCCCAAGAGGATTAGTTGAAGGATCGCGGATAGATCCGTGTCAAACTCACGTTCTGAGTTAATAGCACTTTTTAATGTTGAAAATTAAAAACTTTAAATGGTTTAAAGATTTTGAAGAAATGAGAATATATCAGACAAATCGATGTTAAGGTAATATAAACGACATCAAAATTTATGATTGGCACTACTTTTATATTTTAGCACGTCAAAAGAAGAAGCAAAACATTTATTAATCAGTGATTTGATTCGATATATAAAATTATTTCAACAAAAATAAAATTTCTAACTTATTTCTTAATGTATGTAATTTTTTTAGAGGCATTCCTGTTTTAAGATAACTAACAAGGACGAAAAATAAACTTTATTTTTGCACTTCATTTAACTGCGATTATTTTTTTTTTCTGATTTTTCTTCGACGAAAAATATTAATTTTTTAAACAGAAGTTTTACAAGAGATGTATTTTTACTTGACTATAGTTTAGAAGTTAATTCGTTGTAAATGCCTAATTTACAGCCTTCATAGTACTAGAACAGGAGTGACGAATCTTTATGGATCAACGTGCCATTTTTTCAAAAGAAGTGTTTAATGAGGTATAGATGTGCCGTTAAATAATTTTGAATTGGGATTATTAGAAAAATAATAAAACTAAATACTAACAACTCAAAACTCTTTATTTACTAGGAAAAAATAATTTTTGTACTGTATGGTTATAAATGTTTTAGTTATGGGTGTAATTCAAATTAAAGTAACATTAGTGTTTCTGTTGTTGCAGATTGGATGACAAAAAACTTATATTATGTTTTTAAGATGTTATTTTTAGTATAGAATGCCCGCTGAGTTGGAATAATTTGCCAAATGGTTTCTAAGTAATTATTTTTGCTGCGGTTCACTTATTTGACAAGAGGATTTGTGATTTTTTTTTCAGAATGCTGTTTTAAAGACTATGTTCTGCATATCACACTGTCCGATAAAACACACACCGCTTTGTCGCCTTTACTAATAATGCCATATTTCTAGATTCACCAAGTTAAAAATTCTCTGCTACACTGACTATCTTGCACTTTTAGTTCTTTTGCTGAACTAGCCGTATTAAGTAACAGTTAAAAATAGTAAATATAACACAAATAAACTTTAAAATACATTTGTGTCAACGAAAATGATTGTGTTATTCGCAGACAAATTTTACATTATAAGCAGCTGTAGTCCACGACGTAATAAAGACAAGACACTAACAAACGAGTACTAACCCTTTCGTGACCAATCACTCGCGTTTGTTCGTAATACTTCATAGTGAACTTTGTTATTTTGAAATAAAATACAAACCATTTTGATCACTGGCATGTCCAAAATATTGTGTCGCGTGCCATCAAAGGCACGCGTGCCACTGGTTTGTCATCCCTGTACTAGAACAAATTGATTCACAACAAATTAAACAAATGTAATTTGAATTTGACAAAAATTCAGTTACTCGTTTTTGACAGTTTAATATATTTAAAATATCTTCTTTTTTTAACAGTAATACAAAAACAAATAAACAATGGAGTGATTTTCAATAATAATTAATGTTAATTATTTATAGTTGGATGATTGATTCTTAAGTTAAACTATTAAAATATAGATACACATACACCTATACGTGTACCTATATTTTCAGTTATATATATACGAATTTTATGATCTTTAAGGAATATATATTTATAGCAAATGGGGTGCTGTTGTGAAATAAATAAGATCGATTATTTGTAATTCTTTTTTTTAAATTACTTCAAACAAAAATATATTTATTTTCTATATCAATGTATTTTATAATTCATTTATTGCTAAAGAAAAACTCAATTTCATCCATTCATTTTAAACTGTGTCTCGTAACAAAAATTGCGTACTGACTACGTACAGAACATTTTAATCATGCTAGTAAATTAAATTAAAAAATGCATTATACATGAATTACTACCATGAAATCCAGTGTTACCTTAATTTCCTGTTTCATCCCCAGACTGCATTATTTTACAGCTTACAATTTTATATGCTTTTATCATAATTTACCTAATGAAATGAAGGGGATAATGGAATCACGAAGAAGATGAGTGTTTTCTTTACACAATATTATCATAATTTTTGCTTAAGGTATAGTGTGACTTCATTTTCATTTCTGATATTTTTTAAATGATATTTGACATGTGACCTTGCAAACCTTCCTCATTATGATTCGAGCTGAAGACCAAATTTATCCTGATAAACAGTGCAAAGAAATTCGAAGACAAAGATGAAATAAAATATTTTGGATTATTCCTTTGTAAACTAAAGCAAAATATTATACATTTCTGTACGCAATGGAACTGGTTTCATAAGAATAATGAAGTTACCAACACAAGAGATGAAATTTACATTAACCTTGAATTCTTCTGAATTGATAAATTGAAGTAATCTTGACATTAAAATACTCAGTATATGCTCCGAAGCATTTTAAAGTGATATTTGAAATTTAAATATTACTCTTCTAATATTAATATCTTTAAATAAAAATTTATTACATCACTTTTACATAATGTTTAAATTTGATGCATAAAGAATTTTAATTTTTTTCTTTTTTTGCAAATTGAAATGAAAATTTAGAATTAGAGGCTTTAGATATAAGCAAAAAAGATACGAGAAATATAAGAACTGTGTTGACTTTATCCCTTTAGTGTGTGAATCTAACTCACTCAGAAATTTATGTGATATACTATCCCGAAGTGCTCGAACAATCTTACATTTTACAACGGTTTTGTTACCTCTGGTAAGCTTTGGTTATGCGTTTATGGGTGATCTTAGCAAAAGTTCTGTGTTATAGATCCTACTACTTGCTATTGCCCGTAGTTTTCTTGCAAGGTCTTGATCAAATCTCTAACACATGCTGTGAATCGCTGATACTCGCACATGCTTATTTTTTGTGAATTAATTAGTGTTTTGCGCAGTTTGTTGTGATATGGCATTTTCGTAAATAATACCAGTTAACCTTATAAATTTACATTTATAATATTTCTATATATTCATTTAAATGAAAAAATAATAATCAGTTAGTGTTAAGTATTCACACGTTTGCAATAAAAATGTCTTTCAATAGAATATTTTTCTGGGGATTTTTATACAATTTTTTGTTACTTTTTTATTATAGAGTTTACCCATTCGTGAATTAAAGTTTTTATTGAAATTAAATTAATAATTTTATACCAGCAAAAATGCCGAATAAAAGAAAATAATTTTTATAATTAGATTTATCTTAGATATCTTTCAGTTGATAATTACCATTTTTATAATTTAGTCTTCAATGATGATTCTATTTTGCAAAACAGGGCAAAATGTTTCGAAAGTTTATAGAAAATTTACTCTATATTACATTTGATAGTGTTAAGACAATGTTCCTAGTAAACTAATGACAGATCTTACAGTATGACACGTTTTAAGATGAATCTGCAGCAAATTCGGCAAAGGGGTGGTGATTAAATTAATTTTAAAATAATTAAACAGAATGCTTGAATATGTGAATCACTAGGGTGAATGAGACAAAAATTGGTCAGAACTGTGCTAATTGATTTATGCAGAATATTCAAGTAAATTTTGATGTACGAGAGTGAGTCGGAAAATGTTTCCCCTGGCGACTGATTGTGGTCAGAGTTGTGCCTAAAAGTCAAAACATAGAATGAGACGTTAAAGATAAGACATGATTTTATTTTTCACATAATACATTAATTCCCAAAATAAACTAATTGTTAAAACGCATATTAATCTCAATTTTCTTCGAAGTAGAGGAGTACAAGTTTTATTTTCTTTTGTTCGAGGACATACGGAAATCTATGGCAATGAACGTACTGACTGGCTTGCAAAAGAAGCGACAAAATTAAGCGATCAGATTCCTATGAGCATTCTAAAACCATATCATAAGAAATTTTTAAAGAAAAGATTATTTCCAAGTGGAATAACGTATCAAATTTCAAATAATTCTCATATTTCACCAAGGAATTTATTTCTTCTATTCAGAGCCGTTTAAAGGCTAAGCACTTTCGTCCTAATATTTTAAACTTATCCAGTTTCTAACAAGGCATGGAAACTTTAAAGCCTATTTAAAGCGCTTCAATTTGTCGCCTTCTGACCAGTGTTCTTGCTCCAGTGGCACAATCCAGAATGCCAAGCATCTGATTCTTGCTTGTACTAAATTCTCTTCAGAAAGACATACTCTCATGAATTGCCTACAAAAGAACAATATAGTGTGGCCTCCTCCTTTCTCTGCCTTTGTTGAAGGAAAATCATCTTTTCCATCGTTTTGTGCATACATTAATAGCATTTTTTCCTGTATTATTTAGATTCTAAATTTTGTGTGTTTGTTAACATTTTCTCTACGTGAATATACATGTGTGTATATATGTATATATGTATATATATATATATATATATATACATATGGGAGACAACAAAGGGGTCCAAGACGTTTGTCTTTCTTCTATTTTATTTTAAAATTTAACAAAAATTAATTAAAAAGGTAGATAAGTTTGACAATGATATGCAGAAGGTAACGCCTGCTCGCGCACCTCTCGCGTTCTTTTCTCTTCTCTTAAAAGTTCACAGGTTTTAGTTTTGATTTGCTGCGCCTGCGCGCGAAGACTGTGCTTTGCTTTTGGCTGCATGCCACATTCGGCCAGCCTGACTGTACGCTGTCCGCAGCGGTACGTCCTTTTTTCCTTTTTCATCGAGACCAGAGGAGAATCTGAAACATACAAAAAAGACGGAACAGACAAGAACTATACGACAAATACATAGAGACTTAACCTATCATAATTTTTCTGAACTAGACAGTTTCTCCATCATGTGAAGGCACCTCTTCGACATCCGGAAGGTTCCACAGGAAAACATTGTGTTTCACAGGCATAAGAACGTCTTTTTTAACAAGTTGATCTTTGGTTGAACGCATCGATATTTTCCTCTCTAGAGTTCTGGACGTCTGTTTAAAATGATTTCTCTTTTTCCTCCGTTTCCACTGCCAGGGCTCAAAGATTTTCCGGAGCAACACAAACCGACGATGTTTACTCTTCATAGGTGAAGGGGTAGGAGATCGGGAGATAAATTCCACGGAACTCGTTTTCATGGCACCATTGACTTTCTTACAGAATACTATAGGTAAACAATAATCAAAAACACTCTCTTTTATAATACCTTGTCGTAACCAATCATCAATTTGATTGTTTACCTGTAATTTCTCAGAACAAGATAAACGTCTGGCTCTCTGACACACAGGAATATCATTTTTCAATTTAATATTCATTTTTAACTTAGTACTCTTAATTTTATTACATTTATAATCCTTAATTAGAGAACTCAAATCATTTCTAATATTAAAGTTTTTAACATGTGGCAAATCATAACTAGAGTTTTTTATCACATTTGAAACAGAAACATTTGAATTAAAATGAACACCCAAAGAGGATTCACTTTCACTCAATAAAACATCGCTCTTTGCGTGGCCTAGTTTCTTTATTTCAGCATATACACTGGGATGTATAATAAATTCTTCGGTCAAGGTCGGTGATATTGCCGCTCGAACACTTAAGCCGGGAGAGTGTTGATCAAGAGAAATATTTATGGGTTTAACTTCTACCATACGCTGTTCGCCAAAACATGAACTTAATGTTATTATTTCTTCGGAAGGTGTTTGCACTCTAATTAGTGAGGAATTTAAAACTGGGATCTGGCAACCTGAATCGATCAAGGCTGTTACGGGCTGATTTTCCACAAAAATGTGTACATATTGAAGATTTGCGAATTCATCGCTATTTTGTTTTTCTCTCTCGACATTCAAAGTATTCACGTTTATTCTATTATGGATGTGGTCGTTAGATTCTTTAGGTTTAAAACGCTTCTCACAGTCTCTTGCGTAATGAGATGAATCACCGCATATATAAAGCAATTTTTATTTTCTCTTTCAAGATGTTGGGGATAGTTCTCTTTAATCTTTGGTTTAAAGTTTTGTGATCTTTTTTTAAAGGGGTCTTGGGTATATCCATAAGTAATAGGAGTTTCCTTACGTGATCCGCTTCTAGATGAAATATAAATATCGCACTCTTTAGCTAAATCAATAGGCCTAAACCAATCTTCTGCTTCTCGAATGCCAATATGAGTTGCAGTTTTCTTATTTAAAGTTTCAAATAATTTATCAGAAATTATAAGATCACATAGAGATTCAAAGGAATTAACTTTTCTTAACGAACAATAATATTGGAAGTTTGCCGTCAATCTTGCAGCAAATTGGATGTATGTCTCGCCTGATGATTTTACAGCATTTTTAAATGAGTTTAAACACTCGCGAGGGGTTAATTGGAATTCTCTGAGTACTATAGATTTTAGTTTTTCATAGTCATTTAATTCCTCTTCTTTAATATACAGTAAGACGTTATGAGCTCTTTCGCCCAGAAGATTTATTAAAATTTCAGATTTGTATTTGTCATTTATTTTCTTGGTTAAAAATGCGCGTTCTAATGATTGGAAGAACAGATTAAAATTTTCAGATCTGGTGGGAATAGGAAGAGATAAAGATCTAATACTTTTTATCATATTTTCTATGTTAGTTTCGAACTGTTTTTCTTCGACTTTAGCTGCAGGATTTAAACTTAATGCTTTATTTTTAGCCGTTTGAAGTTCGACTTCTTTTTCTAATTTTGCTAACTGTAGTTTAGCAAGTTCAATTTTCTGTTTTTCTAAATCCCTTTCGATTCGCGATACCCTCTCATCTATACAGTTTTTAATTAAAGTTTTAACGAAATCTGGATCACTTTCAAATGTACTACTGTTCTCAATTTTAGTCTTTAGTTTAACTATGGTGTCCGTACTCTCCACAGTACCGTCTAGATCCTCAACAACTCTTATGAGATCCTTTTTAAGAGCGTCTTTATACATTTTAGAAAAATATGGAAAGATCCTACCTTTTTTTTTCTAGCTCCCTTGTTGCTCGCACGTACGATGTATCCTCTTCGCAGGTTATATCTTGAAATTGTAGTTCCGGCCTCTACACAGGCGGATTATTCACACTGAGTTAGTTCCAACCTCTACACAGGCGGAATATTTGTCGATGGTTCCAACCTCTACACAGGCGGAACGAAGTTTCCGAAAAATGGCGGCGCGTCTCCTCCACGGACAGCTTTTTTCACTGTCCAAACTTTGATCAAAATCGAATTTTTTTTTCAATCCCGGCCTCTACACAGGCGGAGTATTCATGCTGAGTTCAAACCTCTACACAGGTTGAACGAAGTTTCCAAAAAATGGCGGAGCGTCTCCTTCACGGACGCTTTTGTTCATTGTCCAGACTTTGGTTCAAAATCGAAAATTTATCGATCCCGGCCGAGCCCCCATAATTTGTGGGAGACAACAAGGGGTCCAAGACGTTTGTCTTTCTTCTATTTTATTTTAAAATTTAACAAAAATTAATTAAAAAGGTAGATAAGTTTGACAACTCGCGTTTTTTTCTCTTCTCTTAAAAGTTCACAGGTTTTAGTTTTGATTTGTTGCGCCTGCGCGCGAAGACTGTGCTTTGCTTTTGGCTGCATGCCACATATATATGTGTGTGTGTGTGTGTGTGTATGCTTTTGTATTTGTATTTTGATAATTTTTTGTGGTCTTTTGATTCTTATCTTCCTGATTGTATAATTTTAGTATTGATTATCTCCGTTTGCATGTGAGCAATCTTGTATTTAATTCTGTATTTATTGTATTTGTATCCTCTCCCCCCTTTTGGTTCCCATTTGTGCCTATATCCTTCTACATGTAGCTTCCACTGTTTTGAGTATTGACTTACGTTTGTAAGCCTTGTATTATACTTGTCGGCACACAAGGAGTTTAACTAGAGTCTAAAAAAGTATCAAGTACATTGAGATATTTTCTCATACCGCTTGATAAGCTTCAAAAAGCCCCCAGGAAAAATTCAGGGTTTTACATATGGAATAAGCGGGTTTTTTCACGTCAGCGTTGCTTTCAAAGCGTCTTCCGGTAAGATTATTCTTCAAAGCCGAAAAGTCACTTGGTGCGGGACCAGGACTGTATGGCTCATGGTGTAGACCAGCGATACTCAACCTGCAGCCCACGGGCCGCATGCGACTCACCGAGCCTTTGAAAGTGACCCGGTCAGTACCCATTGTTTTGAAAAAATCACTTATTTAAGAGCAATGCATTAAAAATTTAGTGTCAAGAAATCAAATATTATATCCATTTTGCTTTTTGTTGTCGAAGTCATACGAGTGCGAATCGAAATTATTATTCT
The DNA here is from genome assembly GCA_019973935.1 of Trichonephila clavipes. NCBI lineage: Eukaryota > Metazoa > Arthropoda > Arachnida > Araneae > Nephilidae > Trichonephila > Trichonephila clavipes. The sequence goes on along the minus strand of BMAU01002412.1, from coordinate 118,861 downwards.
ATTTGTAACGGTTATGTTTAGTGATAACAGACAACAGTGAAGTAGTGACAGTTTTATCTGTGAAACTAATTTTTAACTATCTTTCATATCCAGCAAGCGAAATATATCCGAAGAAAATATATCGTTTCAAGACGATAGGAGGTTGACTATTTTGTAGTGAAAAACAAACATGGATCTGTAATTGTTTGTTTTGTCACGAAAGTGCTGGATTTAAGAAATGTCAATAAACAAAATCCTTCAATGATACTTTTTCTCGAATATCTCTTTCAAGATGTAATAAATAGGCTTTCTTTAAAAACCTTTGAAACAGCAATAAAATGTGTTTTCAGTGGTAATGTCACAACGGTAACAAAGACATCTAGATATCTTATGAAGTTTGTTATATTATTGGTAATCATATAAGACCGTTTACTGATGCAGAAATTGCGAAGGAGTGTTTCTCAAATGCTTCTAATTCAGTGACAAAAATAAAAAAAATATAAAAAATAATAATAAAATAAAGTAAAAAACAGGAGTTAATATATTTTGACCAATTTTTCACATTTTAACCCTCTCCGTTATCCTCATGAAGCGGCCCGCATGAAATTGCTAACTTATGTATGCGGCCCACCGTGAAGTAGTTGATATATGTATGCGGCTAAGCAGAAAGAAAGGTTGAGTACTTCTGGTGTAGGCACTCCCAACCATGAGTTGCAACATGATTTTGCATTGCCGTTGCCCAGTGTGGTTTCGCATTGTCATCTAACAACAGAACGACAGATCTCAGAAGCCCAGGCTACGTTTTCCGAATCCATTTGCTTGATCGCGGTCTAACTCCAAGTTGTGTATCGGTGTCTTTCTCGTTCACCTGCTGTTTCGTCGTTCGCCCACAGTCGTTAAACGCTTCTTCCGTATGAAAAACCCTGAGATTTTCCTGGAGGGTATTTTGGATCTTATCAAGTGGTAAGACAAATGTCTCAATGTACTCGGAACTTATGTGGAAAAATAAAGTTATGTCTTATCTTTAATGTCTCATTCTATGTTTTGACTTTCATACGCGACTCTGACCACAGTCGACAGAAAAAACTTATTTTCCGACTCACTCTCGTATAATTTAGATGAATAGTTGATAAAACGAATTTGAAAAATATGATTTATTGTTCACAAACGCCACAGTTCGAGCAGCACAAGAACTGTTGGCTACAAATTGATAATTTCGACCCACACTCAAGTGACAAGGACTGAACTGGAGCCCCATCACACTCTCCAAACTTCTACACCACATCAACTTGAGAGGATTTCACCTTGATAGATTTAACTGTGCATCAATCTCTATATACTGTGAATGTTTAATGGTGGTAAAAATCGAACTCACGACACAACAGAAACAATGCTGGACATGAATTTGCGACTATGACTACTACGTCATTTTTAAAATGTGATAAAATGATTTTTTGATTTGGGTTTATAAGTTAATCGTCATCATTTTCCATATTATCAACATTAGTATGTTTATATTTTTTAAATTTATGAAGGCTCTATTTTTTACATTTTATGCAACCAAATGAAAGTTAATTCTGAATGTTTCAAAGAGAAAGCATTAATATTTGTAGTATTTGATGCACTCTGAAAGGCATGAGCTTGAGATAGTTTGAATAAGAAAATAATGATACAGGATTTTTCAAATATCGGAGAAATTTTTAAAGAAGGGTTGACCGGGTCAATTTTAAAATTATCCCATTTTTTTAATGTGCGACTATTTTAATTTGTAAAAGGAGGCTAATTAAAAACTGGCTATTGAAAACATTCCTTTGACATTTTCAGATTTTCAGCCGCTTTTGGAAATTTCAATCGGATACATTGAAAGCTTACAGGTATTCATCTGATGTATGAAACTGCAAAGGGAAGTAAATGAGTATCTAAAAATCGTGCCATTTTTACTAGGAAGTAGCTAAGCCATTAGATATTTGAGAACTGCATTGAAACGTTTGTTACACTACTATTGCAGTTTTAATCATAAATTGATTTATTTTTCTAAAGTTACATTGGGATAGTGATAAATGATATCATATTTACATTAAGTAAAATGTTAACATCAGATTGTTTGATTCGGAAATATTAAAATATAGCTCAGATTACATACAAAAATATGTGGCAATACTACTGTTGGCTTTGAGCAGATATAGTTTTGATGGCTGTTTTTTTAGCATCTATTGCAGGAGAAAGATGCGGTAAAGGTTCTCTAGATTTAATTTACCATGTGCTTTATTCCATTTTTCAAACCTTAGTTTAAGTTTTAAAAGTAGTTTCTGGATGTGCAATAATTAACAGACTTACACAGCCACAAACAAATATTCATAAAATTCCATTTTTGCCCTCCAAAACATAACATTTATTTTTGAAACAATTTATATAAATTGTTTGTCTTTTAAAGATGATTTTCAGGAATTATGAGGAAAATAAAATTTTAAAAAAGAACAAGAAAATATGTTATATAAAAAATATTGTGAAATTTTGCCAATTGGGACAATTTAATTATTTATTTAAAAAGATATGTGTAAAATATATTTTTTCATGGAAATTTATCAGCACATTTGCTACAGAAACCCAAGAATAAACAATTAAAAATAGAATTTATGAATTTATTTATCTATAGAAATGTTAGTTTTTCTTTTGAAATTGACTGCAATTATTTGAAATCACAATTTACTGTTATTTTGAAATAATGTAAACACTTGTTTAATAGCATCACTTAATTGCGACGTTCATTCGATTTCACTTTACATAATTTTTTGCTAAAGGGTCACGCTTAGGATGTATTTTACTAAGGAACACAAATATAATTATTCCTGTTACAATAATTCTCGAATATATATCCTGATTTAAAGATATGTAAGTATTTCGGAAAATTAACTAATATATACGTAAGACATCCGCTGGTGTCATTTCAACACCAAGGCAATTTATCATCATAAACAGCTGTCATTCATCGTTACTAATAGTAAAACAAACTTCTCAAAGTACTATTGCACATATATTTGACATTGAGTGCAGTGTCATTGGGTTAACAAGGGAGACAAATCTATTTTGTCTAAAATTGTTATGTCTAAATGGTTCGTTACATAGCATTTGGTAGTCTGCTGGTAAAAAAAAATCATTCTATTTTCGAACCTTGTACAGAGCAGACACCCTGAAACGATTGATCGTAGAAAAGGTCTAAGCCCTAATGATATTCCTAATTTATTGCTAGAGATTTCTGAGAATGAATCGGAAGGTGGTAAGCTATTTTGCTCTAATTTAGATTCCGATAAAGACATAACATTGAGTGAAATTAACTGCGAAGAATCCGAAGAAAGTACAGAGATAATTGATAACATTCCAGTCAGTAAATTCTGGTAAATCTAATATATATTATAAATGTGAAAGTTTGTGAAAATCTTTGTTAGTCTCTTTTACGCAAAAACTACTGAATGGATTTTAATGAAACTCTACAGTAATATAGCTTATACATCAGAATAGCACATAGGCTATAATTTATAGCATAGACTATAATTTATAAAGATTTGGGAAAAGTGTCAAAAATATAACGATATTTGTCAAGTAAGTAGGAAAAAATTCTGTCTTCTGCTAGCAATTCTGGCATGCGCTGCAAAAAAACCCACGTCTGCATATATATCTTTTGTTTGTGAAAAACCTTTTTTTGTTTTGGCTACTCAAGGTGCTCGCTTCTAATTAATTCCTCTGATATAATGCCTATTTTTTATTTCAGAATCAAACTAAGTTTTGAAGGGAGAGGTTGTTATAAATCTCTCTTTATTTTAATGTTTTTTTTTACATCTTATTATGCACATTTGGTAGTAAGAAATTGATCTTTTTTCCAAATAAATGCTTTTATCAGTTCTGATACTTAAAGTAAATAAGCTTTCTCTTTCACACTGCATCATTTGGACAAATTTTCAAAATTTATTTGTGGTTAGTAGTTAATTATAACGCTATAATTTTAATTGAATAGGCAGATATAATTATTTTTACACTTAAAAACGCAATAACTATTGTTCTGTATTTCTTGGAGAGTGAGAGTGAGTGAATATTAATGTTGCACTGTTCAGCTACACGAGGGCTTTTGGCAACGGATCACGTAATTTTGAACCATAGTCAAGTAACGTAGACGACATCTGAGCTGGCACCCCTTTCTCCTAACTACCACACCACACCAACTTAGAAGGAATATTCTACGATTAATTAGCAGGAATATTCTTTGAAATCCACTCTTCCAAGATATATGGTAGCACGGGTTCCATGATGAGTATTTTAGCGGAAAAAATAGTTTGTCAAAATTTAAGTGTCTTATGTTTTTGTATGTTAATGAAGACTTTAGAAAATGATTTGACTACTTATTTTAAGTGAACGGTATATATAATTAATTTTACAGTGGAATATCTTTATTTAATTTATTAGCTCTATCGGATTAAATTTCCCAAAGTGGAGTATTTTGTTTATGTATATCCCTTAATTTTCAATGTAGTGATCCAAAAAAATATTGTATGAAAAAAACTGCAGTAAATCATTATGTGGTGGATAAAGTATTAACGTGCATCGCTCCCCTACAGGGTGGGTCTTACAAAGCTCTAATAAAGCTCGAGTTATGAAAGTAGCTAGGCATTTGCCAACTTTTCTCTATCGTTAACATTTCGCTATGTTTTTCATTGGATCGTCATTATAATTTAAGAAACGGCGTTGCTTGCGAATATTACAATTTTAATATAAAATAAATACTACAGAAAGTAATATTAATGTATTATACTTTCAGATAAAAATTATTTACACTATTTTAAGCGTTCATTACACAAAACTTTTATCAATGTGTTACTTTTGCTGAGCAGAGATCAGCTTAGGAAGGTATTTTCAAAAATCAACACTCAAGAGTGTTACGGGGAGTTATAAATAAAAAAACTTTTTATCAGCTATTAGACCTACATACTTAAAATTTAACAAAGGTGTTTTATTTCTCTTTTTTTTTACCTGAGTTACGCCAAAAGATTTTTTTGTTTAATTTGCAATTCACGTAAAATTAACTCATTAAAAACTTCTTTATCCTTCAATCTGTGTTGGTTAATTTTTCAGTTTACCCGTGCGAAGAACGGGTATACCAGCTAGTGTATATATATCGCTAAGGATGGGCACACACAGAATGGATACCGCATAATATTAATTTTCCTGGCAGATTTGCAGCTCGAAATGTTTTGTTACAAAACAGTGGTCCAAGTTTCACGAAGTATAATGTCAAGGTCAGTTTTTTATGATATAAAGGGTCATAAAATATGTTAATTACATTAAATAACATTAAAAGACTTAAAACTAATCTCTGCAGAACAATAGTTTGGCAATTATTTTGTTAAAACAATTCTTTTACATATTTTATAACGCAGTGTCGAAATGACATCGGTGGGTGCTAAGGCTATTTGGAATTCTAGACGCTCTAGTGCTAAATAATCTCAATTTCTAGATTTAATTTTATGTTAAAATAATGATAAATGTAGCTTTGCTTTTATTTTAAAGTTCATAAATAGTTAAATTTTCCTCGATGAAATACGTTCTTTATCATACATCAAAAAGTTATTGATACTTGAGTCTCACAAAGAATTTTTTTATTACTCTATAGTTATTTAATTTTATTTATGTCCTGAAATCCCTCTATATAATTGTCATTTTACCTAATATATGTATATAATTTCGGTTTCTTACAATAAAGGAATTTTCACGTATGTGATTCTTTGCACAGTATTTTATATTGGATTCTAAATCTAATTTACAAGATTGCTTAAACACTGAAAATTGTATTTTACGTATTTTATCGAAATTGTAATAACTTACTACTGGTTGATATAAATTTTGGTGTTTGTATCTTAAATTCATTAGTCTTTTATTTGATTGTTGCGTGAGTAGTGTAGATTGTTGCGTAGTTGCCATGCAGTAGTTAACTTCTTGAATGTTAAAAAAGTATATGCAAAAAAACAATTTTCTATTCCAGGAATGATATCATAAAAAGTTTTTAAAAAGAAGGCTCTTTAATATGAAATTTTCAATTAAATTGATCAAAACTGCATAATATTGAATTACTAAGTAGGTTAAACTCTTATAGATACGGGATTTTTTATAGATACTGAAATATTTAAGGCAATATTTTAAATTAAGAAAAAACATTTAATGTACTTTTATTTTATTTTTTAAAATAAAATTTATAATGAAAAAAAATTCTTTTTTGAATTCTTAATAATTAATTAATGGATTAAAATTTAGAATTCATGACCTAATCTTTCATCATGTTTCTTATTTAAAACAAATAGTCAAAGCAGCCAAATACCTCCTGTAACTATTCATTGTAGCTCCTTTCATATTTCAAAAGAAGAGATCGACTTATAAGCTTCCACACACGTTAAGAATTAATTATCAAATGATATATAATTTCTCTGGTTTGCTCTATTATAAGCATGCCTCAACTTAATTCTATAGAGATAATAGCTTCAGGATGTCCTAACCATTTCTTCAATTTATAAATTAAAAATAAATAAGTACAATCAGTACAAGATGGATATTTAAGCTAATAGCCTGCAATTTAAATTAGAATACAATATCATAACTATTAGCTTAAAGCGGTGTGACAATAAAGTGTTTCCATACCGAATGCTTAGATGGAGAGACTAATATATATGCAAATTAGGTATTTTAATAATTGTATTGCAATCAAATTTGTAATAATCATTTCTCTTTTAATCTGTAACTATTGCATTAAGATATAATTAACGAATAATACATTAATTTGGGTATTATACTTCACGGTAAATAATCATACAGAGCAAATTATTTAAATGAAAGGAGAAAATGGCTAATGCAAAAAGCAGTCAAAACAAGAGTATATTGAAAACACGAGAAAGGTAATATAAAGAAACACTAAATGATATTCAAATTAAATTACTGTTCATGTACGAGAAGATGTGTAAGTTATTATTAGCTCTTTTTAAGTACCAGAAGCATGAGAAAATTTGCGAACATCTTTCCTAAAACGTACGTTGCAATCCTTTTTGCAATGCGCAGAAGGGAAAGACCTCTGTTACTTCGCAAAACGTGAAATTGGTTAACACGTGGATGCTTATAACAGCAAAAATACCCAGGCAAATTCCAGCATGACTGTCTGTATTTTCAGTCAAAAGAATAATTAAAAAAATCTGGTATATATGAAAGATTGAAAGTTGAAATGGAACCGGTTTTACCCAAGTGGTATTAACCGCAGTATATTTAATGTGGAAAAAAGATTATATATATGAAGAATGGAGACTTACATATGAATGAGATAAAATTTTGGTTAGAAGAATTTGAAAATTTATTCCTTTTTGTAATGATTAAAAATTCTATTGAAGCTTTTTGTTGCGCCATTTTTAATAAATATATTTAGTATGATACAGTAACTGTACGAATTTGAGTTTTTTAACAGAAATATTAAACTTATCAAGGTTATTTTTAAACAGCAAAACATATATGAAAGTATTTTGGGATTAAACAAAAAAAGAGTCGTTTTCTTCTGAAAATCATGCTTTTATCTCCAAAGATCTGTTTATATCTATTGTATTTAATATAAAAATGTAGGCAGCGTATATAAAAATGTATGAAGAAAAATCACTTTTTCTCTCTTCTTTCTTTCTAAATTAAAAATGGCGATGTTCAGCGACATTATTTTACGCATATATGTTAGCTTGAAAGGACCTTTGGTCCGACCCTTGGAATGTGGGGGAAAAGAAGGAAGCCTATCCATATCCAAAAACCATCTATTTATTGATCACACAATTAACAAAAATTCAGATAATCTTAAATAATAAATGCACCCAATCTAAGAAATATGTAGATACATAACGAGATAAGCGAAATATGAAAAGACTTTAAATAACGACCCACTTATTTCAGGATCGAATCTACATTTCTAATTATCTGAGCACCATTTAAGCTCTAGTGACCACACAATCGTAACTTTAATTCTTTCAGTTATCAAATATCTAAAATACACTATAAATTTGAATAATACCTGATCAGTAGCAATCTGTCCTCTCTCCTCACTTTCTCTCTCTCTCAAGCTTGAATGCCTAGATTATATATTGCAGACCTAATTTAAATAATAATGGTTTCTTCTTCAGAGGGTTCATTGTGAATAAAATAGATTTGAAAGACCAAAGATTTCCCTAAAGGATTTTGTTAATGGAAGAACCCTGATAGAGCCGTCACAAACCTGATACTTCATTGTTTATATTAATTGAGCTGAATCTGTATTAATCAAGCTGTTGGAGAAACCTTCATATTTATAACATATCTTCTCTTAAAATTTAAATTTAACTATTCAAACCTGGCATATATATATATATATATATATATATATATATATATATATATATGTGTGTGTGTGTGTGTAATAATTCGCATTAATTTAATTTTAAACATGTTTTTAATTTTCAATGGTTCTGGCCTTTAGGGCCCGTGCATAAATAATAACTAGCAACCTGCCTGACGGGAATGTATCGAAAGTTTTAATTCCATCAATAGGCAAGGTCTGTCCACGGAGATCATGTGAATTTTACTTCTGTTTATCGCTTCGTATATGTTAACCGAAATTTCTGGTAAATCCTCCCTCTTGTTCTTTGTATTGGTTATGTAGCTGCAGTGTCTCTTGCTTATGTCTTTCTTCTGTGTTGTGTCGTCCATTCCATGTTTTAAGTCAAATGAACAATAAACCAGATTTACAATTTCAAAGATCTTCTCGTCAATGGCATCAAGTGAAACATTAACCATTTAAAATAATTATCATTGATCATTATTGTTAAAGAATTCGTTACACTCGCTAAAGTATATTACACACACACACACACACACATATATATATATATATATAATATATATATATAGTATATATATATATGTATATAATATATATATAATATATATATGTATATAAAATATATAATATTAATATATATATAATATATATATGTATATAATATATATATAATATTATATATATATAATATATATATAATATTATATATATATAATATATATATGTATATAATATATATTATATATATATACCGGTGGGCAAAAAGTCCGTAAAAACTTTAAAAATTTATAAAATCCGGAGAAATGAAAGAAAAAAAAAACTGTTTGCAGGATCAGTATTAGTATATCACGGTATTTTTTTTAAGCTAGACAAAAAAATAATTCGAAAATCATCCGGTAGGTGGCGCTGTTACAAGCGTCCGTAGTGGAAATATGCAAATTAGACGGCTATAAAAACCTTTGCTCTCAATGAATCCAAATTTATTTCACCATTACAAACATTGAATGTGAACAAGGATGCTCAGTGCACCGGATAAAGCTTTGTTGGTGAAGTTATTTTACATGAACGATGAATCAGCGACCATTGCCTTGCGTAAATTCCGAGTTCAGAAAAAATGTGAAGAGTGGAAAAAGCCCTTTAACACCTGCAGGTCTCTTAAAGCTTGTTAAACGTTTTGAGGAAACTGGAAAGTTGGAGGATCGAGCACGAGCTGGACGACCATGCTTGAAATAAGCACGTGTACCCTGCATTGCTGTCGAAATGGAAGCGATTGCTTCGGAAGCAGCTTCAGGGACCAGCAGTGCTCGTTAAGCTGCCAGACGATTGGGCTTACCACCATCATCTGTCCTCAATATTCTTCGTCGAATCCTCCAGCTGTACCCATACAAATTGCAATCGTGCCATGAACTTTTGCCAGCAGATACCGCACAGAGGGAAGCATTTGCGAAGTGGGCTTTCTCTAAAATGGAACAGGATCCCACCTGGGTTTTTAACATCTTGTGGACAGATGAAGCTCATTTCTCGCTTCATGGTGACGTTAACAACCATAACTGTCACATTTGGGTGACCTCTAATCCAAGTGAGTGTACACAGAAGCCATTGCATTCCCCAAAAATGATAGCATGGTGTGGTTTCACGGGTTCATTTATCATAGGACCCTTCTTCTTTGAAACGCAGTGCCCAGTAAATGGATGGATAACGGAAACGGTAAATGCTCAGCGTTATCTAACGCTTCTGCGGGAGACTGTCGTGCCATGTTTAATTCAACGAGGTCAGATTTCGAATGTCACGTTCATGCAGGATGGAGCAACCATTCACACTGCTAACCCGGTTAATGCATTCCTGATACAGACGTTCGGGGAAGACAGAATCGTTAGCAGGCGCTGCAGGTACCCATGGCCTTCTCGGTCTCCAGATTTAACACCGGAAGACTTCTGGTTGTGGGTATATTTGAAATCTCGCGTGAATCTATCCGGTCCATCAAGTCTGTCGGAACTGAAAGATGCGATCCGCAGAGAAGTATCCTCCATACATCCGGACATGTTGCACTCTGCCGTTGCTGGATTTGTCACTCGTCTGGAATGTCTTCTCCCCTGTGGTGGTGGCCATGTAGAACATATTCTAGTGTAATAAAGTTGTGAAAGTTTTCTGTTCATTATTTATGCATTGTTTCTTTGATTTGCGTACATCAGCGCCACCTACCGGATAATTTTCGAATTATTTTTTTTTCTAGCTTAAAAAAAATCCCGTGACATACTAATGCTGATCCTGCAAACAGTTTTTTTTTCGTTCATTTCTCCGGATTTTATGAATTTTTAAAATTTTTACGGACTTTTGCTCACCCGGTATATATATATATATATACACTGGTGTGCAAAATTAAGGACGAGACGGTTTTTTCGATATAACTTTGTACAAAAGCTTTCCAAATCAACACATTTAATACCGTAAGATCCCCAATACGTAAGGACATGTGTAATGTAAGCAACACTTACTAAAAGAGAAATCAGAGGGATAAAAAGAAGCTTTATTGAAAAAGTAGCATGGAGCGCAATGCGACTGAAGGCCGAAACATACCTGTGATGGGTGTCCAGCAAGAAACATCCGGTCTTTAGTAGGGGATATGATCTCCCCTGACTGCTAGGCAGGTTTTACAGCGTCTGCCCATGCTGAGAATGAGGGTGAGAATGAGTTGTTGAGGCATTGCTGCCCATTCGTCTTGCAGCGCCAATCGAAGCTCCCGAATCGTTACTGGTGGTAAGGTACGAGCTGCCAAGCGTCTGCCTAGAAAATCCCATACATGCTCGATGGGATTGAGATCCGGAGATCGTGCCGGCCAATCCATACGTTCAATATCCTCACTCTCTAAGAGCTGTTCGGCAGCTACTGTGCGATGACATGGTGCATTGTGGTCCATGAAAAGGAACTGCAGACCCATAGCGCCTCTAAAAAGACGCACATATGGAAGAAGAATCTCATTACAGTAACGGGTCCCGTTGACTGAAACTGCGTCGAAGATGTGAAGGTCTGTACGACTACCAAGCATGATGCCTCCCCAAACGAGAACACCGCGGCCTCCATACCTGTCCCTTTCAATGATGTTCGAGGGATGGTTGCGGCTTCCCCGCTCTCTCCAGATGAGTATGCGACGAGAATCGCTACTCAAACTGAATCTGCTCTCATCTGTAAAGAGTACTCGTCCCCATTCATTGTCTCTCAATTCCGGTGTTCCCGGCACCACAAAGAACGCCTTCTCCGATGGGCAGGCTTTAAAGGTACACACCGTACAGGGCGTCCTGCAAACAGACCACCACCGTAAAAACGCGATATCGGTCTCCAGTCTGGCCTAGCGATTTCTTTCGCTGCCTGCCGCCTTTTTCTTCTGGCCTGTAAAACAATGTACCGTAAAACTACGCGATATCGATTCGTCGTTGATTATTCAACATTTCTCGTCGCCTGTGTCGATCTTATACTACTCAGAAACTCCCCATTACGTCTACCTGCGATTTCTTTCGCTGCCTGCCGCCTTTTCTTCAGCTGGCCTGTAAAACAATGTACCGGTCATCTGCGGGTGTGGTTCCTCGTGGACGACCACTTACTGAACCCCCGGTTAAATAAACCAGCTCTTGTTCCTCCCACAAATTATGTAGATAAAATGAAATTGTCTCCAAAGTCCGCCATTTGAAACGTTCAACCTGTGTAGAGGTGAACAATTCAAACTCTGCCGTCCGTGGAGGAGACCATTTTTCAAACTTGTCAACCTGTGTACTGCATTCCGCCCAGTGTAGAGCCAAATAACAAAATAACCTCAACGAACCCCTCAAAATCCCGCCTTCCCAGTGTGAATAATCCGCCTGTGTAGAGGCCGAACTTTTCAAGATATAACCTCGAAGAGGTGAAATCAGCAACGTTTTTATTGGATACATCGTAGATGTCGAAGAAAAAGGTAGGATCTTTCCATACAAATGTTGATTATTCAACATTTCTCGCTGAGAACAGCATTTGAAAGTGATCCAACTCGGATGTGATTTAACTTTAGGAGAACAGAAAATGAGCTAAACTACGGCAAAATTAGTGCAATCTCTTTCGAAGAGAAACAGTTCGAAACTTTAAATAAGCCAACCCATATTGGCATTCGAGAAGCAGAAGATTGGTTTAGGCTATTGATTTAGCTAAAGAGTGTGATATTTATATTTCATCTAGAAGCGGATCACATCCCCCCCAAGACCCCTTTAAAAATAGATCGTCTATCCTGAAAGAGAAAAAATAAAATTGCTATATATGCATATCTGCGCAAGAGTGCGTTTTAAACCGAATTAACGACCACATGAATAAACGTTAATCTCGAAAAACAAAATGATTATGCAAATCTACAATACGTCTTTTTTGTCAACCCGTAACAGCCTTGATCGATTCAGGTTGCCAGATCCCAGTTTTAAATTCCTCACTAATTAGAGTGCAAACACCTTCCGAAGAAATCATAACATTAAGCTCTTTTTGGCGTTCCCATAAATATTTCTCTTTATCAACACTCTCCTAGCTGAACGGCGATATCACCGACTAAAGAATTTTTATACATCCCAGACTTCGTGCAAAGAGCGATGTTTATTAATTTTTTGAGTGCAGATTTAGGTGCTCATGCTTGTGTTCATTTTAATTCAAATGTGTATGTGATAGAAAACTCTATATATTTGTCACATGTTAAAAACTAATACTAGAAATGATTTGAGTTCTCTAATTATTATAAATGTAATAAAATTAAGAGTACTAAGTTAAAATTGAGTATATAATGTTCTGATATAGTATTGTGTAAGAAATATGGTGCCATGATTATATATTGAAAAATTCTTTTGTTGCTCCGATATTGGATTAAGAAATCGTTAACAGACGTCCATATATATAACCAAAGATCAACTTGTTAAAAAAGTATAATAAAATAAATGGAGAAAATGAAAATTATGAATAACTAGAACCCACAGTACTAAAGGCTGGCCGTTTGTGGCAGCCAAAGTAAGAAATTGGAATTCAACAAACACAGCAAACTTATCTACCTTTTTAATTAATTTTTGTAGATAAAAGAAGTCATAGGACTAAACTGGAGACCAATTATGATTTCTAAAGCTGTTGCTGAATTAGAAGCGAATGGGGTTAGCAATGCTTTATGGACCCACCTTCCCGTACAGCAGAAATTTTCGACATAATAGACATATATATAATATATATATATATATATATATATATATATATTATATAAATTTATAATATGTTTGAAAATGTTGGAATTTTCTTTTCTTTTTTCGCCATTGATATTTTGAAATGGAATTTAGTACTATAAGATTAATATATTTTTAATTATTTTTAATTAATTGTGAAATTGGGATTGATTTATATATATATTTAAATATATATATATTAGTAGCAGATATGCCAATTATGAATATTATTGTAAAAAATTCTTTTCGATGTTTATGATTTATTGCTATTTATTCGGACTATTTTTTTTATACTTAAGCAGCATTTTCGATTTTTTTTTAAACAAAAGATTTATATAGAACTTTAAGGTAAAATTTGCAACTATTTCTGCCTTGCTTGAAATTGATAAATAATGTTAATCGCTAAATGTTTTAAAATTAATCAAAAATTAATAAAAAATTTATTATTCATAATTATTGTTATAAATTTCACATATCTTGATAATATAGTTTCCATCTCAATATTTTTGGTCATTCAAGTCCTCTGAATTATACATTTAAATTCTGTTTAAATAAAAGGAATTAAATCAATACTTAAAAAGTAGAACTAATTCACATGAAATTGAATAACTCTTCATTTATAGTAAAGAATTTAGTACATTACATGAAAATAATAATTTAAGAAAAAAAATCGCTTTAATTATTATTTTTTGTTCTGCAATTAAAATGGTGAAATCAAATAAAAATCTTGCTGGTCTATAATACAAGTCTATGGTTTTTCACACTACATTAAAGCTTGAATTGAACACATGCTTTTTTTATGTATACAAATATAGTACAAATAAAATTTTTTCTCATAATTAACTGAAAGTTTAGTTTTTTTTGTGTTTTGTCAAATTATCTTCATAAACTGGTTAACGAAGTATTTTCTTTTATAAAATAGATGCACTAAATGTTAAATGAAAATGTTCAAAGGTTGAAGGTGATAGGCCATAAAACGTACACTGCTGTTAGTAAAAAATGCAACACCATGAAGGGATTATCAGATTAAAATGAACTTTGCAGCAAATATCAATTATAGGATGTTATGTAAAATAAAAAAGTTTCAGAGCCACCGCGCATGCATGGCATGTGCAGCGCCCTCTGAACTGATGCTGAAAGCGTATAAATAGAGGGCTGCAGTGGGACATTGAAAATAGGTAATGATTACTTGTTAGTGACGAACGTTTAGTGAGACCTAAGTATGCCTGCACGACGAAATAAGGAGAAATTACAACTAATTACGGACTTTGAACTGGGAGGATTATCGGCCTTCGAGAAGGAGGATTTTCCTCCTTCTCGAAGCAATAGGAGCTAGTGGGCAGCGGAACAGTTCCACAGTGATGCTAGTTTGGAAGCAGTGGACTGACGAGCACCGAACAAATCTAAAAACTGGCAGTGGATGACGGAAGGTGACGTTAGTTCGCGACGATAGACACCTGATGTGCATGGCGGTGAATGACCGTACAGCTTCCTCCAGGCAGTTGGAAGCACGTTGGTCTAATGTTAGCTCCGTCAATTCTTTGTCGTCTGCTGCACCGTGGATTGCGTGCAATGGTGACTTTATACAGTAACCCCCTCACGGCAAACCATCGTATACTGCGTCTGCAGTGGGCTGATGAGCACAGAACCTGGCAAGCTGATTGGCACCAAGTTGTCTTTTCAGATGAATCACGCTTCAATTTGTGGGACCATGAAGGCCGCATTCGTGTTAGAATGATATGCCGGTGAACGCTGCCTTCCAGAGTGCGTTATCGAACGACATTGTGGCATAACACCCATAGTTATGGTTTGGGGTGCGATTTCGTATCATGGACGATCCAATTTGCTACGAATTGAGGGTAATCTTAATATAACAACAGGTACGTCCGTGAAGTGCTATAGCCCCGGAGCTATCTTTCAGCAGGATAATGCACGCCCGCATGTCGCAAGGACTGTTCGAGACTTCTGTTCAGCCCAACACATACAACTTCTTCCTTGGTATGCGTATTCGCCGGATATGTCAGCTATTGATCACGTGTGGGATTTGGTTGGTCGGCGTCTTGCTCGTGATCCGCGTTCTGCAGTTTCGAAAGATGAACTATTGCTGCGCATACAAGCAATATGGAATTCTCTTCCACAATCAGACATTCACAATCTGTTTGACTCCATGCCACGTCGTAAAGTCAGCACTTATTGCAGCGCGTGGTGGCTACACCAAATACTGATTTTGGACACTTAATATTGGGTTTTTTTGCTTAGAAAATTTCGTCATTTATTTGTACTAATAAAAGTCTTTTGTGAATTAAATTTCTTTTAATTCTGATGATTCCTTCATGGCGTTGCATTTTTTACAAACAGCAGTTTATATTGTCTAAATTTACGCATAAATCTCGTAATATATCCTAACATCGCGTTTTGAAAGAAAAAAAAAAATACTGTTTACTAAAAGCGGTTTGTATGTATTCAATAATAGTTTGGCATCACTGCAAATGTCACAAATTTCTGTCATCCGTCTCCAACAGTTGAAAAATAAAAGACGGAGATTCATATGTCTCCAGTGTTCAAAATTTTAATTAAAAAAACAAAAAAATACCTTTAACTTGCGTCGAGGACTGTTGAAGAAAGAGAGTTTCAAATTTGCAATGAAACTCTGTACAGGATATATCCAACAATATAAATTGAATTTTCTGAAAAATTTCATCTTGTTTATTTCTTTCCAATTTATACTTGCCATTATGAATTAATTCGGTATCTAGTCAAAGCTTCAAAGCAAAAAAAAAAACATTGTTTGAAATAGCAAATTGTTATTTAATTCGGCGTTGCTTAATGCTGCAGAAAAGCAATACAATACTATAAGCAGCTAGAGACTTTGCTTTGAACCAAGTTACGAAGTTGAAGAAACTCACGAGCTATTCCTCTGACTTCCACATTATAACACATGAAAAAAGGAAATAATATTTATATTTACTAACAAAAACTATCCAACCAATTCAAATCCTTTTTTATTCACTTAAGCAAAAGTGGAATCCTGCATAAATTTAATACAAATAAATTTAAATAAATAAGTGGAAAGAATAATAGATTTTGTGTGTGTGTTGATCGGTATAATAATTTAAATGGCCCATTTTTAAATAAAAATCCACAAATTATTGTATTACTCAGAATGCCATAAATAAACTATTTTGCATATTTTTCCAAAAACACTTTCTACAAAATCATGAGGAATAAACACCTCTTTGAATTTAGAAAAACATTTTTTTACTTGATATTGAAAGAGTTTAAAGAAAAGAAAATTCATATAAAGTATTTTAAACATGAAATAAATTTGTTAAGAGAAAATAATTTAAAACGGACCTCCCTTTTCAAAAAAAAGAATACTTTTTACAAGGAAAAATTTATTTGTTAACATAAAAAAATACTATAATTCTTTAATTTGAAAAAAAGAACTATAATTTGATAATTTGAATGTAAGGCATTATAAGGACTATTATATACTATGATCCTTATTAGCCATTGATGTTTATCATTGTGCCATATGAAACTTGAAATTTGTGTGGTTTGACGTGATTAAGAAATAAGACATAACATATTAAATAATTAGTTATTGACCATTTAAAAGTTTTAACAGTTTGACCTAATCTTGGCTTTTTGTACAATACACTCTTTTAGCAATTTTTCTAAAAGTGTTTTTAAAAAAACTTTAAGTCAGAATTTGGGTTTCGCTTATTGAAATAATCATAACTTCTTGTATTGATATTTTACTGAAAGTTAAAACATGTAGAAAATTTAATAATTAATTTGTCATATATATATTAGATAAAAAATACTTGTCTATTATATATATAAGAAAAAATAAATGTATAAAGTTTTTCTTTTCTGCTTTTATAAATTTTATTAATAAAAAGTCATGCAAAAAGTTAATTTTCTGTGAAAATTACTAATTATTTATTTCTGTTATTTGATTTCTGTTTGTGCATCATATGAGTATCATTTTTCATTGTGAGTTAAGGATTAACATCAAATAAATGAAAACTGTGCTGCTGCTGCCATCTGTGTTTTGCTAATTCAGAAAATGAGAAGAGAGCCTGTCATTTTTAACAGACAATTTTTCCTAACTCCATAAAAGGCCATTTGACAATCCTTTCACTCTTTAGAATTATATATTAAATGAAATATTTCAGAATTTAACTTCATAGAAAAATTATTAACAAGTATATTAAAGAGAAAATTTCAGCTGTTATATATTTTATAATTATGTATTACAATTATATATTATATTGTTATATATAATTGTTATAGATTATAAGTTATTATATAACTAGGCCAATACATGGTGTTGGTAAATATAGTTGAACAATGATTAAGATAATTTAAAGAAAAGTGTTTAAGTGTAATTTCTCATGTTTCATTTGAAACGACATTATTTCATGATTCAAATAAATGGGATATTAAGACGCGCGGAAACAAAACAATAAAACATTTTCTATTTTTCTCGGCATCATCTATATAGTAATTGGGGGGTTGACTTTTTAACGTACGCAATCCTTACAGAGTTATTTAAAATTTGATTTAAGATAAATGGAATACTTGTAGTATAAAAGCTTTCCGAGTTTTTGTGTGAGTTCTTTTTATTTTTAATAAAAAATTTAATTTTTTAATTCATTATTACTAGTTTTTATATACTAATAAGTCAAGAAATTTTTCTACATTACTTCATTTTGTGCAACTATTTAAAAATATAAAAACTTCAACTTTCATTTGAAATTCCGCAGAAGTCTTATTTCGAAATAACTTATTTACAAATAAATTTGCGGTTTAAGCTAAACTTTGTTAAACTCTGGAAAAATACATTCATGTTTGATTTAATCTGTGTGTTAAAAATATTATATAGGTATATTTTATGTATACACACACACACACACACGCGCGCGCGCACACACACACACACACACACACACACACACACACACACACATATATATATATATATATATATATATATAAGTATGTATATACAATATAATAAAGAAATATTCGCATCGTAATTTTTAAAGCTTCGTTACTATTTCTAGAGACAACACAAGAGAAAATTATTAAATGGCACGTGTCTATTCTAACATAAAGAACCAAAAAACCTTTTCTCATGCAATGTGCATGGACATATATAACTTTTTAAGAGATCTGACATTGACATATGAACTTTTGCCCTCTTCAAAATCTATTCCATATTCGCACCCGATGGACACGAACGTTAATGTTTTACTTTCGTTTTTATTTGTATACAAACAAAAAGTAACTCATCTCCGCTTGCCGGCTTTCCTTCACTTTTGCAGTGGTCAAGGATTCGATCCACGTGTAATCCTAAACAAAGCGGGTCGGTCATCTCATCTGTAGTTGGTGCAATAGGTCTAGGTCATTTTAGTTCTTTGGGTCATGAACAAGGCATACGATGAAATGTTTCACTATAATCGTCTCGTGAATGAAGAGTTACTACTATTTCTACATACGTTAATATGTCATTAGTAACCATTTTCAACTGTTAATTTTGATTTCATAACATCGAGATGTATAGGTTGATAATGAAGAAGTGCTTGCACTCGTTTCACATGGTGTTTTGTATTAACTCGAAGTGTTTAACGGGAGAATCATTCTCGTAAATATTTCTGATATTATATAACATAGATCTTATGAAAGTATGAAGGTTGTTTCTTATGTAAAATAAACCGGAGGATCAAAATAAGCCTTTTGAAAGAGTTCTGACTTTTCTGAATTCAAAACGTAATTTTGAAAGGAAATATTTGACTGCTTTTTTTTGTCAAAACATCATTATTTCGATAAAAACCATTAAACAAATGCATTCGGAAGCAAACTACGTTTCAAGATTGAAACAATTTGCTCAAATATTAAATTGTAGTCTTTAATTATAACATAATCAATATATTTTCATGAATTTTTAAATCCGTGATTTTTTGAATTTCAGGTTAAAATGATTTTGTCGTTGGTAAATGTCTAAAATGTCTTTTTGTGCAAATAAATCACGTTCTAGATAAATTATTCATTGATCACTCATTAACATGACATTTCAAAGCAACATGCAGTCTATTGACGACAGACTTCGTAGTTATGCTCAAGTGACGAAGGTAACATCGGAGCTAGAACCCTTATCATTAAAATTCTACACCAATCTAGCATAAGGACTTACAGCCTAAATAGAATCAACGTGCATCAGCTCCTCTACACAACGGGTCTTTAGTGGCCCCAGGAGTCGAACGCATGACTCGAAAGGCACAACACCGGCCAGGCTTTGACTATAAATTTAGAACTTAAATAAAGAAATAATGCATTCACTTTAAATTTGAATTATTCACGTTAACTGGTTGTATAATTTTATTGCTGAAATGACGAAAGAAAGTTAAATATATGTATGCAAAACTCATTTTCACTAAATATAACATAAATATTCTTTTCATTAATATGTATGGTAAATATCGCAAAAATGAAATTATATTACTCAACAGATGGGGAGGGGAAACTTCTAATTGATTTGAATTTACACTTCAATTAAATAATTTAAGGTGTTAAATTGGTACATTAAGCGCATATGTTATTATTAGGTACCCAAAATGTTTATTCATCTTTTTACATATTTAATTAGTCTAAATATTCAGTACTTTGTGGAGCTTGAACATTCTTTTATAAAATTTTATGTTATTACACCATACGTCTCATAAATAAAAAGAATATTTCAGGATTGTTATCAAATTATAAATAATTAAGACTACAATCTTTTTGCTCTCTCTGGAGTTTCTTACGACATATGTACTAAGATAATAAATTGACAAAAAACTGCCGAATTTTTATATGAGTGTTACTTCAATCTAATAAGGAATTAAGAAAAGTATTTAATTTCCATAATATTTTTTTCGAAAATTAAATTCTTGGCTAATGAAATTAAGAATGAAAAATGACGAACGATGTGCTTTATATTTCAGATAAAAGTCAAGGCGGAACTTTTGCAAGACGTTTTCGACATTTACAACATTTAGTGTTTTCGAGAGAAAATGTATTTAAAAAGAGAGAATAGATGTTATGAATATTCTTGTTCTTAAAATATGTTCTCTTTCCTTGCTAGAACTTAACATGTCTTCTCAATAGCAAGTATCAGCAACATTTACCTATATGATTCGTTTCATATCTTTAAGGACAAGTTCAAGCATTTAAATGCACACCTTTTTAGAAGAAGAAATATCAACATTAACAAGGACGCTTACAATTATTAAGTATGTCTTACCTAAAGAACAATCAAGGTCACCTTGAAATCGAAGAACACAACAAATATTTTCACAGAGATATATTATGAATCGAACAAACGACATCTTAAAATGTACACGTGGTTAGAAAGCATCAGGATTTCTAACATTGATATCAATTGTTTTAATTATGAAGATATTAGTGTATTTGTTTTAATTGTCTCAATTAAGCAGGAAAAAAAACAGTAATAACAATTTAAAAATTGTCGATAGCTCATTCTTCACTGAGATAGGCTCCCTCAATTAAAGTCGCTGTATTCTTTTTAAATCTTACAATTCAAATAAAAGTAGAAATATTCTGGGTAGATTTCATTTAAAACGTAAATAAAAATTTTTCTTTAACTGAAATAACAATTTTTTTTAACAAATTGAAGCAGATATCTGATTTATAATCAAATATTCTCTTGATCGTAAAAAAGCTTTATATGAATGATATAGATTCAGTTATAAAATATGTGGTGAACTAGAAAAATTGAGCTTTTGTGTTGAGAGACATCGACATTGTTAACTAATAAGTACACTAGATTAATTGTTTACCTGTTGAAGTCGTATTCCGAAACTACACAAATACGGACCCTGTAACTTTGAGTCATGATTAAGTGACGATGACAATACCAAAAATTTTTCTCTTTCTGTGGCACCCTGTTCCCCAAATTTCCACACCATACCAATCTGAGGACTTATATCCTCGACAGGTTTGACGTGAATCCAGCGTTCACATGGATCGTATTTTGTGGCACCAAGACAGAAACCCGACTCGACAGAAATGATGCCACCGAAAGTTCGTGACCATGACCATCTGAATAATTACAACCCCCATAAATTTATCCAGAGGAGAAAAGTAGATTATGTATTGGTCAATAAAATCCTTTTTTTATTTGTACTCATGGGAGTGTTAGTTATAAGATCTTCACGCTTAAACTTGTATACTTTATTTGAGTACAATTCTTAAGCTTCCTTTCTGTACAATTATTTATTGTATTTTTTAGTTGCTTCCAGAAACTAAATACGCTGCAAGACGGAAAACACATGCAGTCAATATTCATTAACTGAATGCGTTTTAAAAGTTACTTTTAAGAAATGAATAATTCCACACTCCACTTAAAAGTTCATTTTGTAAAATAATTACTCATCAATAAAAATTTTCAATATGCTTAAAGAAGGAAATATTTTTCAGTGAGGAATAAATTTGGTTTATAGCAGTGCTTTCCAAACTTTCAATACTTGTGGACCAATTTTAAATCATGATTTTCCTCACCCCCAAAACACCGATAACAATGTACTGAATTCAAAAATAATATACTTTGAAGCTAAAAATACAATACGACTTTAATTGTAATCCAAACCAAATTATTAAGATATTAATTTTTCTATATAATTTTATACATAGTTTACTAGTAATTATTAAACTTGCTCTTACCTTAGTATTGTTAAATTAATTAGCAAATACCTTGGGCAGTACTGATACATTCATAACCGTATTATATCAGTGTAAATAAGTATTTACTTTTCATTATGTCAGAATGTATTTTGTTTTGCTTCATTTCAGTAAATTAATATTTTTAAATAGTTTTATTTTCGACATTTCGGTATGATCACTCCCCCTCCCTCCCCAAAGAGCGCACACTAAAGTTTCAGAAACTCTGGTTTATAATTTTGCTATTCAAAATGCCCGAGATTTAGTTAATGTTATTTTTATTACAAAAATGATAGATAACAAAATTTTCCATTCATTTCAAATAGTAATTCTTTTTTTTACGTCCATTTTGTATAACATTGTGTAAAACAGTATGGAAATTTTTGAAACCCCTATTTTTTTATGTTGTCTCAAAAATTGGCAAGTAAAGTACTATAATATTTAATGATTTTAGATATGTAAAGAGCGTGTTTTTTTACGCTTACCACAAAAAATGTTAGAACCCATAAACAGAAAATTTGCAATGCAATACAAAAACGATTTTGCTAGTATATAAGTAAACAGACAAGCAAAATGGTGTTAATTTAAATATACACATAAATATATAATGAAATTATAGAGATTGCATATTTTTTTGAGAAAAAAATGTATTTATTTCTCTCATTTTATGTACATATAAATAATTTTCAGGCAGAGATTGTGTGTCTATTACAAGCATATCTCTTCAATGTAGTACAAAAATATATATATATAAAATAATACTACAAAATAAATTCAAATCATCGGCAGAAATACAAAAATGTTAACAGAATTAATAAAAACCTCATTTGAGGTGAAATAAAAGGTATAAAAATAAAAATATTGCTAAGAAACATATACAGCTATGCTTCAGATACCGTCATTCACAAATAGTAGGAATTAAGTGCAACTGAGATACGAGGTATATCTAAATAGTAATAAATTTCCCACTGATTAAATACTAATATTTTCAAAATGTATCACTGGAAATTAAATTCAAGGGTTTATTTCTTAATATAAGATAAACTTTCTACAGCACACAAACTAATCCTCCCAAATAATTTATCAGAAAATAATACATTTTCTTAAGACTTAAGTAATTTGCCTTACTTTGCAAAACAAACTGCCAGTGTTTAAAGAATATGTATTTTTTTTAAAAATTACTAACACACCTCGAATTTTTTTTAAGAATGCTTTGTTACTATTTTAAGCATTACTTAGTTTCAATGAAAATTAGATGAAATTTTGTACAATATGATAAGATAGGCGATAAATGATTTAATATATTTATTATTGTGTTACACTCTGTGTATTATGCAAATTATAATAATGCCCCTTTTTATTGAGAAGCTCTTGATGTGTTCCTTTCTCAACTACTTTCCCTTTATGAATCACCATTATAACGTCTGCATTCTGTATAGTTGTAAGTCTATGGGCAATAACTAAACATGTTCGTCCACTCCTTGCTTTGTCTAAGGCATCTTGCACAACCTGAAAAGGATTTTAATAAAAGATTATTGAATACTAATTAATTTTGACTACTCTCCTGCCACATTAATAATACATACAAGTATAAGATTTTAATCGGAATTAATTTATTCGCGAACACATCATTAAACCTAATTGTAGGATTGAAATAACAATTTGTGCAACATTATTCAGAAAATAGTAACATGATCAATTTTTTTGACTGAAAAATGAATCATAAAATCTTTAAAGGAAAAATAATAAAGAAGCCTAAATTATCTACTGCAATTCATTCCTAATATTGAGCTTTGCTCTTTTTAAAGATATGGCAATTAATTAAAAGGTCTTTCTTTATATAGAGCTATTTCAGCCATGTATCATTGCATATGTGAAGACCTTATACTAAAGTTTGAGCAAATTATATACCATTACCCCCTTCTCCCCCCTGCAGTGCCTTTGTGATTATAAAACAATTATAATTTTTTTTCCTATGTGATTGAACTTATTCAATCTGTGTTTTCTGTATTGTGACGTTTGAGAAAATTAATGGTAGCATGAGAGTTAAAAAAAAGAATTGGCTTATTTACGTCACGGTCATTAATTACAGTATAAACATTTATATTGAAGCTATTTATAATATTGATTATTTCATTAGAGTTCAGAATATGTTATTTGTAAAGGAAGGAGGCAACACGACCGTTCTCTTTGGTGTTTTCCAACGGACTCCTTTTCTGCCCTCTCCGGGTTGGAGCGGTCACCCTCTTATCCTCGAATTTCACTCCGGATCGAGGGCGGAGTGGAGTTTATCTCATGTAATAGTTAGGGATGTTAGGGATTTTTGAGCATAGGAACGTTGTTATCCTATCCACAAAAATAAGCCAATTTTCTAGATGTGTGACATGAAAACATCACAGTATATTTGACGTATTTATTTCATTATAGTCATTTTTCTCAAAAAAAATGTTTTTCTTTATTGAACGTTCACATCTGTAAATCATCCATTCACAAATTTTCAATAGGTAAATTCCTAAAATTTAAAAATCTTTACATTATATGTTGTTGTTGTCATGTCCTTCTCGAAGGGAAGGAGAATGAAAGTTGCCAGAGCCTGAGACAGGTTGGACTTCTTTATGATAGATGGCGACATCACCTATCTTCACCTCCCCAATTTAGGCATGAAAATGGAGGACAGGGGAAACTTCTCCAGACCCTTGCACACGTGGTTTCTGCTGCGAACTCCCACAAGACTTTCAGACCCACTGATTTAACGAGCACGTACTCCGTGTGTACTGGGAGGATATTTGGTGGTATCGGGCATCGAACCCATGCATTCCGGTTGGAAGTCCGATGCTTTAGCCATAAGTTACCCACAGTCTTGTTGTTGTCGTGACCGTTCCAAAGGACACGACATTATATTTTACATTAATTAATCTCATTAAATAATTATATTAATAAATCATCAACATTTGCAATTCCTGAATTAGTATTAATAAAATAACTGTATGAAATACATAATAGCAAAAATCTGACGATTACTTTTTCACTTTCAGCGTCTAAGGCAGATGTGGCTTCATCTAGAAGTAGAATTTTTGGATCTCTTAAAAGAGCTCGAGCAATTGCAACTCTTTGTTTTTGTCCACCACTAAGTTGGGTTCCTTTATCACCTACTGGTGTGTCGTAGCCCTAAATAAAATCATAAATTTAACATAAGAAATTATTTTGAATAATGTAATGAAAAATAAATCAATTTATCAATTAAATGTCGAAGAAGTTTGGATCTACATTAGAAATTATTTTTTCTGTATAGGAAAAATTATATCACATGGTAACCGAGATTCCTTAATAAATGATAATAGTAACTCTTTAATAAAAATAATATTATTCTATCAGGGAATATCGTGCGGTTTATAAAAAAACTCTTTAATTTAATGGTTTTTCAATTTTTTTTTGCACAAAAAGAATATGTATTTTTTAAAAATAGTTTTTATGTTAAAAATACCACAAAAAAAAGAATGAACATTAAATCTTTTAAAGAAAAACTTAAAAATTTATGATTTGAAAATTCTACTCCTTCTACAATAATTAACGTACATACATAGAATTTGATTTACAAGTGTGCCAAACTACGTTCATTAAAAGTTGATATGGGTTTTGAGATAACATGACTGATATTCGTAAAATACTTTTTATATGAATGGTTGTTGATAATTCATAGAAAAATATGTAAATAATAAATTTAACTGTTTTTTTTTAAATTATTGCTATTGAAAAATGTTTACCAAATTTGTTACTTGTATTAATAGCAATAGTCAGAAAAAATACAGAAGCATTTGATACATTAGAAAGAAGAGCCATAGTATTTGAGTAAATGAAAAGCTACTGAATTTTTTCTTAATGAGATAAATTAGTTTAAAGATTTTATTTACTATTGGGATGTGCATAAAAACGAACATAATAGTTTTCGTAATTGTTGGTGAATTATAAGTAAAGAAGAATTCAAGCTAAAAAAATTTGATTTTTTAACTGATTAATATGAACTGAATATATCCTGATGTATTTCCTTAAATTATCTAATTATATATTATGACTGTTTTTTTAAATTGTCATCAGCATCATACAGCATGCAACATTAAAAATGTTATAATTAGCTTTTTTATAAAATATATTTAGGGATTCTCACAAAATGTGTGCATAAATAAAGTTCTCTTTTTCTCTCCCCTGAATTTAATAAGGATTTAATCATAAGTATATATAAGCTTTATGTTACCTGTGGCAAGGTTGTGATGAAATTATGAATATTAGCTTGGCGTGCAGCTTCTATTACTTTGTTCATATCCATTGGCTTCGAATTGTCTCCATAGGCTATATTTTCAGCAATACTATAACTAAAAAGGACTGGTTCTTGAGAAACGACACCAATGTGAGAACGTAGATTGGCTACATTCATTTCTCGTACATTTTCGTCGTCCACAAACTGTCCAGATTGCAAAGAAAATGTTATATAAATGAATAATTATCCAAAAAGTATTATAAGAAAAAGAGTATTTCCGTTAATTTGTTCAAAGACATATCTAAGCTATAGAAAATTGCTCTCACATTCTCGCGTCAAGGCCAATATCTTCCGTTTGATTATCATAATAATTAAGGTCATTCTTCCTTTCCACATTTTTTGCAACGTGACCAGATACTGTGGGCTTTGTACAGTCAAAATAACTTATTATTGAGATGATTTCCATAAAAAAAGTGCTATTTTAAAGCAAATTTTATGTTCATAAGAAACAGCTATCAGTGAGAGCCGATTAATTATATTTTCTTTGTAGCAGATTTAAAAAAAAATTGAGTTTTTATTTATTAAAAGATTATGTTTTTGTGTTAATTAATTTGCTTTTTGAATAATAAACATAATTGTTTTAATTCAATCCTTTATTTTCATCAACTTAAAAATAAGGTTACAAAATATTCGAAATTTAGTTTTCACAATATTTAATATAAATAATTACATCATGAATAATACTCAAACTTACCACTGATCCATGTTGCGTATCGTAGAATCTTTCAATCAGTTGTACACAAGTACTTTTCCCACAACCGCTACTGCCAACTAATGCCACTGTTTTCCCAGGCTCTATATCTAAACTAAGGCCTCTCAGAATTTTAACCTTTGGTCTACTAGGATAATTAAAGTGAACTTTCTGGAAATTTATATATCCCTTGACGTTATGCTGAAATGTAATTTTTAAAAATTATTTATACTCACACACACACACATTATATGTATATTTATATAGAATTAGTAATAAAAATATATAGTAGTATTTTTTCTTAATAAGGCTCGATAATTTCTCGAATTTACGTTTGAGTATTATTTATTGAAGAAAACTTGAAATAAGCATATTTTAATCATTCCTGAAATTTTCTTAAAAATTGCACATGAACATTTTCTATGAATGAAACGATTCAATGCTTATACATAAATACTTTTTCTTAATAAGGAAAACTAATTCAAAGATATAGATATGCTTTAAGCAATCAATATTTTATTAATCAATATTTATTTTTTAATATATACCTGTTAAAAAATACTTAATTTTTACCTTTTATAAACACTTTATGCATTACACATTTTCACAACAAATATTTCAAATAGTTTAACAAATAAGAAAGCGTTATACAGAAAAAAATATTAAAATCTCTTTTATGATAGTTAGATTTACTTTTGTTTTAGACTCAGTTACCTTCTTTACAGATAATCTTTCTTTTCAGTTTGAATTAATCTGAATAACTATTATTGGTCGAAAACATTTTTACCTTTTAAAGAATTAAAGCAAAAATGTTTAAAAATAAGGGAAAATTCCTAAATCTTTCTCTCATTCAAAACTCTCTTATAAAAAATTACCAAAAAATAGACATATTTTCTTAATTAAGTAATTTAGCCTTAGTATTTACAAATGTATACATCTCACTTTTTTAATTATGTTATAAAATATAATTACTTTAACATACGTTTGAGCTTCAAACGAGATGGACAGGCATTGTGGGTTACAAATATATTTAGTATATCAAAATATAATAGAAAACAGTAGTATAAATGTAAATTAAAGTATGTGAGAATTAAGTTTGAAAAGGCAACATAATATAGCTTAATAAATTTGACGCTTAAAATTAAAGAAACGCGAGAAAGAATTCCTGAGACTCTTTTCAAATTTTATTTTGAAAATTTAAAAATTCAACTAACATGAAAAATAATTTTTCCAAATTACCTACCAGTTTTTTCCCTTCGTTAGAAAAAGTATCAATCTTTGGTTTTAAATCTAAAAGTCTGAAAATCCGAACAGCTGAAATTTTCGCTTTCTGGTAATCCGGTGCAAATGCTACTGTTTGACCAATCATCATTACTCCCAGCATAACACCTTCTAATACTCTAGAGCAAAATGTAGTTTTTTATTTTAGCATGGTTTGAAAAAAAATAATATATGGATAAGGCTATGAGTAGCTTGCATAAATGTTTGTATTCATAAATGTTTATTAAAACAGTTGCAAAAAATATTTCCTTTAAAATTACTTAGAATTATCTTTTAATTTATTAAATGCAAATACAAATTTAAAATTTAGAAATATATTTCAAAACATTTGTACTTGTAAGAAATATATTTGTGCTTGACAACACTTAAAGCATATGCCACAAATTAAATTGCTTCATAAAAAAGCCGAGTGATTTAGCTTAGAATTACATATTGATTGCTAAGCATTAAATCTTATAATTTTGTATTATGTTATACTAAACAGTTTCATTGTTAAAATAATATCACATGTAAAGACAATGGAGAAGGAATACGCTTTTTATGTTTAAATTAATGTTTCATTTTTGTTTGCTTGAATCAATTAAGGAAGGAGATATTTCTCTAAGCTGGTTATGAATTTGTATTATCATTTAATATTTATTTCGAAATTACCGATATGCAGTCGAACATTTATTTAGAGAAGTCACGAAATCCTGAAAAAAAGTTCGTCAAATGGAACATTCCTTAAAAAAGATATTCATCTTTTAATATACCAGGTTCTTAGTTTCAGGGAAAATTTCACAAAATGAAGGTTCGACTGTATATATATATCAATGGAACTATGGAATATGCTCATAAAAAATTAATACAATATTTCTTAAGAACTTACTTCAAGAGATTTGCATAAGTTATTTCTCCTTCTGAAACCAAATAGCTACCATAATACATGGTCAATCCATACGCAAACGCTTGAAGCCCTTGGGCAAATCCAAAAATTATACCTCTTACGTGAGATTTAACTCTTGACCTCCTAAAAGTTAGAAAATATTTTATAAAATTAATACAAACTCAAAAAATAAATAAAAGTCGATGTAATAAAAATGTGCAATACGAATTGGACAAAAGTACATATGCATATACCTTACAAGAAATTATGCAAAATATTTACATTTTGGTGCCTATAATAACAGAACAGTTTTCCACCAAAGCATTGCATAGGGGCATCTGAATTGTTTACAAAACAAAGGGCATTTCAATTCTAAGATATAACTTCCCTTCTAATGCGATTGCGTTGACTCACGTACACTTTGCTAATGCCAAAAGAGGCATGGTGAGTGGAAATTGAGAGTGGACATGCACTTGGACTAAGCGAGGCGAAGTAGTCAAATCGCAGGACTGTTTGACATTTGAATCATTGCTACCTTTCAACAACGTTAACAGTAAAATGTGAACCATTGCTGTATAAAACATCAAGAAGACAGTGGACGATAAAGAACGAGAACTAGGTGTTCTTTCGATAGATGCCCACAACCCTTAATGTGTTCTTATCAATTGATTCAAAATATAACCAAAACAAATAGGATTGCATTAGGGGGACCGGAAAATTATGTCCGTTTTTTACAATAAATTCGAATAAATAAATTTCTTACAAGTTTTTCTTTTTAGTCTATGATGTATAATCACCCTTGTTGGCAACAACCTTTTGCCATCTAATGTGCAAATTTTCAATGCCGGATCGATAAAAATCAATTGGTTTTTCAGTAAAATATCTGGAGATGACATTTTTCATATCAAACAAATTTTGAAATTTTTTGTTTGTTAAGAAGTTTTGCATTGAACGGAATATATGGAAATCCGTTGGCGCAATGTCAGGCGATTATGGTGGGTGAGGAAATACCTCCCACCCCAATCCATTAATTGTTCCAGCGTTTTCTTTCGCGCAGTGCGGTCTTGCATTATCGTGTTACAAAATAACGCCTGTTCTATTGATAATCGCTGGATACTTTTCAATTAATGATTGATTTAGTCGATCTAATTGTTCACAATAAAGGTCTGTATTAACAGTTTCTCAAGGTTTAAGCACTTCAAAATGGTCGATTCCACGAATACCCCACCAAACACACAAAAGCGCCTTTTTGGATGTAAACCTGGCTTAGAAGTCCTTCGTGGTGGTTCATTCGGAGAGAGTCACTGTCTTTTGCGTTTTGGATTATCATACAGGACCCATTTTTCATCTGCAGTGATCAAGCGATCAAAAAACGGTTCTGTATTGTATCGTTGACGCAATAAGTTGCATGTCGTAGATCGGTTAGATCGGTTTTCTTCAGACAGATTATGCGGAACCCATACACCTGCTCTGTTTGTTTTACCAATCTGTTGCAAATGTTCTTGGATGGTCGCCCAAGGTTGGTTAAGGGCATTTGAGAGTTCCTCGATTTCCCTGACACGGATTTGCTTCCTCTAGCGCCCTTAATAACGTCATTGTCTAAAGTTGTTGGTCTTCCTGATCAATGTGAGTTGGAAAGATCGAAATTACCGCATCTGCACCTAGAAAACTTCCCTTGGCATTTACGAACATCTAAGGCACTTGGGTAAACATCACAAATGTTTTTGGTAGCAACTGTTGCATTACTACCCTTGTGAAACTCCAAAAGCATGCAATGGCGGATATGAATATCTTCTGGTATTTGGCTAACCATTTCACTCAAAATGGGGAAAGAAAATTTAAGGTTTAAGTTTTCACAACTAAACAAGTCACTTTAACATTAAAACGTCTCTGACACGACTTTCAAATACGCAATGAATTCAGAAACGGTAAAGCAGCATTGACATGCGCAAAAACGACATAACTTTTCGGTCCCCCTAATACTAACCATTGAACTGTGGTAAGTTGACAGTGGCCATTGCACCAACAGCTCCTTACTGACAGGCACGTTTGCATTTATGCTGGGGGTGCATTCGAATTGGAATCTCACGGACCAGAATGGAATTATCTTCAGTAATGGGTCTAGCGTTGAATTGAACCCCGATGACCAGAGAAGACGTGACTGGAGATCGTCCAGGACAACGGTGAGATAACCACCTAACAATCATCCATCATATACCCCGTCAACCAGAATATATGCTATAGGATAAAATTCTATTTGATAGTTGGACCCCTTTATTTGCCATCCAAGACACTCTTACAGCAAAACATTAAAGAGATTCTACACCCGTAATTTTCTCTCTTTTTTTCACGGACGCCTGGAATTGCATTTCATCAGGATGATTCCCATCCCTACATGACATGATTTTCTACCCCTCGCCTTTAAGATTCTCCAACATATTTTTGTCTTGTATGATCACCAGATCTATTCCCAATACAACTCGTTTGAACTCTGATGAACAGATGTTTCCAACAATATCAGAATCACGCCAACAAACTCGCCAATTTGAATATGGAGAGTGATCCATCAGGAAGACATTCTTCAACTCTGCGAGTCATTGCTCAACTATCTCACACCCGTAACCATTAGGGCCCAAAGTGTGCCAACGCATTTTTTCTTTTCTTATTACAGTTATATTTTATGAATGAACATTCATTTTCTAAGACACCATTAGCATTTTATTTAAATACATGTACACCACATTTATCAATTTAAGCCCCATTCGGTTAACTTCTTGGTGCACGGCTTTAATGTTATAAAAGTATAAATTACTGGAAATCAAATTTAAAACTATTAGAAAAACTTCCATGAAACCATGAAACAATTATAAATGTTTGATGGTATTTATTGTAATAGTGTAAAATATTTTAATTTAGATACTTTCATCAACTATTTACAACATTGCAAATTAAATTCATTATACAGCAAGAAATAAGATTGAAACAAGACTGCAAAACCAGACTGAGTTTTTTTTTATATAATTAGATAAATATATAATTCTGCTGTATATGAAAGAATGTCGGTTAAAAAGAAGGAATAAATCTTATTTTAAAGTTTAAAACTTTAAACAAACTTTAAAAAAGCATAAATTAAATATAAAAGAAATATTTCAAACCTATGAGGACCTAGAAGAGAATTGTGGAATTGCATATAGAATGCTTCTTCTTTGTGTAAAGATGCAACAGTTCTAATACTTTCAATTGCTTCAATGGCAACCTGTAATAAACATTTTTATTACAAAAAGATGATGAACTTCTTCCTTATTTTGTTTGATTTAATAGTACAATAAACAAGCAGATTTAAATAAAGATTTTAGTCCTCATTTGCATTTCTTTCATAACTACATAAAGTATACCTTATAACATATAGTACTAACTTTAAGTAGTAGTAAGGCTCACTTTTTTTCGAATAGTCTGCATTTTGCACAAAAATCTTTGTAGGGCGGCAAGTTTTCAAAGAATGAGAGCCATTTCAGTTGTGCCACCATCTAGTGGAGGCTCTACCAAATTTCGACCCTTGAATAAATTTAATTCAAGTTCTCGGTGGATGCTAAATATTGCCATGATTTCATTTTGTAGAGAGTTACCAAAGTCAAATTGATACACAAGGGAACTTTAACATGCCACATAATCATATGACATGCATGTCTACGATTTTCGCATTCAGAAAATCTATCAACTCCAGCCGTGATCGAACCCGCAACCTTAGGCTTACGAAACGGGCACCTCAAAGATACTTACCGACTAGGCAAACTTATAACAAACATTTTGTATGAATATTATTGTAGTAAGTAATAATTTGGATCAAAACAAAAATAAATACACATGAATGGAAACATGAGTTGATTATTTAGGAAATAAAGTGCTTTATATAGATATTTGTATAATTATTACTTTAAAATATATCTACCAACAATGTCACATGATTGAAATTCAAGCATGCCAAGCATTTTTTTATTTGCTGTAGTAAAGGATATTCATACAACGAGGTTCTCAGTCAATTCTACATAATTCTTATGAATGAGGTCCTTCAAAATAGTGGTGGACATTAAACTGAACAATTATTGTAAACATTTCTCCCAAAGAACTCTTGTAATTGATTCTGTAAATACGCAATTTATGTTTTGTTTGTTTTTATGTTTTTGTCTCAACGGTCACTTGGGCTCACACATGAAATGTTTGTTGCACTAAGCCCTAAATTTTCCTTAAAATGTGTACAATAACTGCGTACATACTTTACATAAAATCAGTGTGAAAGTGGATATTTAAAATTCAATATGTAAACTTCTTGAACAAATGAAATGGCCCATTTCATGAATATGTATACAAATGAAAGTATGATGTTCGAAATTATTCATAGAACTAATATGTATACCAATGAAAGCATAATGTTCGAAATTATTCATAGAACTAATATGTATACCAATGAAAGCATAATGTTAGAAATTATTCATAGAACTAAAGAAGTTTGTTTTACGTTATAAAAACAAATGTTACCTTAGAGGCTTGTTCTGTCCCCTTCTTCTCATTCGTTACATCTCTAGAAACTACACGACTTTCAAAATATGCAGCAAATAACACGATTGGAATAAAAGCTAAAACCAGCAAACCGATTTTATAGTTATACCATAGAGCTAAAATAATTGAAGCAATCAATGTCGAAATTGCCTGAAGCAGCGTGGAAATCCTTGCACCTGTAGCCTAAAAACAGATGAATAAAATATTTTAAACTTTGCACAATAGATTTGTCTAATGAAAAATTATTCATGTATTATTAAAAAGGGAAATATGAAATTATCAATGTATCGAATTTTAGATTCCTCCTGGTATTTATAAATGACATCAAAAGAGTTTTTTTTATAAAATTGAGAAACAATTACGATGATAGTAACTTAATAATTATGAAGTAGTCTTGTAATTTTTAAAATCAAGCAATACCTTGTTCAAATATATTTATTGATTAAATTACATTTATCAGCAAAATATGTCACTTATTTAAATTTAAAAAACCCACAATACAAATTTACTTCATCTCATTCTCTAAAGAATTTTTGTTTCGTTTTTCATTTATAAAACGCGAAATATTTATTCAAAGTAATAATACATTAGATACATTAAAATTACAATAATTCTAACAATTTTTTTTCAATTTCAATATACATAGTAATCTTTTTGGTGTGTTCGTAATATTAGAGATTGTTAAATAATACAATCAAAATTAAACAATACGCTTTTTTAAAGTGTATTAGTAAAAATAAACGTTTATATATATATATATATATATATATATATATATATATATATATATATATATATATATATATACTATCTTTTTCAAGTTTCAAAGAATTAATTTTTTACAGATTTTTTAAACATCCACAAATTACCCCTTGAACACTTGAAGCATCAGATGTCAGGCGAGAACACAACGATCCGATACTATTCTTTGGATTATCAAAAAATTCCATGTCCTGGAACAACAATGAAAAATTACTTAGCATATAAAAATAGATAAACCTTGAATAAAATAGATCGCACTATGTAGAGATTATTACGTAAAGTAAAAAAAGCTGGAAAAAAGTACGTACATACATTACACAGAAACTAACAACTAGTTCAATATATATAAGAACAATGTTTATATTACGTAAAAAGTATTCAATTATAATTATTATACACTTAAGGGGACTTGGTATCCTAAAAATCACAAACCTATCGTTTTTTTATTTTCATTTAATCTTATTCTTTGCATTATTATCTTTTGATTGATATATCACTTGTGCATGTCGGAAAGTTAGAAGTTGAATAAAACTTCATTTGAAAACAAATTAGGCAATTCAGCCACACACCCTTTTTAGAAAAAAAGCTAAAAAATGCGTTATGATAAAAAAATCTATTTTATAAATAGAAATAATAACTATAAAAAAAGAATGTGTAGTATTAAAAGCAGAATATTTCCAAGGCAATACAATAATGTAATTTTTCTTCCTTGTGAAATGTGTGCATGTGAAATTTTTAAATTAAGGCATTTTATATTAATAATTTTATAATTTCAGTTCTTATTCCTGATATATTTTTCATCCAAATGTAATACTTTAATATTTTAAGAAGAAAAACAGCTAAAATTTCTGTCGTGACAGAAAAAAAAATTTTGTAACGTTTTTCTTGAATTTTCTTGTGCAATTAGTACTCTCTAAAACTTGATCATTTATAAAAATGTGTGAGTTGAAAAAATATGAAAGTGCAATTATTTTAAAGAAAAATGTATAACTAATATCTCAAAGTGGTATTTTAAGTTTAATTAAGCTTATAATAATTATTTTTTCAGAATTATAAACTTTAAAGTGGTTTTTCTCAGTTTGTGTTTTTCGAAACCTTAGTGCATTCAAAACGCTACTCCTTCGACAATTATTTACCAATCACTTCAATTTTTTTCCTGCGTGTTAAAAATAAAGCATGTAATAAAATTAGGAATCCGTTTTGCTATAAACTGAATACTTTTTTTTAAAAAAAATAAAATGTAAGACATGTTGGCTTTTTCGTTGATTTTTAGCCTGTATATCAACATTTTATTTTTTTCTTCTCGAAAACGAAAGAAGTTATTCTAAAATCGATCCCTAAAGTTGTTAAGAACATTCATAAAAATATTATAAAAAAATTTCAGGTCAAAAAATTAATTTTTACAAAAGGAGTAGGATTTTAAAATTTTCCCAATTTTCTTCAAAAAATTTAAATTTTTAAAATTGTGTGAATAATATATGAAAATTTTCATCTGGTAACATTTTCTTGAATAGAAACATTGTATAAAATGCTAAAATATAATTTTTAAATACGTAAATAAAGAAGTTTGCTCAAAGGGTACCAAGTCCCCTTAAGTGAAAAAAATCCCAACACCAAGAAAACAATATTGTAGACTAATAGAACTTCGGCAATACATTTGTCTAGAGATCATATTTAATTGATAAACGTTTAAAACGCATAGATTAATGCATGCTCGAGAAGAACCATTTTACATGTGAAATGATGGTACATTTATAACGGGTGTGTGAACACCTGAATTTTTAATGTATTTTAAACATGCATGCAATGTGACGTACAGGTACCGGATATCAGTTTGTTTAATGGAACTACATGCACTTGTTCTGTTAATATAAGAGCGTTAAATTCTGATTGTATATGATGCTGGAGTTGTCACCGAATTATGTCACATTCGTGCTCGATTGGAGAAAGATCTGGTATTCTAGTAGATCAAGGTAACATGTCGATACTTTATAGAAAATGTTGTAACAATAGTGTTATAAAGGTGCACGCCATACGGTTTGAAAACAACCCTTGAATAATGTTCAAAATAATGACGTACAGATTTTCAGTCAAAGTGCGTGGAATAACCACAAGAATGATCCTGCTATAATGGAAAATAGTTCAAAAAATCATAACTCCCAGGTGCAGGTCCAGCAAGTGCAGGATATCTGCAGGAACTAACCTGGCGTTTTTCTGATCAATGTATGGCCAATGATCAATACATACACATTTTCCTGATCAATACAATCTCATCGGGGAACACGATGCATAACTACTCCGCAATCCAGTGAGCTCTAATGAGGTATTACTGAAGTCGCAAATATCAGTAATTCGGAGCTATTGGTAGGAACGCTACAGGGAGTTTCGATCATAGCTATTCTTCAGACAATCGATTTGTTATAGTTTATTGTGTTAGTCTGGTTCCAACAAAAGCTATAATTTCCGCTGTCAATGTATGACAATACACTATAGACATGCGGCGAATACGGTGGTCTTCTCTCTCAGTGGTGACCAGTACGCGGATGGATACATGCTCTATTTAGATAGTGCATTCCCGAGACCTCTGCTGCCAGCAATCACGCACAATGATTATATTCTTACCAAGTGTTTCTGCAATATCAAAGAAAGAAATTCCCTCTTTTCTCTCTCACACACACAGCCCTTTAATACAACTTAGTTCAAACACAGTGAGTGGTTGATAATGGCTTCTTCGCCTTCTTAAAGACATTCTTGACTAATATCAAGTCACTAAGTCATATTTCAACGATTAATAACGCTCACGAACTTCACAGCGCATTTTTAAAATACGCCTAATTTGCATGATCAAAGTGGCCCTATATATATATATATATATATATATATATATATATATATATATATATATATATATATATACTATCGCCTCACTTATGAGCCTAGCGTGAAATTTGAATCAACGCCATGTTTCAGATATATTAACACGCTTTCCAAATTTCCTTTAACAAGCTCAACTACTTGGTTTATGGATTTTTATTTCTATCAACGTATTGTACGTGCATTTTATTGCAAAACAACAAGAACATTTCGAGAATGTTACCGATTACATGATTTTACAAAAAAAAAAAAAAGAGTGTGTGCGTTTATGACCGCACGATAGAAGTGATAACTTCAAATTTTGCAATGTTATTTCAGGGATTAGTTAAGTGAATAAAAAAAAAACAAGGGGATATTAGTATTGTCATATAAAATTATTTATTCACACATATGTCTGTACTCATAAAGTAATATTTTTTGCGAAGTATACAATCATATTTGTGAATTAATTGTATTCTAAGAAGGAAACAATAGGTTTATGGTAGCTGAAATAGACTGTAAATACTTTAGATTCAAAATTGTTTAAATATTTCTAAAAAAACTCCGTCAAGCGTTGTTCTGCTCTTTCATTTGGATCATTTGACATAGTTAAATTGAATTTTGATTTTAAAAAATCTACTAAAGGCTTTCATTTGTCTTTTGAAAAATCTACATTAAAATTCCCACTTAAAATAATAGGCAATTTATACAGTAGAGTTGATACGGCTTTAGTATAGGCAACTAAATTTTTGTTAATGAAATCAAAAATTTTTCCTACACTTTGATTCGATGAAATATAAATAGTAACCATTAAAATTATTTGTCCATTTTCCGCTGTACCTTTCGCAGCACAAATTTCTCCGATACATGACTAAACCCAAATGATTCAGTAGTACTGTTACCATTGTTACGAGCGTTACAAACCCGAGTGTAACAATGCTTGGTTTTTTAAACCGCACATTCAAGTTCACTCTCCAGCAAAACGCGCCTAAAGAAGTTAACACTTCACAAATGAAATGAGATATTTCTTACTTGTGTTATGATATTGGAGAACACCAGTTTTCTCAGTCTTGAAGTCAATTTCTCCCCGGCAATTGAAAACATAAATACCTAAAATTTTATTAAAATTTATAATAAGATAACGAGAATAAGTCAATAATGGTAATTAATCTGTGAGACATGATATACAAATGAGTATAATGCAAAACTTAATGGTTTTAATAAAAACAAAATATTTACTTGTAGGAAGTTGAATATAAATGTAGCAACGGCTATCACCATAAACAATATACAAAAGAAAGCTGTATTCTCAGAAATTTTATCTCTTTCACCCGATAAAACCTGTCGAAAAAATCATGTGTTACTAGTAAAATTATAGTACATCATTATCACAAAATTTATATACATACAAGAAATAACGGAACAAATATAATAACTATTTTAAAAAATTTTATTCTTATCTATGTTTTTGAAGGATTAAAGAAAAGTTGTATAATTTGATATTGAACTAATGTATTACGTTCAAGATAATAACACAAAACACAATAAGGATATACACATGCGATTTTTTTTCTTTTTTTCAAAAAAATATATATTTAATTTCTTTTTCACTTTTTACTTATGTAAAAAGAACATTAAAATTTTAAACCTAAAGCATCAAGGAAAAAGTTAATTTTATTAATTTACTGGTTAAATTCTAATATTTGACATAATTTAAATATATTCATGCAAACACATTTTAATTTTGAAGGAAAAGCGAGATATTAATTACTTTTGTAAATTTATACAATATGACGTATGTACATTAAATACAAAGTTTGAATGAATGCTGTTAACTGTATTTTTATGTTTTAAAAACATTTAAAAATTCACAGGATTTATTTCTTATGAAGCGGGCAGAGGTAAGTAGAGAAAGAATTCTCTCAGTTACGGCATTTATAAATGTATTATAACTATCAATTAATGCATCTGCTTATCTTCTTTCGGAAACAAAGTAAAGTCCTAATTAACGATATGTTTAAACTATTTTATAGCATTTACATGATGTTGTTTAATTTCTGAGTCATGCTTTTTTTTTCAAAATTTCCTCCAAGTGATGTTTTTTAGAAATTTTTCTATATATAAACTTGATATTGCGCAATATGATCGTCTTTATTAAGTTTTAAGCAGAATCTATTAAATGTTTTAAAATTTTGTTGCTTTTGAAAAATTTTAAACAAATTACACAAGAAAGAGTTGTTCTATTAGAGAAATTTTAACAAATTTAAGAACCCATATCTTTGTAAATTCAGACAATATTCATAAAATAATGAAGTGGGTTCTTTTATGGACTTAAAAACTTTTACTTGTGTTAAAGTATGATTTTAGGTTAAAAAAATGTGATGATTATATAATATCAGAGCGATGTTTTTATGAAATCTGTTTCCACTTTTAAAGTTTCCCTACAACAATATAAAATTAAACAAAAATGCATAAGATATGCTTTTGAAACGTAAAGACCTTTTTTGTACTTCGAAATAAATGCAATTTTGGGAAAAAAACTATTTGAGAAATAAAAGTGTTTTTATTGTCTTACATACCCCCATAACTTCTCCAAATATAATTCCAAATGAAGGAAACGTAAGTCCCATCATTAAAGCAGATAACCCACCCACTAAGGCATAAGGCCATTCTGGGGCTGACATTTTCAAAAGTCGCATTTGTGATGGAGATGCTTTCTTATCAAGTTTTTCATCATCAAGAACCTATGAAAGAGAAAAAAAATATTATCAGAGGCAAAGATGAACATCTTAGTTTTTACTATTTGACTAATGTTAATCAATCTTGACATTTATACGTATATTACCGATCCATAAGGGTCCTTCTCTACACTAACGTTAGAAATTTGACGTTCGAATGCACTCAAAGCCGATATTTGACGATCGTATCCTGCAGCAAATGGTGTTTTTTTGTCACCTGTTGATGCTGTTGAGGACAATTGTCTTTGCAGTACTGCTGGCAGTCCTTCGCCTGATCCAATTGATCCATTGCTAAGTACAGATATTCTTCTTCCAAGATCTGGCAGATCTTCAACAATTTCCTCTGGTTCATCATCATCTACTTCAGTTCTAGTCTAGATGGAAATATAATTTTGAAACAGGGATTAAAAACTGTTTTAAAGTGCAAGCATTGCTTTAATAGCAGTTTCGTATATTTTAACATTCGTGCTTCCACCATCTTTAATTTACAATAAACACTTAGTAAATTTAGTTAAGAATAAAATAATACGTATACATTAAAATTTAAAAAAAAGCAATGCGCACGAAAGAGATTAAACGCTTTTACAATAAATGTTTAAAAGTCCACTGTTAAAAAATTTTGGTGATCTATTAATGTAATTAATGTACAATCTCTGACAATAAAGTTCGGTGAACAATGCCAGAACGGTCGGTCAGACAACATTGACGAAACAAAACGCTGCACATTCTTAGCGGCAGTTGTTGCCCTAACCGTTGTTCAGTGGAGATTCACAGTTGTGCTCTGTGTAAGGCTTGTTTTACATAGTGCTTGTTTAGTACGTTAGTTCTCAACACTAGATTGCCCAAGGAAGTCAATTTGTGTGACTGCTTTTTAATTTCAATTAGAAAAACAATAACATATGTAATGCATAATTTCTTAGAATTTCGTTGAATATATTTTTTTTCCCAAGCGAAGTAATTTTTTTTACTGTTAATATTTACTAATAACTTGTTATATGACTGTAAACAATATAAAAAATATTAAAAGTTAATTTTAAACAAATTTACTTACACATTAATCATTCTTCATCAATGTAGTCCTTTTGACTGTTTTGGCGCAACATAGGTATATACTAAGTTTCAGTCTTTCTAGTATTAACTGACAACAGGAAAATGAGAGAACAAAATATCAATTTAAAGTTGTTTTTTTTCAAGCTTGGAAACCAAGAGAAACTTATGCGATGTTTGTACGTGTTTATAAAGACCAAGCACTGTCCATTAAGTGTGTGCACGAGTGGTTCGCCCGTTTTTGAAAAGCAGGGAAAGTGTTTCTGACAACCCCCGTAGAGGAAGACTGGGAACCTCCGTCAGCGACGAAAACATTGAGAAAGTAATAAAATTAATTACTAAAGATCATCAATTAATTGTGCGCATGATAGCTGATGCAGATTAACCTTTAATCTGTGCGAAAAATCGTTACCCGGAATTTAGGGATGAGAAAAACGTGTTATCGGTATCGACGATATTTCTAACGAAACGTGACGAGGTTTTTGAACTCCATCCCAAAAGAAGATTTCTTGTAAAGTCTCCAGAACATGTATAGCAGATCTCAGTGGTGCATAGTTATGGGAGGTAACTATTTAGAGGGACAGTAAAGTAGCTTTCGTTAATATTTCATCTACGTTAATGTTACAGGACTATTCACCGAACTTTATTGTCAGAGGTTTAAATTTAGCGGCAATTAATTTGATTTAACTAACGAGAACTTTGAAACATTAACTATGCATCTCTGAAATATTTTCAAATGATGAAAATGAAACTGCATTTCTCCTAAGTTAACTTATTAAATTCCCTTTAATGTGCATCACGTCCCATCATTACACAGAATGAAATTTTACGGTTTTGGACTTGAACCCGTGACTCGACTGATACAGCCGGCTACGAATCTCGAGATTGAAACCATTCAATTACACAGATAACTTAAATCTTGAGTATCTGCTTTTGGAGAAGCGTTTTTATCCATTTTGGAGTTTTAATGCAATTTTGAATTATGGAGATACTTCCATTACTTTTTAAATAAGAATAGTATAACTTTGATGATCATTTTTTATTTAATAATATGACGTAACTATATAGTACCATTACGTATTATCATTACGAGATATTTTAATAAAACAGCAAACACTGATACTGATTAAAAGTACTTTTTTAAAAATTTACATTACTCTAAATATATGCATAGAAACATATTCATTATCGTCTTGACAAAACAGGAACAGAACAGAGAAAGTCGCTGTAATTTATACAATAAAACAACATTAACTTGCAACAGGAATGGGATCTGAAATTTTGATCGTAATTGAATGTTAATTGCACAAAATAACTTTGGAAGTTTTGTAAATCTTATCATATATTAAATGTTTATAATAATTACTAATGTTTCATTAATTAAATGAGTGTAATTCCATTTTTCATTCATTTTCGTGAATAGCATATTGCATTTTAACGAAATTTTATGGCAGGAATAAGTTGTAGTCAAGGCCAGAAAACAGTGACCTTCAAAACGTAAAAGAATGATGATCATCGCATTTCAAAGTCAATTCATGTACTTTATACATAAATTTATTGTATTACTGACATATTTTTTTATTTT
Organism: Trichonephila clavipes; assembly: GCA_019973935.1. Taxonomy (NCBI): domain Eukaryota; kingdom Metazoa; phylum Arthropoda; class Arachnida; order Araneae; family Nephilidae; genus Trichonephila; species Trichonephila clavipes. Next base: position 75,868 of record BMAU01002412.1, on the reverse strand, counting down.
TAGCAACATACAAACTAAATGAAAAGAAAAACGAGCATCAACAAAAACTTTGTCTGCTTAAGTTACTGTGTTAATCAGATAGCCCAGACGATGATGAAAATCTCAAGGATTTTTAGTTTATTTGAAATTCTACAGGCAACGCGCAGAATACGTACTTCGCTATGTATTTAGTGTATGATAGATTGGTAACTTTTTGTTATTAAAAAGTATGGTGCATCGAATTTAAATTAATAGTTGAAAGACTTACATATTATTTGTCATTTTGATAGCATGACAAAAAAAGCAAGGTTTCTGTAGGTAACTGCAAAAAGTTTTGTTAATGATTACATTTTAATTTATTTAACTTATCTGTTATCAGCTTAAGAGTTTAATAAAAGTAAAAATTATGTATGGAAAAAATAATTTTGTCCATCATATAATGTTTAAAAATGAAGTTTACAACTGTGACTCAGAATAAACGAACGACAGAACAGTCTATAACCTTTAAAAATAGTTATTAAATTCAAGTTCAGCAAGTTTATTATTGAAAAACTAATTCTTAAAAAATGATGTCATCAGTATGAATACACGCACACAAAAAAATGACAAACTTTTTATAATATAACATAAATGAATTATTTCTTAACAGGAAAGGTGTTTTAGAAACATGAAAAATATAAAAACGAATAACTCCTATTAAATTTCTATTAATTATTTAGTAATTTCTTCAAGTAATTTCTACATTTCAACTAGATGAGTAATTATCTTCTGCGAAAAATATGAACAAAATCGACATATGCATTAGTTCATAATTTTCAAACTCAAAAATTAATCGCCTGTTTTCTATCATTCTTTCAAAATTAATTTCATTTTTACATTCAATATCGTTATCCTAAATTCAAATGCATAAATTCTACAGTTTCATAAGTATTGCTTATGCTTTTAATGAAAATTAATGATGGGAAAACTTGAATGGTTGAAAAATAATAATTTTGATCAAGATAAATGGTACATATTTAATTTATGAAAGATAATTGAACAAACTTCTAAAACAAATTTCTGTACTTGATTACGAATTTAAACAAAAGATAAAACTTTATTTCAGTATTTTGTTTTATTATTTAAGTTCCCTGAAATCTGTTTAAATTTTGTTTCCTCACAAGTAATGAAAAAGGATTCCTTATAATATTGCTTAAACAGATTTTTTTCCAATTCAACAACATTTTACATTGATCACACTTTTGAAATTTTTTCCAAAACTCCTTTTGTAGCGTATTTCTACGCCATGAATAGAAGGTCGCAACCAAATTTCAAGTCTGTTGGTCCAATATTTGAAGAGCAGGAAAATTTATCCATAACGCTCCTTAATCCTTTAGCGGGCAAAAAGCTAAAATACACTTTTCTGTGATAAAGTACTTGATAAATATAATGTTCTCATCCCCTATAAACATTATTTAGTCACAAAAAATATCTGATCAAGGGGTTTTTATCCTGAGTGGTTGCAAGACGTTATAGCCACTGCGCACTTAGGATATTTAACTTACTTTTCAGGACAGAAATAATTAATCATATTACTATAAACTTTTTATGAAAAATTAACATTAATGTAATAACTATTTCAATAACAATTAAATACAAAGTATAAATGAAATTAAATAATAACAGAATAATTGTACAACATAGAATACTTACTAAGAATATATATAGAATACTTAGAATATACATTAAAATTGGTATATATCCACATTTTATATTTTATTTAATTTCAGTACAAAAAGTTAGAAATGAAGTAATATTTTTGAGAATTTAAATTAGTTATTTCACAAATTTGATGAACTATTTACTGTGGAACTTTATAATATGCTAACGTTTTTTCCGAGCAGAAAAGCTGTAATGAAAGATTTTCGAACAAGAGAATCTTGTACCACATATTGTAAACAAAATTTGTTTCTATTTCCGACCGCCAACATTTTCACATGATTCTAAGTGTGGAGAAAAGTGAAAATTTCTAGGTCATTTTTCTGTTCTATGTGGGTAGTGGATAGAGACTCTAGCCACATATAAAAGCTTTCCAAAAACCTAAATAAAATCTTCTTTTTTTTAATTGCACATTTGCTTAATTCATTCAGATCAGCAAGTTTATTATACTTAAAGCATGTAGAAATTTTTTTCAAAGATCAGAAATTTTATTTCTAGTAATCAAATTACAATTTGTAGATGTACACCGTGAAACACTGTTTTTAACTACCCATCAGGGGACATGAAATGCAAAAAAGGTATGGTCCTGGCATCTGTATTGATTTTTATGCGTTTTAGCTTCAATTAACTCATGTGGATGGATTAAATATCCATCACCCGCTTGGAGAAAAAATTTTAATACGTGGCTAGACGTATTAGCCACTGACCGCTAAAGGGTTAAGCCCTCTCAACAAACTTTGGAGGACGAATTTCGCAAAATTCGTTTTTAGCAGATCTTAACTCCATGAAAAGAACATTGCTACCAAATTTCAAGTCTGTAGGTTTAATAATTCAGTAGATATCATGATGAGTGAGTCCCTTTTCTCCTTTATATAAGAATATTACTATCTATTTATTAAGAGAAGGGAGAAGGGGAGAGAAAATTCTTTTTATTTTAAGCAGGGGTGAGATCCAAGTTTTCAGATTTCAAGATTTTAATATTGATTATGTTCCAAAAGCAAATAGTTTTATAGATATCTAAAAAGCTAGCGAAAAATTCATTAGAAGTTTGCCATTTTTGTCTATGATAAAAATTCAACACAGATTTTATTTTCTAATTATAAAAAAAAACTAGGCGAATTTTTCGGAGTTGATTTCATCCTTAGCTATGCAAAAAAGGTAAAATTACCTGAGTTGAAACCAACTGAAAATAAATTCCCTTGCTATTCATTAAATCATCATGAGTACCAATTTCTTTCACATTGCCATCTGCTAAAACAACAATTTTGTCCGCTGTTCTTATTGTGGTAAGACGATGAGCCACTATAACTGTAGTTCGACCTCTTCTTGCCTAAAGAAATAAATAGCCATTTCATTTAGAAATACATAAAAAAGAGAAAAAAATTGAATTTCAATTCAAAGAAATGTCTGCAATTTCTAAACTTTTATCACAATTTTCATGCTTGTAAAATCTGTTTATACAATTCACCTAAAGAAATTTCGCCACTTTATTACATATAGTGTAAACAAAATGAAGAAATAAAAAGAAAAGTAAAAAAATGACTGCATAGATATAATTTCTTAAGTTATTTTATACAGTGATATATGCTTAATTCGAAAGTGCTTAAGATGAAACATCGGTTACCACAAATAATACAACGCTCAAGACCAAACTGTTACGTATTTTCCAGTATTTTTTTCTTAATAAAAAACAAAAATCGTTTAACACGAAAAGATTTCCCTTTTGCGAAAATAATAAAAAAGGAAATACGGTAAATACCAGCCAAGCTGGCGAGATTAAAGAGGGACGTGAAATGAAACAGAAGTCTTTTTGCATGTTTCGTGGAATAGAGAAAACCTTCGGAATAGCCTGTGACACGAGTCAATTTTGTTTATCTATAAGCTATGTCATCCTCCATCCCTACAAACGCCACAGAAAAACATATCATTTCTCAACAGTTGGCTTTGAAATTCTGAAATTCGGTATATCGTAGTGTGAGTAAAAATCAGTGATTTGGTTCGCATTTTTTTTTTTTTTTTCTATTTTAAAAGAATTTTTTATAAACACTGGTGAAAAGCTCGGGGAAAAAAGCATACTTCTATTTCGCTTAAAATGAAGATGGAGCTTTTGGTTGCTGACCAAAACCAAAAGACGGAAACGAAAATATGTAGAATTTTGGTATTTCTACCTTTTAAGCAATAATTAAAAAGAGAGAGAGAGAGAGAGCAAATTACGTAAATGATTAAACGGCTTTTATTCAATGCATGCATACATATCTATGAAAATTAAATGTACCCTAATAAACTTAATTTTGTTGAACATATATGGAAATAAAGATATCTTTTCTTTTTGTAATATCCTTTATTTGAAATTCTTTTAACAAGAAAATATATTTCAGTCCCCCCCCTTCAGTTTCGTGTTAAACGATTTTCACTGTATTTTAAAAGTAGAGCGTATCTAATCAATTTAGAATACAATATCGTTTTCGAATATTTAAAATGTAAGACATTTTAAATTTATAACCCAGAAATACTAGAAGTTATTACTGAGTCTTTCATTTTATGATTTGTTTCTGCATTAAATAAACAAATCCTTTTTTCTCATGCTAATCTAAAAAGGGCTTAACTGTACTAAACCTTCCAGCTTCTATTTACGGAAACTTATATAAAAGAAGGACAAATTCAATTCTCATAGTGTAAATATGTTTAATTCATGTACTTTTCTGTCTTGAATACCAATATTTGTTACATAATGGTCTTTACAAAAAATAATAATAATAAAACACAGCAAATATTTGTCGATCCCGATTTGAGTTTGAAGGACAAAACGACGGAAACTTGTTCGGCAAGTATAAAAAGAAAGGGTGTTATAGACGATTAAACATAGAGCCTTTCAGCAGCTGTCTGAGGGCCACATGGAATGTAAAGAAGTTGAAGGTTGAAATAGACTAAATAAAAATAAGAAAATTCGTTACTTAAAATTTTGCTCATATTCTTTTAAATTTAAGTTTTTATTAGCTTCATATCTTCCATTTAAGATGAAATAATTCACTTTCATTATCATAAAAGGAAAGCAGAGCGAACTATGTAAATTAAATTTAAAAATTAGAATATACAACGTACGTAATTTGCTTAAGGGGGAGATAAAACAACATCTGAAACAGCTATTAAATGTATAACAAATATGAAAAAGTTTAAAATAAAAAAAATAATAATCTTAATTTTTTTTTATTTTTAAAAATGGATTTTTGATATACATTTACAGAAAAGGAAAATACTTTTTTGAATATGGTTTTTACAAACATTTTTTGATTACCTTGTTTCTTTTAGATTCAATACATGTTTGAAATGAAATACATCATATATATTAAAAAGGAAATTTATAGTTAATTTAGAAATCAAAATTTAAGTCACGTTATTTCTACACAACATACATTTAAATATCAAAATATCAAAGAAAATTATGTTTTTTAAATGCAGTAATGGAAAATTTAAATTTATTAAAAAATACTTGTAAGGCTAAAATCATAAAATGACACAAAATAAAATACAGCGCAGAAAAATATTAATTTTTGATTTTTATCAATCCCTACGTTTCGCAGAATTTAAATAATTTCAAACATTAAATTTATATATAAAACGTATGAGGTGGATAATTACATTTAGCTTCGTTGTAAGGAGTACAAGGTCATTCCTCTTTCGTAAACAAACTACAATTATTGGAACTTTTCCTTATTTTTTTTGCATCCACTTTTCTTACAATTAAATATCTTTCAATTCAACAATGGAATGCAATGTCCTTGTTCTTTCATTTATAAATCATGATTAAATAAACACAGGAAAATGTAATTTAGTTCAAACCTCATCAAGAGCAGCTTGTACAACAGCTTCACTTTCTGTATCCAAAGCGGAAGTAGCTTCATCTAGTAAAAGAATCTTGGGATTCTTAATAAGAGCCCGAGCTATAGCAATGCGCTGTTTTTGTCCACCGCTAAGCTGTGTTCCTCTTTCTCCAACAAGAGTGTTATATTTCTATCAGTAGAAGAAAATTATAGAAAATCATGAATTCATTCACAGTCTAAAATTAAATAGCAAATAAAAAAGCGTAAGAGAATAAAACAATTTTAAAAATATTTCTTCTAATTTTAAAATCTAAAAAAAATATAAACATATATAAATCCACTAAAAATTATATTTTTTCATTATTTTTTTATATTTTTTAATCATACGAAGCAAAATATGTAAAAAATTAAACAAACATATTGTCTATTTTGTTTGTGTTTAATTTTTTTAATGGTGAAAAGTTTAAATATCTAGATAAAACAGAAGAACTAATGTATACATAAACTCTAGCAGAGATGATGTTGTTGCTAATCCCAGATTGTCTAGCAATGCCAGACAACTATAGTAGAAACAATAATACAAATGAAATATAATAATTAAGAGCTGATCCACATAAGCTACACATAAAAAGTTATGTATAAGAAAATAAGACTCCTGAATACTAGAGGTTTTCTTATGTTCGGGGCCATAGTGGACATCACGGCAATGATGGATCGGATCAGTTGGCCATAGAGGCAACTTACCAAGATCTGAACCTTTTAATGTCTGAGCCATTGTCCCACTGGAAGCATGTAGATTGGGAAAGAACTGTTTCCTCCTGGAACACCTAATTCTTGACCTCGCCTAAAGCTTTGTGGACTAAAAGGTTTTGTCCGACCATTTATCAACGGTTTAAATGTAAGAAATTTGTTACTGATTTCAAGTTATCCCAGATTCTAACAGGATATGGAAATTTTAAGAGCTATTTATCCAGATTTAATTTAATTGGGAGTGATATTTGTTCTTGTGGTCAGGATGCTGAAGGTGTGGAGTATGTATTGTTGTATTGTAAACTATATTTCTGTAAAAGAGAGAATTTTAAAAAGGAGTTGAAACACACACACACGTTTAGGTATTTCCTGGCCACCTGTTTTGTCTTTGTTGGTAAATTGCACTGAAAGCATAAATGTCTTAAGAAAATTTGTGTACTGTATAGATTTTTAAAGTTTGATTGGTACCTCCCCTTGTTTATATTTGTGTATTTTCACTCTTTCTTTTTATTTTATGTTTTTGTCTTAAATGTTTTTTTTTCTCAAATGTGTTTTAAATTATATAATTGTATTACCATTTACGTCTGTAAGCCTCATGCTAAGACAATATGGAGCATGAGGAGTTTTGCAAATAAATAAGTTAGTTAAAAATAAACAATAGGCCAGGGATTGGCAAACTTTTGAAAGAGAAGAGCCTAGTTGTAAATGAAACACAACAAAGTAGAGTTCCTAAAACTCAGCACTCGAAAACTCGGTCCCACCCTTGCATGTCAAAAAAGCCCGGTTAATTATTAAATTCCAGAAAATCATGAAGTCCTTAACGTTAAGGACACTGTATGAACTCCTAAAATAGCACATGGTGAGGAACTAAAAACTGTCGAAAATGCTTTTCAGTATTTTAAACAAGGTGCGTCGGGGGATTGGACTTACTGTTCCTTCATAGTATTCGGGATGAAGCAGCAAAACGCAGAAAGCATACAGAGGATAACAGAAAGTTACGTTTTTCTTTAAGAAATAGCCAGAGTTTTTGTTAAGTTGGCTAATTAATTTTCGTTATAGACAGTTTTAAGAGCCTTCCTAAATTACTTTTCTTAGGTGCGTCTGTTCAGGTAAATTACTGTATATTACACTGGTGTGCAAAAATTAAGGACGAGACGGTTTTTTCAATATAACTTTGTACAAAAGCTTTCCAAATCAACACATTTAATACCGTAAGATCCCCAATACGTAAGGACATGTGTAATGTAAGTAACACTTACTAAAAAGAGAAATCAGATCGATAAAAGAAGCTTGATTGAAAAACTAGCATGGAGCGCAATGCGACTGATGGCCGAAACATCCCTGTGATGGGTGTCCAGCAAGAAACATCCGATCGTTAGTAGGGAATATGATCTCCCCTGACTGCTAGGCAGGTTTCACAGCGTCTGCCCATGCTGAGAATGAGGGTGTCAATGAGTTGTTGAGGCATTGCTGCCCATTCGTCTTGCAGCGCCAATCGAAGCTCCCGAATCGTTACTGGTGGTAAGGTACGAGCTGCCAAGCGTCTGCCTAGAAAATTCCATACATGCTCGATGGGATTGAGATCCGGAGATCTTGCCGGCCAATCCATACGTTCAATATCCTCACTCTCTAAGAGCTGTTCGGCAACTACTGTGCGATGACATGGTGCATTGTCGTCCATGAAAAGGAACTGCAGATCCATAGAGCCTCTAAAAAGACGCACATCTGGAAGAAGAATCTCGTTACAATAACGGGTCCCGTTGACTGAACCTGCGTCGAAGATGTGAAGGTCTGTACGACTACCAAGCATGATGCCTCCCCAAACGAGAACACCGCGACCTCCATACCTGTCCCTTTCAATGATGTTCGAGGGATGATTGCGGCTTCCCCGCTATCTCCAGATGAGTATGCGATGAGAACCGTTACTCAAACTGAATCTGCTCTCATCTGTAAAGAGTACTCGCCCCCATTCATTGTCTCTCCAATTCCGGAGTTCCCGGCACCACAGAGAACGCCTTCTCCGATGGGCAGGCGTTAAAGTTACACACCGTACAAGGCGTCGTGCAAACAAACAGACCACCACCGTGCAGTCTTCTGGCCACGGTAAAACGCGATATCGGTCGTCCAGTCGCCTGTGTCGTGTGTCTAGCGATTTCTCCCGCTGCCTGCCGCCTTTTCTTCTGGCCTGTAAAACAATGTACCGGTCATCTGCGGATCTGGTTCCTCGTGGACGACCACTACTGAACCCCCGGATAGCTGTTCATGTAGTTTGAAATTGTCTCCAAAGTCGTGGAACGATGTTGTGAGCTATTACGAACTCTGCAGCCACACTTGTCACACTGCGGCCTTCCTCCAACTTCCCAATGATTCGACCTCGGGTAAAAGCATCCAGATGTCGTCTAACAGATTGATTATTCGCCATTTCTCGCTGAGGCAGCAACTCGGTGTGATTTTAACTGCTATACGGCGTGCAATCTCTTTGCCAGAAATACTGATCTTACACCGACAACATGCTTTATACTACTCAGACACTCCTCCATTACATCTACCTGCATATCTGCGCATGTGCTACCGTATATCATCTTACTTAATCTCCTTATTGGTCTTTCTGTCCGCTCTGCCTCTTCGTTCAGCTGATATGCTAATTTTTCGACTTCGTCCTTAATTTTTGCACACCAGTGTATGTATTCATTAATTTTCATATTCATGTAGTAATTACACTGTGCCTTCATTCCTCTTAATTCCTTTGTAAAAGTATATGGGCAGTTCATTTTCTGCTGTAATCTAAAGCAAGCAGCACCGACAATTTCACAAACTCGGCCACTCTTCGATCCGCATTTGGCCGAGTTTTCGGGACTCTACTGTATCAAAGAACCATTACAGGCATACGAGAGTGCAACAGAAGGAGAAGCTGGGATCCACTATCGTTCGCGTTCAAGACTGCCATACGCTTTAATCAATATTTCGTATAATATTTGAATGGAGTTTTACACAAAGCTACATTTCAATGTCTTGAAAAACTAAAAACAATAGAAGATATTTTATTTCTGAGGTTCATTGTAAGAACAACGATTATTAAAATATCAAAATGTTGAAAATTAAATATTCAAGCTTCATGAAAAAATTTCTGTATCAATAATAACGTATTTTTATTATGTTGTTTCATGTTTATATTAATAATTAAAATGATTTTGGTTCTTCTTTCATATAATAATCATTTCAGCACTTTCTATTAACCAATTAAGCATACAATGAAATATGGAATGCATTTTTGTAACACTTGTTAGGGTTTAAATGTATCTCTTGTACATTCAAGAGTTCTCCTGAAATTATGTATAAAAATTAATAAACTTTGAAAAGAATTTTCACATACTGACAATTTTTCCAATAGACTTTAACTGCATTAGGGTTCTAATATTTTCTCTAATTCTCAAAAACCTTTGTTAATGGAAAGCAATTTGATACATAAATAATTGTCTTACGCCAGTAAAATACGAATAAACATTTTTTTATAGACAATTATGAAAGATAAAAGAAAAATGGAAACAATATAATTATCAGCAGACATAATTGTTTCTTTTTATAATACATAGAAGTAGAAGTCTAAAGAATCGAGCTTTGCTGACCCCTGCACTAAGCAAATTTGAAAAAAAAAGTTTAATCTACTAATTTATGAGTCCTGAAATATATGAAATTTATTCCATTTAATAAAAAGCTAACCTACTTAATGTTAACTTGAATAAACTAATACTTTCATGTAATTTATGATCTTCTTGGATATGTTTATTTAAAATCATGAATTACCATGGGCAAAGTATTGATGAAATCGTGTACATTAGCAACTTTCGCTGCTTCTTCAATTTCTTCTTGGGTTGCGTCCTGCTTTCCATATCTTATGTTTTCGGAAATAGTGGTAGAAAATAGAACAGGTTCTTGACCTACCAGCCCTATGTTATCTCTCAGCCAACCAACATTAAGATCTCGTACATTATGTCCATCTACTTCGACCTGAAATATTAGCATATTATATAACGGAAAACATTCTCAATTACTTAAATAAGTTGCAGATTTAAAGCTGTAATAATTCCTTAAATTGAATTCTAAAATTCTTAAAGGTCATGAAAAAAGTAGTATTATATTCTAAACTTATAAATTTACAAACTGAAATTTTCCATAATTTGTATAAACGTATTTAGATTCGTTGTTTGCTCCTTGTAAAAAAAGAGATATCATAAAATCCTGCATATAATGCACCTATACGGTCAAGCTGCATTTGTAATTTTGAGATACATTTGCCGTATAACGCACATGCCCCCTTTTTTTACATCGAAATCTGAAACGTACCGTAAAATCCCGCGTATAACGCGTTTTTTTAAAACAAAAAAGAAGATCGAAATTTATGGGTGAGGGTTATACACCAGGTATAAAAATGAGAGTTTTAAAATTGGAAAAAGAAGAGCATAGAGAAAAATTAATCTTCTACAATACTGTTTATTTAAAAGAAGTGACATTTCTTATGAACTTAAAGGGCTGTATATTTAAAAGTACACTGTTTTTTCAAACTCCTGGGATAATACTTCGAATATATGACTTCAAAACATAAGAGCATTCCATACGTACATTTTAGGTTTCTTTGTAAAAAAGAGGGTGCGCGTTATACGGTGAGTATAACTAAAAATTAAAAATTGTGTGTGTGTGTGTGTGCAGCTCTAAAGTATAGAGGCGCGTTATACGGTGGCGCGCGTTATAAGCCGTATTTTGCGGTATTTATGCAATGCTCTCATATTTTGAAGTAATTTATCCAATGTATTATCATAGGCTTTTGAAAAAGTATTATATTTCTAGAAGTACAACTCTTTTAAATTCACATAGGGTATGTAATTTCTTTTAAATATACAGTATTTCAAAGTATGTTGAAGTCTTGAGTTTTTTAATATACTCGCCTCTTTTTTTAAAATTTGAATCGTTCTTTTTTATACCCAGCATGTGACACGCATCCATAAATTTCGATCTTATTTTTTGTGTTAGAAGTGCTTGTTGTACGCTAGTAATTTTGCAATAATTTGTTTATTATTCCTTATTTTAATAATAAGTCTATTCATGGTAAAAGAAAGGATTTAAAAGAATTTATTAAAACAAGCTTTCTGTTCAATAGTAGAGTTATGTTTAAAATATGAATGGATTACTCTTATCCATGCATATAAGACATTCCAGTAAAATGACTATCACGCCACGCCATGTACAAATATACATACTTCGTTAAATAAATATCCGCTTTTTGTTTAAAGCTGCAAACATCCTTTGTACACAATGGTTAAGAACTTTAAAAAAGAGTTTCGCCCTTAATATGAAATGTTATTTTACACTGTCAAAGTTGAAAAGGTGTGCACTAACTTTTAAAAATGTTTCCTAATTCATAAATACACTGCTCAAAACAATTAGGGGAGCACATGATTTTAACAAAAGTAAGCAAAGATGTATACCAATAAGTAACATAAAATGAATCATCCATAATGTAAAGCCTACCATGAAACGGAAGAAAACTTTATATGCAAATCAAAGTTCATGACGTCAAAAACCAGAAAAAGGAGATAAGGGCAGAAATCGGGATGTTGCAGAAACGTCTGTTTTATTGCCGTAACTGTGAAATTTGATTGCGCAGTATTTTTTTTTGAGACAAGGTTACTTGAGAATGTCTCAACAATGTGATTTACCGGAATCCCCCCATGGCATGGCGTGTTATAGGCAGACTGGAACCTGGGCAAACACAACGTAGTGTCGCGGACGCTGTTGGAGTCGCCAGAAGTGTTGTTGCAAGGCTGTGAAATCGATTCCAAGAAACAGGAAATGTTAGACGTCGACCAGGGGCAGGTCGGCCACGCGCCACTACAACAACTGATGACTGGTATATACAGTTAACAGCCCGTCGAAACAGAACAGAGAATGCTACGCAGCTGCAAAGACAGTTGCTCTTGGCAACAGGACGAAGGGTGTCCAGCCAAACAGTACGTAATCGGCTTCATGAGGGAGGGCTCTATGCACGTAGGCCAATGGTCTGCATTCCGTTGACCCCACACCCCCGTGCGGCCCGAAGAAGATGGTCTGCTGAACATCGAGATTGGGAGCAACATGATTGGAGCCAAGTGCTGTTTAGAGAGGAGTCCCGATTCAGTCTAGCGTGTGACACCCGACGTGTTCTTGTATGGAGGGACAGGGGCACTCGAAATAACCCCGCATTCGTTCGTAAAAGGTCACAATACAGAAGAGCTGGTTGGATAGTATGGGGGTGGAATCAGCATAGGCGGACGTACGGACCTGCATATCATTCGGAATGGCACTTTGACGGGCCGAAGGTATGCAGACGAGATACTTTGACCTCATGTCATCCCTTACGCTGGAGCCATTGGAGATTCCTTTGTTTTCCAGGATGATAATGCCCGACCGCATAGAGCTCGTTTGGTAGAGAACATGCTTGAAGCTGAAACAATACAGCGTATGGAATGGCCAGCGTGCTCTCCTGACCTGAATCCAATCGAGCATGTTTTGGACATTCTCGGACGACGCATTGCTGCGTGACCAAGGCCGCATGCTACTGTCCGAGACTTGGAGATTGCACTTCTTGAGGAGTGGAACAGTATTCCCCAAAGTCTGATAGATAACCTCATCGCATCCATGGCAAACAGGTGTGCAGCAGTCTTAGCTGTTCGAGGAGACCACACGCCCTATTAAAACTCATGCATCATGTCTAAACAGTAACTTTTTTTTATCGTTTACATGTAACCCAAATTGTTGCCCTAAATCATCTTTTCATGTTTTTTCCATATTTTCAAAAAATTAAAGCTTAATTCCAAATTTTTTTACGCCCTTTTTCTGTATTGGGCATTGATACGCGTGTACTATGCCTTGTATGCCAATACGTGGCTGTCTCACACGGTTTTCTTCACTTTTTTGCTTGCTTCCCTAATTGTTTTGAGCAGTGTAGAAAAATTAGCACAATAAAAAAAAACATTCCTTGGAGCTAAAATAAAAGAAACACACACACACACACACACACACATATATATATATATATATATATATATATATATATATATATATATATATAGGTTATTTATTTATATTAAAATTTTGCTGAAATGTTTTACATGTGAAGGGATATTTCCTGAGAAACTATATCGAAACCTCACCTATGTTTGAGAATTTCCAATTGTTGCTTACTTCTAAGTTAAAATAAACTACATAAATGTAAGTTAATACGCTAAAAACCTTTTACATCGTTTTTGTGTTTAGATATATGAAAAGTTTATAAAAAATACAATAGAAATTTTCTGAAAGAAAGCTATATAGTGTTTTTAAAACATACTTTTTTTCATATTTTGGAAAAATATTAATTTCTCAAAAGCTTGACAAATGTATTTCAAATATATTATTCTAACTTAAAGTTTCAAGAATCTCTAGTAATTGCTAAAATAGTGAAGGATAGATCATGTATTAATTGATTCTAATATTTTATTTAGGATTCTATAAATGTTTAAGGAAAGAAATAACGAGCTCCTATAATGCCAGAAAGACATCCAATTAATAAAAGAACAAAACTTAGAGCCGGTTTCAAAGAAAACCATATAGACTTTTTAATGGCTTTTGATGTGTGTGTCCTTGAAAAATTATTAAGCGGGATACATTAAATGGGGATCCTACATTCAATATGAATACCTATTGACCGATATTTGAATACTTAACTTTATCGGAGAATACTCTAATGATAATAGGTATTCAGTTTTGGAGAATTAGAAGTGCTCATGACTCTTAATTTGTACATAATGAGTTGTTAAGGAAGATTTAAGTTACAGCTAATATTTGCTTCTTTCCTCGCAAACAATTGAAAAGCTATTGAAACTAAAGCAATCAAAAATACTTCAGTTTCTTGAAATATTACCGTACACTCCGGCGTATATAACGTGCACCTATACTTTCAAACTATATTTTTAAATTTCAGGTATATTCCTTACATATTTCCCCCTTATTTTTTGCAAGTAACCTGAAATGCACGTGTACCATACTGTTATGTTTTGAAATCATTTTTTCGAGATATAAAACCAGGGTTTTGAAAAAATAGTATTCAGTGGGTGATCGGTTAACGAACAGATCGGTTAACGAACAGATCGTTTAACGAACAAATCGGTTAACGAATACTTTCAAGAAAGATTTTTGTGTTCGGACAACGAACACATATTCGGAGGTGGTCAGGGAGACACCCCTGAAATTATGGATGAAATTTTGACACCTGCTAGAGATCTGGAATTGCAGGTGAACGAGGATGACATAGAAGAGCTCATAATGGGACATGAAGACGAACTGACGCTGGAAGAACTTCAAGAAATTTTGAATGAAGAACACTCAAGAAACACAACGAAGTGTGTCTCCTTCTGAACAAGAGGAAGACAAAAGAGAACCAATGCCGACATCTGCCATTAAAGATCTTTTGAAAAAGTGGGAGGCTGTCAGAGCAATGGTCTTAGAATGGCACCCAAACCAAGCTGATATTGGTAGGGTTGGTGATCTTTACAACGACAATGATATTAATTACTTCCGGAAAATCCTGAAAAAGAGAGAGAAAAGCAATCGACTTTGGACATGTTCTTCCACGCTCCATAAGCAAAAAATTAAAAGGACTGATTAATATGCAAGACTATATATATGTATGTATTATTTTTTAAAAAACTTACTAAGAAATTATACATTTTTTAAAATTTAATTTTTAGGGTCTCCAGAACGAATTAATCGATTTCACATAGAAGTCTATGGTGAATCGATGATAGGTTAGCGAACAATTCGGATAGCGAACATAGTCTTGGAACGGATTATGTTCGTTAACCGATCACCCACTGTACTTATAGTGCTACAACGGTTTCAGAGAGAGTCCATAAGATATATCATTTTTTTTCAAATAAACGGTAATTCTATACATGAAAAGATCTAATTTTTTATGCTCATCTGTTAGTTTTTTTTACTCTTAAATCTATACTTGTACATCAGGCGTGTAACGCGTCTTTGTAAATTTTATTTATTCATTTTTTTCTTTTTGTTTTTGTGTTAAAAGTGTACGTTATACGCCGGAATTTTAGATAAATACTGAAGATGCGTATTAGATTTACAGTCTTAAAATTTTCACTATAAATTCATGAAAATATAATTTTAAATTAGTCAGTCAAAAGGAGAAAAGAACTTGTGTGCTATAAACATTTAAACTTTCAATTACAAATACGATTAAAAAGAAAAATGTATGATTGCAAGAATTTTTTTTAATGTTATACTCATTCATAATGCCTTATAATAATTAGCTAGTTTCTTTTGAAAGTGATCTCATTTTTTCACTTTGCTAGAGAAGTATTTCAAGTCAGCTTTTCCATTAATTACCATACAAACAACAAAAACATATTTTTACTTTCATTTCAATAAAAAAGTTTAAAAATTCTCCTTTTTTAATACCATCATTAAGGTATCAGACTACGTTCGGAACCGTGATTTTCAAAAGCGCATAAATGGATAATTTTCATGATATTTAGTGTCACTTAAATTAGAATATATGCATACAATTGTTTTAAGGACATTTTGACAAAAACTTTTATTTAAGTACAATATTTTGGCAAAAAATTAACTTATAATAGTCTTTTTTCGAAATCTTCTACTTTTGTGAAAAATGCTTCTATTAGAATAATGTTTTGCCTGTATGTAGCTCAGACCTCTGTTCAGAGGCTCAACTAGAATTTTTGAAATATATAACTTAGAAGTGGGTTTATTCATATTTTACGACAACAGAGGGGAGCAATTTTAAGAAAAAAATGCCGATAATTATATCAATAGATTAACTCTGAAAATAATGTGAATTTTTCAAAAATTCTAGTTGAGCCTCTGTAGAGGGGTCTGAGCTATATACAGGCAAAATGTTATTATAATAGAACCATTTTTCACAAAAGGAGATCATTTGGAGAAAAATATTATTCTAAGTTAATTTTTTGCCAAAATATTATATTTAAATACTTCTTTTGTCAAAATGTTCTTAAAACAATTTTATGCATGTATTCTATTCTGAGTGACACTAAATATCATGAAAATTATCCATTTATGCGCTTTTTTTAAAATCACGGTTCCGAACGTAGTAGGATACCTTAAATAAATATTCAATGCTTACCATTCCTTCAAGAGTGTCATAAAACCTGAGAATAAGTTGAATGATCGTACTTTTTCCACAACCACTAGGACCTACCAGGGCAACAGTTTCACCTGGTTGAATATTCAAGGAGACCCCACGTAAGACCTATTTTTAAGGAACTTGATTAGAATTATACTATTAAAATATCCGTCATGTATCCTTTATTACAAAATAACTTCTCATTTACTTACGATAACTTTAAATGCTTACTTGGACAGTTTGTCGAGCTGGATAATTGAAATGAACGTTCTTAAGACTGATGAATCCACTTAAGGACTCAGGTTTTCCCCCAAGTTTTGAGCTGCTATCTATTAATGGTATCTGGAACGGAAATAACATGAAATGGATTTAAAATAAATCAAAAGAAAAACAGCAAGGGTTTGGTAAATTAGTTAACGTACAACACTATTTATTAGAACTATGAGAAATGATTTGTGAACTTCAAAAAATGTACAAAAATGCCAGAACTTCATAAACGATGAAGACGCTATATAAACGCTAACGAGATATATATACTTCATAGAAATCAGAAATTAATAAATAAGAATAATTATTACTTTTTTTTTATATCCATTTAGTTCAAAATTACAGCATTAGAAAATTAATACAATTTAAATAGGAAAATAATTCAAAAACGTCAACAAAAGGGGTAATTTGTTCAATAGTAAAATATTCAGATGAACTTTTCAATTGCAAATATTCAGATGCATTTCGTATAGAATTAAATGTAAATGCTGAAAAAGAGAGTTAAAGTAAGTTATAATATTCCTCAATAGAATCCATTCTTACCAAAATTACGCATTTGTTATCGAATAAGAAATTTTGATAATGAAAATATAACATATTCTTCTTTTTTCCAAATAATTGCAATTAAACTAATATGAAAAAAGGTTAATTGTAGTGAATTTATTACAATTTTTCTAACCATTAACTAAAAGAAAATAAAAGTGGTAATAGTTTAAACTCAAGGAACCATGTTTTTAAAATTTTAATATTTATGATTTTGTTACATTATAATTCCTGTAAAAGTCACGAATAAAAAATGTCTAGGTCAAAGAAATCGAAAACGAATTGTAGTTACTACAATCTAGAAGTACCTACGCTCTACTCCATTGTATTTTCATTTTATACAATTATTGTATCGATAAGTTAGCGTGCTAAGAGATCGAGATAATAGAATACAATGATTTGTGGCTAAACGTGGTTATTGAAGTATCTTAACCTTATGTAATGCTATAATTTAATGTCTGCATTGTGTTTAGGATTTACTATCGATTGATAGGTAATTCGAAACATTCCTTCTGATAATACAGTGACAGAATAATTTTAAAAACTTAATGATATATGGCATTGAAATAACCTTCATTTTATGTCCAAAGAGAGTTCTTTCTATGTATAACCATACCGTACTTCGAGGACCATAAGACGCACTTTCTTACCCCAACATATTCCCTAAAACCAAACTGCGTCTTATGGAACGAGCATATAGCTTTGTACTCTAAGACGCAAGCTGATTCATTTGTACAATTAACCTTAGATATTTTTTCTGCATCAAGCTTTGAAAACGGATTGTTGCGTTTATTATAAATGTTGATAATGGCACTCTGTTTTGAGAAAGTATAAATTAAAATAGACCATTAATATTTCTTTGTGAGAGTGCGTCCTTAAAATTCCCAAATCGTATGTGCATAGAAAATAACGCGTATGCATATGTATTGTTTATTGGGATCACAATAGTTTAGAAATTAGTTACATTTCTCATGCTATATCGCAGACCACAAAGCTGGAAGTTGTTTAAAAATAAATTTAGTAGATACTCTTATTTCAGAGAAATACTGAATTCCTTTCAGATGCATGATTTTTAAAATGATAGTACTAAAACAGTTTTGTTTGTTAATTAATTTACATGTAACCCATAAATAAAAGATAATTAAGCATAAATAACATTACTTCTCGCTCGAAATCATGTGGATTGTACGCATGATATTGAGGCTTGAATTGGCTAATTTTAAATGTAACTTATCCGTTTTCGTCCCATAAAATGTTAGTATTTAACTACGTACTTTGTTTCTTTTCTACTTGCTCCAAATATTTTTTTTCAAATGTTAATCTAAAAAATCACAGTGCGTCTCATAGGTCGCGTGAAATACGGTATTTATTCTCTATTTCATTACGGGTCATTTGGCACTGATACAACACAGCCAGTTTTCTAATAAATCATTGTTTCCCTAGAAGTTCTAGCCTGAATGAAAAAGAGCTAATTATGCTTCGCTTCAATATCACATTTTTATGTGACTTACATATATACTTCAATAATCTGTATTAATATTCTTTCACACTTTCAAATAATATCGTGTATTTTGTTTAAATTATGACATAATAGTTTTTAATTATAAAAATTTGGTTGAAATTTCCAACCAATAGACTTAAATTTTTA
Source organism: Trichonephila clavipes (assembly GCA_019973935.1). Taxonomy (NCBI): domain Eukaryota; kingdom Metazoa; phylum Arthropoda; class Arachnida; order Araneae; family Nephilidae; genus Trichonephila; species Trichonephila clavipes. Next base: position 56,970 of record BMAU01002412.1, on the reverse strand, counting down.
GCAAAAACTATCCCATGTTGGAAAATTTTAAAAACTTTCAACTTATTTAAATAATGGGAAGTGTAAAAATAATGTATAATACACTAAAGTCAACTTCAATTATAAGTTGCTTTTAGTGTATTAAAGTAAGCTGAATATAAACTTTAATTACCTAAAACGAAAAAAAATTATTGCTCTGGTAACATTATAAGTGCATTTAAAATCTATAAAATCACAAAAGTAAAACTTATGAAAGTTTATTCACTTGCTCCCTCTGATTGCTTATGTACAGGGTGGCACAAAAAACGGGAACTTTTTAACAATCTAGTGAAACCAAGATAGATGGAAGAAAAAACATTTAAACTATAGTAATTGAAACCTTAAAATTTGCCATTTTTTAAAAAATATTTCCTTTAGATGCTGTCCTCAAGTACAAATGCATTTTTAAAATTTGCGGTTGAGATTTCTCACTGACCGCTGCAGCATCTCTACGGAGTACGAGCACTTTTTGGTTATACAGTTGGTGATCGGTTAACGAACACAAATTCGGATAACGAACACTTTCAAGAAAGATTATTTTGTGTTTGGACAACGAACACATACTCGGAGGTGATCAGGGATACATCCCTGAAATTATGGATGAAATTTTGACAACTGCTAGAGATCTGGAATTGGAGGTGAACGAGGATGACATAGAAGAGCTCATAATGGGACATGAAGATGAACTGACAACAGAAAAACTCCAAGAAATTTTGAATGAAGAACATCAAGAAACACTGCGAAATGTGTCTCCTTCTGAACAAGAGGGGGGAATAAGAAGGAGGACCAATGCAGACATCTGCCATTAAAGATCTTTTGAAAAAGTGGGCGGATGTCAGAGCAATGGTCTTAGAATGGCACCCGAACCAAGCTGATATCAGTAGGGTTGGAGATCGTTACAACAACAATGCTTTTAATTACTTCTGGAAAATCCTGAAAAAGAGAGAAAAGCAATTGACATTGGAAATGTTCTTCAACGCTCCATAAGCAAATAATGAAAATGACTGGTTAATATTCAAGACTATATGTATGTATTATTTTTTAAAAAACTTTCTAAGAAATTATAATTTTTAAAAATTTAATTTTTAGGGTCTCCAGAATGAATTAATCGATTTCACATAGTATGGTGAATCGATGATCGGTTAACGTACAATTCGGATTGCGAACACAGTCTTGGAACGGATTATGTTCGTTAACCGATCACCCACTGTACTGTTGGTTTCATCTTTAGGGCAAAATTCAGCCTCTTCAAAGTTATTACATTAATTTTTTATCACGTGTTTTGATGGGATGGCACCATGACATCCTAAGTTATAAAAACTCCAGAACTCCCTTCCTGCAGTTTCCTAACTACCACTGTTTTTTTAAAACATTGTTATGACTAATGCACGATCTTACATACCCATTCCGCAAAACCATGGATACTAAAAAAGGTTAAGTGTTTACTTGCTCAAGGTCTCTGCCACTTAACTTAAAGGCTGCCAACATGCATTAAAAAAATTTCCGTTGTTCTGTGTCATCCTGCTTCATTTTCGAATTAATTCTGCTTTTTTTTTTTAAAAAAATTTTGCAACAAGGTAAATAAAGAAAGATATCAATATTATAGTTCACAAATAAAATGATTTGCAGTGATCAATTAATAATTTATAATATTAAGGATTTTGTTTTGCAAGAAGATTAGAAAAATTCGTTGAATATATGGAGTAAGAGAAAAAGAGGTTACGTCATCAAATAATAGGTTTTTATTCCTCTTTATAACATGTAGGTAACTAAATGATTACAGTATGCAGCATTTAAGATTATAGTGAAATAAGATTCACTACATACTAACAAAATAGTTAACAAAATAATTAATAAAAGGTCATAATAAAAACGGCATAAAACTTTTAAAAAATTACTTACTCTATCTATTATGGTATATATTTTTGCTGCAGCTCCTCTAGCAAGAGCGAAAGCCTCGAAATATGGTGCACTTTGACCAAAAAACATAGAAGCAGACATAACGTTGAAGAAAATCTAGAATGATAATGTAAATTTCTCAAGAATTATTTACTGATAAAAGTATTTAAGAGTTATTATTTAGGATATCCCCACTCTTAACCATAATTTAATAATAAAATTATGCTATAAACTGTCCTCTGAATAATTTTTTGTTGTAAAAAGATTGTAATAAACTTTTGAGCTACATATTTCTTACATTACATTATTGAACACATACATATTGGCATTTTGTATAGTATAAACAAAACAAAAATAAATTATAATGTATGAAGGTTTTAAGATAAGTCATTGAGAAATCGGGATTGTAGAAATATCTATACATCAATTTAATAAATAATGTATTAATTAAATAATAATAATGTATGAAAGTGTTTTAAGATAAGTGATTGAAAAATCGGGAATATAGCGACATTCTTACATCCACATATTTTATAATGCTCTGAAATTTTGTAACAAGCTACTTTGTGTGAGGGTAATTATTCTTCATAGTTTAATTAAAGTGTAATTGTCACCTTCTTACAGTGGAAATGGATATGCAGATAGATTCCAGGATATAAAACTGAGAGAACGAGAAAGATCGCTGAGGAAATAGATAGCTGTTAGTTAAATAAACTAGTGGCTAGCAGTAAGATTTTCACTCTGAAAATTAGATTTATAAACTAGTAAGTACTTTGCTGCCTAAGCCCATTTATTAGCTTTGGAAGTGAAATCCATTTTTGGAAAGTTCTTAGATAAGTCTTATTGACCGTTGGATCCCAAACCTCAATGAAATCTAGAGAGCTTCGATCATTTTGTAGGAACGACAATTTAGAGTGAATGCAAATATTTCAGATCAGTTAATTTTTGATTAATTAAGTATTAGTTTATCTTTCTTTTAACCTTTAAGTAGAGATAGTTAGTTGAATAATATTTGCGTTTGTGGTTATTTCTAGGTATTTTGTGCCATGGCAATCACTCCCACAGTAAAGTCGGTTTCGAGTAACAATCTCTGGAGTACAGAACTCTCCGAGTTTGATATTCAGGCTTCAGGGACCGTAACAACTTACGTGAACCTATCAAATCAAAAAGATGACGTTTGAACGTTCGTAGAATAAAACTTAACTGAATTTTGTCGGAGTGGAATATATATATATATATATAAACACACACACACACACATATATATATATATATATATATATATATATATTGATGGGAGGTCGCCGGTCCCCAGGGATTGCAACTGTAATTTTTATATCTGCCCTGTTGTTGTTTACAAGAAAAGGAATTTCTGGGAGCGCCTCTCACCCCACCGAAAAGGGTGACGCGTTCCCACGCCTGGAAGAAGGCAATGTACCCATAAATACATCATGGTATGGGGTGTTTTGGGGAATTTCCTGCGCTTGGGAGATGACACTGACCGCGAGAGGATATCCTTCCGCTGACTCTAGACCAATCAGAAAAACTGATTGAATTTCTGGAAATAATCCGCTCCAGAATACAGAAGAAAACTGCCGCGAAATAAAAGCGGATGCACGACGAATTGACTCACTCTCGGGGGCTCCTTCACACACCGACTTGGTCTGACACGTCCCTATCTGATAGTCACCGCAGTAGGGGACTCTCCGGGCACCACCGTCATGACTCCTCTCTCTCCGAAACTATTCAGTTAAGTAATCATGTATATCTTTAGTATTTAACGTAATTTCAATCTTATTGTAAATAAATTAAGTGTTAATTTAAAGAACGGCCTTTTAATTTAGTGTCCTGTTTTATTTGTCTTTAAAAGATCTAATGTTTAAACTTAAGCTATAGTGTGACGCCAACTGAAATTTAGAACCGGGTTTTATTTAAAATGGATCTAACGAAATAAATTAATCAATTTAATTTAAGTTAAACCGGCGTCGCATTAATATATATATATATAATTTACCAAAACTTTAAAATATTGTTCTTTTAAAATCTTATATTAGATAAACCTGAATATATTGGGAAAAAAATTCGAAATCTTTGATGATCTTTAAAGATTTCTACAAATATTCTTCTACGTCAATATGCTTGTTTTTGGAAACAAAATTTATCTTACCATGTATTTATAAAAAGAAAACAATTGAAACACTCAAATAAATTTTCTGTTCAGGTAAAGCAATTTTGGAAATGTTACGTGAAGTAGATAGTAAAGGAGATAGAAAAAAAGGAAGAAAACAAATAGTTAAAAAAATTTACATGCCTTTTTCACGTTTTTATTATATTATAAGATTAAACATATATTTATTATGCATGTGAATTATCTTTTTCCTTCAGTTAAAATTTTTATTTTGGTATTACGCTAATTTTTCTAAATTATTTTTGATTCGAAATTTTGTTTTGGAATGTTAATTATTATTTAACTTCCCCTTTGGTCCATTGAAACATATCTCTTTTCTTTTCAGAGTTAATAATCATGTTTGAAGTACACAAGAGGACATTGGCAGCGATCTCGACATTTTAAACAACGATTAAATGATTAAAGTCCTGTACAATACGAGAATTCCCTCATATTTAAGTTACTTACAATAATTATAGTGCCTCCAGTATATGTTGGATTTGTTTTTCCTTCGTCTTCAACAACAAGTTTTACTCCATACCAGAACGCAAGAGCATAACCAGCAAAAATACAAAACCAAGTAAGACCGGCTCCTATAGCTGTCATTAGACCTCTCTTGATTCCCTGCTTTCTAGCTGGAGCGAGACAGTTGTCATACCTGTTAAACATTAATAATGAAAAAATATAAAGCTTGGGTAAATTAAGAGTAAGTTCTAAAATTATTTAAAAAAATATTTTAAATAAAATGCCGAATATTTTTCTATCTGTCGGTTTGGTTCAGTTACCTTCTAAAGTTACAAAATGACGACTAGTGTTTTCTAATTTAAATATTAATTTATGAGACAATTTTTAAAAAGAATTGATGTATCATTTATAAAGATATTTTCCTGTTCAACTACGGTGATCCTAGCTATATAAAATAACTTATTTGCATTAAAAAAAATCTGAAATTATTTCTTCTAAATACTCATTTGCCTTGATGAAAGTATATGTAAAAAAGTTAAACAAAATGCGTGCAAAACTTTACCCATTTTGTAACCTTAATAACTGAATTAACCACTAATTATCAAATAAGATCCTTAATTATGGTTTTTAATTCTGAATCAAAATATCCATCTTTAGTACAAAGAAACATACTTTGCTAGACTCGGCTATGGAGCAATTATTACACTGCTGGCCAAACAAAAGGTAACATCAAGAAGGACCTGAGATATCACAGCGAAACTTATTTGGCAGATAACAAGTTGTACAAAGATCTAACGATTACAATTACAGAATCTTGTGACGTGTAGATGATGACAAAATCAGTAAATAGTATAGTCACAATTGTTGGCTATAACCCTTTCTCACACATCTCTGCATGGAATCAAGGAGGCTTCGGATGTATCCTTGGGGTACATCAGTCACCATAAGACTTCTACATATTGTCAAATATGATATGATGTAGCAGCGGGTGGTGTATCCCGGGCCAGTTGTTGTGCGAGCATGGACCACACGCTTTCGATTGGTTATAGATCGGGAGAACAAACAGGCCATTGAAGCAATTCAATCTGATGAGTAAAAAACTCTTAAACATTGCGTGACACGTGTGATCGCGAAATATCCTGTTGGAATATGGCTGATGGTAAGCGCTGAATGTATGGGAAGACCTTGTGCTCCAACACCTCAGAAATGTAGTACAGGCTGTTCAGTATACCGGCAATGTGTACTAAAGGGGTAGGGCAGCGATATTCAATACCACCCCAAACCATTAAACCGGGTGCATGATCAATGTGTCAATGCATAGCGAAACAGTTCAGAATGTCTTCAAACTCGAATTTGACCATCGTGATGCTGCAGGCAGACACGGGATTCGTCAGTAAACACGATGTCGTTCCATTCCATTGTCCATGTTCGCCGTTCATCTTATTATTGATCGCGCAAAAGCCTGTTGTTTCCAATCAAGGGTAAAAGAAGTAATGGACGCTTTACGGACATTCCACTCTGCTGCAAATAACGCTGAATAATACGAGATGACACCGAATGATGCGTAACAGATTGAATATGTTGTGCTTTAGTTCGTGATGTGGCTACGCGATCCATCATTGCCTTGTGCACATTCCACCGGTCATCACGTACAGTGGTTCAACGAGGTGGGTGCGATGAAAGATTCGCACCACAGTTGCTTGGTTTCATCCAGCCCGTTGATCAATTTCTCTGAAGTAAAATCCGCAATCCCTATAGGCTACTATTCTTCCTCGATACTACAAATCGCCAATCTGTTCTCGCCTTATGTAGCGCTTACGTGGGGGGAAGCTACGGTCACCCGTGATGTGCGTCTGCGTTATAATGCTAATGATCTGCATTACATATTTCATTGCCGCCAACGGATGATGTAAATTTCACAAGGTTTGCATTTTCCCTCCAGCGTGTTGCATTTTGTGTGGCCAGCCGTGTAAATCTTCCCAATGAGTTTGATTGTTTAATGCGCACTTCATTGAAAACATATTTATAATGGACCCATTAATTTTAAGATATTTCAGATAAAGATCTTAAGATTTTTACACTGTAGTACTATAGCCAACCATTTTAATGAAACATGATATTTCAAGTAAAATATGTATCAATATTTTTTAAAACACTATCACGTATTCACGCACTTTTTTAACATTAAGATTCAAGACATTGAGTATTTTAAACATGATTATATTTTTAAAAGCATAAACATGTGTTACTAATAAATGTGATAATAATTTATTCGTTTATCTCAAACAACCTATATAAAACGAAAAAAAAAATGTTTTAAAATATGGCCAGAAATTATTCCAAATAAAAGCAATTTCCTATACCGATTATCGATTTAAAAATTATCTGCTCTTTAATCAGGGAATTAATATTTTGCATAAAGTAAAGAGACATACTCCTTCTTTGTTTATGTAAGAAATTTTAGAATAATGACACAGTATTCTTCTAAACTCCATTTTTCTCAATACATCTTTTGGCATTGAAGGCTACTTTATCTTCATGACATTTAAACGTTTACCTTTGAGATAAAAGATTTCTTTAAGCAATTTTCCAGCAGCAAGGATTTTTTTTATCGCTATTACTATGGAAACACTAATAAATAACAAATCAGCATTAGCTCAGATCTATTTTGTACTCACACTATTTTTGTTTATTTTTCGAGTAGTACTTTGGTTGTTTTTTTTATCGAAGGACTTTTACGGCTGTGGTATCTGAATGGCCATGATCGCGAACTCATGGCTTGAATTGTTTCTACCAAACTGTGAGTTCCAATCTTGGTAACAATAAATACCTGCTATGCAGAAGGACTCATTCACGTTAAATCTGCAGAGGGCCCATGTCCTCATGTTGACATGGAAGTTTGGAAAGCGATGGATCAAAATTGCGAGGTATGTCGCTAATAGTCCTCGTATAGCTTCTAAATACGACGCAAATACACAACAAATCAAAAGACCCCTTTAAATATTCTTCACGACTCTTCTAATAATTACTTATATAAAGTTATTTAATTTTATAAACAAATACAGGTTATTTTCAGCCTATTTGCACTAACATAATATTAAATTTAATCAAGTTTAACAGTACAAATTATGAGGGATTAGTTTAAAAAAAACCTTTTTATTGTATATTTATCAACTAAACTAGTTTTAATATTTTATTATTTTTTCCTGCGATCCTAAAAACTAAAACATCTTTTAGGTAGATTGATTGTTTATTATTGTCTCATTCTGCAGCTACACGAGCACTATTGGCGACGGATTACGTTATTTTGAGTGTAAAAAGTAAAACATCTGAGTTGGCACTCCACACTCCCAATTTCCACACCACTTTAAGACAACACGTAAGGAAATTAAGCCTCAACAGATATAAAGGGGAGCAGCCTCTTTATAAGGCGGGTAAAACTTTTTCTAGATTATAAAACAGTTAACAACATAGTTAATATTAAAATAACTTCAGAGTATTGATAAAATCATTTTTTTATGATTACGCGTGAACTAGGTATTACTCATTAAAATACTTTAATTTGGCTACAATTTTTGCGTATCGTAAAATCCAGGGTATAACGTGCACTTTTAACACAAAAAAAGGGATCGAAATTCATGGCTGCGCATTATACACCGGGTATAAAATTAAAAACTTAAAAAAAAATTTAAAAAATAATAAAAAGAGGAGCATAGAAAAAAAAATTAAGTCTTCCAAATATATCTCGAAACATTGTTTTTTTTTTTTAAAAAAAAGAAATGACATTCCTTATGAACTTCAAGGGTTGTAGTTCAAGAAGTATACTATTTTTTTCTAAAGCTTTGAATTATACCTTGAATAAATGACTTCAAAACATAACAGCATAGCACACGTATATTCCGGTTTTCTTCGTAAAAAAGGAGTTGCACGTTAAACGGTGAATATATCTAAAAGTTTTTAAATTGCAGGTTGAAGGTATAGGAGCGCGTTATAAGTCGGATTTTACACGGTTATACACATGTTATACACCGGATTCTTAGGATAAAAAGAAGATTTGTACTGTGGTGTATGTATATAATTCCATACCATTCTTCGCATTAATGATTACATTTATTTTATTACTACTTCTTAGACAACAATTAACCTATCATAAGACACTAGTACACTTTCATATTATTTAACTCAATTCTACTTACTAAAGGATTACATTATTCCATACTAAAGGGGATTGCATTATTCCAATTCTACATTATTCCATACATCTAAAGATTTACGTGAATATAAGTACACTTGATTAATTATTTACTAACGTTGCAGTGAAACGCAGTATTAGGATCATTGGTGACAGACTTGTGAATCACGGTCATGTGACAAGAAAGATATCTGAGATGGCGCTCCATACTTCTAATCTTCACATAACGCTGTGACGACTTAAACTTTGGCATATCGTCGACCTAATTATCAGAATGCGTAACTCCTTCTGGATGAACTTTACAAGAAAAAATAAAAACTGTTTATTTTTACTTTACACGGAAATTATTTCAATCCAATTTTGAATCTAGTAGTGAAAAGGATCAACGAATTTAATTTTACAGTTTATTTATAGATTTTTAGACCTCAAAATACTCCACTAGATGACATTAAAAGTATTTCGATATTTTGTGGAGTTACGCATTCTGATAATTAGGCCGGCGATGTTTAATCCTTCTAGGTAATGGAATATTTAGTGGTTCAAGACTGAAATCCGCGATTCGACAGAAGCAACACGGGTTACAAACTTTCGACCATAGACACTTGTCTACATCAATCTCGGATTTAGCATGAAGCGAAGTCAGCTTTTTATACTACGATCTTATTCAAAGACAAGCTACAAATCTACACGAATTCATCAGGTTGGTTACAAATCTAGAGTAACTCGAAAAAAACCCACATACAGAGTTTTTTTTCCAGGTATAGAAGTTTAAGTTGGCATTACTTTCCAAGATGGCGACCGATTTAACAGCTGTCAAGTGATTTTTTCTCAGTTTGGTTTGGCAATTCATCATGAATAGACTCACGCCTGAACAACGCTTTCAAATTATGCAATTTTATTTCGAAAATAATGGTCGATTTTCAGAAGCGAATTTTGTATAGCGATGAAGCGCACTTCTGGTTGAATGGCTACGTCAACAAACAAAACTGCCGCATTTGGAGTGAAGCTAATCCACAAGTGTATGTCGAAACACCGTTACATCCAGAAAAACTGACTGTTTGGTGCGCTTTATGGTCTGGTGGAATCCTTCTTCAAAAACTATGAAGGCCACAACGTTACAGTCAATGGTGATCGGTATAGAGCCATGATTACTAACTTTTTCATTCCTGAATTGAACAATCATGATGTCCAGGAACTGTGGTTCCAACAAGACGGCGCAACATGTCACACAGCTCGTGCCACAATCGATTTATTGAAAGACACGTTTGGTGACCACCTAATTTCACGTTTTGGACCTGTGAATTGGCCTCCAAGATCTTGCGATTTAACACCGCTAGACTATTTTCTGTGGGTCTATGTAAAGTCATTGGTCTATGCGGATAAGCCACAAACGCTTGAACATTTGGAAAACAACATTCGCCGTGTTATTGCCTATATACGGCCACAAATGTTGGAAAAAGTCATCGAAAATTGGACGTCCAGATCGGACTACATCCGAGCCAGCCGTGGAAGTCCTATGCCAGAAATCATATTTAAAATGTAATGCCAGAAGATTATCTTTCGAATAAAAAAGAATTGATGTCAATCGAATAATACATCGTTGTTTTATTGCAATTTAAAGTTCTATACCTCTAAAAAAAAACACCCTTTATATCTCACCAAAACCAATAGAAAAAAAAGGTTTGCTTTGGTAAAGGTGCTTTTGAATAAAGATAGTGTATTTTACCCAATGTACCTACTTCTTTCGAGAGGGAGTTACAGTTTTGCAATTGAAGGAATTTGAAGACAATTGAAAATTGCGCTACAGGAAAAGAATGTTCGAGCAACAGTAAAACATGGGGGTATAAGTAAGTTGGTATGTGGATACATATCAATGCAGAAGTCGATAAATATGATGGCACATTGAACAAGTCTTTCTACAATACTTGAGAATATCCCTAAAAAATCTCCAATTAAGTAAGTGCTCGTAAGCTTCATCTACGCAAAAATATTTACTCCCAATCGGAATGGTCTAAAACATATAAGATATATTGTTCATCTGTAGTTTATCATACTCCACACATTATTTTAATCCGATCTTAAATCCCCTGAATTAAATCCTATCGGAAACTTATGGCAAGAATAACAGAGTAAGCAAACATGATGTATTGAACGGGGACCATTTAAAAAGGCTCCTCCTAAAAGGATAAGACGTTTCTTCTCAAACAACAAACGAATTGGAGAATTTTCTGCCTATCATGTTCAAAATTGCTGTCATAATCAGAGAACTCTCCACCAAGTACTGGCTTACTCTTATCCTGATACTTACATCGTTGTTCTATGGCTGTGGTATCCGAATGGTCGTGGTGACGAACACCTGGACGGCGTTGTCAAGATGCGAGTTCGAAACCTAGCGCACTGAAGAAAAGCCATGTTGAAGGGCTGATGTACAATTAAATCTATCGAGGCGCAACGTATCCTCCACTTGGTGTGACGACGAAGTTTGGAGAGGGCTATGTCAGCTCAGAGTCGTCTTCGTCACTTGAGCGTCGTTGATTTTAAGAGGCCCGTCGTAAATAGCCTTTGCGTTGCTTCAGAGCGTGACGTAGATTTAAATCAAATCATTAATCAATGGGCTTTCGCGTTTGTCTTACAATTTGGTGGATTGAAAAATTATATTTATTTTTATTAATTTGGATTTAAAATTTGTAATTATCTCTCTTTAAGTTATTTCAAAGTTTATATAAATAACATTTCTTTCTTTTTTTTATGAATATGGTGAATTTAAAATCCCTTCTCTCTTTTTAAGAATATGCAAATTGTACCTTCTTTGTTGGCACTATTTGTGCCAACAGCGAAATATAATATATTTATTATTTTATAATACTTTCATGATGCACAATATCAGATGATGTTTTGATAAAAAATTGAAAATTAATACAACATGTGACATCACGGTACAAGTTGATAATACCTCTTAGCGATTATTAAATGAAATCATTTGAGAAAAAAATTATACTTTCATATAATCTTGAATTATTGATTTACCGTTGGATCTCCTTTCTTTCTCCCCCGAAAGCAAATACTGTTCGAATGGAAGATAACACTTCCTCTGCTACAGCCCCAGCTTTGCCATATGCTGCCATCTCTTCTCTTGACACTGTTGCTTGGATCTAAAATACATGTACAGGAATATCTCATAAATACTGTTAATTGATTTCTCGAAAAGTATCATTTTAAATGAATCCACACTGAATGAAACAATATTTCAATGGGAGAAAAGCACTTTATTCCTATCAGTTTTTGCTAAAGAAAAATATTTGTACATAAATGAAAAATAATTAAGGGATGAAAAATAAAAGCTATGGAACACTTACTACTGCAGGTTTACAAAATGAAAATGGAAAAACATTATTTTTAATGAGAAAATCAGCCTATGTCATTTGCAGCCATTTCCTTCCCTTTTTTCTTCGTACATTATACGGATAACACAGGATATTATTTACTACATCGGTCAAAGTCTCTTCTGTTCATTTTCTTTACAGTCAATTCACATTCGCTTCCAATAGCTTTGAATAATTCTTGAAGAATATTCAATGTGAAATTCTTTTGTATGAGCATATAATATATATATATATATATATATATATATATATATATATATATATATATATATATATATATATATATATATATATTCTTCAGCTTCCCTTTCCCCAACACCAGCAAGGGAACGTCTGTTAAGTCCTGCATTGTGAGCCCTAGGCACTCGAAGATGTGAGCAGGCGTGGCCGGCTCAGAAGAACAGTTCAGGTACATTTCAAAGCTCTTGCGTCCTTCGGAAAATTTCAATGTTTTGATATGGCCGCTTCGAAAGCGGACTAGAAGAGTTTGATCCTGTCTTGTAAAACCGAGAGCTAAAGAGCCTCCAGGACGAGAACACTGATACCAATGGTGCTCTGGGGGGTATTCCAAACGGTATTATTCTGGTGTTTAGTTCTAGAGAAAATCTCTAAAAAAGGTGAGGGGTGCTGACGACTCTTGGCCAAAGTGTCCGCAATTTCATTTCCCTCTAGATCTATGTGAGAGAGAATCCACTACAGATGAATTTAAGTCGTTTTAACTTGGTGAGTATTGACACTCCAACATTATCTCTCACACTTTACCAATTGGACAAGTGCTGTATTGCACGTCTACTATCAGACAGTATCCAAATCTCTTTTCCATTTAGAAGAGATGCAAGAGAACCAAGGGCCTCATCAATGGCTATTAGCTTACTGCGAAAAACCGAGCAACCATCTGGATTCTTAAGATATGGTCTTGCGATTTGATGTAAATTCCACTGCCAGATCGATAATAATCGTCTCTACTGCCATCCGTATAAACCTGAACGGCGTCAATTGGTATATCTCCAATTCTCTCTAGAGCTAATTGCTTTAGATAGGCAGGAAGGTCTGCTTGTTTATTCATGAGTACTGGTAATTCTGGACGGAAGAAGACCTCGTCAAGATCACCCACTGTGTCAAGACATTGTAACAGGTGATGAGGTTCCACAGCACCAATGACAAGGTTAAAAGAGACCATTTGGCTGAAGGGACTATTTTTCCTGAGTCTCTGGTTATTACACCAATCTTTGAAGTAAGCTGAAGTACGATTTCGAGAATCCAGACTTCTGAGTTTGTTGTAGTATTTTGTTAGACATGCACGTCTCCTAAGGCTAAGGGGTTGTAGGTCCACCTCGAAGAGTACTATATCTCTGGGACAAGTATTTTTAGGCCAGTGATGATCCGAGCAGCGCTGAGCTGGACCTTTTCAAGTTTCTGAAGATTTGTAACGGAGGCGCCACAGTAAACTGGAACGCCATACTCCAAGATGGACCTTACACCTACCATATACACATAAGTATCATAAACTCGTTTCTTGTGTTTAGAAATACTTCATCAAGTATGGGAGAGTCGGTTTGAATACACCCTAAGCCATTGACAGCTTTCAATGAGTAAAGCCTAAATCCACCAAATTTCGCAACGTCTCGTGATTTTCATCTTTATTAATTATAAATGGGTCGATAAATGATATACAAAATAATTTCAATAAAATGCAGAATTTCAATAGATTCCGACATGAATTGAATGACAGGAATAACCCATGCGCATCCAAGGAACCTATCATAAACATTAAGTTACACTGTGGACTCCGCCACGAACTTCTCTCGGTAATCTAGTTCGTACATATGCACGCATTAATTATCACCCTTGACCTTGAGCAATCAGCACCGTTCTCATTTCGGCAATATTATTTAAAATATAATACTTAGGTGTAAAATTTTTACATTCTGCAAAACAGTGAATAAGTCTAATTGAAATGTAATATTCAAATGACTGACCGTTTTATGACGGAGTCCACACAGAGAAAAGCCGCATTAAGCAAGGTTTTTTAGTCCTTCCTCTCTCAATCTCTCTTTCCCTCCCCTCTCTCTCTATATATACATAAATTTGCCTTATATTTCTATTTATTGCTTAGCTTTAGATATTAAGAGTCATGGAAATTTAGACCATAATTATAATGATTATATTTATATATATTACTTAAGACGGAAAAAGGATCATAAAAATGTAACAATTTGAACTTAACTCAGTGGCGCAACAGCCAAAGAGGGCCAAGGCCTACTGTGCCCTTCTCAGTATATGTGACAATTGGGCATGAGCAGATGTTCCGATCAGGTCCGTCTAAAGTGAAACCCCAGTGTTTAGTCTCCAAGCAAGATTGATACTCATTCATCGATCCACTGAAGGATGAAAGGCTGAATCGACCTTTCCCAGCCCGATGATAGAACCCTGTACCTGTGGTGGGGAAGCTCGATACTCTACCGCTAGGCGACTGAGCCTCAATGTAACAATATATTTCTTAAAAAATATCCGATAAAATGTCATAAGTGTTATTAGTTTCTTTAGAAATTTTTCTTCTTTACATCATATTCGCTTAGCTATGTATCCTAAAAGTGTAACGCTTCTACACAATAGCTTTTTTTTAACAACAACACTCTTTTTTTAGCAAAGAAATTCTCAGTCAAACTATGGCTTCATTAAATAATTATTTCGTAAAATTTCAAATTCTGTCTTCAATTTAAAAATATTTTATCAACACTAAAATTTTATTTTTTAGAAGAATTAATATAGTAATATAATGGAAAAATTATATGATACAAAGCATTTTTAAACATTCAGATAAATACTTTCAATGAATAAGGTTAAGTGAGTGAATATTAACGTCGCAATGTTCAGCTACACGAGGGCTTTAGACCTCGTAATTTAGAACCATGGTCAAGTGACGAGGACGACACCTGATCTGGCACCTCTCTCCTAACTACCACACCACACCAACGGGAAGACGTTTGTGCTATCGACAGATTTAACGTTCATCGCTCCCCTATACGGCAGGTTTTCAGTGGTACTGGGCCCGAACTCATTACATGCCTGCCATGATCCGATACCTTGACCACTGGGCTACTACAACCCCAATAAATGACGTAAAATTCGAAGTTATAATCTAGGTTTACCAGAATTAAAATAAGATACAACATTCAGAATGATTAAATTTCAACAGATGATTTTGAATACCTTTGATAGAATCGCCATTGCAATTGTAAGAACTGGTGTTACAGAAAGAATAACCAGAGCAAACTTCCATCCGTACCATATACCACAACCAACGCAAAGAACTGTAGATGACAAGAAACTCGTGCAGATTCCAACTTTCTCGCCAATGCCATCTTGAATTTTCATCAAATCTCTATAAAAAAAGAATGCATTATTTAGTGAAATATAATTTTCAATGACACAACGTTTAAAATTTTAAAAAGTAAAACTGCGTTTAATGTACTAAAATCTATATAAATATATTCAAAGTTATTTATATTTATTATTTACTTATTTGACGCACTTGACGTTTACTTTTAGTTTTGATTATTTACTACGACGCACTAAACAATTTAAAATATAGAAAATTAATTATATAAAATTCCCACTTTGGTGTAATGTTTGTTGTGAGGAATCGCAATGATTAATAAATGTGATTCCTTACAACATTGTATCGGAGTGGTAATTTTCATAGTTAATTTTCTATATTTTAATTTTGCAAACTCTATATTTCAATGCATTGATTAATAAATACATTATTAACTATGAACAAATAAATCGAATTATACTCGAGATATAATAACAGGTTATTATCCTGAGGACAATTAAAAGTGTTCAGATTCTTTATTTTATACATTTTTATATATACGTAAGTATACCTATAGTTTCTATATTATAATATAAAGAATGGTTTTTTTCCAGGTATATAAGTTGGCATTACTTTCCAATATGACGACCGATTTAACAGTTGTCAAGAGATTTATTCTCAGTTTGGTTTGGCAATTCATCAAAACGATCATCAAGCAAGGCGTAGATTCGTCGAATGGGTCCAAAAGGAGATTGCCGTTGTTCCCGATTTTCATAAGCGAATTTTATTTAGCGATGAAGCGCACTTCTGGTTGAATGGCTACGCCAACAAACAAAACTGCCGCATTTGGAGTGAAGCTAATCCACAAGTGTATGTCGAAACACCGTTACATCCAGAAAAACTGACTGTTTGAGGCGCTTTATGGGCTGGTGGAATCCTTCGTCAAAAACGATGAAGGCCACAACGTTACAGTCAATGGTGATCGGTATAGAGCCATGATTACTAACTTTTTCATTCCTGAATTGAACAATCATGATGTCCAGGAGCTGTGGTTCCAACAAGACGGCGCAACATGTCACACAGCTCGTGCCACAATCGATTTATTGAAAGACACGTTTGGTGACCGCCTAATTTCACGTTTTGGACCTGTGAATTGGCCTCCAAGATCTTGCGATTTAACACCGCTAGACTATTTTCTGTGGGGCTATGTAAAGTCATTGGTCTATGCGGATAAGCCACAAACGCTTGACCATTTGGAAGACAACATTTGCCGTGTTATTGCCGATATACGGCCACAAATGTTGGAAAAAGTCATCGAAAATTGGACGTCCAGATTGGACTACATCCGAGCCGGCCGTGGCAGTCCTATGTCAGAAATCATAATTAAACTGTAATGCCACAAGATTATCTTTCGAATAAAAAAAATTCATGTCAATCGAATAATACATCGTTGTTTTATTGCAATTTAAATTTCTATACCTCTAAAAAACACCCTTTATATATCCGTTAGTGCTATTTACAGATATTAAAGAAACAAAAAAAATTGAGGTGAAAAAAGATATTAAATTTGTTTAATGAAGAAAAAAAATTATTTTTGTTTTTGAATTTCTTTATTAATGAAGTTCTGATGACTTGCTACGCAAATACTTTTAATGATGATTTTTCCTAATAATTTTGGAAATCAATAATTCTCGAAATAAACCATCAGGAATGGCTTTGTAAATAGCAGTCTTCAACATAGTTTGTCTTAATTGATCAGCACGTACTTCCATAAAACTTATAGAATAGTTTTGAGAAGTTTTTGTTTCATCTTGTAAAACCTTTTTTTTAATTCTCAAAAGTGTTGGATAACTTTGATATGTGGAAATTTTTCAAACACACTGGAATAATTTCGTACACATTTTATAATGGGATTTAAATTCATTATCTAAAAAAAAGAGGGAAATATATATTGGATTCGAACTGTAAAGAAATCCTAGTTATTTAAAGTCAAACATGAAATACTTCTTGTTTACGTTGGATAGTGACTCTATAATAACTGTTTTAAGCAGATGAGAGATTATAAAACTGAAAAATAAGTAACTCCCTTTTAAAAATTTTGATAATAGAAAAAAGAACTATTTAATAATTTACAACAATATTTAATGTAAGTAGATTGATCTCTGTAAGTAAAGATCAATTAAATTACTGAAATAAATGGCAATATCTTAAAAACTTTATATTTGCACATCAAAGCAGATATTAAAAAGCTCATCCATAACAGAAATAAAATTCGGTAATATATGACATATTTTCTAAAAAAACAGACATTTTAATTATTTTACACGTTTTCCCGAAAGATATTTTTTAAAAAAATATTTTGAATCAAAAACACTTCATAAAATATTTAAACTATTTTAATTATTTAGAAAGATTGAGATACATAATAACAATGTATAAGTTATAGTTACAAGAAATTATGATTACTACTTGATATTAAAAGATTTTGAAATTGTTTCATTTGTGTGTAACTGATCTCTACACCATTTAAATTTATACTAACATTTTTACTCTAAAATGAAAGTTTGGAGTCATAAAATTTTATCACTGTATAAAAAATATGTTTTGCTTTAAAAATAAAAAAATTATTTAAAAATTATCTTAAAATTTTAAAGACAAAGAATTAATCAGGTTAAATTTTTAAAAATACTCATGCTTTTCCTAAAAAACCAAGCGAGTGTTTTTAAGGCACTTTTTATATACGTTTCATATTCTTTTATGCAATAAATATTCGATCAGGAAAATGTAATTTTTTAAAAACACTCGAAAAATAATGTAATAAACTATAAAGGTATCTTGTAAAAGAGACCATTTTTTTAAAAAAAATCATTGCCATAACACCATCATTATCATTAAAATTTACTTTTCTTGGTCTTTTAAGTAAACAGAAGCTAAATCAGAATTACCTGTCACTTATCAAAAATGCGTGGGACAGTTCTATTTTCTACGATAAATAAAAGCACTGATAAAATCAAATATGTGTCATTAAAAGCATCACGAATTTACTGAACGTGTCAAGGATTTTTTTCAAAGGTATTGATTAAGAGACGAACCTAATACTGAAAAAGAAATATTTTCGAAGATAATAAAAATGTAAAACATTTTACGAAAGCTTTTAAAAATTAGAACTCTCTCTGTATATATATATATATATATATATATATATATATATATATATATATATATATATATATATATATATATATATATGACTAGCTGGTATACCCATTCTTCGCACAGGAGAATTTAAAAATTAAAAAATACAATCTGAAGGATAAAGAAGTTTTTAATGAGTTAATTTTACGTGAATTGTATAAATTAAACAAAAAAAAAGCTTTTTACATAACTCAGCTGAACAAAAGAACCATGTTTGCTAAATTTTAAGTTTTTAGATATAATTGCTGATTTTTTTATTATTGTTATTATTATTTATGACGCCCCGTAACTTTCTTGTGGGTCGATTTTTGAAAACACCTACCTGCTCAGCAAAAGTAACATATTGTTACAAATTTTGTGCAATAAACGCTAAAAATAGTGTAAATAATTTTTATCTGGATGTGTAATACGTTAATATTACTTTCTGATGCATTTATTTTATGTTAAATAGCTGTTACCCGCGACTTCGTCCACGTGGAGTTTAACAAAAAAGTGTTTATTCACTTCGCAGAGTTTACGAAAACTTTTCTTCAATTTTGTGAATCTATGTTTCTTTTTTGTTTTATTTTTTCTTTGCTTTTTGTTGAGCAAGGGTTGAAAGGGACGCACAACCTTTGACACTGTCGATGGGGTGAGGGCTAAAATCTTCAGGATCAAAATAGGTCTATGTAGCAAATAGGGTGAAACGCGAACACAAACGAAGCCGCAAGGAAGGGGGTGAAAGGGACGCATGACCTTTGACAATGCATTTAAGGACTGTAAAATCATTAGGATCAAGACATGATCGGGAAATGTCGCGAATGGCAGCAACTTAATCAAAGAAAAAAGTTTGATATAACTGCTAGCAATCGTTGAGACAGAAGGCTCGCGAAATAAAATAATCCCTATTAAATAAAAATAATCCCTATTAAATAAAAATAATCCCTATTGAATAAAAATAGTCCCTATTGAAATAAATAATCTCTATTTGATTCGGATATTGCTCACTATTTCATTGATTTTAATTTAATTTTCTCGAATCCTAATTTTTTTCCTGAAATAAAAGTAGCCTAAGTTATTTCTAGTAACATTAGCTATCCGCAGTGAAGGTTTCGTCAAAAGTGGTCCAGCCGTTTCAGAGATTAGTCGGAACACACAGACAGACAGAATGACAGACAAAAATTTTTAAAATTGATTTTTTCATGTAAGTACCGTATATACTTTTAAATGCATTTAGTAAAAAGCTGTTAATTTCAAATTACAAACATACACTTCATTTTTATTTATATGTATAGATTTGTTTTAATATTTTTATAAATATAGATAAATCTGAAAAAGATTAACTTTTTTTAAAAAATCTAACTTCAGCTGCTTCGTATGAATTAAAAAATAATAAAATAATGGCCAATGAATTTGATCCTGCTAAAATAATAATTCTATAAAAAAAGAGTTATTTTAGTTTCCATTAGAATGAAAAATAACAGTTTAACTGCATTTTGATATATTTTTACGACTAAATTTGATAAAATTTGAATTCTACATTATATATATATATATATATATGGAATCGGTTGTGGAGTCGTCATCCAATTGAATCTCTCAACGAAACAAAGCACGCAGTCTTCGCGCGCAGGCGCAGCTGATCCAATGTGAAACAAAAACTTTGACCATTGAGAAAAAAACGGAGAAAGAGACTGAGGTGCGCGAGCAGGCGTTCCCGTCGTCACATCATGGAAATCTAATTGTAGAATAGCTACCTTTTTTTTAAATTAATTTTTGTTAAGTTTAAATAAATATGAAGAAAGACAAATGTCTTGGACCCCTTGTTGTCTCCCATATATATATATATATATATATATATATATATATATATATATATATATATATATATATATATATATATATATATATATATCTGGACACGCTCTTTGTGTGTCCCACAAAATGTAAGCGCTCACTATGCATCATTAGGCTTTTAGATACCATAGAAGCATGCCTGTCTTGAAAACTAATTATACGAAAGTTTTAAACACTTTTTTTTAGCATTTGCACATATTTCCTCTACTGATTCACATTGCTGGTTTCTTAAACGACTACTTTTTTTTGGATATTTCTGGACACGAAACCATGATTGGCTGTCACACAACATATTTACATTCTCTTCTCCACCTATTTTAGCAGGGTATTGCAACCTTTAAAATTCTAATTACCTTCTGGAAACTATCATTTAGCTTTTTTTTTTTTAAATGAATGACATTTAGTTTAAGGTAAGTTTTATTTATCTAAGTTTATAAGATTAAAAATTCTGATACTTACCCAGTAATGCGACTTGCAAAATCTCCTGTTTCATTTGTGTCATACCATCCTATGTCTTGCTTTAGTACAGAGGACATAAATAAACAACGAATTTTGAATGCTTGATTGGCCGCAGCTAAACTAAAGAAACTCACCATTATATAATTACATATGAGAAATATGAGTCCAAGTGCCATGTTTATAATGCACAGGTAGGAAGTTTCATCTAGAAATTCTTCTGTTGTCCTAAGAATAAAAAACACATTATGACATTACATATAAGAAACCGAGATATTTGAATATTTTAAATAAAAATCTCCATGGTATATTCCAGAAAAATGATCGATAATCTCTTTTTGTTACAATTTATGATAAACAATATAAAATCGTAAAATATTTTGTTTCATAAGTAGTACTAATTATTATTCAGTGTCAAATACAATATTTTTAAGTAGAAAATACTCTTTCATCATTAAAATTTCGATTATTATTCACTGGAACTACATATAGTTGAATAAGAGTGTTTTTATAGATGAAATTGAAAACATCAAATAATTTTAAAAATATAAAAAAGTATGATTAGAGCACATGCACTGCCAAATTAAATAACATCTCATATTAGTATGGTGATTTATTTAGACAAAAAATTCTTGGACTTCATATTAACTCAGTAATTTACATCTGTATGAATAATAAGAGCCTTCAAAATACATTCGAACCTCCATATTACGAACCTCTAAATTGCGAATTTTTCTACATAGCGAACTTTTTCATGGAACCATGAATGTTTCGCGATTTTCTTCATAAAATAACCTCTCAATAGAGAAGTTTTTTTTATATATAGCGAACTTTTTTTCTTGTGATTCAATTTTTTCTCTCCCTATTTTTAAAGTATAAAGGATATTGCTTTAAAATTTGTGTTACTCCAAACAGCTTATCAACTATTATAAAAAAAATCGAGATAAGTTACAAAAGTATGATTCATGGTATTTTTTATAACATTTAGGAACATGTGTCTATGAAGATATCAACGAGGCAGTTTTGAAGTGGATACATACACAAAATGCGATATAAAAATGTTCCGATTTCTGGATCTTTCGTAATGGAGAAAGCTCTTCAATTTGCGAAGGCATTGGAATACGACTAATTTCTAGATAACAATAAATGACTAGAAAAATTTAAGAAAAGACAGAAAAATACGCCTGAAAGGATTCTAGGTGCATTGCAAAGATATAAGGCGTATTATAAAACAAAGCATTTTTTTCAAGCAAAATTAACAAATGCTATGAGTAATTTAATTTAAGGACACTTGTGGTAATGTATGTTTAGGAATTCTAGTTATAAAATAATGTATGTTTAGAATTTCTATTTATAAAATAATGTGTTAAAAATAATGTATGTTTAAAATTTTACTTGTAACCTTTAAATTAAAAAATGTCCTTAAAATTCATTACTTTTAATATAAAATTATTTTCTTAATGTGAAAAATACAGTACATTCCTCAACATTCTTTTTTCTTGTTTTCCTTGTAGTTTTTCTTTCTTTTTTTGATGGGTAAGATATATAAAATTTTTCGGTATTAATTTATTCCAGGGTCCAGGAGAATAAGTCCAGGGGATCTGAGAATATTTCCCTCCCCTCTAGTTCCATGCCTTAATTGTGGAGGTGGAGATAGGTGGAGTCGCCATCTATCATAAAGAAGTCCAACCTGTCTCACAGGCTTAGGCAACATCTATTCCTTCCTTTCGGGAAGGACACGAAAACAACAACAGCAGATATTACATTACAAAAAAGTGTGAATAATTACTTTTTTTAATGTATGGTGTTTATGAATTTAAAATTTGTTTTATGTGGTTTATAAAGTTTTTTGAAATATGAACCTCTGTATCTAACGAACTTTCCATGTAGCGAACTTTTTTTTCAAGATTTAGCGACTTCGTTAAATAGAGGCCCGACTGTATATATACAAAAAATAGAAAAAGATTATTAAAACTAAATATTGTTTATATCAAACCTCGTGTAACTGAATCAAGTACCAATATAACGTTCAAAATACTGTAGTTTTGTGGAGGAATGCTATATATATATATATATATATATATATATATATATATATATATATATATATATATATATGATGGAGATATCCGTGGGTAATGGATGATGTCAGCAATTAACTATTTTTATTTAATTATTTTCCCCTTTTTTTAATATTTTATTAGAGTATGTATTACACCTAAATAGATAGATATTATGACAAATTTACTTTCAGATACAATCAACTATATTTCTTACCAACTAAAAATAAGGTAAAAGTGTCAACTTTGCCACGGTACCAGGCCAATGTGAAAGTTATCTTTTTGTAAAAGAATAAATTTGTATTGTTACAAAGTATTAGATAGAATAGTATGCAATATAAAAAGGAGTGCTGCATGAAAATATTAGCTCATAGTAATTTAATAGTCTTAATTCAGGGATTTTATTAATAAAAATGGATAGATTTTTTTCCCTAATAAGTTTCAGCAGATAGTGGACAACCATGTACGGCATTTGCACCACTCTATCAGGCCCTTTACTCAGATAAATGATTAGCGTAGATCTTATAATGCAGATGCGCAGGACACTGCACTTTACGTATTATATAAAGTTTATATAATTACAAAGAAAAACTGAGATATCTCGATAAAATCTATTTTGTATATTAATTGATCCTTGTAAATACACACTAGTAACCCACAGGATAGAGAAGATAGACTCGCAGTATGATTTAAATCCTTCAGTTGAAAAGTCACAGCCGTATTATGGCATACTTGTGCAGTGGAAAATGAATTGTCAAACAGGCTACATATCCCTTATAGATGGTCCAAGAAGCATAAATCCATTACACAAAAATGATGCGGCCATGATGAAGAAAATGGAAAATTTTCTACACACTGAACTATTCAACGAAAGAGCAATCATCCAAATAAGAGGTTCTTAAACTTTCGATCACCGCGGCTCCCTCATGCATCAACCTGACATCGAGGACCCCCAAGATTTTGAACACCCCTTCCTGACTCTCAACACATGGCGGAATCATTTAAAGTTTCCTCTTTTATCCTAAGATTGCCACTTCTACTTATACTTATATCTTGTTATCTCTAAAAAAAGAAACAGTAAAATCCATGTAATATATATAATCTACTCGTATATAAAGCATTACAAAATACTAATTTTAAGTAATGTACTTATCCGTATTGATTAAAATTTTTAATGAGATGGGCTGTCATATTAAAAGTAATATTTGAAATTTGCAGTCTGTAAAAAAGGGATAGATTAACATTAAATTCGAGGCCTTCGCGGATTCCCTAAAAAGACACTGAGAACCCCCGAGGGTCCACGGACCACAGTTAAAGAACCGCTGGTCCAAATGATCATGAGTGAGACTGATACTTACGAAAATTAATGGAAAATTATTCACGAAATACACGTCTAATTATCAGCACGTGGGATTTTATGATTATTGACTCATTTTCCGCAGAAAAGAAGAAGCGATTTGTTAAAAGAGAGAGAGAGAGATACTGAATCTTGTTGAGCTAGGCGAAGGATTTTTTTGGCCGTTTGGAAACAATGGGTAAATCTTGAATCTTAAATTGCGTGATACTCTGATGAAGAAGCGGCGGTGTATGATCACAAAAGACACCCGTCTTCTTGCCGACAATAGGCCTCCGCACTCCTTTCGATGTGTAGTTAAAGGATCAGAACGAAGTGACTTTAGAATTCTGCCACATCTATTCACCCAATCTCGACTCAAGTGACTCTTTTTTCTTATTCCCAGAATTCAAACACTTATTGTGGGGGGTGAAGATATCACAACAAATCATGTTATTCAAGACATTTTCGAAGCTATCTGCTTCAAAAGGTCAACATACACTGTGTATAATTCTGTATGGTGACTACATAAAAAAATCTTTAAAGAATAACAAAAACAATTTTTGTCTCGATTATTTTTTAGTAATATTTAGTAAATTAAATTTTGTTAAGTCTTTATAGTACGATATATCCATAACAAGAGCGTATTCCATAGTTTTCGCCGTAGCCAAATCATACTCGTTTAATGCAATGGAATCATAAGCTCGATTTTAAATTTTTGTATATGTATGATATGCACTTGTACAGTTGACATTGACGGAAGTTACTTTGAAATAATCTGTTCTCAATAACTTATCAACTTCATTGTTACTAATGAATTTTCCTGAATGAGTGTTCATGAATTTGTTCCAAACTTGACAGTAATAATCATTTAAAGGTTCAAAAATGAAATACAGCAACATAAATATGAAACAAAAAATAAATACCAAAAAAAGAATCCGTTGGAAGCCCGTGAGGCAAGATGGGGACATCACTAATTTGCCTCCGTCAGCTCTCCCAATTGGCAAAGTTAAAAGTCTTTGATTTTTGTGAAAGGGTTAATAAGAATAAAATAAAAACAAGTAGTGAGTTTTAAATGCTTATTGTCTGAAGTAGTTATGTGTACAGTAAAGAATATCTATCTGCCTTAGTTTGCAATTCACGAAATCTTATGTTGAAGGCCTTGGAAAAATTACAACACGTCAAACAAAATACGGAAACAACACCTAATAAATTACGAAACGCCGACAGCGACTTCACTGTACCAACTTTTAGTATCTAGTAGTGGGGAGACCCAGTAGTATGTTTTAAACTTCATACAGTATACTCTCAGATAATTTTTTATTTAATGTCATTCATTTTTAATCAAATGAATTTCGAGGGTTGAGATAAAAATATCAATTATAATAAAAATAAATAATTGAGCACTTTAATTAATCTGTACCATAACATTTATAAAAGTATATTATCATCAAAAAATTAGAGGAATAATAAAGTTATTACACAACATTCTAAATATGGGTGATACAATATTTACAAATTCATTTATTTATACTTACATTGTAAGATTGGTTCTATTCTGATTCACTAAGTCATATATTATCAGCTTATCTATTACTTTGCCGAAAACAATCATAACTGCTGGCATTGCTGTACCTGATGCTAAAGCAATTATCACAGCAATAGTAATAAGTACTTTATCATAGCTACTGGAATACCTAAACTGAAATTGTAAGGTGTAAATTAAATGCATGTAATGAACATTAAAATGGTAACATTTTGAACATCATTCAAAAATAAAAATATCCTTATATATTTTGAATGAAATGCATGTTTTACCTGAATTCATTTTAAACGATTTTTAATGCTCAACATCTTATGTCTAATGCGTATCATAAATATATATATTACTTAAGATTTATTTTCAATGGGAAAACTACATCCTTATTTTTTCGGTAAAACATCACCAAATTGAACATTTTAAACAAAATATTTTTTGAAGAAATTCAAAGGTAAAGAGAAAAGCTGGGAATCAAAAGGAATGTAAAATGCATAAAATATAAATATACTCACATTTCGAAGCAGACTTCAGTAAAATTTAGCTTTTTACATATTTCATAGTTTTCTATATTACATATTTACATATTACATAGTTACATATTTCATAGTAAACTATGTCATAGCTACCCACTATAACGCCTAGAAAATATAGAAAATATTTAATTTCATCTATGATCATCTTTTCAAGTACTAATGTATTCTTCCTTCTGGATTGTAATATTTAATTAGCTATTTTGTTTGTTTGTAAATATCTTAAATTCAGAAAATTTCATTGAGTAAAAAATATAATTTATTTTTACACTTTATGTAATTCAAGTGTTATATATGAAATATTTTGATAAATAATATATATTGTGAATCTTTTGAGCGATTTTGAAATATTTTTAAATCTAAATAGCAGTATAGTTTAAAGAGTTTATTTTAGAAGATATAAAAAGATTTTCAAAAAAAAAACTTTCTTTAAAAAGGGAAATTTTAATATTTCTTATAAGTTTTAAAGGTGATTTATACTCTAAAAAACTTTATATAGCCTGTTTGCATGTTTTGAACTCCTGTAATAACAGAGCTACGCCTCTGTTTATTTCTTACATATTGGTCTCGTTTCATACTTACGGTATCTGACTACGTTCGGAACCGTGATTTTGCAAAAAAAGTATAAATGGATAATATTTATAATATTTAGTGTCGCTTAGATTAGAAAATGTTGTTTTAAGAATAGATTACAATAAAAAATAATTTAAGTACATTTTGACAAAAAAAATGAACATAGAATGACCCATTTTCAAAATATTCTCCTTTTGTGAAAAGTGCTTCTATTATAATAATATTTAGCCTGTATATAGCTCAGACCTCTGTATAGAGGTTCAACTAGAATTTTTGAAATATATAACTTAGAAGTGGGTTTATCCATGTTTGACAAAAACAGAGGGGAGAAATTTTAAGAAAAAAACGCCGATAATTATTTCAATGGGTTGTAACTCTGAAAATAAGGTGAATTTTTCAAAAAAAAAATAGTTCAGACTCTCTGGAGAAGTCTTTGCTTTATATAAGCAAAATATTACTATTTTAGAAGCATTTTTTATAAAAGGAGAACATTTTGAAAAAAGGTTATTCTAAGTTAATTTTTTGCTAAAATGTTGTATTTAAATAAATTTTTTTGTCAAAATGTCCTTAAAACAATTTTATACGTGTATTCTAATCTAAGTGACACTAAATATCATGAAAATTATCCATTTTTGCGCTTTTTTAAAATCACGGTTCCGAACGTAGTCAGATACCTTAAGTTAATGTTGAGTTAGTATTAACATGACGTTTTGCTTCCATTTCTGTTCATTTTCTTTTTTCATTACACAAAAATAAATTTTAAAAACATGCTCTGTAATGTAATTTTATTTTGATACCTGTGTATTTTACAAATATATTTAACAAAAATTATTCACATCTGTATGGTAGTAATGGGAAAAAATATGAAGATATATACTTATTCTCTCGTATTTATTGACATTTTAATCGGCTCAGAACACAGAAAAGGCTAAGATAAGGGAACAATGGAGAGTGAGTCCAAGGTATTAATATGTTTTCTTTAGCAAATGTTTGATATAAGGAGTGTCGTCTAACTGGTTATCGTATAAAAGACCATCAGATAATATATACAATGAACAGTAATATTACACGATAGAAAAATTTATAAACTTAGTTTTAAAAATTATATTTGAAAAAAGTCATGCATTTTTGCTGCATTTCATTAATTTATATTAATGTATCTGACTACGTTCAGAACCGTGATTTTGCAAAAGCTTATAAATTGATATTTATGATACTTAGTGTCACTTAGATTAGAAATTGTACATAAAATTGTTTTAAGAATATAATAAAATAAAAAATATTTAAGTACAATATTTTGACAAAAAATGAGCATAGAATGACCAATTTTCAAAACGTTCTCCTTTTATGACAAATGTTTCTATTATTTTAATATTTTGCTTGTATATAGATCAGACCTTTATACAGAGGCTGAACTAGAATTTTTGAAATATATTGTTTAGAAGTGAATTTATCCATATTTTACGACAACATAGGGGAGAAATTTTAAGAAAAAAACGCCAATAATTATTTTAATAGGTGGTAACTCTGAAAATAATGCGTTTTTTCAAAAAATTCCTAGTTGAGACTCTCTGTAGAAGTCTTTACTTTATATAAGCAAAATATTATTCTTATAAAAGCATTTTTTATAAAAGGAGAACGTTTTGAAAAAAGGTTATTCTAAGTTAATTTTTTGCTAAAATGTTGTATTTAAATAATTTTTTTGTCATAATGTCCTTAAACAATTTTATACATGTATTCTAATCTAAGTGAAACTAAATATTATGAAAATTAACCATTTATGCGCTTTTTTAAAATCACGGTTCCGAACGTAGTCGGATACCTTAAAATAAAAACACTTCGAAACGAAGTGGATAATTGACCTAACATTATACCATCAAATGAACTAACCAGAATCTTAAAATGCTTACCAGAGTAAAAAATCCAACAGGTGGAATTTCCGGTTCGGTTTTCTTTTCGTCTTCTTTACTGTAAATAACATCCCCTCTGATTAGCTATCCATGTGAAGTTAACAGTCACAATAAAAAATCATTTTGATAAATTTGGAAGTATTTTTAATAAAGAAAAATCTTTTAACTTAATATCGTTAGTTTAATTTTTCTGTGAAAATTCAAACATGTAATCAAACAAATTTTAGTTTATAGATAATCAATTTCTTCTCTGAAAATTGTTAAAAATATAACATTTTCAATTCAAATTTTACTATCAATAGAAGTAAAGAAAGATTCAACCACATTTAAGTACAATTTTCTTTCAGATGTAAAAAATCATATTTCTTTCCTAAAATACCTCAAAATCATGTTAATATTGCAACTTAAAATTTTTTAGATTTGAATGCAATGAGCAATAATTTTTAACAACTTTCTTAATTTTCTTATTAATGACATGTTTTTCACATTAGCGTTTAACCTAACAGACCTTGACTTTGATTCATTTTGCAGGTTTGCGCCCATTTTCTAATCCCTTTTTGACCAAAGTCCAAACATTACGCAGTAAAAGTAATTCCTTTTCGTAAGTAGGACAGATATCGACCGGCACTTCCTAAAACATTGGCCATCTGGGATCTGGATCTTATCAAACTTTTTTGTTATTGCAATCGATCGCTCTTTCAGTTACTTTATTCATAGAATTATACATATCAAATATATTTCTGCACACAACCAGAATAAAAAGCATTTCATAATTCATTCAATGTGTTACATTTCATTTCAACTTTTCAATGACAGTTTTGTGTTCGTTTTTTTTAATTAAGGAAAAGAATAACTTCTAATATGAATGGGTTTTTTTGTTAGTGCAGATTTTTTGTTCTAAATAAAGCATACTATGAAGATAGGATTTGACTGAAATATATTTAATAGGGTTTTTTTGTTAGTTTGTAGGTCAAGATGAGTACATATATGATATCAGAAAAACAAATAACATGTTAACGCATGAAGCCCAGTGGGTGAAGGATCGCCCTTCCACGCCACAGGTCCGGGGTTCAAATCCCGGGCTGATCAAGGTCGACTCAGCCTTTCACCCCTTCAGTGCATCGATAAATGAGTACCAAGCTTGCTTGG
This sequence comes from Trichonephila clavipes, assembly GCA_019973935.1. Lineage (NCBI taxonomy): Eukaryota > Metazoa > Arthropoda > Arachnida > Araneae > Nephilidae > Trichonephila > Trichonephila clavipes. The sequence goes on along the minus strand of BMAU01002412.1, from coordinate 26,945 downwards.
GAGTTGAACACTGGAAGTTTCGCGCCACACTGATCACTTGACCGAACCGCACATGCACCCTAGCGCCTAAGATCACGAAAACTGAGATAGGTACAGTAGGCCTTGATCCTCATGGGCTGTTGCGCCACTGAGTTCAGTTCTGTCCAGCTTACGTTAATATATTGAAATTGTTTCCACTGTTAGAATGAAACCAATAAATTATTATGGTTCGAAATAATTACACATTTTCAGTTGGTCACTGCAGTAACATTTTGGTAAACATATTCTGTAAATACATTTTTTGATTAGTACATTGAATGTTTAAACTATATGGTAAATAATTACACCTTTAGAGGTACGCTTTACAATTTAATCGTTAATGAAGAAATTTCAGATTACTCTGGACCAAAATTACGCGAGCATCTTAAAAATATGTGTTTTTAAAATTTTATTTGTTATATGCATCGATATTCAAGTACCAATAAAATGTTTCTTGTTCTTAGAAAAATAATTTAATTTTGAATAGATTGCAAATGTAGCAATCTTCTCTTCTGCAAAATGCGTAAATTTTTGAACTGCAAAATGGTAAGTATAAGAGAGATTTTTGAGGCATTTAGTTGGAATGAAGCAGTGGTTTGCCCAGAATGAAATTATTCAAATGTAGTTTTTATTTTATAAGGAAGTGAGTATTACTACAGTGGGAAAAATGGATTGGTGAAAAATATTTCTATGAAGTAATATTTTCATTTTCAGAGAAAATTTTACGGTCAAGTATATTTAAATCACACTTGGCGATAAAATTTTGTAAATTTTATTTCCATAAGGCACTTTTCAAAGTCAACATTCTTTTTTCAAATATTTCATAAAACATTCAAAATGTTCTTAAAAATAATTTTAAAATACAATAATAAAAAAAACTGGAAATATATAAATATAAAAAAAATATTCTAAGGTGTGATTGAAAGTTAATTAAAAGTTATATATATTTAAACTTTGCAATCTATTTATAAAACACGGAAGAATTCCATATGATGAGCATTGCCATCTTTAAAATGAAATCTTGACCAACTACTCAACAATGTCCCTAAAAGGACTAACACAAAGATCCAAAACTTCACATCTATATCTTGCAGTAATTACAAAGCTTTTGTATAAACATCGAACATCTATCCGCCCAATTTAATGTGTACCCAGACCATCAAACACTTTCTGTTACTTCAGTTATTTTCTCAAATGTTGGATACGCGCGTTACAGGTCCTTTATTCCCATCTAAATGAAGGTATATTAAAGATAAATATTTAAGTTAAATCTGGGGTAATTAATGAGTAACATGATCTTTCTCTGAAATGTTTTTTCAACGTCAAAAACGGGTTTTGTGAGCATAAGTGAGTGATACCAAACAGCTGATTTTGAAAACGGACTTTCCTCCAGTAACTCATTTCTAGCAACGGTAATACTTGGAATTTGTACTCCTGCGTCCGTAAAATGTTCACAAGATATCTGTAAAACTATTGCACTCATTTCATAACTTGCTGTAACAGAAAAGTATTAACCTTCATTAATCCAATGTACTCTTAGACGGCCTTGCTTAAGAGGTCTCAGGGGTGTTAAATTTCTCTAGAGGTCTGAAAATATAAACGATTTTCAAACGCGTATAATTTTTTTAAATTTAAATTAAATGATTCGAATCTTTTACGTATTATTTAAAATAGAATGGGGCTTCAGAAAAGTATAAAATTATTAAAATATAATTTTTAAAGTCATAAGCATATGAAAATTCTATAATAAATATTAAGTATGTTTTCCTTTGCGCACGCTATTTTCTAAAATATTAGCCTCTGATGTATAAAACTTTATAGAATTATACAATGCATCATACTCTTTAAACCCTACCTAGTTTTAGTATTTCAAAATATTTGTAAAATATTGCAATTTTTTAAAAATTTTTTAAAAATGCATTTTTTATTTATTAAAATATGTAAGTTATTATTCTATTTATATAAAAGTAGCTACAAAGTATTAATAATACATTTGTCTTTATAAATCAACTTATAGCTAGTAATTAAACCTACTCTTTTAGAAAATATAGCATGCGCGACGTAAAACTTAATAAATATTTCTTATAGAAAAGTTTCTTATTTTCATATGCTTATAATTTTTAAAATTACGATTATATTTTAAACATTTTATACTTTTCTGAAGCCCCATTCCTTTATAAGTAATGTGTAAAAGATTCGAATTATTTAACTTAAATTCAAAGGAATTATACCTGTTTGAAAATTGTTTATATTTTCAGACCTCCAGAGAAATTTAACACCCCTGTGACCCCTTAAGTGTTCCCTCCACGGATCCATCAGAATTAAACTGTCACAGTAAGTAGCAAACAACTCTGGATGTTACACTAAAGCATGGGTGTCCAACCCTCGGGCCGCATGTGGCCCGCCTTGAATAATTTTGCGACCCACGAGATTCTTTACAGTTTTACAAAATTCGACTATTTTGTACTATATTTTTGTTTAAGGATTTTTTTTGTAAAAAATAAATCTCTGTGTTATTATTTTATCACGTCGCTTCTGTTATCGTGAATCGTTTTTTTTTCTAAACTGAAATTTATCAAACATAAGCCGTCCCCAAACTTAACGCACGAGAATCTGCAACATCAATTACGATACGCAAATACACATGCATTGAGATCGACTTGCAAAAACTAATTGTAAGAGTTGAGAAACAAATCTCTCTAATTAAATATATTAAACATTATTTGATCACTACATTATTATTATTATACTATCTATGTTTGTGTACATGAAAAACAGTGAAAACAATAACAATATATCAGTCTGTTTTAAATTTTCCCTCCAACAAATGTTTACAATGGATCCAAATATAATATAAAGATACATATTTTTATATGCGGCCCGCAGGATTGTAAAGTACTTCCGAAGTGGCCCGCGAGGTCATTTGGGTTGGCCACCCCTGCACTAAAGAGTTAAGCACCCAGCACAATATTGCTCTACCTCAAGCTTCCCAAAAATGAATAGAAAGAAGAAAATGTAAATAAGTTGCAAGCAACTCTGGATGTTACACTAAAATCTTATGCACCCTGCACAATATTGCTCTACCTCTAGTCTCCCGGTGAAAAGAAAGAAGAAAATGTATGTGTTTTTAATAATGCAAATGTTAATATTACTCATTTAAAATATTTGTTTTTGGAATTTTCCTGAATGCTGCAAAACGACACGAAAGAAATTTCCAAACTTTGCGAATGAACGAAACGAGAAAATAGGCTCACGCATCGTCGTCTAAATTTGTAACCCACATTCGGTTACACTCTTACGTCATTGACATTGAATAGCATCTTTGTTTGGAAGCATAAGGATTTAGCTTTAAAGAAATTTGACGAGAATCACAAATTCTCTTGAGTTTGAACACGCGTTTGTAGTTGGCGTGTTTGTAAAATATGTATTTAGTGTTAAACACACTATATTCAAAACCTTTGTTAACAAATTTAAATCTTCCGACACATGCCCGTGTATTTAGGCAAACTGAAAATTCATGAATGACACTTTTATTTGAGAATTACTGCACAAAATGGATTTTAAATTTTTTAAAAATGTTTTTCAATTTTTCACAACATGATAAATTTTTCATTTTAAAGAAGTTATTATTTAAAGACTAATAATTTATTTTAGAGAAATGTGTACTTAATGTAATGAATATAGAAATAAGAGAGAGAATTTTTCACTAAATACTTATATTCCTCAGAACATTTTAATAAAGGCTAACAAATCAGTTCAGACCAAAAGTCAAAATCAATAAACATAAAAATGACGAGAAAAAGAAGAAACAGAAGTATTTATAGTTGTCATCCACGAGATGTTTATAAAAATAAACAGGTGCAGTAATACTTAATGAATATTCCTTCGCTAGCCAAATAGTTATGATCGCGAGCTTCAGGCCTTCGATGTTACAGTAGATTTGTATATTTGAGTAGTGATTTTTTTTAAAGACTTCAAATCTATCGAGGTTCAAACTCCACATCCCTTCCCCGTGCGTCAGAATTAGGAAATCCGTCACCAAAACCCAATCGTATCACTTCTAAGTTAGATGTGAATGAACCACACACACACGTTAACTAATCCAACTGTATAGTGCAGCTGTGGGGCGCGCATTCCTAGGGGGCGAGATAAATCTACGGGGGGTGGCGAGCACATTGAAATGTCGAAAACAAAAGTTTATTTAAAAAATATTAATTTACTGAAAGTAAACAAACGAAATACATTTTGACATAATAAAAAGTAAAATACAACTTACACATATACTACACTTATAAATATATTAGTAATTGTACAATGTATACAATACTGAACAAGTTTAATAGTTACCAGTGCCCCCATGGACTTGTCATATATAAATTTATATTAAAAAATTAACGTTTATCTAGATAATTTGTACGGTTTATAATCAATTCCTTAACTGCCGATTAAAAGTTACTCGATTCTGTCCCCATTGCCACTGTTTTCAACGTAGGCACGCGTATGGGATAAATTGCGTGTGTGGTGGTGGTGGTGGGGATAAGGAATAAATAAGCAAATCTTCTGAATTAGGTAAATGCTTCGAAAACACTGTTAATGTCCTTCTACTGCATTTTAAAGCCTTCGGAATAATTCTATGAATTGCAGTGCACAGAAAAGATCGTACTTCGGAAAGACGTATATATACGTCCGGGCAACTAACGCTTTGACTGAGCGAGACATTTATATACACCGGCGGCACTTAAGAGGCTAAAGACGTTTCGTAGCTTTAGCATCAAAGAGTATATTATTATTGAATTCAATACATTGTTATTGTATGGAAGGGGAGGGGTGGAAAGAAAACGTTTTTGGTTGAATATTGGGTCGCAAACATTGAAAGTTTGAGAAGCACTGGTATAGCGCCATAACATATTCTAATTTCTGATTTAAATCAGCAAAAAGAGCCAGTTCCGTTTGTATGATTAATGACAACTTTAATTTTAAAAATATCCAAGCAAACTACTAGGTTTGGATTGAAACACCCGTAAAGAAACCTTTTAGGACAATTGCGTGGCCGCTGTAGCCAAGTCATAGTCATAAACTCATGTCCGGCTTTGTTGAGTGACAAGACTAAGTCCTGATGCCACCGAAGACCCGTCGTACAGGGACTGAGGAACGTTAAATCTGTTCTGGCTCAAAGTCGTCTTGTTAGTGTGGTAAGAAAGTTATGAGAATAGGGTGTCGGTTCAGGTGTTGTCCTCATTGGCTTAAAATTACGAAGTCCGTCAGCAATATCCTCAAGTTGCATTAAGTGCGCCGTTCATGAATATTCCCTCACTTTAAAGTTATTGGTGACTTTCCTGTTAATGTCCTTGAATAAGTTTTAATTAATTTCGTAAAACAAAATTAGGCATTTCTTTCTTTTACCAAATTGTAACTCGAAACTGTATAATTTTCCTTCTTATATAAACATATATATAGTTTGTGATGTAAAATTATCAGCTTAATAATTCATGAAAAACTATAAATCACTAGCTTCTGAAATTAATCAGTGAATTAAGAGGTACAATTTCAAAATTCTTACTTTATGAAATGTTTAAAACTTTTTACTTATAAAGTATTTCAATATTATTCCTAATTTTATCATAGAATGATACTTTCTTATGGATTGAACAGCAAAAATCTTACAATTAAATTTAATTTAATTAGTATTATAAATGCGTTAATTCTTTTACTTAATTATTGTAAAAAATACACAAGCATAATTTTAAAAGAAAGGACAAGTTGTACGTTAAGTAATAGGTCCATTTACTCATCATCTCAATTCCTTTTTTATCAAAATTGGAAGTAAAATTTAATCAGTAAATACAATATTATTGTTATAACAGATTTTTTCAGTTACCTTATCGAAAAGTAAAGATTGCTCACATTTGAAAATGAAGTTATTTAATGGCTTGTTTTAAATTAAAGATCCATGTTTCGGCAAACAATCATTGATTACAATCTATCAAACATCAAATACATACGAATAATGCAATTTTTATCTCTACATAAAACTCATCAAATATAAGAATTGAATTTTTAATTTGAGCATGTGAGTGGAAAATTCTGCAATTTAAATCCATTTTTTAAAAACTCAATCTTTCGTACTAATGATTAATTGTTAAGCGATTAAATATTAAATAATTGCATTTTTGTAACAAATTTGCAGTTTTTAAAACAATATGTTAAAAAAAATATAAACTCCTTTTACTTAATTTTCTTTTTTTCCCGGCAATTTTAGGCACTTTTATGACAAGTGCGCCAAGAAAGGTTATACATTTTATGTAACACAAATATCATTTTGCTATAACAAATATATGTGCGTTTATATTATATAAAGTATATATTCTTATATATTTTTGAAAATATCTTGTCTAAGGAATATCCCCCCCCCCTTTAATTGAATATAGAAATGAAACATGTTCATGAAATTTGGCTGATCCATTGCATTTCACGAAGAAAAATTTTTAAATAACAATGAATTACAAAAATAATTCAATTTGTTTATAAAATTTAAAAGTATACGTAACAGGAATATTATATAATAATGCTTCATTTTAATATATAATTGCCTGGAAACTTCTGTAAATGATTTAATTTCAGTTTTAAAAAAATAAATATATAGATGTTATAAATTATCATATTTACTAAAAATTAAATTTTTTTCTATGTCTAAATGCTTATTTTAATAAATTTATAATAGTAAAATTATATATTTACAAGTTTCACTGACTATAGTCAATAATTTGAAAATAAAAATAACAACCGTAAAATCCGACGCATGACGCGCACTGTCGTACAACGTGCACCCACGCTTTCCAGTTGCATGTTTTAATTTTTAGGTATACCAGGTGTATACATATCAAATGAGACGATTGCTAACAGATGTCGCCACGCATATATGCAAACAATACGAAACCGTGACACTTGATTTTTTTATAGTTTGACCTTTGATACTCATGTTTAGTTTACATTTGGACGAGTTTCAGTGTGCATTGTATTTTTTTACTGTGTTGAAAATGTCGAATTTTATGCCTACCGACCACGATTTGAGGACAGCATTAATTTTTTGTTACCATCTGAAGAAAAATGCTGCCTAATCGCATCAAATGCTTGTAGAAGCACACTGGCAATGCTCTGAGCCGTGCGCAGTGCTACAGGTGGTTTGAAAAGTTTCAAAATTGTGATTCCGATGTGAGAAACGAGAAGAGTGGCAGACCAGCAAAAAAATTTGAAGATGCTGAATTGCAAGCATTACTCCATGAAGATGATGTCCAAACGCAAGAACATCTTGCAGAACAATTGAATGTTGACCAGAGCACTGTTTCCCGTCGTCTCAAAGCAATGGGCAAGATAATAAAGGTTGGAAGATGGGTACCACACGAGCTAACGGACCGTCAACAGGAAAACCGAAAAAACGTGTGCAAAATGTTGCTTGCCCGCTACAAACGCAAGTCATATCTCCATCGTATTGTGATTGGCGATGAAAAATGGATTTATTTTGAGAATCCCAAGCGTAATCGATCATATATGGACCCCGGACAGCCGTCCAAATCGACCGCAAGACAATGATGTGTATTTTCTGGGATCAGGAGAGAACAATCAATTATGAGCTTCTCGAAACCAGCGAAACCGTTAATACTGATCGCTATAAGCAACAATTACTTAATTTCAACGATGCTATACTCGAAAAACGCGAGCAATACAAGAAATGGCAGCACAAAGTGATTTTCCTTGATGACAACGCATCTAGCCACCGTGCTAGCTAAACCGACCAAGGACATCGTTAAGGCACTCAGCTGGGAGTCCTTAGCGCATGCGGCTTATTCGCCAGACTTGGCTGTTTCCGATTACCACCTATTTGCATCATTGGGACAACGCATTGGCTCACCAGCACTTCACTTCTTACGAAAATGTCAAATCTTGGCTTGATGACTGACTGGCTTCAAAAGACCGATATTTTTTTTGGTGTGGTATTCACAAATTGCCCAAAACATGGGGGAAATGTTTAGCTAGCGATGGATAGTATTTCGAATAAAGAAATATTAACAGTTTTCACAAATTTATTGTGTTTTTTTTAAAAAACAATCATCTCATTTCATTTGCATACACCTGGTACTTGTCGTATACCTAAAAACACGCACCACCTTTCTTACGAAGGTACCTAAAATATACATATGCAAATAGTTATTTATGAATGCAATAGTGCTTTGAAGTTATTTATTCGAGGTATCATCCCAAGCTATAGGAAAAAATAGTATATACCCAAAACTACAACCCTTTAAGGTCATGAGGAATGTCATTCCTTTTAAATAAACAGAATTTTTATTCATGTAGAAAAATAATTTTTTTGGTGCCTATGTCTTTTTTATTTTTAAGGCTCTCATTTTTATACCCGGCGTATAAGGCGCATCCTGAAATTTCGATCTCCTTTTTGTGTTAAAAATGCGCGTTATACTCCGGATTTTGCGGTACTAGATTACTAAAAATAGAAGTATTCAATCTTTTGAACTTGAAAGCTATACATATGTGTGTGTACAAGTTTCTCAGTTCATTAACTTAATTTTCAAATGCAATGACAAGTTAGGAACCGTATTAAAGCACTTTTTTTTATTGAAATCTAGCTTTTATATTATAACATTTTTCGGCATATATTCTAAAAAAGATATGAATTTCTGAAACGCAGAATAAGAAACAATCTTGTTTTAAATACAGATAAATTGAAGAGTAAATGCTAATCGACAGATAACAGAAAGTGTTATCCGTTTCTTATCTTTTCTTCTTGGGAAGAACGAAGTATAAACTGGGCAGTTATACCTGCTGTAATAGCAAGGGGAAATTTAATAATCTTTTTCTTAAGAATTATCATTTCCAAATTAAATTAGTTGTCTCAAATGTAACACTTAATACCTGTTATGAGATTGATATGCAAAAGAGGACTTCTACTTAAAACTTATTCTTTTTGTTGAAAATTTTAATAAATTCCGGAAAGATTAGCATGTGAATAAAGTGGTTGAAGGTAGACACTACAAAATTAAATAAGAACTCAAAAGGTTAATCTATGTTCAGCTAGAAAAGTAATCTTTTATGTACGATGATTAAAATATGAAAGAAATATACTGAAAATAAAGAACGATAGAAGACTTAAAGATTTAAAATTTAATTAGAATCTTTATTTTTTTTTTTTTGAAGATTTGAAGAGTCTTTAAACAATTAAGACAGACTGAACGGTGTAAATTTTCCTTGGATTTCAATATTTTGTCCAAATGTAAAAGATGTTTCTTTGACCTCTATATTTTTTGAAAAAACGTTCCTCCTTTGGCGATTTAAAATAAAAAAAAATACCTTAATCCATCAGAGTCAGAGATAATTAAAATGTCATACTATATGATTGATTAAAATCTTTTTTGTGCTTGTTGGAAAAAAAACTTAGTAGTATTTACTCAACACTGTAACCAAAATTAGGACATTTACATTTAAAACTTTCTGAAAAAGGAAAAAGCATGAAAATTTACAAACAAACAAATAAATAATGAACACATGAAATACGAAATTCTTCAAACATGAAAAAAAATATTTCAGTCCCTTCAGTTTCGTGTCAAACAATTTTCAATGTATTTTCTTTTGCATTTTTCCGTTATGAGGATGTGTTATTTAAATTATTCTTGCTTAATTTTATGCTCCTATTTTTTATTCAAAAGCTCTGCCACTTGACGTGTAAATTGGTAACAACAATACCATAATTTTTGTTAACATGTTCTACATGAACTAATTTTTAAACTTACAAAACTTAAGAAGAAAACTTTCTGATATTAAAAATTACAAAATTAATGATTAAATTTAATATCAGATTATTTGTAGAATAGTTAATTCTTGAGACTTAAAAACCATTTTGTTAAAGATTTGTGTTCGTTTTATAAAACTATTGTAAAAAGTACGAATGGAGAGTAAGATTCTTCAAGAGTATTAAAACTTGCAACTTTCATTTCCAAGAAAACTATACCAATTTATTGATTATTTTTATTATTTATTAGTTACCAAAAAGCAGTTAAAAAGACAATGCAAATTAAAGATTTGAAATAAATTTTTGATTTGATGGCGGGTTTTTAAACTAATGTTGTAAAATTAGAATTTTGTGGAAATAAACTGGTGGATTTATTCAGAAGAAATGAAATTAGATTATCAAAAAATTAAAAGTTATATTTCAGTTCTGTATTAAATGCTTAAAAATTATATTTAAAATTATCATTGCAAGTATTATCTTAAATACAAAGTTTTCTTAAAGAACTTTTTAAAATACTTTATTATTTATGTTATTAATATATATATACAGAGTGTTTTTTTCCAGGTATAGAAGTTTAAGTTGGCTTTACTTTCCAAGATGGCGACCGATTTAACAGCTGTCGAGTGATTTATTCTCAGTTTGGTTTGACAATTCATCATGAATAGACTCACGCCTGCACAACGCTTTCAAATTGTGCAATTTTATTTCGAAAATAATGGTCGATTTTCATAAGCGAATTTTGTTTAGCGATGAAGCGCACTTCTGGTTGAATGGCTACGTGAACAAACAAAACTGCCGCATTTGGAGTGAAGCTAATCCACAAGTGTATGTCGAAACACCGTTTCATCCAGAAAAACTGACTGTTTGGTGCGCTTTATGGGCTGGTGGAATCCTTTTTCAAAAACGATGAAGGCCACAACGTTACAGTCAATGGTGATCGGTATAGAGCCATGATTACTAACTTTTTCATTCCTGAATTGAACAATCATGATGTCCAGGAACTGTGGTTCCAACAAGACGGCGCAACATGTCACACAGGTTGTGCCACAATCGATTTATTGAAAGACACGTTTGGTGACCACCTAATTTCACGTTTTGGACCTGTGAATTGGCCACCAAGATCTTGTGATTTAACACCGCTAGACTATTTTCTGTGGGGCTATGTAAAGTCATTGGTCTATGCGGATAAGCCACAAACGCTTGACCATTTGGAAGACAACATTTGCCGTGTTATTGCCGATATACGGCCACAAATGTTGGAAAAAGTCATCGAAAATTGGACGTCCAGATTGACTACATGCGAGCCGGCCGTGGCAGTCCTATGTCAGAAATCATAACTAAACTGTAATGCCACAAGATTATCTTTCGAGTAAAAAAAATTCATGTCAATCGAATAATACATCGTTGTTTTATTGCAATTTAAAGTTCTATACCTCTCAAAAACACCCTTAATATATATATATATATATATATATATTTAGCACATTTCAATTATGTTCTGATGATTTCCTTTACTAATATGTGTTCTATAATTTAAATAAATAATCGCCATATTGTATGTTACTCCTGAAAATCTCTTTTTATCTTTACAACTTCAATTTTAATTACAGAAAAAATTGTTTATATGATTAACTTTATTTTCCTTTTTTGCTTTTTTTGGTGTTAAATTAACAAATTTCAATTTCGTGGCTAAATATTTCAAAAATAACAAATGAATAAGAGGAAAACAAAATTTTATGATATTTATATATTTTATGTATGTAAATAATTAATTAACATAATACTCATTCAGAATTTAATTTCAAAATATATTCTAATTTTTACGCGACAAGTCGGCTCAAATCTATTTCAAAATGTTTTGTTGGATCTTGTCCATGTATTATTTACTGTATCATTTATGGGCATAAGTGTTGCATTAGATACCAAATATGAACCGATAAAAAAAAACCAAGAGTGTTAAAAATGCTCTATTCAAAATACACACAAATAAAATTTATTTAAAGAAAGTTACAGAGAAAATTTTTATTACAGTATAAACCTCAAATTTATTATTATTATTTTTACTTTTCATTATTCATTGATTTATATGATATTTATATTATATTATCAAATAATATAATATATTATTATATTTATTTTTTAAATTCCATATAGTTCAGCATATTTTTAATCGCATAATTTTTAATACGAAAAATAAAATCAAGTATCACTCCTGCTTACCCATTTTCTTCTGAAATGCCTAGATTTTCTGTATCCACAAATCCTTTGTTTGTATACTTTCCATTTATAAATTCATCTTTAAAATCGCTTTTAGAATGTTTTACACCATTTTCTGAATTTTTATAAGTATCCCCGTTTACAGACATGTTTTCATAATCAAACAATTGTACTTGGAGATCACTCTTTTGGATACGATGTTACCTTAGTTTATAATGATACCAAACTGAGAAATATCATCTCCCGACAGTTGTATTAATAGAAAGCCTCAAAATTATCAATCATTGCGTCATCTGTCTTACTACTTCATTCACTGATATACAAGTATCCAACTCTATTATGTATATTCGCTAAGTAATCAAGAAGTTGAGCATATATCTGCAAAGTATACAAAAGCGTTTTATCATACCTTAAGGTAGTCGTCATGACAATGGCAATTGGTTTAAGGTCTTTATTTCACAATGTTGGGAAGATGTGCTTAACTTTCAAGTGTGTGTGTGTTAGAATTCTTCTCTTCTCTCTATTTAAAACTTTTAACGAAGTGTTTTATCTCTGCTTATAATGTCAAATAAATATCCTACGCATTTTAAGGTATCCAAACAGATTTAGTATACTTTTTATATAACTATGGCATATATTAAAACATTTTTAAATACTTTTTTAGGAATTAATACCAATAAAAATTAATATTTAACTAGCAATATTTAAAATAAATTATCCAGATTTTTCAAAATTAATAATAATTTTTTAAAAGTAATTTAAAGAATTTAGAGAAACATAAGTAATAAACTAATACCAATATAAAATTATTACTAAAATGAACTACATGCATTTATCTCGTGAATGTGCTACACTTTTAATGTTTTATTAAAATGTAAAAATTTCAGAGCTAAGATCGAATAAATATTACAAGAAATGTGATACATTCATGAGGCTATTATTGAAATAGCAGGCCATAACTCAAGAAATATTCAAATATAAGTATTATTATAGTAAATTCTCGATAAAATAATATAAATATCAGATTCAAAAAGTTCCCTAGAAATACAATTATAATAATTAGAATTATCAGACAGACGCACAATGATAGATTTTGAGGAAATGAAATTTCCACACCAGGTAGATTAAAATACCCACTTCCGGTTTTTTTAAAAATTTTATATAATTTTTTTCTAGGTAAGTATGTTTTTCTGGGTTTGTATTTTTTTTAGGTAAGTATGTTTTTCTAGTACGCAATCCTTTGACTATATAAAACAAAATACGTTTTGTAAAGTCTCTCTCTCAAAGGACTGATCTATTCAATAAAATAATAAAACAAAAATATATGTATGTTATAATGATAATTGGTCATTTGAAAGTGTTTGGATTCCTTTAAACATCTTTTTGTACATGATTTTTAAATCGGTTTTATAAATAAATCATTAGTATATTTTAAGGAAAATTGGTAATCTAGAGTCGAATAAGCAAATTTTAATATTTTATTAGTTCTTCAAATAAGTAATATAATTAGGAATATTATTAATTAGAATGTAATATTTTTAAAATCATTTATTTGCAAAAAATTTCTGAATCTGTAGTGTAGATTTTAGGGGGGAAATATCCATGGGTTGGTAATTATTTTCGAAAAAGATAATCATGAAGGATTTTCGCATTAAACCTCATAAAAGGAATACAAAATTTTCTGAAATTTGTTTTATCAACCAAAAAATTATTAACTTTTATCATTTCACGTTGGGGTAGATTTCATTTTAAATGTATTCTCAAATTAATGATTCACACGTATTAAAATATTTTCTACAGAAACATTTTCTTTGATATGGATTTTTCAAATTAATGTTCTTTAATTATATATCAAAAATTGTAGTACTTAAATATCTGATGGACAGGAAAAAAATCACGTAACTAACTTCAAACTTATAACTGCAGGGATACAAATCTGTTCCCAAAATCTTAACTGACATGTATGAGGCAGAGCTTGTTTGAATCACATGTTTTCATTTTTCGGTTACATGTTTAAGTCCAAAAATAGAGAACTCGTTAAGAAGTTTGTAAAATCTATGTGCGTGTTTTCTCACTTTTTCTTAAGAATTAAGCTATCGTGAGAAATGATTCGAACAAAAAAATTATTATTCAATCACTAAAGAATGTTTGGAAAAGATTAAAAAAAGTTAAATTAAAATCTGTAGAATATATCTACAGAAGAGTTTAAGAATTAAGGTTTATGAAGATAATATGATTTATATCTGAATTACATTCGATTTCAATTTTATAATTTAAGCATTTTGATACCCCAGCATGGGAAACGGAGTGTTTGTGTAATATCTTAAGAATTTTTATCAGAAGAATATATTTAATTTATTTTTCAACCTTTTTTTGTCTAGTAAATTTTTGGAAAATGAAAATGAGAGAGAGATGGGTCATTTACTGAAGCTATATAATTTATGATTTATTCACAATTCGATCAGGTAGAACTATAATTATTCATCCTAATTCAAAAGAAAAATGCGCAAATCATTGAGTTTAAAACTTTGCTAATAAAACTTAAGATCAGGTTCATGCATAAAAACTGTGCTTCTATATTTCAACATCGATTTCTAAAAATCAAACCGATACAAAAAATTCCGAATGTTTATCTGTTAATTATAAAAAAAGTCGCTTTTAAAAACTAAATAATAAAAAATGAAATCTACAGTTTTGAAATCTGAGTTTTAATTTCGAGCCTTTAGTTTGAAATATATGTTAGCCTTGCTATTCAAGATATTCAATACCTATTATGCAAAATTTATCAACATTTTATAAAATAAAATGTTACTTGTAATAAAATGAAAATTATTAATAAGAATAACAACAATGATGGCAAATAAAAGGACAATAAAATAAATTCTTACTACAAGAAAAAAAATATTCACTACAAAAGTATATCTAAGTATACTCTATACTATAAAAATAATGAAATATATTCCAAGTATAAAAACAATGAAATGTATTCCATAGAAAAAATTATGGAATATATTCACGAATTATGAAGGTCGTGAACTCGTGACCAACGTGTCGCACGTTCGAGTCCTGGTGCCACTGAAAACCTGATGCACGTTAAATCTATCGAGATCAATGTCCTCCCAATGGTGTGATGTGGTAATTTGGAGAAGGTGGTCATGCCCTCCTCGACTCAACTCGTCTTCAGTCCCAACTCAGGTGTCGTCCTCGTCACTTGAACTAAAGTTCAAGATTACGAGGCCCGTTGCCATTGACCGTGTTGCTTTTAGTACGACGTTACTATAACTCGCACATACTTCATAGTATAAAAATAGCGAAATATTCATACTATAAGAATAATTAAATGTATTCATAACATATAAAGAAAATAATGCTACTCACTATATAATACGCTTATTCATAATATATTTTTATTACAAAGTAAAATAAAACACATTGCAACCTTAAAATATAAGTTATTATTATGTATTATTTTAAAGCAAAAATGGTTAACATATTAAAAATTAAAACATTATTTAAGATTATACGCAATGCTTTTTCAAAAACTCGTATATGAAATGTGAATGCTATTCAAATCCACATTTAGAAAACCCCACTCTGGTGGGGGAGGGGAGGAAAGATAAACAAGCATTTTAAAGTTTAGAAAATGGGATATTTGAATATTGCTAAATTTTTTTGTGCTGAATGTTCAATATGTTTTTCTTTTAAATTTAAATAAAAAATGCTGTTTAACTGTATTAATTTTTACTGAAAGCTTTTGTTTAATTTTTGAATCAACTATTTTCATTATTTCTTAAAAAAATTAGAATTAAAAGAAAGTTTTTCGCCCTTTTTTTATCAGTCATTTTTCCAAGGCTTTATGAACACTAATTATTATTTATATTCATAAGACTGGAAAATTTAGCATTGAAGAGGAATTTTGGAAATGTTGGACAGACATGTATTGTAAATTGGATTACTCTATGGTTTAACATAAGAAGTCTAAGAAAATAAATATGTTTGCATCATCCAGCTTTTCAAAAATGACGCTTTCATTATCCCATGTTGTGCAACATACAATTATACTTCAGCAAAACAGCATGTGGCATGATACGCTTTGCAGCATTTTACGCAACGTGAAGAAATATATAACCATATATTGTGTAACAACACAGGTAAACAAAAGGCGTAGCTCCATAATTTTAATTTTATGGTTATTTTTCATAGTCATTGATGTTGAAGTTTGCTTCCGGTGACAGATACTTAAAGAGATCTATTATCATAACAATTTCAAAAAAAATTTCTCAAGATTTTAAATTCTATTAGCGAATGATAAAAAAGATATGAAATAATTATTTAAAAAGTCAGAGAAAATAATGTTGTTTCTCAGGATCTTACTTTCTTCTCGCTTTTTAGATATATTTCATGGTAATCAAATAAATATAATACTAATCAAAAATCGTACAGGAAAACAAAAATTCCGAGAGATTAACGATACTTTCAGAAATTCAAACATCTGTAAGTCAAGCAAAAATCGCCGCCATGAAAATTACTTTTTTAATGGAGTAGAATTTTTTTCATTTCTTTTGTTTGCCTTTTTTTATCAAAATGTATTTAAAAATATTAACTAGACGGAGAGCTCTTGTTTACGCGGATTTCGAAATTTTGTTATCAAAATAACATTCATGGGAAAAGATACGACATTTCTCATCCCTTAAATCTTCATTTAAAAAAAAAATCAAGCTTTTTTTTCTTGAAAAAGTGAAAAAATTGCATTTAAATGTATAATTCCGTACGTAGAATAAATCATGTATGGGTTTCTAGGTATACAACCTCTGCAACCAAATGTATCTCGAAGATTTCAATAACATCTGCTGAAACTGGACTTTTAAGGATGTGACGAATCTTTACGGAACCTTTCCACTAATATTCTTAGGCGTCTTTCGTTAATTCGTATATTTCCAATAAACTCTAAAAGGAGAAAACGGGATAAGTAAAGTAGATAGGGTATTTAAGTAGAGTGTTGTAAGTTAGCGGAGATGAAGGCAATAGAGCCAGCAGCAGTAGTGACAAAGTTTATAGGATTCAATTGGATTACGATAGTGAAACATTGTCGTTAGTACTCAGCGAAGGAACCTTAGGAAGTTAATATACCCGTGAAGAGATCAAAGTACTACCAGGTGATATATTCTAGTTTAATATCGCTTACCACAAGCTTTAGTTTAATAAAATTAGTTTAAGTTAATGAAAGCTAATAATTCAAGTTGCGTGTTTTTCTCAGACCTCCTATTCCGGTAAACCTTTTGGATATTGCGCGTAGTTATTGATTAATTTCCTATTTCATAATTTAAGTTAATATTAAAGGTAAATCCCTTTTTGACGTAGACATAAAGCCTACTATTTGTTATTAGATTTTTGATATTTGAACCAAGTGAATAAATATAAGTTATTATTATACAAATGGCGTCTGGTCATTCTTTGCCTCAAATTAATCTTAGTGTCCAGGGTGGAACCCAGGGGGGTTCCCACAAGGATATCATACAAATGAAGTAGTTATCGACAAACATACACTTGCAAGTGTTTATTATACGGTTATTTTAGTCTAGTTACCAATACTAAAACAGTATTTGAATCCCATTATAATTTTCTTAAAATTATTCGGATGCCTATAAATTTAGCAAGACACAATGTCCTAAGTTCTGATATATTACGGTCCAGCTCTAGTATCTTCCTCGTCACTTGATCTAGATTCAAAATTACGAGTTCCGTCTTCATTGGCTCTCGTGTGGCTTAAGAACGCAACGTACAAATTATCCATTATTAAATCAATTGCAAAATCTCAAATTAGAGAAAATAAGGAGAATATATACCGTAATATCCAGTCTATAACGCGCACTTTTAACACAAAAAATAAGATCGAAACTTATGGGTGCGCATTATACGTCGGGTGTACAAACGATTGCTTTAAAAATAACAAAAGAGATGAGCATAATTTGTTTTTACTTCTACATGTATCGAAACACTGTTTATATAAAATAAAAGACTTTCCTTATGAACTAAAAGAGTTTTAGATCTAGAAGAGAACTCTTTTGTCAAAAGTCAGGGATAATACCTCGAATAAATTAAAAAAAACATAAGAGCAATCTATACTAATTTTTTTTATTTCTTCATAAAAAGAGAAGTGCGTTTTATACGGCGAATATACCTATAAATTAAAAAATTTAGCTTGGAAGTATAGGTGTGGGTTATACGCCGGATTTTATGGGACATATTTTTTTAAAAAATCTGTCAAATGGATAATTTTTATTTCATAAGTAACATAAGTAACATAACTTTTTGAGGACATAGAACATTCGACAATTACTGCTCAGAAAAATTAGGGGAGCACATGGTTTTAATACACAAAATGACACGAATATGTCCATTTATAATTAACGCAAAACAAAATATCCATTGAATAAAGAATAGTAGAGGGAAAAAAGAAAACATCGCATAAAATGCCGTGTTCATGACGTTTAAAATCAATATAAAGGAGAAACGCGCATAAATTCATGATTTCATAGAAGCTTTTTAACTGGCTCGTTTATAAAACGCAGTTATTCAGCCTCTATTTCATGAAAAAGTAACTTGATAATATCACAACAACGAAATTTACAGAAATCCATGATTAGGTAAATTAAAGTGAGAATTGAATCCACAGGAAAAAACACAAAGAAATGCAGTGGTTTCTGTTAAGAGGGGCAAGAAGTATCATTCCAAAGCTGGGGAATCGATTCCAAGTAGTCAATGTTAGATATCAACGACGGGGAGGTCAACCACGTGGTATTATTGCAATTGATGACTAGTATATCCTGTTAACAATTCGTCGAGATAAAATAGGCAGTGCTACTTATTTGCAAAGACAGTTATTTTTGACGACAAACAGTATTAAGCAATCCACTCTCAAAAAGGCTTCATTAGGCTGTATGCATGTAATGTAGACCATTGACTTCAAGGCAACATTCCGCTGAAAGAAGTTGGACTACTGAACATCAAGATTGGAATACAATGTCATTGGAATAAGGTACTGTTCACTGCCGAGTCTCGATACAATCTAGAGCAGGGGTGGGCAGACTTTTGCATGGTGCAGTCTACTTCTAATTTTTTTCAAAGTGGCGTAGGTGTGGTAAGCTACAAGAAAGCTCAACAATATTTATATTCTAAAAACATAATAATTATACCCTCAAATTTAATAATATCAGATGATGCATTTATTATCAAACAACTCAAAATACATTAAAAAATAAATCGTTTTCATTTAATCTTTCGTTATAGTCTCAGTAGAAGACTTAATCGGCATACTCTCCGCCCCAAACTTGAATATCTCGGTATATAATAACTAACTGCTAATCTTGCATTGGATTCCAAGTGGTCGTCTGTGAAACG
The DNA here is from genome assembly GCA_019973935.1 of Trichonephila clavipes. Taxonomy (NCBI): domain Eukaryota; kingdom Metazoa; phylum Arthropoda; class Arachnida; order Araneae; family Nephilidae; genus Trichonephila; species Trichonephila clavipes. The sequence goes on along the minus strand of BMAU01002412.1, from coordinate 7,507 downwards.
GGAATGATATGTTGACTTAATTATATTCATCATTGAAAATGCAGAGTCATGATGTTAAATGAAATGCAACTTTTTTAAATTAGGATACTTTACTTCGTGCCCTTAACACGTTCGCTGTCGGTGACCTTCTATCGCGGAACGTAATATCAATACAAGAATCCAATCCCGCGGACGCGTGAGTTGTGGGGTGATGTTTCCATAGCTAATCCCGTGTTATCGCGAGAAGAGTTGGTCAACATTTATTTTCCCCTTTTGCCGGCGTGTGGAGGAAAACACATTTCTGCGGCTGCCATCGTGTTGATCGCATTTTCCCTTTATAGCCACAGAGAATGTGTTAAGCGTCATCGTGTGCTTTTAAAAATGGTACATGTGTCGTCTACACATAGTCGCATGCATTGTGAAGAGTCGATACTCCAGTGTAACTAGCTTTGGTGTTACACAAATATTTTTTATTTTAGTATGCTAGTCTTAGGTATGTGAAGGCGGTCACCCTAAAATGTCTTGGCGGTCCACCGATCGATCGCGCTCGACTTAATGCCCACCCCGGATCTAGAGTGTGTCATTTGACGAATTCTGGTATGAAAAGAAAGTGACCACCCCTACCCCTGGCGTCGGGCCTCCGCTTGCGGAGCACTGACTCGGTAGACACAGAACTACTTACATTCTTTTTCCTTCCGACACTTTCAAATAACACAGACATAATATCGTCTTCCAGCACCACCTCGCTTAAAATCTTTTTACTTTTTACTACTGGCAATCCTGTAACTTAGAATTTTCTTAACCTTAACTTAAAAAGGGCAAATTATGTTGAGCGAAAGCCATCCCCCAATCACATGCTAGGAGATTAAGATCTCATCAGAGATCATGTGCTTCATGGAACCGTCAACACCCCCTTCCCCTTCTCTTTTTTTGGGGGATAGATCACAATACATATGGACACATTATTCAGAATGGCAGTTTGATGGGAAAATATACAAATGAGATACTGAGACCTTAGGTCCTGCCTTACGCTGTAACAATTGGTCCTTTTTTTTTCTTTTAATGCCTGACTATATGTAGCTCTATGAGACGGTGCTTGAAATTGAAATAACACATCGTGTGAAGTTGCCAGCATACTCTCCTGGTTTTAACCAAATCGGGTATGATTTGGACACACTCGGACGAGGCCTTATAGGAAGATCAATGCATTCGTTTTTTGTCCGGAACTTAGAAATCTCATTTCTTAAAGAATGGAACTGTATTCCGCAAAGTGGAATCGATAACCTCACCACATATACGTAAAAGTGTTCACCAATTTCAGCAGTTCAAAGAAACCACTCTATTTTTTGTGTCATTCATCCTTTTCAAATATTTTTTGATTTACATAAAATAAAATAATTTTTCCAGAAGAATTTTTTGATGTTCTTTCTAACATTTAAAAAAATTAAACTCCAATGCTTTGTCTTTTTTTTTCTTTCTTCACTGAGTTTTAAGACATGTGTAGTTTTCATTTTATCCCCATGCATGTCTATCTCCTGTAGTTTCGTCCCTTTGCCTGCTTCTCTATATTATCAGCAGTGTGTGTGTTTTTTTTATTTGGTAACAAAAGCTTTTTTACCTTAAAATAAATACAATTTTACAAAAAAAAAAGAGATTCTAATAACATATTTACACCTTACTTACTTATTTATGAATAAAGGTTTCTTCTCAGCACAGAAACTGAGAGCTGGAAAACAATTTTTTTTTCTTTACAAAATAAATAATTATAATAATGAATTGTGATTATATCTGCAATTTTTTTTTTGCCAATTTTGTTTGGGGAAGCAATTTATTTGAAGTTATATTGTAAGATTTTTTCAGTTTTGATGGGAATTTTTTTATATAGTGTAGAATCTACGATAAAGAATAATAATAATCGTATTTTTCGTATCGTACGTCAGTTTCTTTAAAGATGAATAAATAATTACAATTTATACTTCTGAGCAATTTTCGAAGTAATTTAAGCAGAGTAATTTGTAAAAATTGAAATAAATCTTTGCATTTAATAACAAAGTGTAATTTTGTTATTAGTTATACAATGTCTTAAAAATGGAATATTTTTACCAAATACCACTAGATGGCAGCACAAATAAAGTAGTTTTGGATTGCAGCTGATGATGTGAACTTAAGATCACCTTAAGATGTATTCCATTATTCTTTAAAAAGAGTACTTATTTTTAAAAAGAAACAAGAAAAAATTTGAACGTTTTGGAAACAATTTCATCACACACGTCTATCTATATAATAAATTTAAATTATTATTATGCAAATAATTTTGCACATTTTATTCTTTCATTGTTAGCACTATTATTTTTAAGTTTTCAATCGTGTTTTTTTATCCTCTTTTCAGAATCTTATTTTTTATGTGATATAAAATTATGCTTTTTCTCCTTATGAGTTACATATTAATAGATAAACGTCTGTCAACTGTTTCAAAATAACATCTTCTTTAGTAATTATATCTTTTCATATTCAAAAAATACAGGTCGTCGAAAAAAATCATTGAAAATTCTATGGAACACATACTTTTCGTAAATATCAATTGTATACTTGTATATATAGAAAGAATTGACATCCACTGTATTTTTTGCTCATGTAAAAGACTCAAAAGCATAATCAGATCGGGATATATTTATTTTTAAAAATTTAGCTTTGAATATTTCATTTCAGTAAATTTAAAAGAATAAACTCCCCAAAAGATTGTGTAATGGAAGATTTTGCTATTAGTATCAAGAAAAATTTCTACGAATTTCTTTACACATTTAAGGAATATTACAAGCACAAAAATTTATTAAAAATTTTCCCAAGAATTTGTATTATTTACATACCTTATGACTCGCAAAACGAGTTCTTCAGAAAGCAGATGCTCTGAAACTCCTTCCTCTTTATCCATGTCTCTAACTCTATTTTTAGAATTTTTCAACAGAGTGGTTGAAAGATTTAACCGCGCCAGATCTATTTCTGTCCGTTTATGCCTTCGGTAAACCACGAAGACGATCTCCTAAATTTCACGTGAACCGGGTTGCAAGATATGATGAAATGAAAACATACATTATTCAGCTTTAATGATGTTCGTCTCTTGCTGTCTGTACAATATACTGGGCGAAGCAGAAGAGCCTGTTCAAGGTCACGATAGGTGTCGAGTTTCGTTTCGGGTGTATGAGTTTGGGTTTAACAATGAAATGTTTTATCCATAGGAAAAAAAATATTAAGACAACACATGAAAAAGAAAAGGCCATTGCGCAATTGTACATGAGCTTCCTGGCTTTATGCTGAGATTTAAAATATGTAAAGGACTGGAACCCCACCTTTAATTATAATGCAATATTTTTTTAGTTATTGTTATTATATCAAATCAGAATCTACGAGATGGGAATTGGGATAATTATATAAATTCACATATTGTTTGATATTTTAATAAATTTAGGTCTAAGAGACACAATTATATATATATATATATATATATATATATATATATATATATAGGGAAAAAATTAATCTCTTTAATGATAAATTTTCCAAGTTATGCTTTTATGGTCCTACAAAAATCTCGTTTAACCTAGCACATTCAAAAATTTTAAATCGTTTAACTTGTCTTTGATTTTTTTTTTTTTTTTTTTTTTACTTTTCTTCATTTTTAAATTTTTTCAACAGAACTGCTTTCTTTCTCTCTGTCCTTCAAACCTGCCCTTGCCTAAGATATAATGCACCGATAAATTAAATAAAAGCTCAGTGATAATTGCTTTTCTCAAGATAGATAAAAACAACATTTTTAACGCAGAATAATGAAACGTTTCCAATGATATTAAAATTTGGATGTTCACCTTGAGATGGTTTAATTGATCTTTTGTTCTGGAGGATGGGGGAGGGATTTCAGAATAAAATTATTAGAATTATTTAAAATAATAACAGGTCAAATATTATATATATATATATATATATATATATATATATATATATATATATATATATATATATATATATATATATATATCGTGATTATTACATATAACTAGATCAAAACAGTTTAAAGATATTGCCACACGCATAATTTGCTACAAGTCCCGATAGCCGAGTTGGCAGAGCGTTGGACTGAACTTTCTCGGGTTCGAATCCCGGCCCCGGCAGATTTATCCAAAGACTGGAATTTTGTTTCCGTTTTTAATGTATTGTTTCTCTAGGTTCTAGATGAATCCAGATCATTCTTTAGAGTGCATACTGGTTATTTCTCGAATATTCCGAAGTGTATAAAAGCAGAGTTCATCGCCAGTTGGGCATGTTCTCAGTCCAGTGTTGTATCGAGCTCAAGCGTTAGAATAAATCTAATTGTTTGTTTAATTGAACTGTGTACTTCTTTCGAACTCCGTGACAAGTTTGGTGGAGGCGCGGGGTACAATTACGTCAAACGTGGATAATAGCGACAACCTTCGCAGGAGCCTCCGGTTAAGAGGATTATCCCCGAATTCGGACTGTTAAAAGAAAATAGTAGGAAGAGGACAAAAATGCCGACCGAGCAAGAAGCCAAGCCCGCTGTAGTAACACCTTCGTTACAGCAATGGAGGAGCCCATCGACCTTCCGAGGAGCGCCTGGGGAAGACCCTCTCAAATGGCTTAAAGAGTACGATCGAGTAGCCAACTTTAACAAGTGGGATGACATGATGTGCCTGGCTAACGTTTATTTCTTTCTTGACGGAACTGCGAGACAGTGGTATGTCAACAACGAAGACGCCTTAGATTCCTGGGAAGCGTTTAAAAATGGACTAAGTGGACTTTTCGGTGACCGTCAAAAATATACCAGAAGGGCAGAAGAACAACTAAAATGCCGAGCCCAGCGTTCAGGCGAGAGTACACAGTCCTACATACAAAGTGTATTAGGACTTTGCCAAGAGGTAAATCCTCTGATGAAAGAAGACGAAAAAGTGTCACACCTAATGAAAGGTGTTGCTGAGGATATTTATCAGGCCCTGTTGACGAGAGAAATCAACGACACAGCAAGTTTTATCAAATGGTGCAACTATATCGAAGATATGAAGCAGAAGAGAGTTGGTCGACCGAGATTTGAAAGGCTTCCAAACGTCGTACCGGTTGCATCCCTGACGGATGAGACTGATTTGGTCTCTCTTATTCGCACAATCGTACGAGAAGAAGTCCATCGACTAGTTAACCAGACGCAAGAATCTTTGGACTCCGATCCCCAATCCTTAGAAGAGATCGTTCAAGACGAAGTTGAAAGGGTTTTGGCCCCAGTGTCAACAAAACCTACAGAAACTAGACCACGACCAACATACGCCGCTGTAACCAGGAAATACAGAGCTCCTGTTCAGAAATTCCCACCTGAACCAAGAAAAACAGATGTGTGGAGAACGGCTGACAACAGACCTGTTTGTTTCCACTGCGGACGTCCTGGACATGTAATGCGCTACTGCCGAGAGAGAAAGGCTGTCTTTGACAACTCTCGAAACCGCCGACGGAACTTCGACGACGTTGGCACTGAAGAAGAAATACGCCGACCAAACTCTTCTCGCCGTTTTACGCCAAGTCCCACGAGAGGCCGATCCCCAATACGTCGTTACAGATCCCCGTCGCCATATCGCCGATCCAGTCAGTCGCCAGGCCGTAGGAGCGAGGAAAACTAAGAGCGACCTTCCAAGGAGGTGAGGCCGCGTGTACTGGAAATCCTCCGTCGACCGCCAAGATGACTGGTAACCAACTAGACGTAATAATAGATAAGAAGCCGATACGTGCTCTAGTAGATTCTGGGGCATCGTTTTCTGTCATATCCGATAAGTATCGCCGATTTTTAAAGAAAGTTCTGTTTGCTGATGCCAAGAGCGTTATGCTGAAAGTTGCGGATGGAAATTTTGTTCGGCCGATAGGGAAATGTGTTTTACGTGTCCGTATAAACAATCGAGAACTGCCTTTTGAATTTATTGTTTTATCACATTGTAGCCATGACGTCATCTAGGATGGGACTTTTTAGAGGCGTCTCAAGCCGTTATAGACTGTGGACAAAATGAACTTGTTCTAGAAGACATCTGTCGCGACTCCACAGCGCCTGACGCCTGGAATTTGTATGCCACCAGGGACTATACACTTAAGCCGCATTCTTTAACTAGAATAACAGTATCAGGATATCAAACCCGAGGAGACATAAATGTAGTTCTAGACGGCAGCAAACATTTGCTCTTCGAGAAAAAATATTGCTACACCGTCCATGGTATCCACATATCGTAACGGAAAAAGTGATGTCTGGGTTACCAACCTGCAGTTCCGAAACCAAATCATCCCTAGAGGAATGTGCATAGGCCAAGCTGAACCACTAAATGAAGGGCATCTATGTGTTATTTCCGACACATCGGGTTGCTTGGATGACCAGCAAGAAACTTCGGAGTCACAGATGAATTGTTCGTTAATGATGTCACCCGAGTTAAGTAACGAACAGAGAAACAAGCTATCCGAACTACCCCGGCTTTTCTGGGCTTTTCACGAAGACCGACAAGTCGACAGCCGCGAAGACGAATGTGAAACACAGGATTTTTTACTGGTGATCATGCTCCAATCAACCAACGAGCCTACAGAGTCTCGCCGACTGAAAGACGCATCATTCATGAAGAGGTTCAGAAAATGCTTGATGAAGGTATCGTCCAACCCTCTAAAAGTCCTTGGTCATCACCCATTGTGCTCGTAAGAAAAAAAGACGGTAGTTGGCGTTTTTGCGTCGATTATCAAGCTGAATAGCGTCACGAAAAAGACGTTTATCCTCTGCCTCGTATTGACGATACGCTCGACTGTCTGAAAGGTGCCAAGTTCTTTTCTTCCATGGATCTCCGATCTGGTTATTGGCAAATAGAAATAGACGAAGCGGATCGTGAAAAGACGGCATTTATTACCCCCGAAGGCTTATACGAGTTTAAAGTCATGCCGTTTGGTCTCTGTAATGCACCTGCGACCTTCGAGAGAATGATGGACAATTTGCTACGCCATTTTAAATGGACTATGTGTCTTTGTTACCTAGATGACATAATAGTGTTCTCAGAAACTTTGAAGACCATCTTATACGATTAAGACTCGTTCTAAAATGTCTTCAGGAAGCTGGTCTTAAATTAAATTCAAAGAAGTGTCTTTTTGCTGCCCAAGAAGTAAAGATTCTGGGCCATCTTGTATCTAGTTATGGCGTTTCGTCCTGATCCCGACAAAATAAAAGCCGTAAGAAATTTTTTCCCACTCCAAAGAATATACATGACATACGAAGTTTTTTTCTTTGTTCATACTTTAGAAGATTTATTAAAGGTTTTCTGTTATCTCGCCGAACCTTTGCAGTCGTTGCTGAAAAGTGGCGTGGAGTTTCATTGGGGTCCTGAAGAGGTGGAAGCATTTAATAGTCTTAAGAAAGCACTTACTTCGATCCAGTATTGGGGATACGAGAAAGCTTCTACAGAAATCCATACTTGATGCAAAGCGGGTATATTATAATCCGCTAAATGTAATA